>CM069927.1:17155036-17904110 GCA_036172225.1 Cryptocoryne crispatula var. balansae | reverse complement strand
TACCCCCGCCTGGCACCAACGCCCCCAGCGCCAACCGCCGGCCGCCGCGCGCCCCCAGCGCCAACGCGGTGCGGCAGCGTACCCCCGCCCGACGCATTGCGCTTTCGCCATGTACCCCCGCGCGCTGGCGGGTCTGGATCCGATCCGGACTCTCCGTCTTCTTCGCCCGATAAGGGTGGGGCGGATTGCGCGGAAACCCTATAAAATGCCCGACTTTCGGGCCATATTTGGGGGGTCAAACGGTGTCCAAAAAATCCGAAAAAAATGCGTTAGAATACTTAAAGAATAAGGATTCTATTTAAAAAGTTTTATCTCATGAAAAATTCTATACAATGCGTAGTTTACGGAGGAAGTTGCCACAACCGCAATTAACCCAAACTGCAAATACCTCTCAAATCCGGCACCTCCAAGGGCCGTTGAGTCTCCAATAACTTATGGAAACTCTAGGAAACTTAATTTCCTATCTTCCCACATCATTAGACCGAGGTATTTCAGTCCAAATAGGTAAGTTCATCAACTCCCCTAATTTCGGCCGGATTTTCGAATATGATCATCTTAGCAACTTTCTGAACTCCTTCCTGACTCTCCGGATGGCCAAAATTCATGAGGTTTGAGACTTTGGAAAGATATCATCCATGAGAATCAATTGAAACTAACCACACACAGTTTGGTATCTCATACGAACAGTGGTGATCAAATGAAAATTGCTCTGTATATAGTTTCGGGAAAGCAAGAAATCACCTGAAATCAAGCCAATTTCGATTCAACTTTGACCAAGGCTTCAACCAGGCTTTGATACCACTGTAAGGAATCAATACATGCTAGCAGAAAATATTTGATTTCATAAAACCATGATCTTTGCCTTGATCGACGCTGAACGAATAAAACTGGGAACCGAATATGAAGTAGAATGAGAGTACCTCGTGGGATTTCTAAAATCCCTCAACATGAATGAAGGGAGGACATTCCTCCTTGCTGAAAATCATTCAAGTGTCCGGTCTCTAGCAGTATCCACACGATCTGCTTCAATAGACGAGTTCTCCCTTCCATCGGGCCTCCAGAAACCTTCCAGATCCAAGCTTGACCATGGAAGATCACCTTCTAGAGGAGAGAGGAGGAAGAGAGTATGCTTGAGACGTGCTCTAGCCCTATGACTTGTTAGGGTTTGACTTGTTAGGGTTTGACTTCATAAGCAATTTATATATAGATGATGGATTTTTTCACAGAAACCCAAAACTTCTATAAAATTACGTCCATGTCCTCATCTTATTGACCAAATCTAATGTGTGTGACCCACTAGGCCCAATAGTCAATTTGGTTGAACCCTTAATTAATTTAAAAGAACAATTTCTTTAAATTAAATCAAAACTGCTACCCGATAACAGTTTTTATGGCTTTCTAATCATAAAGGGTACAAGCCACATCCTATGATCTCAAATGACTTTGGGGAGTTAAATAACATCCATTGAGCTTTTCCATCATCAATTACCACACGGATTTAAATCCTCATTTATACAATGTCCCGGTCGGTCAGGGGTTCGGCACTAACTGTCAACCCCTAAATATTCCAACTCTATGGGATCTTGTACTCAGATTTGGATCAATTGGAAAACTCCTTTCCCAATTATCCTAAGTAACTTGACCAAGGATTTAGAGTACTATCCCATAGGACATTCTCTCTCTACTACCGAGAGTGAACGATCGCTTGTTGTCCACTCAATTGCCTCCACCGGGTTTCTCTTGCACCCAATACATCAAGTATACTAGACCATTAAGATGGTGATCTATAAGTCAATAATTAAAGTACAAGATACATCCGATAAGCCATCTTTGGTGACTCAGGTCAAAGATCCAACCATACTATTGAGATGTAAAAATAACCTGATAGATAGTTCGGTAAGATACCGATCAGATTTTCCTAAATTGGTCAGTTCAGTGAACTCATTCCACTAATGAGCACCCGTGTGTATCTCAGTGTCCCCATACTGATGACCAATGAGAACAGTCATTCTCATCACATGATAAGACATCACACACTAGTATATCCGGATTCTTGATGTCCCATCTCAAGGATCCTATGACTAGGAATATTTAGACCACATACCTCTAGATGATTGGTCTCATTATTATGATCTCATCCTGATTCAATCATCATTGCATGTGATCGAGGACTTCATTACGATATACACTTCTAATAAAAGCTAGTAACGAAGTTTTACCTATTTAATTGAATGAGATATTCCTAGAAATGTTGAATCATATCATATATGATTGGCTTGTAGGGCATACATTTCTATCACTTACGGCCACAGAGTATTTCACCAAGTGGGCCGAAGCAGAGGCATATGCAGAGATCAAGGCATCAACGATATGTACCATCATCAAGCGCAACATCCTTGCCATATTCGGGATCCCTGGCGACTTTGTCACCGACAACGGGCCGCAATTCATCTCTTAAGAGCTACATGACCTCTGCAACAGGTATTGCATAAAGCTGCATCATTCATCACCATATTATCCTCAAGGCAATGGCCAGGCAGAGGCAACAAATAAAACCTTGATTAAAATTATCAAGAAGACGTGTGAGTCTAGCAAGTTCGCCGACTAGCCAGATAAGCTGGTGGACGCTCTATAGGCCTATCGCACTTCATTACGAACCCCGATGGATCAAACTCTCTATGCCTTGGCATTTGGAATGGAGGCTGTAGTCCCAAACGAAGTGACTCATACCATCCCTCCGAGTTTAGCTTGATCGAGACATCCCTATAAGTGAATGCAGGGAATCTTTCCTTGTACAACATGAATTGCTAGACGAAAAGAGGCTGGCTGCCGTAGAACAAGCTAGAGCTTACCAAAATTGACTCAAGATTTTATCAAAAAAAGGTAGTCGAGAGAAAATTTCAAGTCGGAGAAGTGGTACTTAAAAGAATATTTGTCAAGCCAGGTGGTCCTCGCTTTAAGCTTCAACCTAACTGGGAGGGTCCCTTTGTAATTTTAGCTATTTATCCTGGAAATTCGTACAAATTGTTTAATGCTAAGGGAGAAGAATTGAACCATCCATGGAATGGACTTTTTCTCAAAAAATATACAACAAAATGCTGCGAAAAGAAAAAACTTGCTATCATCTAAGGTTTGCTTGCTACACAGCATGACCATTCAACTAAGATTAAAGATAGGCACCATACTACACCCACTTCACGCCCTGATCTTGGATCCGATGGCCCGATACTTGAAGAAAAATTAGGAAACCTTTTGGCAAAGAAAGGATGTCCTTGTCTCATTCCCTTCACAACTCAGTCCAAGGCAGGTGCAGGGGACTAGAACAAGGAGTACTCGAAAAGCCCGCCACCCTAGTAGGAGGCCACCTCGGAGTGTCTAACTTCTCAAAATAGTAAGTGTCAAAAGATGGGCAATGAACTCCTCAGGTCATGAAAAGAAAAAATATATAAGACCAATCTGAATGAGCACTTGGAATAACCCCAAATGGTCAATGAACCTCACGAATCAAGGAAAAGAAAAAGAAATCTGTCTAAATGAGGGTCGCAAAAATATATCGGGTAGCTAGAAGGAAAGACCTAAAGAGGTCAAATCCCAATGGGTAATTTGGGCATTAATAGGGAAACAAGTTCGAATTCCCCAATTCTGCCTTGGACTTACCTTAATTTTCTTCCCTCTCGACCACCACGGATAATAAGGATTGACTAATTTAGCTAAAGGGGAACCCTGACCGACTGAAGGTAGAGGACCGCAAGATCCAAGTCAGGGCATCCTATCTACACGTGGTGTTTATATTTAATCGAGAAATAAAAACGAAAGGATGTCAGTTTGCAAGTAGGCTAGAGAATGATTGACGGTTACTCGTTTCATACGCCAAAAAAAATAAAATATCTAAAATATAAAAAAATCAAAAAATAAAAAATCATAAAAAATTATAAAAGCTTTAAAACCCAAACAAAATATAAATCACCCAAAAACCCAAACAAACTGGAAAACCCAAAATCACCAAAAGATGTTATTTTTGCATCCATGTTTAATTTTTGTCTTGCATGTTTCCTTTCAAATGCATTGCATATTTTTACTATCTTTTCCTGTTTAAGAGGGGAAATGCCCCTTGACAATTTGCAGGGGTTATACCCTAAAAGAAAACTAACATGCTCTCAAAGTCTGAATACGCAGGAGAAAGAAAATTACAATTTTACTAATAACGAAAGAAGGTACAAGGATAAGGAGGGGGCCGGCACACTCAAGACTCGTCGCATCCCTCCAATACAAGGTCCTCTAGAGCTGAAACTGCAGGTGGAGGCATCACATCCCTCTCACCCTCCCGCCGAACAGAGGCAGTCGTGCGATTGCGACTAGGACCTCGCTGGGTTGTCATCTGGGAAGCACTGGAATGATGGGTGCGCGTCTCCGACCGTGTTTAAGCACACTCCAAGGTCAACTGATGCTGCTGGTCGAAAATCCTGCATATCTCCGCCGCATGCTGCTCCTCCAACACTCGGATCCGGTCCGCATGACGCAACTCCAATGCACGGGTCTCCTCCATGTATGACAAGCGGAAGCTCATCTACCACTCTCCAGATAGTCGGGAGACATCCTCCACTTTCCTCCAGAGAGTAACAAGCTGCAACAGATGAAAGGATATGTCAGGGATTATCTAAAGAGAGGAAAGGAGAGCCAATAGGGAGTCTTACATCTGAAGGGTCAACAGAAGATGATGACGACAGCTGTAGCTCAAGCTCCTCTACACATCTCATCAACCGGTCAACTTGAAAGAAAAATCTGTTCAGCAATGTACAAATAAGAAAAGGAGGGAGAGCATTAAACTCACCTCGACACGGAGGCTCTACTCCATCTTTGCGGACTCGGCCGTTTGACAAAGGAGGTCCCCATTCTGCAAAGAAGGCATGTCAGTACCAAACGAGGAAAAACGGAATATGCGGCAAAAAAATAATGATGTACTGCTGCAAGGAGGTCCACCCACAAAGTAGAGTGGTCGCCATATGGGACAATCGTCGAAGAAGACTGCTTTCCTGCTGGTGGAGGCCAGACCATGGCAGCCTCTCCTGAAAAGAAAGTTGTCACCTCAATAGGGGCGTCACCCATCCCATCGATGTCTATGGGCTCGGCCTCCCCGGTCCGGCCCTGTAGCTCCTCTAGTTGACGATGGACTTCATCACACTAAAAAGAAGTCAGAATGAATCAATGAAATGACAAGAATAAAGGCTAAAAGTAAGAAGACAGACCTCGCGGTTGCTCTGGAGATATCGGTCCTACGTCGCCTTCAACCGGCATTGGGCCCACTCCTCCTTCTCCCGATGCCTCTCGCGCTATAAGGAAAGAGAAACATAGTGGCGTTAGCCTAATGATCATGAACAAATAGCAAAGGAAAAAAGGATGAATCATACCAGGCGACGGGCCTTCTCCCGAAGAGAATTCACCTTCTGCCGAAGGTGAACCAGCTCACTCTCCTCCTCCTGTACCAAAGAAGACGACACCATCAGCTATTCAGATAGGTAGGTAGCAAGAAAACACTCCTAAATAAGAAGAGGATTACAAACCTCCTGGCTATGGAAGAGGTGACCGTAAAACTCGGCATAGCGCTCTAGGTATGCCGAGCTATCTATGGCCCTAGAAACCATAGGAGTGCTGCCACGCCACCAAACGTCCAGGGCTATGCGACATTCCTGCTGCTAGTCCACGTCGATGGTCAGGTCCCGAGCCGACCTTCCCATCTTCTCATAAGGGTCCGGGATGACCCACTCTTGGTGGAGCCCTAGTGAGTACATCATGAAATGCACCTGAAATGCACCCACAAAGGCTACACCTCGTTGAGGCAGATAAGGAAGGTGTCTTGGCCAAAGAGCCCCCGTGCAGCCTGGACCCAGGGCTGCTCGTCCTCATCTGACCCCACATAGGGCTGCCAAAAAACCTGCACAAAAGACTAGTTAGAGAAATAGAGTTGTCAGAAAAATGCCATAACTAGGTCTGAGGCCAAAGGCATACCTGATCATGGGGGAAGCGAAGGAGTCGGCACCTGATCATGGCCAAAGGCTAGCCATCGATCACCCCATACGCCTCCTACACGCGCCAACTGCACGAGACTGACAACATCACCTCCAGACGGATACAAAACAGTGACTACAATGCATATGACAACCCCCTTTAATCTAGATGCCAACTGCTCTGCCGAATCACCAGTGGACTCCAAACGAGATAGAGTCCAACAATATAAGCGAGACAAGTTGACCCCTTCATCGTCTAACAAGGCAACTGCCTCCGAGCGAGGCATAAATTCCTGCAAAACATGCAAGCTTGAACAAGCCATAGAAGGAACAAAGAAGTTTGGTGATTCACCCATCTCACTGGCCTTTAGGCCCAGGATAAGCTCCACTTCCTTCAAAAGAATGGAGCATTCAAAACCAGCAAAAATGAAAGTATGGGTCTCCAAGTGACACCACTCCACCAAGGCCTCCAACATCGCGAAATCCCAATGGTAAGTGTGTACACGTTGAAAATGGCCAAGGATGCCCCTCAAGCCTCAGCTATGCAAAATCTCCAAAGAATGATGTGTCAATGCCCGAGTCAAATGGTCAGCCCAAGCGAACTGTCCAAAGCGGTTAGAAGAAGGAAATGGCGGCAACTCCTGAACAAGGCACAAGGAATCAGCAAAGAAAGGACGTTTTGTGAGAGAAAATGACCTGCCTGTCGGGTCACCTAGGTGACCCGCCTGCCGAGTCACCTAGGCGACCCCCCTATCAGGTCACCTAGGTGACCCGTCAGATGGGTCATCTTCCAAAATAGTACAAAGCTCCCTTTGATCCAGTGGTTCAAACATTGTTTCGCCAAAAATGAACAAAGGAAGAAGTCAAACCTACAAGAATGCAACAATAAGGAAGGATATGACAGCATGCTTACCTGGTTTCGGTGAAGACAGCCCTGTAGATGATCTTGAAGAACCGGCATAGGGCTCACCGGGTTATGCCTAGCATAAGTCATGATGACAACCTTCTTGGACAAAAATCTCAAGATTTTGCACTCTAAGGAAGCCTAAGAAAGGTGTAGGCAAGGGAGCCCACATATTTGGGGGCTTTTAAAGACCCAAAAGGTGGTCAAGGTGGGTACAAGACCAATCAATTCAAGCAATCTTGTCAAAATAGATACGGCTGGCGACCCATTGACTGGGATGCCTAGGCAACCCGGCAGCCAGGTCGCCTAGGTGACCCCCCTGGCAGGTCACCTAGGTGACCCCCCAGATGGGTCCTCTCCTACTACCAGAACCAAAAAGAGCCATACTTTACTTAAAGAAATATGCATACACTACATCAAATGTTTAATAGTATGAAAATACATGTTTTGCAGCTAACACAAGTGCAGGGAAAGAAAATCAAGCACCAATCGCCCGAAGCTTCTTCAAGTAACGAGCTTTGCGAGCCTTGTCTTCCTCGGTCACTATCCAAGGATTTTGCAACATGGATGCCTTCCAGAGGGCAATCACACTTTGGCACTTCTCATCATCATCAGACGTGCCAAGATGACAGTTCTTGATACTTAGAAGATGGGATACCCACGACACCTTTTGCCTACAGAGACCTAACTGAGGAAAACACCGGTGAGCATTATATAAAATAAATGAGGTACCGGTAATGAGTCAAAGATCCACTCCCGGAGCAAAGCATGCTTTAAGATCCTTGCGAAGTAAAGGAAGTGGCTTGTATAAGAAGCCAACACGGTTAAGCTTGGACAGATACAAATGCCAATCTTGACGAGTCTACACCATGGGGCACTTGTTAATAACCTTTTTCTCCATACCAAGAACTGAAGATAGAGAATGCAGAGGACTACGAAGGAACAAACGTGAAGCAGGAACGACCTCCTCAGCAACATCAAATTTGAAGTGAAGCTCCGCCCGAGAAATTAAGAGAAGAATGCTACCAAACATAGGGCGGCCTAGGCAAGCTGCAGAAAGCCCTTCATTTAAGAAGCCCAAGATGGATGGTGCAATGCGCTCCCAGCGCCACAATCCCCAAATACAAGGCAAAGAATTGGGAATAATCCAATCATCCTCTGAAGGATAAAGGAAGGTCGAAACAGTGCAAGTCACCACCCCCTTTAACCCGCAAATGAGGTTGTCCAAATCTTCGGAAGCTTTATCCATGCTCTTAAGTGACCACGACAATAGGCCTTCAAAGGAAATCTTGCCACCAACAATCAGTGAAGAGGCCTCCATTGGAGTCATAAGTTCCTTTAGAAATAAGTGAGCAAGGAGAGGGAAAGGTGGGATAAATATGAAATCTTCTTGGCCATAGGGTGAAACTGGGAGGCCCAACAACATTTCAACTTCTTCAAAAAGAATGGTGCATTTGAAAGTATCAAGAATAAAAGTATTAGTATCTAGATGCCAACATTTAACTAAAGCCCCTACTAAGGCAAAATCCTAATAGTATTTGGAGCAATTCATCACACGAACAAAGAAATCAGCCATGCCCCACTGCCGAAGTACATGACTGGCTTGCAAAGTGATGTATGGAATAATGCGGGAAACCCATTGACATGAACCATAATGGCGAGCTCCCGGGAAGGACGGAGGATCCTGAATAGGCAAACAACAAGACATCAGCAGTGCGCAGATGACCCGTCTGCCAGGTCACCTAGGTGACCCCCTACCTAGTCGCCCAGGCGACCTGATGCCAGGTCTCTTCCGGACGACAGGACTGATTTCCAAACGAAAAATCAAAACAAGAAAAGATTGATCTTTACACAAGTAGAAATAAAAAAGCATCAAAAGACTTACAATTCCAGCCATTATCTTGTTGAAAACATGCCCCGGTACTTCAAAAAATCACCTTGCCTTCCTTGGATGCATGAATCTTGAAGGAAGAGACATTGTAAGAGGAATAGAAGATCCAACAAGGCAAGCAAAAGTATGGTATTCTCATAAGAGGGATGAGTTGGAGGTCTTAAAGAAAGAAAAAGTAGCTCAAGACACTATTCAAGGCTGAAAAGATGTTCAGAAGTCCAATCTGTCTGCTTTAACAACGGGTGCAGGCGACTCAATAGACGGGCCGCCCAGGCGACCTGACTGACGGGTCACCTAGGCGACCCGGCAGATGGGTCGTCCAAGCAATATAGGAACCCAACAAACAGTTGCGACACTCTTCTACCATATATATATGTAATTGAATGTTGAAGACCTCGGGTTCAGGGACAGTTGAGCTTGAGAACCCCCTCAACAAAAATAGTTATGGATCAACCATTTCCAAACTCGTGGATAGGCCAAAGTCTTATGTATGAGGACGATGTTTCTTTTCAAAAGTATCTTGACCTGTTAAACATAGGACCTATATCTTCAAATATTTGCCTATTTTTTGTTTGTTTCTTTATTTTACCTCCAACAAAAAATCATAAATCATGCATCATCACGCTCATGCATCACACACTCTTCGAACACTCCAAACGTCAAAAGCTTTGTGTTCAAATTTTTAAAAAAGTTTCTCACTAAGCTCAGTAAATTCTAGAAGAACATGGAGTCATTCCACTATGAACAAAATCGATACCTTCACAAAGACCAAATGAATCCAGAAGATTTGACCCTAAAATGATTGGATGTTCACCTTATGTTTTCATTAGTTTAGTTAGCCATTCTCGGTACAAGCACACCACAAAGCTGGGCCACTAACTGAGATGAACTCACAAGCCATGACTCATAGGTCCCCCACACTGGGGGGTAGGCTTCTTCTTCTATTTTCATGCCCGCAGCACTGTATCCATCCAATAAATGACTAGAATGATCTAAAAAGAGCAAATGGGAACGTAAAAGGACCAATAATGTTTGACCCTTGCCAAATTAGGCAATAGTCTGCTGTCAACTCTGAAAACGGGTTCTGGATTGGCACCTCAAGAAAAGGTGATAATGGATGGAATATGGGAAAAGGGGGGTGAATCAGAAAACACTCGGAAGGCAGTAAAGAGTCCTCACCTCTGTCCCACACTCACATTGATCCCCGAACTTTCATCTCACGGCGTCGCTCGAGCACCAAAGATGGTTCGGGTCATGTGGGAGGAGAGTGAGGAATGAATAAACTTAGAACATGAATAAAATATTGGAGTGGTCGTCAGGATCTGTGGGCTCCGCTTTATGGAATTGAAAAATAAAAGATGACCATGTGTACCTTAGGGCGGGAGATTGAGATGTGAGTTCAACCTTCTTCTTCTTTGGCCGGCCGATGAAGAAGAGTCCAACCGGTGCTACCTTGATCGATCTGTGCAACATAAGAAGAATAGAACAAGTGAGGAAATGGATTAGACTTATGTAATGTGTAGTAACTGTAAAGAGGAGATGAGAAAGGAAGCAATTGAAACTAAACTCACCGGCTTCGAGGTGAGCCTTAACCCTTTTTTTGTGTTTTTGATTATGTAAAATAATGCAAATGAACTAAAAGATGTTCTAAAACAGTAAATAAACTGAATGAAATGAGTTAAGAAAAACTTATAAAGTGTATTGGCTTGAGCTGAAGCCAAGTTGGTTGTAGAAGGCAGGTTCCGGTAGCCTTGCACCCTTCTGGCGTGACTTTGGTGCATAAAATGTTACAGACGACCCCGATGTCAAAATTGAGTGCTGTTTGTTTATATGGATGGAGAAATCGGAGAGGAAGAGATATACTGTTGGTGACTTCTCCGAAATCCACATGTAGAAGTCTGTAAAAGATCTGAAAGTGGACGGATATGGAAGAACATAACCTGGATGCGCACCCTCAATACAGCAATTGTTACGGACAGACAGCAAGTCATAATCAAATGCCTCTGGTTTCAAATGAATGAGGACGAGGAGAAGAACAACTCTTATGTTGAAGACTTTTGCAGCAGGAGCCCTGTATTTTCTACAGAAGCCAATGAACTTTGGATGCTTTAGAATGCATGATCGGGCTTCTCCTTCACTTCGGGATCGATCTCTCGACATCGGATCAGCTTTGGATGTCGGGACGGCTTTTGGAGAGAGCTTGGATGACCTCAGGATGAGCTAGGCGGGGGGCTTCAACCTTGGATCATTGAGAATGACCCTCAATTTATAGAGAATGGAAACTGGTGCAAAATATAGAAATTGGACCGACCGCACCCCCGACTTCCAAAGAAAGTGAGGGCACGTAGGGCACGCCCTCACCCTAGGGGCGTGGTCTCCATGCCCCCCTGTTTCAAAGGAAGCGGGCACACGTTACGCGTCTTATTGCTAAAAATCTTTGAAATCTTCTGAAAATTGCTAAAAATCAACTTGATAAAATGAACGCGCCCCCGACTCGGGGGTGCGGTCAAAATAAATGATAATTAACGAGGGAAACATTCCAAATCCAGTTTAGAAGGCGCTAATTAAGGTAATTTTTTATTTCTAAAAATGAACTGCGCCCCCACATTTCAAAGGAAGCGGGGGTGCATAGGGCGCGACCCTGGACTAAGGGCGTGCAAGGTGTGCCCCTAGGGTGAGGGCACGGTGACCGCACCCTCCCATTTCAAAGGGGGCGGGGGCATGGTACACTCTCTCTCTTACGCGCGCGTTCTGTGAGCCGTAACTTGCAAACAGGATGTCCGATTTAGCTCCCGTTTGTTGTGATGGAAAGAGGGCATTAAACCTCAGCTCGTTAAGTCGGTAAACTAGCTGGCATGACTCTCGAGATGTTCGCACGGGGCTTTCTACCAGTTTACCCTCGAAAAGCCAAAAACCATGGTGAAGATCCGAAAGGGCATGGTTCCTATCGAGGAATCTTGGGTCAACCTGGGATGACTTAAAATGATGACCGAACAAGTCTAGTACGATTGAAAAATCCAAAATCATCGAAAAATCCAAGATTAACCCAGTATACATGAATCGAAGCTTAAAAAAGCTGGAAATAACCAGGAAACCTTAAAATCGACCGAAACGGCCGTATGGCCCTGATTGATGAGAATATTCGACTAGGATCAACCCGGATGACCCGAAAAGACCTGGTGATGACTGGAAAGGCCTAATACGTGGTCCGGGATAGCCGTGTCAGTCCATTCTTCTATTTCCGTGAGCAATTCCTGTCATTCATCAAAATGTTAGTCCGAATGGGCAAAGATGTCCACTCGACCTCAATAAAGATATAACATGAAAAAATTTGATTTAACAAAAAATTCAATTTTTTCTGATTTTTTATAAATTTTTTAGAATTTTTGGTGATCTTTCAAAAAAATTGACCGAATGCGTCCCCAAACCGGGGGCACAGCCATCACGTCCAGAACCAACGGGAGTAGAGTTAGAGCCATACGAGTGGTGCCACCATGTTCTTGGCCACTTATTTTGAGTGAGGTGGCTGCGGTGGCAATAGCGGACACGGCTTCTATGCCTCCTCCACGTGGTCAATCCCTTGGAGCAGGCGACAGTGGTCACTGATATATGTAGCAGACTTTAGCTTTTCTGGTGTTGTAGCTGCTTTTCTTCCTTGTTGTAGCACTTGATGGTGCAATCAAATCTTTATTTGTTTGCTTCAGTGTTGTTTGATCTGCTTGACATTTCTCGAAAAGATAGTCAGTATCGTGTTCCAGCTTGGCCCCTTGCGAGTTTGTCAAGGGGAAAAGCCGTCTAAAGGATGGCAAACAATAATAAAATTAAATAATAGATGTAGGGTAAGAAACATACCTGCTGGAGAGACCTCACCCTCCTTGACTCGTGTTTCTTTCCTGAAATACTAAATAAAGGGGTTAGATTTGCTCTATGGCTTACCCCCTTACTCATTGTCATCTTGCCTTGCTTATATGTCATGGGGGGCTAGCCTTATTAACCAGGTAGAATGCATAAAATGACCAAAATAAACAAGGTAAAAGTTAAGAGAGCTTACATGTTATGGCGAAAGTCACTCCCTTTCTTGATCTCAGAATCTTGAAACACTTGATAAAATGGGATTAAATCTTTACCATGACTCATCTCTTTGCCTATTGCTATCTGCCTTGACTTAGGTCAAAGAAAGGAGCCTTCTTAACAAGGTGTAAAGATAACCTAAATGACTGAAATGAAATGGTTAAAAGAACTTACTGTCGTTGAGAGAACCCTCCCCTCTTAGTTTAAAGTCCCCGAAAACACTTGATAAAAGAGGATTAGATCTTCACAACAACTCATCCCTTTACCTACTATGGCCAACATTGACTTAGGTCAAAGGGAGGAGCCCTCTTAATGGGGTGATAATCAAAATAAATATGCAATGTAGAAATGAAATATGCAAGAGATAAAAATAAACATGAATTCTAGCAAAGGAAAAATTCAAGGTTATGCCAAGTTAAATGATGCTTTTTTTTCAAAATTTCGAAAATATTCATTTTTTTAGATTTTTGAAAATATTCAATTTTTTGGAATTTTGAAAATATTCAAAAAAAATTAGATTTTTGAAAATATTCTTTTTTTGGATTTTGAATATATTATTTTTTTTTGGTTTTTTATGGAGAATGTGTCGGTATCGAGATAATTCATAGGTCTTTGAGTGCTAATCAAGATTCAAGCGATAAACACCACGTGAAAATGGGTTCTCTACCCAGAATATTTCTTGCCCTCTTCTCTTGATCGGTTTGGATTCCCCCTGAGTTTGGACAGTTTACACTACCCTAGAGGTTTAAGATGGAAGAATAATAGAGGAAGTCTTTGATAGGATTTGGGGGTGTTAAGGAGGGTTTCTCTACTCATGCCTAAATTGCCCGTTGGGGTTCGGCCTCTTCGGGTCTTTTCTACATGTGGCACTTACTAAGAAAAGTCTTTGATCTGTGGGGTCATTGTCCATCTTTTGGTGCCTTCTTTCATTTTCTACTCTTCTGGGTACTCATTCAGATAGGCTCATATTTGTTTAAACCTGTGGGGTTCATTACCCATCTTTTGGCACCTTTTTTATGCACCCTATGAGATGGCTTCCTACTAAGGCGGCGGGCATTTTCAATACTATCCTCTTCTAGTCTCCTTCACCTATCTTGGATCGAATAGAAGAAAATAGGGCAAGGGTTCTTTTCCACCTTCAGTGCTCTGCCTTGCCTCTCTCGAGTGTCGAGCTATCCGGATTCTGGGATTGGGAGGTGTTGTGTGTTCAGGGTGATGTCTATCCTTGACTTCTAGCTAACACCCTTGGATCGATGACTTAATATCATACCAAATATTCTCCATTTTTTTAAGGAAAATATTTTTTGAGGTAAACTCCGTTCCATGGATGGTTCAAGTTTTCTCCATCGGCATTGCTAAGCTTATATGCATTACCTAGATATTTTTCAGTTATAATAAAAGGCCCTTCCCAGTTAGGTTGTAACTTGGAGCGGAGACCACCTGGCTTAACAAATATGCGTTTGACTACCATCTCACCGATTTTAAACTTTCTCTCTACCACCCTCTTTTGATAAAACCTTTTCAATATGTTCTGATAAGTCTGGGCATGTTCGGAGACGGCCAACCTTCTTTCATCTAGGAGTTCAAGTTGTGCAAGAAGAGATTCTCGTCTCTCATCGACAGAGATGTCCCTATCGAGCTGAACTCGAAGTGATGGAAGGAGTACTTCATATTGGACCACCGCTTCCGCTAGTGGTTTGACTAGTGGGGGTCCGTACAGAAGTACGATAAGCCCATAGGCCATCTACAAGCTTATCTGGCCAATCTACGAACTTACTAGACTTACAGATTTTTCTAATAATTTTAATCAAGGTTTTGTTGGTGGCTTCTACTTGACCATTGCCTTGAGGGTATTATGGAGATGAATGATGCAATGAAATGCGGTACCTATTGCAAAGATCGCACAGATCTTGAGAGAGAAATTGTGGTCTGTTGTCAGTGATGATGTCGTTGGGGATCCCAAACCTGGCGATGATGTTGCATTTGATAAAGGAGCACAATGTTGATGGCTTGATCTCCACGAACGCTTCCACTTTTGCCCACTTGGTGAAGTATTCTGTTGTCGTCAAGATGAACGATTTGGAATGGATTTTAGAGTTAAGGTCACTTAGAGGGCCACTGATATCGAAAGCCCATTTGGCAAAGGGCCATGGGGCATGAATCGGATGAAGGGAAGATACAGGAGAGTGGATCTTGTTGGCATGGAGTTGGCAAGAATGACAGTGCCGGACAAAGATGGTGCAATCCTCTTCTAAGGTTGGTCAATAATATCCCTGCCTGATGATTTTCTTGGCAAGAGCTTGAACATTGACATGGCCCCCACAAACCCCATAATGTGCTTCCTTAAGCACCGATTCTGCTTCTTCATCAACACATCTCAGCAAAATTTTGCTCAGGCTTCTCTTGTAGAGCACCCCTCCTAGGATGGTATACCTCTGGGATACTCTCCTGATGGCCTTCTTTTCTTTTGCATTGGATCCAGGTGGATACAACTAATCTTGAAAATACCTTGCGATCTCATCAAACCAAGGCCTCTCAACCTCATCTAACTCTTTCAACTCGACTAGAGAAATCTCCTCTTTCTGCTCTAGATGTTCCTTTCTGCCAAATCTCTCCTTGATCTTCAGAAATCGACCATTTCTAATCACCGGCATCGACCTTCTACGGATATGGATAGTCTGCACCTGTCTACCTAGCAGGACTGATAGAGATGAAGCTAAGGAGGCTAAGGCATCAGCAAGAATATTCTGAGCTCGAGGAACATGAACAAAAGTGAGTTTGGAAAAGAGTTTGATGTAGAAAGAGGTGAGTTCTTGGTAAGGTTTGAGGTTTGGATGAGAGGTTCAGTATTTGGTTAAGACTTAGCGAAGGATTAGTTGGCTATCACCTATCACTCTTAATTCCATGGCACTATAGAAATAAGTGGCGTCTAGCCCAGCCAGCAAGGCTTTATATTCAGCTACATTGTTGGTTGCTGGGAAGTCGAGCTGAAATGCCTGTGCAATAGTGACACCCCAAGGTGATAGAAGGATGATTCCTATTCCCTTACCGTGTGAATTCAGAGCCCCGTCAAAATATAATGTCCAAAGATGGGAAGATCGGATCAACATTAGTTCATCATCCGGGAGCTCTGACTGAACCGGGTCAAAGAGGGGTATAAGGTGATGGGCTAGATGTTCGGCAATGGCAAAGCCCTTAATCGCCTTCTGGGGCACATAGGTGATATCAAACTGGGAAAGGAAGCTCTGCCAATGACCTAACCGATCAATTAGAACAATTTTTTCAAGGAGGAATTTGATGGGATTGATACGGGCGATAAGATTGACCTCATGAGCTAAGAAATAGTGTTTAAGTTTCTGAACTACCCAGACTAGTGCAGCACAAGTCTTCTCCACTACAATATACTTCTGCTCACATGGATCAAAGATATTTGACAAGTAGTAAATTGCCCTCTCTTTCCCTTCTTCATCTAATTGTGCAAGGACTGCCCTAAGAGAATTCTCCAAAACCGAGATGTACAAAACTAAGGGCTTTCCAGGGACTAGTGGTCTAAGCATAGGGGAACTAGGCAGATATCTTTTCAAACCATAGAATGCATCATGGCACTTTGAATCCCATTTAAACTCGGCCCCCACCTTGGTCAACTCATAGAAAGGTTTACACCTTTAGGAATGTTGTGAGATGAACTGGAGGACAAACTGTAGCCACTGATTAATCCTTGAAGTTCTTTTATATTTCTTGGAGGAGGCATACCAAGGATTGCTTTGGCCTTGTTTGGGTTGATCTCTATGCCCCTTTTACTCACTATGAACCTCAACAATTTTTTTGAGGATACTCCGAATGTGCATTTCTTTGGGTTCATCTTCAACTTATATTCTCTAGCCCTCTGCAAGACCCTTCTGAGCACTTCAGGATGATCTTCTCGGCTTTTGGACTTAACGACCAGGTTGTCCACGTACACCTCTACAAGTGTATGCATCATGTCGTGAAAGATAGCCATCATGGCCCTCTGATACATTGCACAAGCATTCTTTAGTCCAAAGGGCATGATGACATAGCAGCAGGTTCCCCAAAGGTGTAGTGAACGAGGTCTTCTCCTGGTCCTCTTCGATTAACCGGATTTGATTATATCTGGAATAGCCATCCATAAATGACAGCATCTTGAATCCAGCAGTGTTATCAACCAACACAGAAATATGAGGTAGAGGAAAGTCATCTTTAGGACACGCTCGGTTTAAGTCCCTGAAGTCTATGCAGATCCAAACTCATCCATCCTTCCTCATTACAGGGACTATGTTTGCCACCCATTGTGGATAAAGGACAATCTTAATGAATCTTGCTTGATGTAACTTGTCGACCTCTTCTTTCATCTTAAGTGCGACATCAGGGTGGAATCTCCTTAATTTTTGTTTGACTGGGTAGCTCCAGGTTTCAAAGTTAGACGATGTTCAACCAACGAGTTGTCTAACCCCAGCATGTCTTCATATGTCCATGCGAACGTGTCCTTATATTCTTCCAAGATTTTAATTAAGTTCTGTTCCTCAGTGGGAGTGAGGTTTGCACTTAGAAGAAATGTCTTAGGATCTTCCGATGTTCCAAGGTTTAATTCTTTTGTTGGTTCATCCACCGTGGCTGATGGTTCTTCAAACCTTTTAAGTCCAGATGCATACGCATCAGCCAAGTCCTCAATTCCATCCTCGAAATCAGGATCCTTTTATGATAAAATCTCATAAACTCCCAGTGTATGATCTACATTGAATTCATCCTTATATTGGATTTCATCAAGCTGGATAGCATTTTCCCAAAAGCTTGGCAGCCTTGCACATTCCTTGCACTTTTGAGCTAATTGCTGGAGATATCTCTTTGGAATGCGTTTACCTCGGGTTTTATTCTTTCCTATCCTAACTACTCCTAAAAAAGACGAAATTGGAAAAGCGATATTTACAGTGGGTGAAGGAACGAGCAAATCGATCAGTGAATTAGAGAAGTGGGGTCCCTGGTTGGGAGCACCCTCTAGAACAAGCAGAGATGTCTCCTTAATAGAAAACTGAGTTTGTGAGAAGACATTTTTTTGGAGGGTATTTTTGATGTTTTCAATAACGGAAAGAGAATGAACGGGTGGGGCTCGAGTAGAAATAGAAATCTTAAGCAAAAATGGGAAAAATGGGCTCACGAGCCCGACAATGGCAAGACATGGGCAGATAGGCCCAAAGCTTGGGAAAAGATCTAAGGGGCATGTGGGCCCAAACCTAGTAAAGAAATCTAAAGGGCACGTGGGCCCGGTTGGTGGGCAAGTGGGCCCAATGTTGTTAAATCAAAATGGGCATCGAAGCCCAATGGAGTAAGAAAATTTGAATGGGCTCTCAGGCCCAGTGATCAGTTTGGGTGGCCAAGCCGGCCCAGAAGTGGGAATCAGGCTAGACAGCCCATCAAGCGAATCTAGGAGGGAGAGTGTAAGGACTTTGAAACATGCGACCGTAGGATACAACTCACTCGGGATGTTGATTGGAGGTGAGTTTGAGTGGATGAGTTGTTCAGGGATGGACTCACCCTTCACTGGTTCTTCCTCCTCCATGAACAGCCGAGCTAAAGATGTACTCAGGTTGTCTACTTCCTCCTCTTGCTCTGGTGCCATCATCATGGTCTCCCCTTTGATGAAGAATTTTTGGAGTCCCATGGCATTTTTTGGCCGGTAGACCATCCTCGGAGCAAAACTGGGCTCATAGCCAAGCCCGTGCCTTCTCGATCTTTGTACAGCTTCAATGGGGTGCACAACCCCCTACAGTTCCTTTCCCAGTCCCTTTCCTGGCTGATAGCCCATCCCTTTCATCATCCTCCACTCAACTGTATCTGGGGGCATCGTCAACACCATGACCTCGGGCAACTCTGTAGTTGAAACCAATGGCTGGACAAGTTCTGATACTGGCATTGCAGAAGAGGGGTCATCCACATCATTTAAAATGGGAATGTTTGTTACTTTAATCACCTGGCCCTTGTATGGGAACTTCAGACATTGATGATTAGTGGAGGCAACAGCTCCTATTGCCTCAAGATACGGGCGTCCCAAAATAGCTTTAAATGTGGGATCCAATTCTAAAACATGAAACTCGGCGGTGACAACACACGGCCCGAGCCCTACTTCTAATGTAATCACCCCTCGTGCTGGCTTTCGGGAGTTGTCATAGACTGTCACCGTGACGGCAGAAGGCTCGATTTCTTCATCGGAGATGCTGCAAAGTTGCAATGTTTTTGGCGACATGACATTTATAGATGGTCCAGTGTCAATCAAGCAAGACTTGATCTCTACACCTCTGATGACCATTGTGACGCGTAAGGCTTATTTTCTGATTTCAGACCATGTTAACTCCTCCTGTGTGAATGTGAGTGCCGGGTGTTTACTCCTCGGGGCCAGGACAATAATGATCTTTTCGAGCGAGAGGTTCTCATTGACCATGACCCGCTGCAAGTATTGTTGTAGGATGTTCTGATGGTTCTTTGACCTCTTGATGAGCTTTAAAATTGAAATCCGTGCCGACATTTTGTCCAGGTGCTTCAACAAGTCATATGCCGTGCTGGGCAATGGTTCTTCTACCACATCCTCTTCTGCTTGCTCCTGTGGTTGCATCCCAGCCTGGGGGAAGACCCTTTGGAACATCCTCCGGTATGAAGTACCGACGCCAGCGTGGTAGGGGGGAGTGGTGATGATGGTGATGGTAGGGTTGGTTGGTATGTTGAAGGGCTTGTACTAGGTAGGGGTGGTGAGGATCGGATGATGAGGGGTCATGGGGTAGTGGAGGCCAGTATGTTGGGTGATGGTTGGGGTGTTGGCGGTGATGATCGAATGATTAAGGGTCGTGGAGTGGTGGCGACTGGTAGGTTGGGTGATGTTTGGGGTGTTGGTGGCGGGCTAATGATTAGACGCCGGGAGGATTAATGGTGATTGGTAGCTTAGGTTGGGGTGATGGTTGGGATGCTGGTTGGGATGTTGTTGGCAGTCTAATGATTAGGCATCGTGGGAGGTTAATAGCTGGTGAGGGCAGTGGTGTTTGGGTAGTTTGTGGGCTGGGGGCAGCTCTCGGTATAAAGTGTATGGTGCGATTTGTAGGTGGGGTTGGTCTAGCGAACATGGAGGCAGTTTGATCCTCAACCTGCCAACCCTGGGAGTGGTAGGTTGACTCCTCGATGGCAGAGTGGACGAGGCTGAGTCGTTGTTTTGGGGGTGCTGGTGCTGGTGCTTGTACGGGTGCATGTACCAGGAGCGGATCTTGGACTACGCCCTGGTCGGGCTGCTGCTGCGATTGTGGTTGCTGTCGCCATGGTTGATGCTGCCGTGCCTTTATAGCTTGTATGGATTCTCCCATCTGTGCCCAGTCAATATTCCCCTGATTGTTGAGGTCATGAATGTAGTCTTTAAATTGGAAGTAGACATCCACCGTGTGCCCAAGATATCGATGGTAGGCACAGTACTTTATCATATCAACATTCGCTGGCCATCCTTCTCTCTCCTTCGGAAGCTCCAACTGCTGTTCAGCCATCAATGCATTGAAAATATCGGTGAGGGGGAATGGCAGTTGAGGATAGTACTCTCTCTTGGGTCCCCCCTAGGTCGGTTGGCTGGTGGTTGTAGACACGCCAAATTCACATAATTCAGAGCATAAAACTCATGTTTTATAGGGTAACATGTATGATTGACCTTATAATGATACCGGGTCTTTTAAAGTTGATTTGAAGCTTCGCCGAACGAAATCGGATGTTTTCCGATGTTTTCCGCAAAAAGCCGTAATTTTCGAGCGAAAGCCACACGTAAATCGTGTAAACATGGAAGTTGGCTGAATGACCAATCCCGAATGATAATGCATTGAAGGTTATGGTCATATTCACACCCCGGACAAGTTTTGTTGCATACCGTGCCTTTCCGGTTTGCCGTTGGAGTCATTTTGACCTGTATCGGATCTTCTGTTCACTACCCTAACTTCCGAACAAAATTATGAAGATTTGGAGGGCGTGATGTCTGATCCAATTCTATATAAAGCTTCTTCGTCCTGTTATCTTTTCAACGCAACAAACGGCATCGAATTCCGAGTTTGGGAGTGTTCGCAATGGCTTCCGGAAGAAGGACGCGCAAAAACAGTCCCATGCGCCCGGGTTCCTGGTCACATGCGCCCGGGACCCAGGGCACGTGCCCATGCGCCCTACCAGTGAGGCACGTGACCTTGTGCCCTCACTTGAGGGCACATACGCCCTACCCTTGAGGCACGAGGGACCCAGTTTTTCACCGGGACTCTACTGCTGAACGGATTGACCGGATAAGACCAACTTTTTCGGGAATAGTGCCATGCGCCCCACTGTGCGGCGCATGCGCCCTGGGGTAGGGCGCAATGTGCCTATTTTTTAGTCCGGATAGGTCTGTTCGTTCTCTTATAAATTGACTCTGATTCTGGTCATTCCAAAGGGATGAGCATGACCCCCCAGGCATCTCAAGATGTCCAACCACCCTCCTGCATTGATTTTGTGATTTTTAGAGAGAGAATTTCGAGTTTTTAGAGAGAGAGAAGTCGGTTCAAGAGAGAGGAAGGCTGTTCTGCAAGTGATCTGCTAGGTCTCTCTTCTTCGTCCAATACAGCAGTTTTTGGACGTCTTCTGCCCAAGATCTCTTCATCAAAGTTCTTCCTCTCCAAGTATTCTTGAGTTTTCAATTGACGGAACCTGATTCTGAGGTCGGGGCTGGTCGTGAAGAGTGCAGAAGCAAAGTCGCGTGGCATATCCTGGACTGCTGCTCGGCTTTTTCGACAACCCAGATTTGGCCATATCTCTCTCTATTCAACTCAGAATCTTGCTGTTTTTTTTCCTATATCTTTGTTTCGTGATTATACATCCTCCTATAATTTTTTTTCATTTTTTTGCATTACTTTTACTCTGTTAATCCTAAAAATAATAAAAGGGGTTAGAGATAACCCGAATCCGGTCAGTTTCTAGTCAATTGTGTGTTTTATGTTATTCTCTTTACATATACTCCACCTTGTTTAGTTCTAATAGTATATTTCACTTGTTTGTTTGTCTAGTTGCACAGAATATCAAGCACCCACCGCGTTGAGGACTCTTCTTCATCGGCCGGCCGAAGAAGGAGAAGCTTTAACTCACATTCTTCACGCTAAGGTACACACGGTCATTTTAATTTTATAAATCGGAACCCACGGTTCCTGGCGACCACATGTCTTAATTTATTTCTTCTCACCCTCCTCCCACATGACCCGAATCGTCTCTTTGGTGATCGAGCGACGCCAAGGGATGAAAGTTCGGGGATCAATGTGAGTGCGGGACCGACGTGAGAGTTGTTTTCCGTGCTCTATTCCGTTCTTTTCTCATCCCCTCTTGAGGTGACGATCTGGGTTCACGGACTTCCCTGAAAAGGAGAGGACCCCGTCGAATTTTCAGAGTCGATAGCTTTGTGGCGACCACGGTGGGACTAACAATGTCTTCAACCGTGGGTGCTTAGTGTTTTGTTTGCAACTAGTTCTAGTTCTAGACCGGTTCCCACATGAGCCTTTCCTTCCTTCCACCTCTCTTAAACTTCATGCCATCTCAAAATTTCTGATTTCACCCATCTTTCATCAGATCTGAAGTGCCAAGTATGCCATTTAATTTCTGTCATTTTATTTAAACCGGTTCCCACGTGATTTTCCTTTTAAACCGGTTCCCACGTGAACCAATCTCTTTATTTACTTAGGTTCCCACGTGAACCAAACCACTTTCCTTCAGATCTATCCCCACTTGGATCAGATTTTTATTCACCTTTAATTGGCCCCACGTGTCCCTCTTTTGATCATTCAAACCGGTTCCCATGTGAACCACCCCTTTTTACCCAAAACCGGTTCCCACGTGAACCACTTTTACTTTTTACCCCGGTTCCCACATGAACCAGCTTATTCTTACATCGGTCCCCACGTGGACCACCCTTTTGCTTGGCTATCAGATCTGAACCCTCTTATTTCCATCACTTTTCACTATCTCCATTTGGCTCACATAAGAAACAAGTCTAGATTCTAGTTTCTAGTTGCTTGTCTAGTTTCTAATTGCTTGTCTTGTGTTGATTGCTTGTTTATTTAGGTTCATGTTTTGCTCATTACGTGTTTTATTACTTGATTGCATTCTCTGCTCCTTCTCTCTACCTCCTTCTTTTACACTTTTTTTGAGGCGGGTGCTCACTCTCCCATTTACCTCTCCCATCCAAAACACCCTCTTGGTGGATTCTGACCTCTCTTCTGGGATATTCCTTCCTAGTTGACTTGGTTGGCTTTCATCAAGGCCTCCGTAATTCCTCATACGTGGATTATTCCTCTTAACGATTGGGTTGGTTGTACCACTCCCCAAAACCCGAAGCATCCTACGTTACCTACACGTGGTGAGATTGTGTGAAACCTAGGTCATTGGAGATTGGAGTTAGGATCCTAACCCATTTGTTGAGAGAACAATTCTTAAAAAAATTCATAAACCTAAGGTTTAATCAAAATCATCGCGTAATCTTGCTTTCAAGTCTTTGCATCACTTGTTTGTCAAACAAAAATTCAAACCTCTAACTTTTTGCAAGATACTAAAAAAACAGAAAAAAAGTTCTTTTTTTGCTTTACTTTCTCCTTGAAGTTCCATGCAACTAAGGTCTGGAAGGCACGTTGGAATGGCGGAACAAGATGAACATCGAGAGCACGAGATGGGTATCAACCAAATCCGTCAGATGGTCGTGTTAATCCATTGTTTGAGTCAGAAGCGCAAGAGGTCCCTCAACCATCTGCTCCTCGTGATGTTGAACAATGTTTTAGGGAATTGTCTCTCTATACCGACCTAGAAACCTATGCCCGCATACAATCCATGGTGAAGGGCAAAATGGCCTCAGATCAAGCTGAAGTTAACCAAGTTGCCTCATCTCCTTGTCCTCTGGTTCGACCACCACTCATTCAGTCACCTTCTGTTCAACCACCTGTTGTTCAACAAAATGTGATTCAACCATCTATAGTCCAACCATCTGTAGTTCAACCATCTGTAGTTCAACCATCTGTGGTCCAACCCTCATTTGTTCAGCCATCTTATTTCAACCATGTTGCTCCCCTGACCCATCAAGTCATGGGACAATCTTCAGTAAATTTGCCAAGTCATGCTCCTCAATTCCAAAATCATGTCTCTAACCACATACCCCCACCAGTAAACCAAGAACCTGCTCTCACCCAGGCAATCATGGATCAGCTCACCCAGATGAATGAACGTTATGAAGAGCTAAGATGTCGCCTGGACTCCAAGTCAGTTCCTGAGATTTCCATTCCTTCTCTGCCAGTCCTACACCTGCCACCTTCTGAGCTACCAGTTTATCGCTGCTACAATGGTACTGGCAACCCTTTTCTCCACCTTAAATATTTTCTCTATGAATCCTCATTCTGGAAAAATGATCGTAGGGTTCTTGCCTTCTTGTTCCGTCGATCATTAGAAGGGTCTGCATTGGAATGGTTCTACTCACTCGACTCCTTTGAGGCAGGAGACTTTGATATTGTTAAAACCAAATTCTTGCAAAGATACAGAGACCGGGTGGCACCAGCATGCTCCATTACAGACTTGATTGTTGAGAAGATGAAGCCCGAAGAGGACTTCATAAAGTTTGCTGATCGCTGGAGGGGAATGGCAGAGAAACTGTCAGATGTGATTTCTGAAGGGGAACAAGTGAAGATGCTTATTGGCAACACTACACCTACCTTGAGGAATGTCTTGATCATGCACCGTCCTACCACAATGAATGAACTCTATGACAGTGCCCGATACTTGCAAGCCCACTTCAAGGATGCCACCATGATAAACCCTTTTGATCCTAAACCTAGAAACCTCAGGAAAACCCCCTCTGCACCAGTTGGTCCTACAACCGAGGGAGTGGTTAACAACGAAGCAATAAACACTGTGGGGAACCAGGGAGGGAACTGTCAAAACCAGTACAGAAACCCACCACAAAACCTTTCCTATTACCCCCCTCAACAAAAGGTTAGGCCACCACAACCACGACAACCACAACAACCCCCGCAACCAGTAGTACAACCCCAGCAACCTCTTCAACCTGCCTACAATAGGGCACCGCCACCACCCAATCAAGCACCACGAAGGGGAGGTCCTAGGAGAGAGAACTACCCGCAACTCCCTTACTCCTTGACCGACATCTTCAATGTACTCATGGTAGAAAAACAGTTGGAATTGCCCAAGGAAAGAGAGGTTTGGCCAGCAAACGTAGATATGTCCCGATACTGTGCTTACCACCGGTGTCCTGGTCACACTATAGAGGTGTGCTTTCAATTCAAGGATTATATCCACGATCTGAATGACCAAGGCAGCATTGATTGGGCTCAAATGGGGGAATGCATACAAGCTATGAAGGCTAGGCAGCAGCAGCGGCAACGTCCACCGGCTCAACCCCAACAACAACCTGGCTTGGGGATTGTTCAGAATCCATTCCCATTACATGCTCCCGCTCCAGCACCGGCACCAGCACATCCAAACCCAGGAATTGGTCTAGTACACTCCATTGTCCAGGGAGATGCCAGTCGTGCTCAAGGTTGGCAACTAGAAAGCCACAATACAACCATGCCTGCCAACCCAACTAGGCCTCCTGCTAGGAACCCTCCTAGACAAATAATCTATGCACCTTCTACTCCACAACTACCACAAAGCTCAATAACCAAACCACTGGCCGCCACTTCTTCTCGCCGACCCATCATTAGGCCAGCCCCCTCCTTAACTACACCTCCTTCAACCATTGCTACACACCGGCCCTTGCTTATCTGACCACCACAATCACCACCAAACCTGAACTCCCAGCCTACGAGCTCTACCACTCCAAAACCCCAACCTACCATACCACCACAACCAATCCCACAACCTACTCCTTCATTAAACTCATCAACCACTTCTGCACCCCGGTCTCTTCTTATTAGGCCACCGGTATCACCATCACTACCACCTCCAAATCCTACCCCTCTACCAACTAACCCAATCATCCTAGAACCACCAATCCCATTTCCTACCATACCTGCACCTACACTACCTGTTCCCACCCCAGTTAACCCGTCACCTCTACCCGACCGCCAAACAGCCCCAGTGCTTCGGAGTGGGAGGATGTTCCAGCGGCTCTTTCCCCAAGCTAGTACTCAACCGCAAGATCCAGTGGAGGAGGAACAAGTTGAAGAACCATTGCCAGGCACGGCCTATGATTTTTTTAAACATTTAGATAAGACACCGGCCCGTATTTCCATACTTGAGTTGATCAAAAGATCAAAGATGCATCAGGAGATTCTACATCAGTACTTGCAAAGGGTCATGGTGAATGAAGATCTCCCACCTGAGAAGATCACTACAGTGTTAGCCCCTAGAAGTGAGCACCCAACACTCACTTTCTCTCAGGAAGAATTAGCAGATCCAGAATTTAGGAGATATGCTTTGCATGTGGCTGTTATCATCTGCAATGTCGAAGTAAAATCATGTTTGGTTGACACCGGAGCTTCTATCAACGTTATGCCGCCGTAAACATTGCGGTTGTGTGGCATTTACGAGCAAGAAATCAAGCCATCCCGTGCCATGGTGACGACCTATGATAACTCCAAGAAGTCTGCACGTGGGGTGGTCACACTAGAAGTCAAACTTGGACCATGTACGGTCACAACAGATTTTCATGTTCTAGAATTGGATCCAACTTTTCGGGCTATACTTGGGAGGCCATACTTGGAGGAAATAGGAGCTGTGACTTCAACAAACCACCAGTGCATAAAGTTTCCTTTTAAAGGACAAGTGGTCAAAGTGACTAGCATACCTATAAGGGACGAGATGAATGATCCTACTTTTACACCCCTTGGTTCGTCAATACAACCCCAGATCTCAATGGGAGATTTGCCAGAAGTCAGATGCATGACTGCCTCTCTACCAGACACACTGGGATGGCGGATGATGATGAAATTGGGCTATCAGCCTGGAAGAGGTTTAGGCAAGGATCTTCAAGGGATCACTTAGCCAATTGAAACTGTGAAAAGACCATGCAGGTAGGGGTTGGGATATGAAGAGGGTTCCATCCCAAGGAGGATCTTCCAGCCAGGATATGCCATGGGGCTCCATACATTCTTTATCAAAGGGGAGATCATGATGATGGCTGAAGATGGCAAAAGTTCTGTGATAGCTATCAAGTGAAGAAAGGCTCCAGATGAAGAAGAAGAAGACTTGGAAGACCTGTGCTTATCTTTAACTCGTTTGTTCTCAAGTGGGGAAGAGTATCAAGAACCACCCAAGGGCAGACCAATATTGGATCATCTGGTTGAGCATACCACCCAAGTCAAAACCATTCCACGAGGCCCAAATACAACAATCCCATGGTTGAACCTCGTACCTTTGTTTCTAGATCTTTTGGATGGGCTTCAGGGCCCACTTACCCATTTTGGGCCCATGTGCCCTCTTCAACCTTCCACTCTTACTGGGCATGCTTGCCCATTTGCTTCCCTCATCAACTTCAGAACTGAGGGCTTTTCTCAACTTGGGCTCACGTGCCCATTTATTTCTATGATCGGGTCCACGTACCCATTTACTTTTTTCATCAGTTTTGGACCCATGTGTCCACTTTCTGTTACCATTGGGCCCACGAGCCCCTTTTTCCCCTTTATTCTTAAGTTTTTCTCTCTATTAATTCAGTCATCTTCTAGCAAGCCTCGAGTCACTCAGGCTCATTCTATCTTTTTACTTGAGAATCCCAAAAAAAAAAACGTCTTCTCTGAAACTCACATTTCCATCGAGGAGGCATCTCTACTCATCCCAGAGGGCGCTCCCAATCAGGGATCCCTCTTTTCTGAATCATTGATCAATTTACTCGATCCCCCCTCCACTATAAATACCACCTTTCCAGCTTTATCTTCAGTAGGTCATGTTAGGTTAGGAAATAGGAAAGTCAGAGGTAAGCGAGTTCCAAATAGGTATCTGCAACAATTGGCACAGAAATGCGTAGAGTGTGTAAGGCTGCCAAACTTTTTAGAGAATACCATCCAGCTAGATGAAATCCGATATGAGGATGAGCATAACATAGATCATACTTTGGGAGTATATGAGGTGGTATCAGAGAAGGATCCCGAATCCGAGGATGAAATCGAGGACTTGGCTGATGCATATGCATCCGGACTTAGAATATTTGAAGAACCATCAGCCACAGGGAATGAACCGACCAAGGAACTGAATTTAGGAACCCTGGAAGATCCTAAGACTATCCTTATCAGTGCAAACCTCACTCTCTCAGAAGAACAACGTTTGATCAAAGTTTTGGAAGAATATAAGGACACGTTCGCATGGACATATGAAGATATGCCGGGATTAGATAATTCACTGGTTGAACATAGATTAACCTTGAAACCTGGAACTACCCGGTTAAACAAAAGCTCAGGAGGTTCCACCCTGATGTTGCACTTAAAATGAAAGAAGAGGTTGATAAACTACACCAAGCAAAATTTATTAAAGTTGTCCTATATCCGCAATGGGTGGCTAACATAGTCCCTGTTATGAAGAAGGATGGACGAATTCGGATTTGTATAGATTTCAGGGACTTGAACCGAGCGTGTCTTAAAGTTGATTTTCTTTTACCTCATATCGATGTTTTGGTTGATAACACAGCTGGATTTGAAATGCTTTCATTCATGGATGGCTATTCTGGATACATTCAGATCCGGTTAGCTGAGGAGGACCAAGAGAAGACCCCATTCACTACACCTTGGGGAACGTATTGCTATGTTGTCATGCCCTTTGGGTTAAAGAATGCTGGTGCTACATATCAGAGGGCTATGATGGCTATCTTTCACGACATGATGCACACCCTTGTAGAGGTGTATGTGGATGATTTGGTTATCAAGTCCAAGAGTCGGGAAGATCATTCTGAAGTGCTAAGGAAGGTTTTGCAACGAGCTAGAGAATACAAGCTAAAAATGAACCCTAAGAAGTGCACATTTGGAGTTTCATCAGGAAAGCTACTAGGGTTCATAGTAAGCAAAAGGGGCATAGAGATCGACCCAAACAAGGCCAAGGCAATTATTGGTATGCCTCCTCCGAAGAATATGAAAGAGCTTCGAGGATTGATTGGGAGGCTACAATTTGTCCGCCGGTTTATCTCACAACATTCCCAAAGGTGTAAGCCTTTCTATGAGTTAACCAAGGCGGGGGCCGAGTTTAAATGGGATTCGAAGTGCCAGGAGGCGTTTGATGGGTTGAAAACATACCTGGCAAGTCCCCCTGTACTTAGACCACCAATTCCTGACAAGCCCTTGGTCCTCTACATCTCGGTTCTTGAGAACTCTTTTGGGGAAGTCCTTGCACAAGTTGACGAAGAAGGGAAAGAACGAGCAACTTATTACTTGTCTAAGATGTTTGATGCTTGTGAGCTGAAGTACACTGTGGTAGAAAAGACCTGTGCTGCTCTTGTTTGGGTGGTTCAGAAACTCAAACATTATTTACTTGCTCACCAAGTCAAGCTCATTGCTCGTATCAATCCCATTAAGTTTCTGTTAGAGAAGACAGTCTTGACTGATCGGTTAGGGCGATGGCAGAGTTTCTTATCCCAATTTGATATCACTTATGTCCCACAGAAGGCAATCAAGGGCTATGCTATCACTGAACACCTTGCCCATCATCCCATACCCATCTTTGACCCAGTCCGGTCGGAGTTCCCGGATGACGAACTAATGTCAGTCCAATCTTCCAATCTTTGGACATTATATTTTGACGGGGCTCTGAACTCTCATGGTAGAGGGATAGGTATTGTCCTTCTGTCACCTGAAGGTGTCACCATTCCACAGGCTTTTCAGCTTAACTTTCCAGCAACCAACAACATAGCTGAGTATGAAGCCTTGCTGGCCGGACTGGAGGCCGCTCATTTCCATGGTGCCACCGAACTGAGGGTGATAGGTGATAGTCAATTGATCCTATGCCAGGTCCTATCCAAGTACCGAACTTATCATCCAAACCTCAAACCCTACCAGGAGCTCACCACCTGCTACATCAAGCTATTCTTCAAACTCACCTTTGTCCATGTCCCCCGCTCTCAGAATATCCTCGCCGATGCCTTAGCTTCACTAGCTTCATCTCTATTTATCCCACTAGGCAGGCAAGTGTGGACTATCCACATCTGTAAGAGGACAATTCCAGTAATTAAGGATGGGCGTTTTCTAAAGGTTAAAGAGAGGTTCAACAGAAAGGAATACTTAGAACATAAAGAAGAAATCTCCGTGATTGAGTTCGAAGAATTATAAGAAGGTGAGAGACCTTGGTATGACGAGATTGCGAGGTATTGCCAAGATCAGTCATATCCTCCTGGATCAACTACCAAAGAAAAGAAGGCAATCAGAAGAGTATCCCAGAGGTATACAATCCTAAGAGGAGTGCTCTATAAAAGAAGCCTAAGTGGAATCTTACTCAGGTGTCTTGATAAAGAAGAAGCCGAGTTGGTGCTGAAGGAAGCACATTCTGGAGTTTGTGATGGTCATGTGAATGCCCAAGCCCTTGCCAAAAAATTCATCCGACAAGGGTATTATTGGCCAACTCTTGAAGAAGACTGCTCCATCTTTGTCCGGCATTGTCATTCTTACCAACTCCATGCCGAAAAGATCCATTCTCCTGCATCTTCCCTTCATCCGATTCATGCCCCATGGCCCTTCGCCATGTGGGCTTTTGACATCATTGGCCCTCTAAGTGATCTCAACTCCGAAATGCGCTCAAAATCATTCATTCTGATGGCAACAGAGTACTTCACAAAGTGGGCTGAAGCGGAAGCATTCGTGGAGATTAAAGCATCAACAGTCTGCTCCTTCATCAAGCGCAACATCATTGCAAGGTTCGGGATCCCCAGCGACATCGTCACAGATAATGGGCCACAATTTCTTTCTCAAGATCTGCGTGATCTTTGCAACAGGTATCGCATTTCATTGCATCATTCATCACCATACTATCCTCAAGGCAATGGTCAAGCAGAAGCCACCAACAAAATCTTAATCAAAATCATCAAGAAATCTTGTAAGTCTAGCAAATTTGCCGACTGGCCTGATAAGCTTATAGATGCTCTATGGGCTTATCGTACTTCTGTAAGGACTCTCACTGGACAAACCCCGTATGCTTTGGCATATGGGATGGAAGCAGTGGTCCCTTACGAAATATTACTTCCATCTCTCAGAGTTCAGCTCGACAGGGATATTCCTGTTGATGAGAGAAGAGAATCTCTCCTTGCACAGCTTGAACTCTTGGATGAAAGAAGGCTAGCCGCCGCTGAGCATGCCCGGACTTATCAGAATAGACTCAAAAGGTTTTATCAAAAGAGGGTGGTCGAGAGAAAATTCGAGATCGGTGAGATGGTAGTCAAACGCATATTCGTTAAGCCAGGGGTCCCCGCTTCAAGTTGCAACCTAACTGGGAAGGGCCTTTTGTAATCACTGAAAACTATCCAGGCAATGCATATGAATTGACTAATGCAGATGGAGAAAAATTGAATCATCCTTGGAATGGAGTTTATCTCAAAAAGTACTTTACATAAAAATGGAGAAACCACTGGTATAATCTCAAGTCATCGATCCTAGGTTGTTCGTGAGAAGTCAAGGGTAGGTACCATCCTACACACACAACACTTCCCAATCCTAGAATCCAGACAACTCGACACTTGCTAAAGGAAAGGCAGAAATCTAGAAATGGAAGGAGTACCCTTACCCTATTCTCTTCTACTCGGTCCAAGATAGGGAGAGAAGATTAGAGAGGGGTAGTATCGAAAACACTCCCACCCTAGTAGAAGGCCGTCTCAGAGGGTACAAAAGGGTGCCGAAAGATGGGCAATGAACCCCTCAGGTTAGAAAAAGAAAAATGATCAACCTATCCGAATGAGTACCTAGAATGATAGTCAAGGCAAAAGGCACTAAAAGATGGGCAATGTCCCCACGGGTCAAAAACCTGTCTAAATATGTGCCACATAGAAAAGAGCAAAAAAAGAAAGAAAAACCCAAAGAGGCCGAACCCCAATGGGTAATTTGAGTGAGAGTAGAGAAATCCCTCTCAACATCTTCAAACCCTATCAAGGACTTCCTCTATACTCTTCCTCCTTAAACCCCTTGGGTAGGGTAAACCGACCAAATCCAGGTGGAACCCAAGCCGATCAAAGGAAGAAGGTTAGAAGGATTCTAGGTAGGGAACTTGATTTTTGCACGTGGCATCTACCACTTGAGTCTTGACAAACCCCAAAGATCGATGAATTATCTCAAATACCAGCATTTTTTCCACAAAAAAGTAAATATTTTCAAAATCCAAAAAAAGAGAAATATTTCAATAACCCAAAAAAAATTGCATATTTCAAAAACCCCAAAAAAATTGCATATTTCAAAAACCCAAAAAAATTCCATATTTTAAAAAATCCAAAAAATTTGAATATTTCAAAAATCTACAAAAACTGATATTTCTAAGAAAACCCCAAAAAAAAAAATTTGCTTAGTCATGTTCATTGCCTTAGTTGCATCCATGTTTATTTGACTGTCATGCATATTTCCATTTCTGCATTGCATATCTATTTCTGCTTTAATTACCTTGTTAAGAAGGCTCTTCCTTATGACCTAAGTCAAAGTTGACCATAATAGGCAAAGGGATGAGTCATGGTGAAGATCTAATCCCTTTTTTATCAAGTGTTTCAGGCATTTCAATATAAGAGAGGAGAGGATTCACACCACGGCAGGTAAGTTCTCTCAACCCTTACCTCCATTTCATTTAAGTCATTTGTTTTATTCTACCTTGTTAAGAAGGCTCCTCCCTTTGACTCAAAATCAAGACAAACGGTATACAGGCAAAGGGATGAGTCATAAAAAAATTTAATCATTTTTATTAAGTATTTTCAGGAGCTGAAGAAGCAAAAAGAGAAGGGCGATCAGGTACAATTTTTTCTAAAAAAAAAAAAAATTTGCCTCAGGGCGCATGTGCCCTCATCTGGGGGCACATGGCCAGGTGCCCCACCCCAGGGCGCATGGCTAGGTGCCCCCGATCGGGGGCACATGGACAAAAAATTCGAAAAATTTAGAAAAATCTCAAAAAATCAGAAATTGTCCATAATGTTAAGAATGACATTTTTGATAAAGAAACCATCATCAAAAACATTGTTTTGACCTTAAAATGATGATTTTAATAGTAAAAACTTAAATTGTTCATTTCAGGAACAATATGCTTCATATGACAATTTCGCCTGTTGGGTACTAACCAGAAATGTGCAGGAAATCTTAAGTCCTAACAGGTGAATTAGCGAGATCAGTGCTCCGCAAGGAATGTCATGCCAACCTTGTGGCGAAAAGAGAGGAAGCGCTACCTATCGTGGTGCTGTATTCCGTCAGAAGGAAAGACAAGGATGGAGCAGAGATGCTGATGAATCAGGCATTCAATGCAAGTCGATAGACCACGCCTGAAGACTTCACTCAAATACACATTCTCATCAATCTCACATCATCACCATCACTTCATTTTGCACTTCACATCACTCTTACCATTTGTCACCTAGTTATGTTAGGTCCATTTGATACGTATTATAAGCATTATTGTTGAAGACCTTGAGAGTGAAGATGACTGAGCCCGAGATCCCCTTTAACAAAATCTACGACGGCTTAGTCATTTCTTCACACTCACGGATAAGCCAAAATTGAACATTGGAGGGACGATGGTTCCTAATCAGGTGTCTTGACCTCCAATAGACAATCTATATCTTCAACTATTTTCTACATAATTTTCTATATTTTTATATCCATCTCTTTTTCATTCTTCATTATTACCAATGTTATCCCATCATGTTTTATTCTTTCCTTTATTTTATCCCATCATGTTTTATTCTTTCCTTTATTTTATCCCACCATGTCTTTTATTTTATCCCACCGTGTCATGGCAATTGTCATGCCATTGTTTCTTCTTTCCCATCATTCTATGTTAGTCCTACCATTATCTTTCAATCTCACTATGGCTTAAGTTTGTTTTGTCGTTTTCCGAATACTTGATTTTCTGCTAGAGCGTGATTCATGGTTTTCACGATACCCGAGCAATTTTGTTTTGCTTAAAATGAACCCTTTTAGAATTTGAGATTATTCCACTCATAATTAAACTGAGTATTTTGGTGAAACTTGAATGAACTTGAGATTCCAAATATGATGGATTGGTATTCTTTTCATTTTAAGATCAACTTCTCTTTTACAAAACTTTAGCCCATCACAGTATAAGAACACCGCAAAGTTCGGGTTGCTGGCTGATGATGAACCTACGAATTCGAGGACTCCTCACCACGCTGAGGGTCGGCTACATCCTTTTATCCTTTATCATTTGTTTTTTCATCTCTCGTGCCAAGGGCATGTCTTTTACCAGTCAATTATATGAGGTTTTGATAGAACATGAAAGCAATCTAGAATACTCAGCGAGATTCATATTCCTGGATCGGGTAGATAAGCGTGTCTATATCTACACCTTGATGCCACCTTTTCAGTCCATCATCATTCTATTTTGCTACATTCATCTACGCTCACTTGCATTCCATTACAGTTCACTCCGAATCACTCCGCTTCATTACATGCCATTCCCTTACAAAGCCGACATCAAGGCGAGGCAAGCTGTAGACACGCCAAATTCACCTAATTCAGAGCATAAAACTCATGTTTTATAGGGTAACATGTATGATTGACCTTATAATGATACCGGGTCTTTTAAAGTTGATTTGAAGCTTCGCCAAACGAAATCGGATGTTTTCCGATGTTTTCCCCAAAAAGCCATAATTTCCGAGCGAAAGCCACACGTAAATCATGTAAACAAGGAAGTTGGCTGAATGACCAATGCCTAATGATAATGCATTGAAGGTTATGGTCATATTCACACCCTGGACAAGTTTTGTTGCATACCGTGCCTTTCCGGTTTGCCGTCGGAGTCATTTTGACCTGTATCGGATCTTTTGTTCGCTGAACTAACTTCCGAATAAAATTCTGAAGTTTTGGAGGGTGTGATGTCTGATACGATGCTATATAAATCTTCTTAGGCATGTTATCTTTCCAACGCAACAAACGGCGTCGAATTCCGAGTTCGGGAGTGTTCGCAATGGCTTCTTGAAGAAGGACGCGCAAAAACAATCCTATGCGCCCGGGTTCCTGGTCACATGCGCCCGGGACCCAGGGCACGTGCCCATGCGCCCTACTAGTGAGGCACGTGACCATGTGCCCTCACTTGAGGGCACATGCGCCCTACCCTTGAGGCACGAGGGACCCAATTTTTCACCGGGACTCTACTGCTGAACGGATCGACCAGATAAGACCAACTTTTTCGGGAACAGTGCCATGCGCCCCTTCCAGGGGGTGCATGCGCCCCTCAGTGGGGTGCATGCGCCCTGCACCAGGGCGTATGCGCCTTGGGGTAGGGCGCAATGTGCCTATTTTTTAGTCCGGATAGGTCTGTTCGTTCTCTTATAAATTGACTCTGATTCTGGTCGTTCCAAAGGGATGAGCACGACCCCCCAGGCATCTCAAGACATCCAACCACCCTCCTGCATTGATTTTGTGATTTTTAGAGAGAGAATTTCGAGTTTTTAGAGAGAGAGAAATCGGTTCAAGAGAGAGGAAGGCTGTTCTGCAGGTGATCTGCTAGGTCTCTGTTCTTCGTCCTCTAAAGCAGTTTGTGGACGTCTTCTGCCCAAGCTCTCTTCATCAAAGTTCTTCCTCTCCAAGTATTCTTGAGTTTTCAATCGACGGTACCTGATTCTAAGGTGGGGGCTGGTCGTGAAGAGTGCAGAAGCAAAGTCGCGCTTGGCAGATCCTGGACTGCTGCTCGGCTTTTTCGACAACCCAGATTTGGCCATATCTCTCTCTATTCAACTCAGAATCTTGCTGTTTTTTTCCTATATCTTTATTTCGTGATTATACATCCTCCTATCATTTTTTACATTTTTTTACATTACTTTTACTATGTTAATCCTAAAAATAAAAAAAGGGGTTAAAGATAACCCGAATCCGGTCAGTTTCTAGTTAATTATGTGTTTTATGTTATTCTCTTTACATATACTCTACCTTGTTTAGTTCTAATAGTCTCTTTAACTTGTTTGTTTGTCTAGTTGCACAGAATATCAAGCACCCACCGCGTTGAGGACTCTTCTTCATCGGCCGGCCGAAGAAGGAGAAGCTTTAACTCATATTCTTCACGCTAAGGTACACACGGTCATTTTAATTCTATACATCGGAACCCACGGTTCCTGGCGACCACATGTCTTAATTTCTTTCTTCTCACCCTCCTCCCACATGACCCGAACCGTCTCTTTGGTGATCAAGCGACGCCAAGGGATGAAAGTTCGGGGATCAATGTGAGTGTGAGACCGAGGTGGGAGTTGTTTTCTGTGCTTTATTCCGTTCTTTTCTCATCCCCTCTTGAGGTGACGATCTGGGTTTATGGACTTCCCTGAAAAGGAGAGGACCCCGTCGAATTTTCAGAGTCGACAGTGGTGACACTTGGTTGTAGGCTTCTTGTTGTTGTGGTTGTGGCCGGTTGTAGACAGGTTGTTGCTGAGGTGCTCGGTTGTAGGCATTTTGTAGCTGGGGTGTTCGGTTGTAGGTAGGTTGTTGTGGTGGTGCTTGGTTGTATGCAAGTTGTTGTTAGGGTTGAGGAGCTGACTAAGGAGCTGGCCAGTATTGTTAGTTTGGTGGTGGGTTATGGTATTGGCTTTGGTGATACTCACCCTGATTACCTATGGCATTGACACTCTCGTTATTGACTACCCCTTCGGTGGTGGGCCCTACAGGTGTAGGCTTTCTAGTGTTATAGGTTTGGGGTCGAATAGGTTGATCATGGAAGCATCCTTGAAATGGGCTTGGAGGTAGCGGGTGCTATCACACAACTCACTCATAGTAGTCGGGCAGTGCATGATCAAGAGGTTGCAAAGGTTAGGCGTGGTATTCCCGATGAGAATTAGCACCTGTTCCCCCTCTAAGATGGTATCCACTAGCCTCTTAGCCATTCCCCTCCATCGATCAGCAAATCTGGCAAAATCTTTATCTGGCTTCATTTTCTCAGCAATTAAATCAGTTATCGAGTAGGCTGGCCCCACCCGATCCTTATACCTCTGCAGAAACTTTGCCTTAACAATATCAAAATCCACTACCTCAATAGAATCAAGAGAATAAAACCAGTCAAGGGCGGATCCTTCCAATGACCGACGAAACAGGAAGGCAAGTGCTTTGCGGTCATTCTTTCAGAATGCGGAGTCGTATAGAAAGCTCTTTAGGTGGTTAAAGGGGTTCCCGTTCCCATTATAGCGTTGGAAGATTGGTATTTCAGAAGGAGGGAGATATAGGACCAGGAAAGATGGAACAAATTTCTGGGGTGACTTTAGAATCGAGGTGGTGCCTCAGCTCTTCAAAGCGCTCATCCATCTGGTTAAGTTTTTCCTTGAATGCCTGGGTGAGGCTGGATTCCTGAGCCACCGGAGCAAAGTACTTAGGTGAATGGGTTGAAAGAGGTGGGTTAGGAATAGGAGCTGGAATAGCATTATGTGAATGCCCCACAACAAGGTGAGTGGAGACACGACAGGGTTGCCTAGGAGAAGAAATGATCAAGGGCCTGACTGCCGATTGAGGTAGTGAGGGGGCTTGATTTCCCTCGACCGGATCTTGATTGGCGGGCATCTTGCCCTTTGTAAAAGATTGCACAAGTGAAAAGGATTCAGGGTCTAAATGGAGAGATAGACCCTGGAGGAGTTGCTCCACGCTAAGTGAAGCAGGTTGATGAGTAGGATTTTGAATTTCAGGCTCTTTGACGGTGTTGACATGGCCCTCTTGTTGGACCATGGGTTGTTGCAGCTCGTAGTGGCCTTTCTAGTACTCTTCTTCTTGCTCGTAGTAGTCCGACATCCCGATGTGTCTTCCGAACCTTAGCATCATGGGCATCCTGTCAAATTTTCTAACAAAAATGGTTAAAAGAAAGCAAATGAAAACTGTAAATGCAAAGAGAATTTTTGTTTGGTTATGCTTTTTTTTGTTTAAATTTTATTTTTTTCAATTTGGTTGTTTGGAAAACAAGTTGAACACAAAGGTTAAATGGATTTTTTTGTTTTTTTTAGGTGTTTTGAAAGAAGAAATTTTTTAGTTGTTTTCAATTGTTGTGAGCAAGTAAGTTATGCAAACAAGTTCTTAAAATGACTACTCGACAATTTTTGGGTTGAAACCTTAGATTAGATAGACTGTTAGCAATTGTTCACTCAAATGGGTATGGTTCCTATTGCTTCAATCTTCAAGACCTAAGGTTGTCACTCAATCACCATGAGTAGGTACTTGGGTTCTTCGGGTTTTAGAAAAGTGGTACAACTGGCCCAATCGTGCGGAGAGGAATACTCCACGGATGGGGACTTACAGAGGCCTTGATGGAAACAACCAAATCAACTAGGAAGGAATATCCCAGAAGAGAGGTTAGAATCCACCAAGAAGGTGTTTGGAGGGTGAGGGTGTGTTGGGAGAGAGAGCCCCCGCCTTGAATGCCCTACAGATCGGAGCAAGTCCGGTACCCGATGAAAAAGGCTAATGAAAAAAATGAAAAATGGAGGGTAGGAGGATAAGAAGCAATCAATATGCAAACATGAAATGAATAAAATCTATTAAATAAATCATGCAAGTGAATGCAATCAATACAAGCAATGATAAAGTAAAACAAGTAACTAGCAACTAGCAACTAAAAGGTGGTTCGCGTGGGAACCGGCTTGTGATGGAGTGTCCAAGTGGGAACAAATCAGAAATGAAGGTAAGAGAGATGGTCCACGTGGGGACCATTTTTAAAATAAGGTGTCTCACGTCAGAGCCAAGTTTTGGAAAGGTAGGTGGTTCACGCAGAAACCGGTTTTTGAAGGGATAGGTGTGGTTCACGCGGGAACCAGTTTATTTGATTGGAAAAGGGAATAAGGGCCATGTGGGGCAAATCTAAAGTGGTGTAAAGGGGTGGTCCACACGGGGACCGATATGAAAGTGGGTTGGTTCACGTGGGAACCAGTTTAGAAAAGGGGTTGGTTCACGCTGGAACTGGTCTTAATGAAGAAAGGGGTGGTTCACGCGGGAACCGGTGTAAAAGGTGACAAAGTGAAAAGAGGGCCACGTGGGGCCAATCTGAAGGTGCTGTAAAGAGGTGGTCCACGCGGGGACCAATTTGAAAATAAGTTGGTTCACACAGGAACCGAGTTAGAAAAGAAAGGTGGTTCACGCGGGAACCAGTTTATAAGAAGAAAAGAGTGGTTCACACGGGAACCGGGTTGAAATTAAAGACAAGCAAGTCAAGTCCTCATGGGGGACAATCTTAAAGAAAGAGTAAACAGAAAGTTTAAAGGTAAATTGACATGGAAAAATTAAACGACAAGCCGGTTCGCGCAAAAACCAAATCGGAAAACAACTAGTTGCACGGATCAATCAAGCTAGCAGGGTTGAAGACATTGGTTGTCCCACCGTAGTCGCCAAAAAGCTGTCGACTCCAAAAATGGGTTCTGGATCAGCACCTCAAGAAAAGGTGATGATGGATGGAATATGGGAAAAGGGGGGGTGAATTGGAAAACACTCGGAAAGTGGTAAAGAGTCCTCACCTCAGTCCCACACTCACATTGATCTTCAAATTTTCATCTCACGGTGTCGCTCGAGCACCGAAGACGGTTCTGGTCATGTGGGAGGAGAGTGAGGAATAAATAAACTTAGAGCATGAATAAAATATTGAGTGGTCTCCAGGAGTCACAGGCTCTGCTTTATGGAATTGAAAAATAAAAGATGACTGTGTGTACCTTAGCACAGGAGATTGAGATGTGAGTTCAACCTTCTTCTTCTTCGGCCGGCCGCTGAAGAAGAGTCCAACCGGTGCTAGCTTGATTGATCTATGCAACTTAATAAAAATAGAACAAGTGAAGAAACATATTAGACTTATGGAAAGTGTAGTAACTGTAAAAAGGAGATGAGAAAGGAAGCAATTGAAACTGAACTCACCGGCTTTGGGGTGAGCCTTAACCCCTTTTTTGTGTTTTTGATTATGCAAAAATGATGTAAATGAACTAAAAGATGTTCTAAAAAAGTAAATAAACTCAATGAAATGAGTTAAGAAGAACTTATGAAGTGTATTGGCTTGAGTTGAAACCAAGTTGGTTGAAGAAGGCCGGTTCAGGTAGTCTTTCACCTTTCTGGTGCGACTTTGGTGTAGAAAATGCTACGGATGACCCCGATGTCAGAATCGAGTGCCGTTTGTTTCTATGAATGGAGAACTCGGATGTGCACCCTCAATGCATAAATCGCCATGGATAGATGGCAAGTTAGAATCGAATGTCTCTGGTTGAAAATGAAAGAGGACGAGGAGAAGAACAACTCTTCGGTTAAAGACTTTTGCAGTAGGAACCCCGGATTTTCTACAAAAGCCGACGAAGTTTGGATGTTGTAGAACACATGGATCGAGCTTCTCCTTCGCTTTGGGATCAATCACTCGACATCGGATTGGCTTTGGAAATTGGGACGGCCTTGGGAGAGAGCTTGGACGACCTCAGGATGAGCTAGGCACAGGGGCTTCAACCTTGGGTCGTTAAGAATGGCCCACAATTTATAGAGAATGGAAACCAGTGCAAAATATAGAAATTGGACTGACCATGCCCCTGACTTCCAAAAGAAGTGAGGGCGCTCCCTCACCCTGGGGGCGCGGTATGCGCGCCCCTGTTTCAAAGGAGGCGGGGGCACATTACGCATCTTATTGCTAAAAATCGTCGAAATCTTCTAAAAATTGCTAAAAATCGACTTGATAAGATGAACGCACCCCTGACTTGGGGGCGCGGTCAAAATAAATGATAATTAACGAGGGAAACTTTTCAAAATACGGTTTAGAAGGAGCTAATTAGGGTAATTTTTGGTTCCAAAAACGGATCGCACCCCCGCGTTTCAAAGGATGTGGGGGCGCATAGGGTGTGCCCCCAGACTGAGGGTGCATAGGGCATGCCCCCCACCCATTTCAAAGGGGGCAGGGGTGCGGTACACTCTCTCCTATGCACGCATTCCACGAGCCATAACTTGCGAACAGGATGTCTGATTTAGCTCCCATTTGTTGCATTGGAAAGAGAGAATTAAACCGCAGCTCCTCAAGTCGGTAAACCAGCCAGCATGACTCCCCATATGTTTGCACGGGGCTTTCTACCGGTTTACCCTCACGCGAAAAGCCAAAAACCATGGCGAAGATCCGAAAGGGCACGGTTTCGGTCAAGGAATCTTGGGTCAACTCGGGATGACTTAAAATGATGACTAAACAAGTATGGTATGATTGGAAATCCAAAATTATCAAAAAATCCAAGATTAACCCGGTAAACGTGAACCGAAGCTCGGAAAAGCTGGAAATAACCAGGAAACCCTAAAATCGACCGAAACGGCCATATGGCCCTGATTGATGAGAATATTCGACTAGGATCGACCTGGATGACCCGAAAATACCTGGTGATGATCGGAAAGGCCTAACACGTGGTCTGGGATAGCCGTGTCAGTACAGATCAAAAAGCCAGAACAAAAAAACTGTTATAGACTAATGCCTACCGAAATGACTTGTCGGAAACCCCGAATGTCACGTAACACACGCAGGACTCCCGAGACGTTCAAGTATGGACCATTCAAGGTTGGTCGTAGTCTTCGTGTTTTCACGGTTCACACGCGTCACTCGCTTGAAGGTTACAACATTGTTCTGGAAATCATCGGTCCATTCCCAACTTACGAGGTGCTCCACCAACATCCTTAGCTCATTTCCACGAGGTAATCTGGATCAGATAAAGGTCAGATAATGGGTATCACCCATGGAATAAGAGTTTGGCACTCCGAATTAGGCCAATTTGACGTGTTTCCATCTGCATGTCTAATCTACACCTTGGTGCCACCTTTTTAGTCTGTGCCATTACACGCCACTACACCTCATTTCATTCATCTATGCTCATGTTGGCATCAAATTTTTCCACTTAGCTTGCTTGATACAAATTTCAACAATGCCAAAGCCGGTGCAGAAAATCTGACCCAGATTCGAAAAATTCAAAAATAGAAGATGCAAACAGGCTCTGGAAATGCCTTGGCATGGCTTTACATGATAAAAATGGCCAAGATAATGTGTTCATTGCATAGCCCCAGTCAAGAGCTTCGCGATGGTGCCCAAAACATGGAGAACGGACACCGGAAAGCCGAAATGACCATTTTGCCCCTGACACTTTGGGACTCCAACTTTACCACATTTTCAAGGTTGAATAGAGCTAGGCAATACTCAAAACAGATCAAAAATCTGACCCTTGGATGAAGAGATAAGCAAGAAAGAGCAAATCTGGACAGAAAGTCGTATGTCGTCGCACCAGGGGCATAATAGTCCGATTAGCTCCGGATCGACCCATGGGCTGAAAATTTCAATTTTTATGACCCAAAAATTTGATCTCATGAATATTTATGCATGAAAAATAAATTTGGCCAATGGGATAAGGTAATTGCACTCAATTATAGTTTTCGGCATTATCGACGGCTGAGATCGCACCGATCAGAGAAATTGGTAAAATTAGAGATCTTGGGCAATTTGGGAGATCTCAACCACACATTTGGATGGATCATAAGATCAATGGTCATAAATGATTGTCCCATATTTTTCTAATTTAATTTTGGTCATGTTTAATCAATTTTCGTCCGAAATTAATGATAGCCATCGGATCAGGAGTCTTTTAGATGAACGGTCTAGATTGGATCACTCTCTCTCTCTTCCCTCCACTTGGCTGGCCGAACTCCTCCCCATCTTCCATGCGCACAATCCCCTACAAGTTAGGGAGCTGGACAAACTCCCCATCTTATGGCATAGCTAGCAACTTTGACTTATCTCCCTCAACCACTTCAACAAGCTTAACAACCCCCATGGTTTATCCTTATCCCTCTCAACAACCCATGGCTTATCCCCATCTGATGGCTGGCCGAACCAGACTTCTCATTCCCTTGTGCATTCAATCCCCTAGAATATAGGGGCTGGCCGAACCAGCCTTCTTGCCACATGTCATGTGCACACACCTCCTTGAAAGTAGGAGAAGGTGCGCACCCTTCTCTCCCTCTCTTTCTACTTAGCGCACAATCACCCTCAACAACCAACTATGGGTTATCCTTATCATCCTCAACCTCCCTTGAGTTATCCTTATATCCCCTCAACAACCTCCAGCCTTATCTCCTCTGGAGATGGCTCCCCCCCACTTCTATATAAACCCCCCTACAGTCATGTGCGCAAAAAAAGCTGATCCCCCTGCGCAAGCCCTGCTTCTCCAGCTCCAGCCCTCTCTTTGGTGTGCCATCGACCCTGCTCTGAGCTATCTTCCTCTTGCTTGGACGTCTGAAGGAGGAAGTTGGCAACCTCTCCAGCCCCTTTGTGGTGTGCCAAGTGAAGAAGAAGAAGGAGAAAAGACCTCCCTCTAGCAGGTGCGCCAGCAGCAACCCAACTGGTGGTGCACCAATTCCAGCAGCGGGTGTTCCTTCTTGGAGCACCAATTCCGGCCCCATCTTCAGCAACAAAAGAAGAATAATAAGAAGGAGATAAGGCCAGCCATTTTCTCCTTCAATCTCCAACAGGAAATGTGCCAAAAAGGTGAGGAAAAAATGTAATTTTAATACTCTTCCTCCCCTCTTCTTTCTCTTCCCCTCGGCCTTCTCTTTGGCCATTCAAGAAGCTCCAAAATCCCAGCCTTATTGGTACCACTTAAAGTCCATGTTCAGCCTTTTTATGTTGGTCCCACAAGCCATCAAAAATCAGCCTCTTTGAGCCCCTCATTTCAGACCCCTTGCTGTCCTAATTCTGGCTCCTCATTGCCCACGTGCACACAGCCCATAGGTGGCCTGTAAACAGCCCATTTAGCATCCCCAAGCAACCCCATGCTGTCACCTAACACTGTGCCCCTTGTTTCCATCCCTCTAGCAGCCAATTAGGCTTCTGAACATGCTCCTAATCAGGCCCTGTTTGACCATCCTTTCTGCCCAAGTGGGCAGACTTCAGAACATACCCAAATCAGGCCCCACTGCTGGCCCTGAAATCAGGACCCTTTGATGGCTTCGAAACCAACACCTATCTAACCCCTCTGATGGTCATCTAAATAGCACCATAAACAAACCAAACATTTTCTTTAATGTGTGGAAGGAGGGGTGACAGCCCGAGCCTCTTGGAATCCGCCAGACGGGCCAAGAGTTAAGCCGGGTGGCCCAAATTTCCACTCATCAAATGCCTTTGCACAGCCCCTTGACTTCCCTATTTGGCCATCCAAATAGTCCAAGTTCTGCCCACCTGAGCAGCATCTGAACATAAGCCCCCTTTCAGCCCATGTTTGGCCTATCAAAACACACCTTAATCAGGTCCTTGTGTGCCCCTTGATGGCCCTTCAACATAGCACCTGAATGGCAAAAGAAGTCTGCCCATTGGCAGCTCTCAAAATAGCACCAAAACAGGCCCTTCTTCAGCTATCTACATGGAGGCTTGCATCACCTACTGCTGCTGCAAGAATAAACAAAAAAATGGAAAGGCATACAAGGTTTGAAGCTGGCCATTTTGGCCTTGAAGTGCTGCAAACAAGCCATGCTGGCCCTTGAAGAACAAATCAGGCCGCCGGGTCCCAAGATGTTCAAAGCAGGCCAACCAGGTTGACCCGGCCTTACCAGGCTGACATGACATGAAGACCAGCCCATTGTGCTGGTGAAGCTGGCCCATTGGGCCTTGGACTTTTAAAAATCACATTTAACTAAATCTGAGGGCGAGATGCCAAAATTAAATAAGGAGTTAGCACCACCACGTGGGCGCTCCACCTTAGGCAGCTAGCCCAAACCCGTATCCGGTATGTTTACCCGGGTGTAGGCATGGGACACGCTTCCCACTGCAGACGGAGCCTTCCCACTACTTGGAAAGTCAAATGACTATGCCTTGTAGGATGGGTAAAATTCCACACTGATTGGAAAATAAGGCAGCATGCTGCCAAAATTTTCCCAATCAAGTGGATTTTACACCTAGGGAAGGATATTCACACCTTTGCACCATTGACAACATTGAACATGGCACATGAACTGCCACATCTGATGTACATTGACATGGAATATTTTGAACATGAACATTTCAAGTGCCGAGTTGATTGCATGTGACTGGGCATAGACACTAGCCCGACGGACCGGATGTGATGCAAATCGAACAAGAGTTAACCAAATCTGATGTTATCTTAATTGAATTTGAAAATACATTCAAACCAACCTTAAAACATGCTTAAAATAGGTCTTTAAAACTTTAACATTCAACAAAAATTAGATCTAACACAATCTGGAAAAATTGATTCAAGGCACTTAATCTATTGAAATTCAATTTCCTAAACAAGTGCAAATCAAATAATTCACCACCAATTGAAAAGAACATATTAAAAGCACATTAAAGCATCTAAAACACATCTTAAAACATGACACATTCAGATCATTAACAATCTGAAGTTCAAGTTTAATCAATTTAAACCAAACTTAAAACATCTAAAATATACCGAACACACCCGAATTGGTATGAAAACACCAACCGACATGAGAAAATCACATGAAAATGACTCAACACATGTCAATTAAACTTAAACAAGTCAAAATTGATAAACACATATAAAATATCAAGTTCAAATAAAAAATAAAATAAACTTCAACCAATTGAAGTAAAACAAACCAAGCAATTCAAACAAGCTCAAAACAAATAGCATTCAAATCCAAGTCAAATGGAAATATGAGATCAACATTTCAAACCACATCAAAATCAATTCATAAATCAACATAAAACAACTTCAAACAAAATCTAATCATACTTATTTGCATCTCATCAGGCCTGAAAGGCCAGGGCCCTTTGTGTTCTTTACACGTTGTGGATGTGCACGCTCTCGTCAAAGAAGATTGCTATGGCAGTTAATCAAGGGCGTTCGAGTGTTTGCTCGATGTAAATGAACATCGGATATTTGCACCATCCGATGGAGAGAGGTGAAAAACATTTTCACAGAACTCGAACCTCATTCTATACCCTTTTAATATCACCTGGACTATCTAGTATTTCTTTTATGGTCTATCATCTACTTTAGTAGAAAATTTGGGTACCATATTTCAACATTCAAAAACAAATCTTTTAAACACATTTAAAAAACAAATGATTCCTGAGGTTCCCACAAATTGGCATGCCCGGTGGGACTTCTCTTTCCCTTCATCTCTCTGCCATAGCGATCTGAGAAAGTGCACATCCACTATCTCTTTAATGACCTTCTTCATCTGATCAGGTTGGCCTTGTATGTTTTTGTAGGGCTCCATGGAGTTTGATAATGGTGTTTGTTATTTTGAGGCCTACGTCAACAACTGATGCATTGGTGCCGTCACCACTGGCATCACTTTTGGTTGTTTCCCCAAGGTTGTGTTGCACCCTAACTGCCTTGGTGCTACACTGGAGGAGCCATTCGCTACTGAGAAGGAGGTCCATTCCCTCCAACAACTTCAAATAGCTTTTGCAGATGCCGCCCTACTTTTTGAGGCTTCCCTACCGAAGTCACCTCAACCAGCTCCTCTTCAGGAGTCATTTTCGGTGAATGTTGTCACCGTTAACTCTAGGCCCGCGCCCGCATCTCCTCAATTGAGTCTACGCAAGCTTCACCTTGAACATGGCTCTCGTCGTAACTTGGAGGTTGGCAATGTACGGTGCCCTTGGAACCGTACCTGCCCAGTCACTTTCATCAAGACTCCCTCTAAGTTTAGGGAAGAGAAGCGCCGTCAACTGCGGCTTATCGTTCTGCCCCTTGTCAATCGGTTTGTTGCTCTGAGCCAGTTAGATGATGACTCACGGGTCCCTGCTACACCTGTTATTAATAATATGCCAGCTACAAGGGGGAAGAGTCAACCTTCTGCCCATTTCAAGAAGACCGGCCGACCAGTGGCCAGGGATGCTGTTGAGAGGGGGCAGCCCTCTCCTAAAAAACTTGAAGACTCGAGCCGATCAGCGGCTCTCAAGATACCAGCTCGGGCGAGGGGCCATCCCTTGACTTGTCTTTCTTCCATGACCGATCAATGGTCTATGTTGAAGAGAACCCGCAGGTGCTACCACCTACCCCTCAAAAGTACTATGTAAACAGTCAATTTGCCGACCAACCATTCCGGTTCTTTGCCCAACCAACTGGGGGCAAACTCCCCATGAAGTTCTTGGCTCACCCGGCTGACCGATCAACGGCCCAGCCCAAGAAGACTTGGCAGCAGCTGCTTGCCGTACTAAAGACTCCAGCAGTCAGCCCAACTACTGACTTTTCATTTCGGCAACCAGTTCCACCGATTGGGGGCATGTCCCCCATTCAAGCTTCTTCTCGCCGAGAGCCCCGGACAGCGGGCTCTTGTGCCAACCGGAGGCAGGGATTCAGACCCTCTGTCCCGATCTTGAAGGTTTGGTGCCCTAAGGCCAGCATTCCCCTTGTAAAACCACTTGTCTCCAAGGCTTGCTGTCCACCTCACCCAAACGAGGGGCCTTCTGGGTTGAAGTCCCAGCCACAGCCTCAACCGAGGGCCGAATTCAACCCCCCGCAGCAACCGAAGGCCACCTCTATTCGGCCGAAGGCTCAGTTTGTGCCGCCCCACCGTCGATATTTTTATCATTTTGATGATGGTCATGTGACCACTACTCCGTAGGAGCTACCACGCAGAGGAGGGTTAGTCCTTGACCGAGTTTTGTTGTCTGACACTGCCCCCAGACGCCAAGTAACATGGGGGCCAAGAGGCCAGATGCGAGTATACACTTGCTACATTGCAGGTGCTGGTCACCCTGATGATGTCCCAGAGGACTCTCAGACTGTAGTCCATGTTGGGCTTGTCACACGTAGTATGGCCGAATGTCAATCTGCCATCGCCGCAGAGGGCGCGTGTTGTCGTAAGGACAAGGATATCGTGCCAAGCGACGAAGTAGTGGTCATGCCACCAGCCTTGAAGTTAGAAGATCTTTGGAGGGAGAATCAACAGCTCCGGGCTCTCCATGCCAGTTTCGGCTTGCTCCATTCTCAACCGACACAAGCATCAGGTGCCGCTGAGGCTTCAGATGGGCCCCGTATTGCCCAAGGAGAACTGCCACCTATATCACAGCCTTGTCCTACTACTCCCATGCATCCGGCTCCTAGACCACCCATGGATGATGAGATCTTCATTCAAACACAATACCGAGCCCCTCTTTCTCCACCGTAGCAAGATTTTCTTGAGCCCTCTCAGAGGGCTATGATAGATCAAATGATTTCTGTGTGTTTGGCGCAACATGACGATGGACAAGGTGTGGTGGGCCTCTACCAAGTCCCATACCCACCACATCATCAGTATGTGAAACTTTCTCCTGACGTCTCTAAGGTACCCAAGTGCTCCAAGTTCGATGGGCGTGGGTCCCCCAGGGAGCGTTTGGCTTTATATTACACTCACATGGGTGAGTTGGCACATTGTGAATCGTACTTGCTTAAGTACTTCTCCACCACTCTAATGAGCACAGCCTTTGAGTGGTTTTCTATGTTGAAGCCTGGGTTAGTAGTAGACTGGCCTGATCTACAAAGAAAGTTTATTGAGAGGTTTAGTTTCTCTGAGTGGCCGCATACTCTGGTCGAGTTGACCACTATGTTCCAGGGACGAAACGAATCGGCAGTTGACTATATTCACCACTGGAGAAATGTATGTATGAAGTATGCCAATCCACCTTTGCATGAGGAGGTGGTAGCATTGTGCAAGAGAGGCCTTCGGGCTGAGATCCAGGAAAAGGTGTTGGGGACACGGATCCATTCCTTTAATGACTTGAATGTCATGGTTGCTGACATAGAACACTTTTATGTTAATAACCCTTTGGTGGCAACTGCAAGATCAAGGCCGATGAAGGACAAACAACCAGTTTCTAGGGATGTCAATGCGGTGGATGTCTCATCATCTTCTAGACCCTATAACAATGCTGGGGGCAAAAGTGCTGCCACGGCACCCCCTTAGAGGAATATCACCAATCCTACTCCAAGGCCCACATGGGAAGAACGTGCTTTGAAGCCCTATTCCTTTGCACGGGACTATACAAAGAAACTGTTTGATGCCTGTATAAAGAATGAACTGATTAGCCTACCGACGAGTCGATGCCCGGAGGATGCTGCTAAGAGTCAAGAACCGAACTTCTGCCCATACCATAGACTGGTGGGGCATATGATTGACTATTGCTACCAGTTCAAGGACTTGGCCAAAAAGTTGATCCAGGACCAAGTTCTTAATTTGGGGAACCAACTAGTGCATCCCCCACAGCCATATGTCAAGCCTCGACCGTCGACGAACTTTGCGGTCAATGCGGTACATTATAGACTGGAGCATCCTATTTCGAGGCCTCCTCCTCCTCCACCAGAACGACGACGGCATCCGGATGTGGAACGGCTTCCACACCCCACGGTTTATCAAATGGCATCTTGAGTCCATTCCATTCTGGAGGGATTCTAGGTTAGATGTGTGCACCTAGAGGCAGACATTATGGTCACCATGGCTAATGTCATCGAGTTGCTCACTAGCGAGATGACATACGAAGAAGCTTGCCCCCCTCCTCTGTAAGCCCATAGGAGATCTTTTGCTGAATCACCTCAGCCATCAGGGCAAACTGTTAATCAACCCGATGAGCTTTGGGGAAGTGATGATCAATATGAGACAGAGCCTGAAGCTTCCTCTGCATGCTCCCCGATGGTACTAGTTGAAGCACCGTAGCCGGACATGTCAAAGAACTATTGGCGGTATCATGTTTACCCATGGTATTCCTTTCCTCAGGCAATGACACACCTTCTTTATGAGGTGGTTGCAAGGGGAGGCCTGATGGAATCACATCCGGATAGGGGCTTCCACTTCATGGCCTTTCCTAGGGGTGGTTGTGGATATCATCATACACAATCACACTCCATTGAGGACTGCCGGGCAGTCAAGAAGCACCTTGAAGACTTGATCTAAAACGGGGTCCTTAAGATTGGACGTTACGTTGTTCAGCCATCGCTGCCCCACATCAACTCAAGCCCGGTAAGTTCTTCCTTTGTCATTCATCCCACCCCTGAAGTTGGTATGCCAAAGAAACACATGGCTGGGGGCACCTCACAAAGTTCTGTGCGCCCCCAATTCTTCTCCAATTATCAGAAGCTCTCTTGCAAGCTTATACAGAAGAACATTGAGGCCAAAGCTCAACGCCAATACCAGATCCAAGAAGCAGTTGAGGACCCTGAGAGACCTTGGCAAGTTATCCCTACGTGGGAAGAGAGGGCTCGAGTTCGAGCAGAAGTTGCCTTATGTAAGGCTGAGGACCAAGCAGATGCTAAGGGCACAACAAGCAAGTAGCTACACCGCATGGCCCATCTGATGCTACACACTGGAAGAAGCAGCTCAAGAATAAGAGAAAAGCCGAGAAGAGAAGAGCTCAGCGGCAGGAAGAACGCCTGAGAGAGATTGAAGCTCGGCAACAGAGCTTGACTCCAATTTAGAAGCTCCAGAAGTTGATTGACCAACTTGAGGAGTATGTTCCAAAGCAGTCGTCAGTGTAGACACGTAAAATTGGCCTGATTTGGAGCCCCAGACTCTTATTCCATAGGTGATATTCTTTATTTGACCGTTATCTGATTCGGATTACCTCGTGGAGATGAGCTAGGGATGTTGGTGGAGCCCCTTGTAAGTTGGGAATGGACCGATGATTTTCGGAATGATGCCGTAACCTTCAAGCGAGAGCCGCGCGTGAACCATGAAAACACGAAGCCTGCTCAATGACCGACCTTGAGTGGTCCATACTTGAACATTTCGGGAGTCCCGCGTGTGTTCCGTGACATTCGTGGTTTCCAACAAGTCATTTCGGTAGGCGTTAGTCTATAACGGTTTCTTCGTTATGGCATTTTGATCTGTACTGACACGGCTATCCCGGAACACGCGTTAGGCCTTTCCGATCATCACCAGGTCTTTTTTGATCATCCGGGTCAATCCTAGATGTATATTTCATCAACTGGGGCCATACGACCATTTCGGTCAATTTTAGGGTTTCCTGGCTTTTCTGATGTTCGGTTCACGTTTACTGGTTTAATTTCAGCTTTTTCAATGATTTCGGGTTTTCTGACTGTACCAGACTTGTATGGTCATCATTTTAAATGATCCTGAGTTGACTCGAGATTCCTCGACCGGAACCGTGCCCTTCCGAATCTTCGCCGCGGTTTTTGGCTTTACGCAAAGGGTTAACCGGTAGAAAGCCCCGTGCGAACATCTCGGGAGTCATGCCGGCTGGTTTACCGACTTGAGGAGGTACGGTTGAAGGCCCTCTTTCCAACACAACAAATAGGAGCCGAATTGGACATTCCGTTTGCAGGTTACGGCTCGCGGAACACGCGCGCAGGAGAGAGAGTCTACCGCGCCCCTGCTCCCCTTGAAAGGGGAGGGGGCGCCCTGCGCGCCCCTGCTTCCTTTGAAATGCGGGGGCGTGGTCAGTTTCCAAAAATAGGAAATTACCTCATTTTACACTTTCTAAATCGGATTTCTGGAAGGTTACCATCAATGATTTTCGATTATTTGTACCACGCCCCTGGTTCGGGGGTGCGTTATGTTTGTCAAGTTGATTTTTTAGCAATTTCTGGAAGATTCGGTTGATTTTTAGCAGTGAGACGCGTAACGCGTCCCCGCTTCCTTTGAAACAAGGGGGAACACAAACCACGCCCCCGGGTTGAGGGCGTGCCTTGCGCGCCCCTGTTTGAGGGCACGCCCTGCGTGCCCTCGCCTCCTTTGAAAGGCGGGGGCACGGTCAGTCCAGTTTCTATTTTTTGCACCGATTTCGATCCTCTATAAATTGAGGGCTATTCTCAATGACCCAAGGTTAATCCCTCATGCCTATCTCATCCTGAGGTCGTCCAACTTCATCAAATTCTGTAAAAAATCTGAGACTGCTTCTGCAAAATTATACAACATAGGAGTGTTCCTCTCTTCTTCCTCTTTCATCTGCAACTGATGGCACTCGATTCTGACTTGCCGTTTGTTCGTGGTGATTGCTGCACTGAGGGCGCGCATCTAGGTTCTATTTTCCACATCCAATCAATTTCATAATTTTTACAGGCTTCTACAGATAGATTACGGAGAAGTCATCAACATAGGATATCTTCCTCTCCAAGTTCTCCATCCATAGAAACAAACAACACTCGATTCTGACATCGGGGTCGTCTATAGCATTCTCTTCACCAAAGTCACACCAGAAGGGTGCAAAGCTACCCGAACCGGCTTGTTTCACTCATCTCGGCTTCAACTCAAGCCGTTTCATTCTATAAGTTTCTCTTAACTTATTTCATTTAATTGTTAGAGCATATTTTACTTAGTTTACATCATTTTTACATAACCGAAAATACAAAAAAGGGGTTAGGGCTCGCCCCAATCCGGTGAGTTCTATTCCAATTGCTTCTTTCTTCCATCTCCTCTTCTATAGTTTCTACACTTCCCATAGTTCTAATCGGTTTCTTTCACTTGGTTTATTGTTCTAGTTGCACAGGTTGATTAAGTTAGCATCGGTTGGACTCTTCTTCATCGGCTGGCCGAAGAAGAAGAAGGTAGAACCCATATCCCAATCTCCCGCGCTAAGGTACACACGGTCAAATCAACTCAATCTTGTTTTTATTCTATAAAGCGGAGCCCGTGGCTCCTGGCGACCACCTTTTTATCATGTTCTAAGTTAATTCATTCCTCAGTCTTCTCCCACATGACCCGAACCATCTTTGGTGCTCGAGCAACGCCGTGAGATGAAAGTTCGGGGATCAATGTGAGTGTGGGACCGAGGTGAGGACTCTTTTACCGCTTTCCGAGTGTTTTTCGATTCACTCTCTTTTCCCCTATTCCATTCTATCTTTCACATTTTCTTGTGGTGCCGATCCGGAACCCATTTATGGAGTTGACAACTTTTTGGCGACCACGGTGGGACAACCAATCTCTTCAACCGTGCTAGCTTGATTGATTCGGTTTTTCGACTTGGTTCTCGCATGGACCGGTTTGTCCATTACCTTTTCCATGTTCATTTACCTTTAAAACTTTCTGTTTACTCTTCCTTTAAAGATTGTCCCCCATGTGGACTTGATTTTCTTGTCTTTAATTTCAACCCGGTTCCCGCGTGAACCACTTTTCTTATAAACCGATTCCCGCGTGAACCACCTTTCTTTTCCAACTCAGTTCCCGCGTGAACCAACTTATTTTAAGATCGGTCCCTGCGTGGACCACCTCTTTACAGCACCTTCATGTTGGCCCCACGTGGCCCTCTTTTCATTTTTTTCACCTTTTACACTAGTTCCCGCGTGAACCACCCCTTTCTTCACTAAAACCGGTTCCCGCATGAACCAACCCCTTTTCTAAACTGGTTCCCGCATGAGCCAACCCACTTTAAGATCGGTCCCCGCGTGGACCACCCTTTTGAACCACTTTAAATTGGTCCCAAGTGGCCCTTCTTCATTTTTCCAATCAAACAAACCGGTTCCCGCGTGAACCACCCCTTTTTCTTCAAAAACCAGTACCTGCGTGAACCACCTACTTTTCTTCAAAAACCAGTACCTGCGTGAACCACCTACTTTTCCAAAACTCGGCTCCCGCGTGAGCCACTTTATTTTCAAATCGGTCCCCGCGTGGACCACCTTTTACTTTTACTTCAGATTTGTCCCAACTTGGACACTCCATCACAAGCCGGTTCCCGTGCGAACCACCTTTAGTTGCTAGTTGCTAGTTATTTGTTTTACTTTATCGTTGCTTGTCTTGCTTGCATTCACTTGCTTGATTTATTAGCTTTCATTCATTTCATATTTGCATATTGATTGCTTCTTCTTCTCCTACCCTTTATTTTCTTTTTTTGCACTAGCTTTTGCATCGGGTACCGGACTTGCTCCGATCCAAAGGGCATTCGAGGTGGGGGCTCTCTCTCCCAACACACCCTCACCCTCCAAACACCTTCTTGGTGGATTCTTACCTCTCTTCTGGGATACTCTTTCCTAGTTGATTTGGTGGTTTCCATCAAGACCTCCGTAAGTCCCCATCCGTGGAGTATTCCTCTCCTCACGATTGGGCCGGTTGTACTACTTTCCCAAAACCCAAAGAACCCAAGTACCTACTCGTGGTGATTGAGTGATAACCTTAGGTCTTGAAGATTGAAGCAATAGGAACCATACCTACTTGAGTGAACAATTGCTAACAATCAATCTAATCTAAGGTTTCAACCCAAAAATTGTCTAGTAGTCATTTTAAGAACTTGTTTGCATAACTTGCTTGCTCACAACAATTGAAAATAACCAAAAAAATATTCTTTCAAAACACCTAAGAAAACAAAACAAAAACCTCTTTAATTTTGTGTTCAACTTGTTTTTCCAAACAACCAAATTGAAACAAAAAAATCAAACAAAACAAAACATAACAAAAAAAATTTCAATTGTGTGCTTGACTTGCCCTTCTTTTTTTAACCATCTTTGAAGAAAGATCGACAGGATGCCCATGATGCTAAGGTCCAAAAGACTTGTCGGGATGCTTGACTACTACAAGACGGGTCACTACATGCTACAGCAACCCATGGTCCAACCAGAGGGCCATGTTAATGCCATCAGGGAACCTGAAATTCAAGATCCCACCCATCCACCTGCTTCACTTAGTGTGGAAAAAATCCTCCAGGGTCTATCCCTCCATCTAGATCCTGAATCCTTTTCACTTGTGCAATCTTTAACAAAGGGCAAGATGCCCGTCAATCAAGATCCGGTCGAGGGAAATCAAGCCCCCTCACCACCCCAATTGACAGTCAGGCCCCTCATCATCTCCTCTCCTAGGCAACCCTGTCGTGCCTCTACTCACCCCATTGAGGGGCATTCATATAATTCTATGCCAGTTCCTATTTGAAGCCACCTCTTCCAACCCATTCATCTAAATACCTTGCACCGATGGCTCAGGAACCCAGCCTCACTCAAGCATTCATGGACAAACTCAACCAAATGGATGAACACTTTAAAGAGCTGAGGCATCGTTTGGACTCGAAGGCCATCCCTAAAATATATGCTCCTTCTTTCCCAGTCCAACATATCCCTCCATCACAAACACCAGCCTACCATCGCTACAATGGCTTAGGTGATCCCTTCACCCATGTCAATGATTTCTTGAGAAAATCATCTCGATGGCTAAATGATTGAAGAGCTCTTGCTATTCTTTTTAAGCGATCATTGGATGGTGCAGCCCTAGAATGGTTCTTTTCACTTGGGGAAATAGAAATATGGGATTTCAAAATTGTCAAGGAAAAATTCTTGCAACTATATGGGCTGGGCTATTCAATAATTGGGGAAGCAAAAGAAGATGTGGAATTAATGCAATATCATGATGAATTGAGCCCCATGGCTGAGAAGAACATTGATGCTATGAACCAACCTAGGAGCCCTCCCCAACCCCATCCAGATCATCATCATCGGCCAACTCCTCAACGCCAGTTGATTAGGCTACCCATACCCGAACCTCAGCCAGTCATGCAACCCGAGTCAATGGCACAACCAACCATGCTTAATAAAGCTCCTCTTCTTGCTTGTGCGAATACTCCATTACTTCAACCTGCTCCCCAGCCATCGACTCCACCAACATTTCTTAAGGTTCATCAGCCAATCATCCGACCATTGGCTTCTCAGCCTATTCCAACAACAACCCCTCAGATAGCCACGCAAGCCTTGGCCCCTCAACTCAACCCACTTCACCAACGGTTCCTCGGCCAATCATTCATCCTAAGTCGATCGAGCAAACCCCGGCTTCTCAATCAATCCCTCAACATAGGGTTCCCCCTCAATCAGTTAAACCAGTTGTTTCTTCTGTTGCTCCTGCCATGGTAGAGGAACTAGTCACTCCGATTATCCATGCTCCTGCCATGGCAGATGATTTAGTCACTTTGACCCTTCATGCTCCTGCCCTGGCAGAGGAATCAATCACTCCAACCATTTGTGCTCCGACCCTGGCAGAGGAATCAACTCCTCAACATATCCTTGCTCTCTCTCAAAATCAAAGTCAGCTAGTAGGGGAGGTTGTACCAAACCCTTCTACCTTTTTGGAATCCCCTAGACTAGGCATGCCCTCTTTCATAGAACATCCTGAGGATAAGCCTGCTATAGGGAGCTTAGATGAAGGAATCATAAACATAGTTGATTGTCAATCCAATGATGGACTAGGCAAGGATTTGTCAGGCATTGATCAACTATTACCATCATTGGAATTGATCAATGAAGATGGTCAGATTGAATTGACCCCTGAACTGGGAAGTAAGGAGACCAAATTGGTCAGTGAAATGGGAAAGGAATCTATAAACCTACATAAGGAAGATGCAGACCTTAGCAAGGGGATACTAGGACCTCCTCCAGATAGGCAAGCAAATCTGTTAGCATCAATCTTAGGGCCACGACCCTTACCCCATTCTTCTCCTAAGCAACAATCCGGCCCATGGGCCCATGATCAATCAATCTTAGGGCCACGACCCTTTCTTTATTCTCCTCCAAATCAACGATCGGGCCCATGGGCCCACAATTCCTCAATCTTAGGGCCACTACCCTTTTTTTATCTTTCTTAAAACCATCAATCAGGCCCATGGGTCCAAAATCTGTCAATCTTAGGGCCATGGCCCACACCCTATCCCACTCAATTGGGCCCTTATGCCCCATGTTTGGGTCCTTATGCCCCATTTTCGAGCACTTATGCCCTTTTCGTCAATCGGGCTCTTATGCCCCTTTTCATCAACTGGGCGGCCCATGTGCCCATTTCCATCAGCCGGGCCCACGTGCCCCCTTTACCCAACCAGGCCCATGTGCCCCTTTTAATCAACCAGGCTCTTATGCTTCTTTTCTTCAACTGGGCCCACGTGCCCCTTTTAATCAATCGGGCTTGCATGCCCCTTTCCTTCAACAGGGCCCATATGCCCCTTTTCTCCAACTGGGCCAATGTGCCCCTTTCCTTCCATTGCGCCCACGTGCCCATATTTCTCCCCAATCGGGCCCATGTGCCCTTAATTTTTCTAAATCGGGCCCACGTGCCCGCAATTCACCTCAACCGGGCTCACATGCCCATGCTTTTCTACAACCGGGCCCATGTGCCCAAATTTCTTCTAAATCGGGCCCACGTGCCCACCTTCCAACAAACTCGAGCACACATGCCCACACTCCTTCAACTTTGGGCCTGTATGCCTCCATTTCTTCACCATTGGGCCCACGTGCCCAAACTTCTTCGAAATCGGGCCCCTGTGCACCCACTTCTTCAACTTTGGGATTACGCACCCATACTCTTCAGTGGCGCCAGCGAGCCCATCACAAATCACAATCTTGCTCCCAAAAATTTAAATCGGGTCCATGTACCCACTCTTTTAATTGGGTCCCTCAGGTTCAACTTCCAATCGGGCCATCGAGCCCATCACCTTTAGTTAGGCCCTCAAGCCCATCAACATCAATTGGGCCCTCTGACTCACATTCAACTCTTGAGCACGCATGCCTCTTGAATCCAACCATTTCTAGGCCCAAGAGCCCATTTTAATTCACTTTTATTTTTCAAGTATATTTCTTTATTTTCACAATTATGTTCAATTTTCCAAGTTTTACTTTCAACCAAAAAAAATCAAGGTAGAGAAATTTTCTAGGGGATATCACAATCTTTGCCTTTTACATCATTAATTTTGACTCTGCCATGCTAAATCAGATCCTCCACATTTTCACTAAATTTTATGACTATGAATCTTCAATCCAATGCAATATGGTGCATATCAACAGTGGAAGCAATTGGGCAAGGCAAGGCAGACAAGGCAAGGCAAGCACAAGCAAAGCCGTCATCAGCAATGAACTTCTTCTTCTCTCATGTATTACATGAAATTGCATTCATCATCATTATATCATCTGCAAAGCAATATTTTTTTTAAAAATGATTTTGAATTTCACATGACAATTTTAATTGAGAGAAATTCATGATTGACGATATTTGTAGCTACCTTGTTCTTATTAAACAAATTCTTTACATTGCAAGGCATGTTTTCAATTGATTCACCTTTGGAATGTAATCTACCTCAAAAAAATGGAGAGAACTACTAGTATGACTTAAGTCCACATGTTCTAGATTGTTGTGTAGGAGTCGAGGGTAGATACCATTCTACACACACAACACGTCCTGATCCCAGAATCTGGATGACCCAACACCCGAGAGAAGCTAATCAAGACTAAGAGGTGGAAGGAAAACCCTCACCCTACTATCTTTTGTTCGGTCCAAGATAGGCAAAGGGGACTAGAAGGGGAGAGTATCAAAAGCATCCACCGCCTTAGTAGGAGTCCGTCTCAAAAGGTCCAACTTCTCAAAAGAAAAGGGTGCCGAAAGATGGGCAATGAACCCCTCATGTTTAAACAAATATGGGCCTGTTTGAATGAGTACCCAAAAAAGTAGAAAATGAAGAAAGACACCAAAAGATGGGCAATGACCCCACAAGTCAAAGACTTGTCTAAGTGAGTGCCACATGTAAAAAAGACCTGAAGATGCCGAACCCCAATGAGCAATTAGGTGTGAGTAGAGAAATCCCTCTCAACATCTCCAAAGCTTATCAAGGACATCCTTATCAATTCTTCATTCTTAACTCCTCAAGGTGTGGGTGGACCAACCAAATCAAAGCTAAATTCTAGCCGATCAGAGGTTGAAGGTTAGAAAGATTCTGGGTAAGGAACCCCATTTTGCACATGGTGTCTACCAACGAACCTAAAAAAACAACCAAGTGATGAGAACTTGTGTCAATACTGATTTTTCTCTCCCAAAAAAATATTTTCAAAAAGAAAAACTCTAAAAAAAGGTTGAATATTTTTAAAAAACCTCTAAAAAAAGGTTGAATATTTTCAAAAAACTCCAAAAAAAATTTAATATCTTCAAAAACTCCAAAAAAATTAATATTTTCAAAAACTCAAAAAAAAAGAATATTTTAAAAAAACCCAAAAAAATGAATCTTTTTAAAAAAAAGAAAAAAAACTTATTTTTCAAATTCAACAAAAATTTTTAAAATTTTTAAAATATTTTATTACCATGCTTGGTTTGAATTTTCATCTTTACAATCATATTCACTTTCAATCTCTCATGTTTCAAATTCATCATTGCATATTTGCTACTTGACTTTTACACTCCTAAGAAGGCTATACCCCTTGACAAAGGTCAAGACATACTGCACCTTGCAAGGGGATAAGCCATATTGGCATTCTAATCTCGTTTTTCTAAGTGTTTCAGGCACGAAGAACAAACAAGGAGAACTGCACAACAAGGCAATGCTGGCCACTTCCCTCCCTTGAGGATTCTTAGGAGGAGGTGTCACCATAACCTCGGCCTTAAATTTACCGAGAAACTTTTTGCAGGTGACACTCGCCACTTCCCTCCCATGAGGATTCTCAGCAGGAGGAGTCATCATTACCTCGGCCTCAACTTTGCCGAGAAGCTTTTACTCTGTGTCCTCATTAGGACACATGAACTCTTTTGTGAGAATGCATGTCATCACATCGCAAACTCACCATTATCATTTTCTTTCTTAGCATATATTAGGTGCATTCTTATTTATTTTATGCATTGATGTTGAAGATCGTGAGTGCAAAGAAGACCAGGCCTGAGATCCCCTTCATCAAAATCCACGACGGTCGGGTCATTCTTTGTGCTCACGGATAAGCCCAAAGTTGTGTTGTGAGGGACGATGGTTCCCGAATGGATATCTTGACCTCATAGACAATCTATATCTTCAACTGTTTGTTATACAAGTTTCGTTTTGTTTTGTTGAGCCCAACATGCATCAAGTAGCATTAGTTACATTATATTTTGTTTTGTCAATGCATACATCCTTTCATAATCTTCACCTTCTCACCTTAGTCTCTTAATCTTTTATCCTAATTCTGATCATTTTGAACCCCACCGTGTTTGATAATTCCACCATGTTCTCTAGTCTCACTGACCCTTCAGATATCCCACCGTGTCTGTTAATCCCACTGTGTTCGGTAATCACCTTGTGCTTCCAACTCCTTCATTTTTATCACAACTGTGGCCACTGCTGTCGACTCAGAAAATGGGTTCCGGATCGGCACCTCAAGATAAGGTGAAAGATGGAATTTGGGAAAAAGGAGAGTGAATCAAAAAACACTCGGAAAGCGGTAAAAAGTCCTCACCTCGGTCCCACACTCACATTGATCCCCGAACTTTCATCTCACGGCGTCGCTCGAGCACCGGAGATGGTTCGGGTCATGTGGGAGGAGAGTGAGGAATAAATGACTTAATGCATGAGTAGATTGAAGAAGTGGTCGCCAGGAGCCGCGGGCTCCGCTTTATGTATTGAAAATAGAAAGAAGTTGACCGTGTGCACCTTAGCGTGGGAGAGAGTGTGTGTAGGTTCAACCTTCTTCTTCTTTGGCCGGCCAATGAATAAGAGTCCAACCGATGCTAGCTTGATGTACCTGTGCAACTAGAAGATAAAAAGACAAGAAAACAAGTGAAGAAGGATTAGAACTGAGTGAAGTGTAGTAACTTGTAAAAATAATAACATAAACAACAACTGGAAACAAACTCACCAGATTTGAGGTTAGCCCTAACCCCTTTTTTTTGATTTTTTGTGATAGATGAAATGATAAAAAAATAGAATAAAATTATGCTTAAATATGAATTAAATGATATGAATGAAGAGTTATCAAATAGAATATGAACGGTTAAAGACAACACAACCCAGGCAAAGTGGCAACCGGGTTGGACAGATTTAATGTAAACTGTGCGGCTTTGATACAGAGATCGTAATAGACAGCACCGATGTCAAACTCGAGTGACGTTTGTTTAAAAATAAATAGGACTCACCTAGGGTGGTTTTATATGAAGACAAGTTTGCTTGAATCTTATGATAAATAATCTGAATTTACCTGATAAGCCGGATCTTGGACAGTGAAGTTCTGGAAACTCCAAACACAATGTCGATGTAGGACATGCTATGGGCACCACATATATCCAAATTGAATTATTATTGTTGGAGATAAAATATAACTCACCGGGGAACGATTTCTATGAAGGATGTATAGGCTGAATCCACCATTAAATGTACTTAAATTGACTGAGAAGATGATGACTTAGAAGAGAAGACTTCGGATCTGTCTGTGTAGCGCCGTTGTTGAAGCCGTAACAAGCCAAGGGAATGTAAGAATTGATTTATGTTTGTTGGATATGAAATATATCTTTATGAATCACACTTAGTCTGAATAAAGTAAGGCCTTAAAATGACTATAAAGATCTGTAGAAGCCGATGATCAGCAGTGCAGAACATCGAGGCATAGACCGGCTTCTTCTTCACTTTGGGATGATCTCCGGGCACCGAGACGAAGATAGAACGATTTGGGGAGATTGGGACGAGCCAAGGGTGGATGGAGGGTGAGGATAGGAGTGCTGGAGGATGGGGATGCCCTTCTTAGGTCGTTCATATGAGTCTCCTTTTATAGGGGATGAGAACCAGGTCAAAAAATAGCAAGTTTTGATACATCCGACCATAGGTTGGATTTCCTCCATTTAATGTTGCTGATTTTCATACTGAGGCATTTATAAACTTACCTAAATGATTTAGAGAGATTGGAAACCGTGGATCACCTTCCCCATGTTCAAAATATGTCTCCACTTGAAGAGGAAACGAATCTTGTCCAAAAATAGCAAGTATTGATATACAAGACAACAAGTTGGATTGCCATCATTAGATGATGCTAATTTCGACCTTGAAGCTTCCAGATACTATAAAAAGTGATATTTAGGAGGAAAAAGGAAGGTAAGGTCGTGAATTGGTCAGATATGTGCCCAATGGGATGGGCTTGCATGCAATTGGGCTTGATTGGTGCTCGTGCGGACAGAACTGCACGTCTGACTTCTAAAAGGCGCTGCAGACAAATGGTAGATCGGAATTGAATGCCGTTTGTTGCATTGAAAAGAGGACTCAGAGAGGAAGATTATTTATGTTGAGGAATTCTTCATTGTATGTCCACATAATCCTGTTAAAAATTTTCAAGTAGAGGATATGCTAGGAAAAGCATAATCTGGCACACCACCAAGAGTCTCTTGTTCGGCAAACACGGATTTGATTAGAAATTAGAAAATCATCCTCATATTTCCAATAAGCACCTCAGCTCATCCAAAAGGGTGGTTCATCATGATTTTGATGGTCTAAAAGATATGTTGCCAATGGAATAATGGTTTAAGCTCAAAATGAGGCCAAATTCGCGTGTCTACAACTGCAACAACCTTCTTGCTATTTATCCCACCGTGGCAGTTACCAAGGGCCTCCTATTTGATCAAAACTTGCATCGTCACTATCTTCACTGTCTGTGCTTCAACATTTTCCTTTTGGAATTCGAGATCATTCCATTCCGAATCAAATCTTGGCTCTTGGAAGACTTAAATGAATCTGAGAGCCTAAATGTGCTCGATTGGTATTCTTTTAATTTTTTAAAACAAATCTCTTTTTAAAACTTTAGCCCATCACAGTACAGGAACACCACAAAGATCAGGTTACCGACTGATGATGAACCTACGAACCCATGTTTCGAGGACTCCCCACCGCGTTGGGTGTTGGCTATTCTTCCCACGTGCCAATGGCACATCTCTTACCAATCGAACACAGGAAGACTTGATGAAACATGGCGGTTAACCAGGAGACTTGAGGAGATTCATCTTGCCGAATCTGGTCGTTGAGCGTGTCTATATCTACACCTTGATGCCACCTTTTCAGTCCATCACCATTTCACTCCACTACATTCCACTACGATCCATCTCGCTTCGCTACGCTTTCTCTACGTTTCACTCCACTCCGCTACATGCCATTCCCTTGCAAAGCCGGCATCAAGGCGAGGCAAGCTGTAGACACGCAAAATTGGCCTGATTCTAAGCCCCAGACTCTTATTACATAGACGATATTCTTTATTTGACCATTATCTGATTCGGATTACATCGTTGAGATGAGCTAAGGACGTTGGTGGAGCCCCTTGTAAGTTAGGAATGGACCGATGATTTCCAGAATGATGTCGTAACCTTCAAGCGAGAGACATGCGTGAATCGTGAAAACACGAAGCTTGCTCAATGACCAACCTTGAGTGGTCCATACTTGAACGTTTCGGGAGTCCACATGTGTTCCGTGACATTCGTGGTTTCCGACAAGTTATTTCGGTAGGCGTTAGTCTATAACGGTTTCTTCGTTACAACTTTTTGATATGTACTGACACGGCTATCCCGGAACACGTGTTAGGTCTTTCTGGTCATCATCGGGTCCTTTTGGATCATCCAGGTCAATCCTAGCCGTATATTTCATCAACTGAGGCCATACGGCCATTTCGATCAATTTTAGGGTTTCCCGACTTTTCTGATGTTCGGTTCACGTTTACCGGTTTAATTTTAGATTTTTAAATCATTTCGGGTTTTCTGACTGTACCAGACTTGAACGGTCATCATTTTAGGTCATCCCAAGTTGACTCGAGATTCCTCGACCGGAATCGTGCCCTTCCGTATCTTCGCTGCGGTTTTCGGCTTTTCGCGAAGGGTAAACCGGTAGAAAGCCCTGTGCGAATGTCTCAGGAGTCATGCCGGCTATTTTACTGACTTGAGGAGGTGTGGTTGAAGGCCCTCTTTCCAACGCAACAAATGGGAGCCAAATCGGACATCCTGTTTGCAAGTTACGGCTCGCGGAACACGCACGCAGGAGAGAGAGACTATCGCACCCCCGCTCCCCTTGAAAGGGGAGGGCGCGCCTTGCGCGCCTTCAACCCAGGGGTGCGCCCTGTGCGCCCTCAATCTGGGCGCATGCCCTGCGCGCCCCCGCTTCCTTTGAAATGCGGGGGCACGGTCAGTTTTTGAAAATCGGAAATTGCCTCGGTTTACACCTTCTAAACCGGATTTTTGGAAGGTTACCATCGATGATTTTCGATTATTTGTACACGCCCCCAGTTCTGGTGTGCGTTACATTTGTCAAGTCAATTTTTTAGCAATTTTCGGAAGATTCCGTCGAGTTTTAGCAGTGAGACGCGTAACGTGCCCCCGCTTCCTTTGAAACAGGGGGCGCGGAGGGTTGAGGGCGCACCCTGCGCGCCCTCGCCTCCTTTGAAAGGCAGGGGTGCGGTCGGTCCAGTTTCCATTGTTTGCACTGGTTTCCATCCTTTATAAATTGAGGGCCATTCTCAATGACCCAAGATTAATACCCTGTGCCGAGCTTGTCCTAAGGTCGAGAAGCTCTCTTCCAAAGCCGTCCCGATGTCCAAAAGCCGATCCGACGTCGAGAGATCGATCCCGAGGCGAAGGAGAGGCCCGATCCGTGTGTTCTGCATCAACCAACTTCATTGGCTTCTGTAGAAAATCTGGGGCTACTTCTGCAAAATTATTCAACATAAGATTGCTCCTCTCTTCGTCCTCATTCATCTGCAACTGATGGCACTCGATTCTGACTTGCCGTTTTTTCGTGGTGATTGCTGCACTGAGGGCGCGCATCCAGGATCTATTTTCCACATCCGCCCAATTTCATAATTTTTATAGGATTTTACAGATAGATTCTGGAGAAGTAATCAACATAAGATATCTTCCTCTCCAAGTTATACATCCATAGAAACAAACAGCACTCGATTCTGACATCGGGGTCGTCCATAGCATTCTCTTCACCAAAGTCACGCCAGAAGGGTGCAAAGCAACCCGAACCGGCTTGTTTCACTCATCTCGGCTTCAACTCAAGCCGTTCCATTCTATAAGTTTCTCTTAACTTAGTTCATTTAATTGTTAGAGCATATTTTACTTAGTTTACATCATTTTTACATAACCAAAAATACAAAAAAAGGGTTAGGGCTCGCCCCAATCCGGTGAGTTCTATTCCAATTGCTTCTTTCTTCCATCTCCTCTTCTATAGTTTCTACACTTCCCATAGTTCTAATCCATTTCTTTCACTTGGTTTATTGTTCTAGTTGCACAGGTTGATCAAGTTAGCATCGGTTGGACTCTTCTTCATCGGCCGGCCGAAGAAGAAGAAGGTTGAACCCACATCCCAATCTCCCGCGCTAAGGTACACACAGTCAAATCAACTCAATCTTGTTTTTATTCCATAAAGCGAAGCCCGCGACTCCTCGCGACCACCTTTTTATCATGTTCTAAGTTAATTCATTCCTCACTCTCCTCCCACATGACTCAAACCATCTCCAGTGCTTGAGCGACGCCGTGAGATGAAAGTTTAGGGATTAATGTGAGTGTGGGACCGAGGTGAGGACTCTTTTACCACTTCCCGAGTGTTTTTCGATTCACTCCCTTTTCCCCTATTCCATTCTATCTTTCACTTTCTCTTGAGTTGCCGATCCGGAACCCATTTATGGAGTCGACAGTTGGGACCCCCGACTCTCGATGATTTCATCCCTTGGGGTGATTGGGCCAAGATCTAGAGATTCACCAACTGTCTGCTTAACCTTAGGCGGAGGGCGGGGATTGGCGAAGAGGCAGCCCTGGCTCTAATTGCAAATTTTTGGGAAGATGGTGCAGAGGAGCCTAACGTGGAGGAGCTCATGGCCCACTTTCAGACCTTCTCCTACAACATGGTAAATTACCCTCCTCCAACTTCCTATAAAAGTCAAGGATGGGCTCGTTGGGGTCCTCAGATCAACCTCTCAGCCCCGAGGAGAAGTGAATGGATATCCCAGAAGAAGTGTGGTGGTTAGATCCAGCTTACAGATAACGTTATCTACCTTGAGGATGAGGGGCCTGGCCCAGTACCTGCTCCAATCGTCAAACAACCCCCTGGGCACAACATTAATTTAAACGGATCTTCCAGTGGTCTAGGTGTGCCAAGCACCGGGTCAGACGTGTCATTGACATCAGCCCATGTTCGAGACACAGATGCCAGAGAGGCCAACCAGCCTAGTCCCTCTCAGTTAAATCATCTTGTGGATGAAGATGAGGGCCCAAGCCCTTCGCAGCCCTTTGCTACATCAAACTTTCAAGAGGACCAGCCTAACCCCCTTGTGGCTAGGTATCCAACAACAGTAGAAACCAGGGATCAAGTCAACACCTCCCTTCTATCTAAGATCAGGAGGCTACCTGTACGCCTCAGTATTTGGGAAGTGCTCTCCTTGAGCAAGGAGGTTCGTGATACCCTTATAACAATTCTACAGCAACCCGATGTGTATGAAGCTCACATTGCCGAGCTTGGACAGTTTGACGCCTATGCAGCTTCTGTGGTATTCACGGATGAAGACATAGTCTTTCCCAGTACCTTCTATAATAGGACATTGTACATGAAACACTCTATAAATGGGTATGAGATGAATCGCATCATGATCGATGCTGGTTCAGCATGCAATCTTATGCCCATCAAGACGTTCAGAGCTTTGTTTCTAACACCTTATTTGCAGAAAGCTTCTGGAGTCACCATCTCTTGTTTTAACCAAAACTCCGAGGAGGCTTTGGGTCGAGTCGATGTGGAACTAGATGTGGGAGGTCTAATGGCCAAGACCACCTTTTAAATCATCGATGCCGACACTACATATAGGGCACTGTTGGGATGCCCTTGGATTCATGCCAATTGCGTTGTGCCATCCACATTCCACCAGTGCATAAAATACAACAAGGAGGGGAGGTAGTATAGAGTTGAGGCTGATCAGTCCCCCTTTGAGATTGCTGAGTGTCACCTTGCTGATGTCGTTCCATACTTTCAGACTGGGCCGCCGAAACTAGTGCCTAATAAAGGAAAAGAAAAGATGGAGGCTGAAGACCCACAAAATGAAGTCAAAGCCAAGATGCTCCGACTTTCATTGAAATCCCAGGGTCCCACGACCCAAGTGTATTGCAAAGAATGGCGCCCGACTAGCTTCAATGCAAATTCAGTCACAAGAGAGATTGAGGATAGCATCTGCATGCCTCAAGATTTGTTGTGGTTGACAAGGGACCATGAGCTACGAACTATTGAAAAGCTCACCACATTCAGAGTCTCCTACCCACCTGGCCCTACTCTGACATTTTACAAAGCTAAAATGATGAAGAAGCGAGCTCGGAAAGATGACTTTGGGTGGCCTGAGCAATCAGATTCTCAGTCAGTGATGATTCAGCCACCACCGGGGATCTCCCCTGGTATTCTCCACATGTATCGGAAGATGGGAATTCCCCAGAGGCAGTCCCGAAAGAAGGCCCGTGCTTTTCACAACATGTGTAATTCCCAGGATGGCCAAAACACGACTAGCAAGCATCCTGGCCTGGCATATGACTCTGACTATGAGGCACCAGTCCATTATGCTGTGGACATGGTCAGCATCCAGCATGTGTCGACTCCGAAAATTCGACAGGGCCTCACCTTTTCAGGGAAGTTTGTGAATCCAGATCGTCACCTCAAGAGGGGATGAGGAAGAAAGGAAGAAAACATGGAAAGCAACTCTCACCTCGGTCCCACACTCACATTGATCCCTGAACTTTCATCCCTTGGCATCGCTCGATCACCAAAGAGATGGTTCGGGTCATGTGGGAAGAGGGTGAGAAGAAGGAAATTAAGATATGTGGTCGCCAGGAACTGCGGGTTCCAATTTATAAAATTAGAGATGATCGTGTGTACCTTAGCGTGAAGAGTGCGGATCAAAGCTTCTCCTTCTTCGGCCGACCGATGAAGAAGAGTCCTCAACGTGTGGATGCTTGATTTTATGTGCAACTAGACAAACAAATAAGTGAGAAAGACAATTAGAACTAAACAAAGTGGAGTATATGTAAATAAAATGACATGAAACACACAATTGACTAGAAACTGACCGGATTCGGGTTATCTCTAACCCCTCTTTTTCTATTTTCGGATTAACAAACTAAAAATTATTCAAAATAGTAAAAAAATGATCGGAGGATGGAGAATCATGAAACAAAGAGATAGGAAAAAGAACAGAAAGATTCTGATAAGAATAGAGAGAGATATGGCCAAATCTGGGTTGTCAAAAAAGCCGAGCAGCAGTCCAGGGTCTGCCAGGCAACAGACGTCCACACACTGCTGTAGAGGCCGAAGAAGAGAGATCTGACAGATCACCTGCACACCAGCCTTCCTCTCTCTTGAACCGACTTCTCTCTCCCTAAAAACTTGAAATTCTCTCTAAAAAACACAAAATCAATGCAGGAGGGAGCTTGGACATCTTGAGATGCCTGGGGGTCAAGCCCATGCCTTTGGAATGACCAGAATCGGCCTCAATTTATAGGAGAATGGACGGTGCGATCAACACTACAAACTAGGGGACCTTGTGCCCTACCCCAGGGCGCATGTGACTCCCAGTAAGGGCACGCCCAATCCTTTCGAAATTTTCGGTCTTATCCAGTCCGATCCGTTCAGAGGTAGAGCCCCGATGAAAAACTAGTTCCCTCATGCCTCAAGGTCAAGGAGCATGTGCCCTCAAGTCAGGGCACAAGGTCACGTGCCTCAGGGATAGGGCGCATGGGCACGTGCCCTGAGTCCTGGGCGCATGTGACCAGGGACCTGGGCGCATGGGACTGTTTTGCGCGTCCTTCTTCCGGAAGCCATTGCGAACACTCTCGAACTTGGAATTCGATGCCATTTGTTGTGTTGGAAAGATAACAGGACGAAGAAGCTCTCTATAGCATTGGATAAGACATCATGGCCTCCAAAACTTCAGAATTTTATCCGGAATGTAGGATAGTGAACAGAAGATCCAATACTGGTCAAAATGACTCAGACGGCAAACTGGAAAGGCACGGTATGCAACAAAACTTGTCCGTGGTGTGAATATGACCATAAACTTCAATGCATGATCATTAGACATTGGTCATTCATCCAATTTCCATGTTTACATGATTTACATGTGGCTTTCGTTCAGAAATTATGGCTTTTTGTGGTAAACTTTGGAAAACATCTGATTTCGTTCGGCGAAGCTCCAAATCAACTTTAAAAGGCCCGGCATCATTATAAGGTAAATCACACATATTATCTTATAAAACATGAGTTTTATGCTCTGAATTAGGCGAATTTGCGGTGTCTACTACATGGTGGCGAGCCTAGCAGCTCCATCCCTATCTTTGATGAGTCATCCGAGGATGAAGAAATATTGATTCAAGGCCTTAGTAGCAGTCAAAAGACTAATGCCGAGCTATTTGTATAGCAAGCCTCTACCTCCCCTGCACAAGTTGAAGCCCCTCTTAGTGAGGATGAACAAGATGATGATGCTAAGTTCATGGACCTCCGCCTGGCTCTCGAAGAAATTGAAGATGGTGGCCAGGCAAGGGTTGACGATCTCTTGGAAATTGACTTGGGGACTCCAGATGACTCTAGGACAACCTTTGTCAGTGCCCTCCTCATTGAAGAAGAAAGAAACTGGTACAGAGCCCTTCTCCAAGAATACAAGGATTGCATTGCATGGTCCTATGATGAAATGCCAAGTTTAGCCCTTGAGGTGGCAGTGCACAATCTTGCCATCCTCCCAACTGTCAAACCAATCAAGCAAGCCCAATGATGGATGTGTGCTGACCTAGAACTCAAGGTCAACGTAAAGGTCAATAAGCTCAAGGATGTGGACTTCATCGAGCCTTGCACTTATCCAGTCTGGCTAGACAACATTGTTCCTGTCGAAAAGAAGAATGGGCAGATTCGGGTGTGCATAGACTACTGGGACCTAAACAAGGCCTGCCCGAAGGATGACTTTCCTTTGCCAATACCGGAGAATATGGTGGATGTGACCATGGGACATGTGGTTTTGTCCTTCATGGATGGGTCGTCTGGCTACAATCAGATATTGATGTCGGAGGAGGACAAGAACTTCACGGCATTCCGTACTCCCAAGGGTATCTTTAACTACAAGTGGATGCCATTCGGCTTGAGGAATGCAAGGGCAACATACCAGCAAGCCATGACAATGATCTTTGATGAGATGTTGCATGATTTGGTGGAATGTTATGTAGACGACCTTGTTGTTAAGACTAAAATGTGGGCCAACCACTTGGGTCACTTGGAAACAATCTTTGAAAGACTTCGCCTATATAAATTGAAAATGAATCCAATGAAATGTGCTTTTGGTATCTCTAGTGGCAAGTTTTTGGGGTTCATTGTCTGATATCGGGGTATTGAGATTGACCCTGATAAAATCAAGGCTATCAGAGAATTGCCTCCGCCTCGGAACATACGTGAGTTAAGGTCTCTTCAAGGCAAGATTGCCTACATCCGGTGCTTTATCACCTATCTGCCTGGTAGGTGCCAGCCTTTCTCTAGGCTAGCCAAGAAAGGCACCCATTTCATTTGGGATGACAGTTGTCAGGCCGCCCTTGATAGGCTTAAGTAGTATCTTCTTAACCCACCAGTGCTGGGGGCACCTGTCAAAGGTCGTCCCTTGATTCTCTTATCACAGCACTCGATGCCTCCCTGGGGGCAATGCTTGCCTAGTTGAATGATAAGGGAAGGAGCAGCCACTTTACTACCTCAGTAGAAGGTTGGTAGGCCCCGTACACAAGTATTCTCTCATGGAAAAGATATGCCTTGCCTTAGTCTTTGTAGCTAAAAAGCTGAGGCACTATCTCTTGGCTCACAAGGTTAGCTTGATATCCAAGTTTGATCCTCTTAAGTACATGTTGAAGCAACCTGTCCCTACCGGACGCTTGGGTAAGTGGGATCTTATGCTCATGGAGTTTGATATCTAGTACGTCCCCCAGAAGGCTATTAAAGGTTAAGGGATGGCAGATTTCCTTGCCGCTCACCCTATTCCAGAAGATTCCCCTCTCAATCTTCAGTTACAGGATGAGGAGACTTTGAGGGAAGCAAAGGAAGCCCAACAAATCAATATCAAGCACTGGAATTTGTTCTTTGATGGTGCTGCCAGTGTTGAAAGAAGGACAATTGGAAAAGCTAGGCCCAGAGCAGGTGCGGGCATTGTACTCCTTAGCCCTGATGGGGGTATACTACACAAGTCATGTTCCCTCTCAGGAATCTATACAAACAATGAAGCCGAGTACAAAGCACTCCTTGTTGGCCTTAAGATTGCCCTTGACATGGGAATCCGGTGTATCTAGGTGTTTGGAGACTCTATGCTAGTAGTGCAACCAATGTTGGGCATCTTTGAAGTTCGTAAGCTAGAGTTGGTTCCATACCACGCAGCTACCATCCACTTGTCAAAAAAGTTCAATGTTTTCGACATTGAACACATCAGGAGGGGACAAAATTCCTAGGTTGATGCTTTGACCAAGCTTGCCTCTGCGATCAAGCTTCCACCAGATGGGAAGCTGGAGATTGTTGTCAAGTGTCGACGACTCCTTCCAGACAAAAGTAGACGTGCAGATGGCTATACCCTGTTGGAGGCCAACGTCATTCAAGACAATGTAGATGAATCTGACGCAGTAGATTGGTGACAATCCATTATTGATTTCAAGAATGGGACTCTTCCTGAAGATCGCGCTCAGCATGTATAGTTGGCTCAAAGGGCAACTTCTTACCAGCTCATTCATGGGGAGTTGTATCGACTTATGCCAGAAAAAGAACAAGTTGTCCTTGCCAGGTGCATATCCAGGAGTGAAGCTATCCAAATCATGAGAGAGGTCCATAGCGGGTTGTGTGGTGCTCACCAATCCGGACCCAAAATGAAGATCGCCATCAAGTTAAAGGGTTACTACTGGCCGACGATGTTCACTGATTGTAATGAGTTTGCCAAGAGTTGTCATGAGTGCCAATCCTTCGGGACCATTCCCCGATGCCCACATACGAAGTTGCATCCAATTACCCCTACTTGGCCTTTTTCCGAATGGGGAATGGACATAGTTGGACCATTCAAGCCATCTGCCCAAGGATCCAGGTTCATCCTAGTGGCCATGAATTATTTTTCTAGGTGGGTCGAGGCTATAGCTGCCAGGGAAGTTACAGACGAGGTGGTGTCTTGCTTTGTTTGGCAAAACATCATCTACAAATATAGTGTCCATAGTCGAATCATGTCGGACAACGGGACCCCATTTAGAAATCAGACAGTCTACAAGATGACAGCTAAGTTTCACATTGATTGGAGGACTTCAACCATTTACAACCCTCAAGCCAATGGCCTAGCAGAGGCTTTCAACAAGACTCTTTGCAAACTTCTGGTCAAGGTGGTCGGAAGCAAGAAAGGAAATTGGGATGAAAAAATGCAGGAAGCACTCTGGGCATACCGTACAATTTACAAGACCCCCACGGGTTGCTCTCCATTCTCCCTAGTATATGGGAGTGAGGCTATTGTTCCAGTGGAGATAGAGCTGGCCTCTTACGGAATTTCCGTCCATCATGGTCTCCCAACCGATGAGCCCGATGAAGTGCATAGGAGGTTCATGGAACTTGAGAAGCTGGAGGGTGATAGGCTCAAGTCTTACCCACATCTCAAAGTTTATCAGGCCAGGATGACTCGAGCTTATGACAAGCTGGTAAAAGATAGGACATTCCAAAAAGGTGACCTTGTGATGGTCAAGCAGAAGGATGCCATGGCTGGTCGTCCCAAGAACAAGTTCCTCCCAACCTAGTTAGGACCCTACATTGTTGATCGGGTCTTTGAAGGCGGAGCCTATGCGGTAGTGGACAGCAAAGGGGGAAACTCCTTTCCCACCGCTCAATGGCAAACACCTTAAAAGGTACTACGCCCCTGACCACGAGTTCCACATAAAGGCCACCAACATTGAAAGCTAAGTCTTTTCTCACTTCATTCCAAAAAAGAAGAGAGAGAGAAAGAGAAAAAAAGGGGCTAAAAATGGAGATGCCCGACAGACTTGGCCCATCATGCACAATGGATGGCCATGGGCAAAAATGTCAAAACATCCAGTCAAGGTGAAAACTTGCAAAGGTGCCTTGGGCAAAATTGGATAACCCTGTTGTATGAAAATCCTGCAATGACACGCACGAGCAAAAGTGAAAAGGGGTCAGCCTGGGTGAAAACTCTCTAAAGGAGCAATCAGGTTGATAAAAAGAACAAATAGAAAACAAAATAAAAAAATAATCAACTAGGGTGAGTCCCCTGTAAGGAATCGTCCATAAAAGATTGATGCAGCGGTAGCAACGATTCTTATGGGTTCCTTTAGAATCCGTCTCAATCAGAACTGAACGATGAAAACTGAAAACCGATCAAATCGGGTTCAAATATACCTGATAGAGAATCATATAATCCCATGGAGAGGAAGAAGATGAGCTTCTTAAGCTCTTCAAACTGTTCAAGTGTCCGGTCTCCAGCAGTATCCACACGAACTTCATCCACAGTAGGTTCTCCCTTCGTGCCGACCTCGAGAACTCTTCCCGAACAGAGCTCCATCGACCATAGACACCTTCTAGAGAGAGGAGGAGGTAGGGAAGAAGCTAGGGACGTGGTTTTCATCCTTGGCTTGATCGGGTTTGGCTGAAACCATTAGTATTTATAAAGAATTTTGGAATTTTTTATAAAAACCCAAAATCTCCATAAATTATGCCCTTGTCCCTGTACTTGTGGATAAGTCCTTTTGTGTGTGACCCACTAGGCCCAATAGCCTATTTGGTTGATGCCTAAAAAAAATAGAACAATTCTATTTAATTTAATTAAATACGTTATTCGATAACAGATTAATCGGCCTACCGATCATGAAGGGTACAAGCCACATCCCATTATCCCAAATGGCTTTGGGGATAATCTCATATCCATTGAGCCTTTTCATCATCAGTTACCACATGGATATAAACCCTCATCCATCCAATGTCCCGGTCGGAAAAGAGTACGGCATCGACTGTCAACTCCTTAATGTACCGACTCTATAGGATCCTGTACTCAGAATTGGATCAATTGGAAAACTCCTTTTTCAATTATCCTATCTACCCTGGCCAGGGATTTAAAGTACTATCCCATAGGACATTCACTCTCACTTACTAAGAGTGGATGATCCCTTGTTGTCCGCTCAACTGTCTCCATCGGGTTTTCCTTGTATCCAATCCATCGCTATACTGGACCATCTAAATGGTGATCCATAAGACAATGGTCAAAGCACAAGTTCCACCCAACAAGGCATCTTTGGCAACTCAGGTCAAAGGTCCAACCATGCAACCATGATGATAGAAAACCTTGATAGACAGTTCGGTAAGATACCATTTAGGGTTTCTAATTCGATCAGTTCAGTGAACTCATTCAACTAATGAGCACATGTATGTGTATCTCAGTGTCTCCACACTAATGACCAATGAGATCGGTTATTCTCATCAAATGAGAAAATATCACATACACTAGTCTATCCGGATCCTTGATATCCTGTCTCAAGTATCCTATGACTAGGAACATTTAAATCAATTACCTCTAGATGATCAATCTCATTATCATGATCTCATCATGATTTAATAATCATTGCATTTGATCAAGGACTTCATTATGATATTTGCATCTAACAAGAGCTTATAATGAAGATTTGTCTAATTAATTGAATAAGATATATCTAGAAATGTCAAATCATATCATATATGAATGGCTTGTAGGGCATACATTTCTATCACCCCCAACCTAACAAGATGGGCGGGTTCATTCCCCTAATTTTATTAGGGAGGAGGTCCAAGTTGCCAATGACGAAAAGGCTCTCATAGGCTCATCTACCTTGTAGTAGAAATATGCCAGGGAGACCATACCTGAGGCGACGAGGAAGACCATCTCCCGCCTTTAAATTTTAAGGGAAGTTCCCACACTCCATCTTTAAAGAGACGAAGGGTAATACCCTACTCTACTCTCACTCATTCTTACCCCTTCAGTCATTCTTTTGACTTTACCAATCCCACCATCTTGATCATTCCGATCCTGATGGTCCACAAATAAAGACTTTCTCCAATCAACTATTCAACCCACGTGTCCCATAAAAACTCATACTGTCATGACCCTTCCTAGTTTGAAAAATTGTGAAATTAATTCAATCACATACCACCCTGACCATTCCGGTCTTGTTAGTCTACAAACTTCCACGTTGTCATTGTAAGGAATCGTACATTAAAATTTGGTGCAGCGGAAGCGACGATTCCTATGGGTTCCTTTAGAATCCGTCTCAATCAGAACCGAACGACGAAAACCGAAAACCGATCAAATCGGGTTCGAAGATACCTGATAGGGATTCATATAATCCCATGGAGAGGAAGGAGATGAGCTTCTCAAGCTCTCCAAACCGTTCAAGTGTCCGGTCTCCAGCAGTATCCACACGAACTTCATCCACAGCAGGTTCTCCCTTCGCGCCGACCTCGAGAACTCTTCCTGAACGGAGCTCCATCGACCATGGACACCTTCTAGAGAGAGAAGGAGGTAGGGAGGAGGCTTGGGACGTGGTTTTCACCCTTGGCTTGATGGGGTTTGGCTGAAACCATTGATATTTATAGAGAATTATGGAATTTTTCATAAAAACCCAAAATCTCTATAAATTACGTCCTTGCCCTTGTACTTGTGGATAAGTCCTTTTGTGTGTGACCCACTAGGCCCAATAACCTATTTGGTTGAGGCCTAAATAAAATAGAACAATTCTATTTAATTTTAATTAAATCCGTTATCCGATAACAGATTAATCGGCCTACCGATCATGAAGGGTACAAGCCACATCCTATTATCCCAAATGGCTATGGGGATAATCTCATCTCCATTGAGCCTTTCCATCATCAGTTACCACATGGATATAAACCCTCATCCATCCAATGTCCCGGTCGGAAAGGAGTACGGCATCGACTGTCAACTCCTTAGTGTACCGACTCTATAGGATCTTGTACTCGGAATTGGATCAATTGGAAAACTCCTTTTCCAATTATCCTATCTACCCTGGCCAGGGATTTAGAGTACTATCCCATAGGACATTCCCTCTCACTTACCGAGAGTGGACGATCCCTTGTTGTCCGCTCAATTGCCTCCATCGGATTTTCCTTGTACCCGATCCATCGCTATATAGGACCATCTAAATTGTGATCCATAAGTCAATGGTCAAAGCACAAGTTCCACCCAACAAGGCATCTTTGGCGACTCGAGTCAAAGGTCCAACCATGCAACCGTGATGATAGAAGACCACGATAGACAGTTCGGTAAGATACCATTCAGGGTTTCTAATTCGGTCAGTTCAGTGAACTCATTCAACTAATCAGCACCTGTATGTGTATCTCAGTGTCTCCACACTAATGACCAATGAGATCGGTCATCCTCATCACATGAGAAGACATCACATACACTAGTCTATCCGGATCCTTGATGTCCCGTCTCACGTATCCTATGACTAGGAACATTTAGATCAAATACCTCTAGATGATCAATCTCATTATCATGATCTCATCATGATTTAATCATCATTGTATTTGATCAAGGACTTCATTATGATATTCGCTTCTAATAAGAGCTTATAATGAAGATTTTCCTAATTAATTGAATGAGATATTTCTAGAAATGTCGAATCATATCATATATGATTGGCTTGTAGGGCATACATTTCTATCAATCTCCCACTTGCACTAAAGCCAATCACCATCTGACTGATCTGTATCAGCCCAAGGTGAAGCTCAAACACTCTTTGAGTAAGCGCTTCGATTAGTGGATCTGCAATGTTATTAACGGTAGATACTTTATCTTTAATTATATCTCTATAAGTTGCAATCTCTCTGATTGTATGGTATCGCCACAGAAGTTCTAAACTTATGATGAGACATCGGCTCTACTCCATTGTTTCCTCAAAACAATGATACACTTTCAGAGAAAATTGAGACAATCCCATATCAAATATGTAGATGAAAAACTTCATCTAGACTACTTCTCAAGTAGTGTGCAACCACTATGTAAACTTGTTTGCATATGTTGTAGAACTTACGATGTTCTATCACATAGAACTCTTTCAGCTCACTGCACCACCATTATTCTGACTTAATATCAAACTTATTTGATTAGAAGCTTGTGTTTGTAAAACTACAAGACTTCAAGTCTTATCCTCCAGTCTATAGAGATACATTCTCAGTGCTTCTCAAGTACCAAATGATATATCTCTAAACAATCCAGTGACTCTCACCTGGATCTTCTTGATGAATGCTCATAACACTTAGAGCATTAATCACATCATGTACGTAGCATCATATAAATAATAGACCCTATGACAAAGGCATAAGGGCTCTATCTATGTGATCTCTTTATCTGTCAAGAAGTCTATAAAGACAGCACTTTACAGAGATCAACTCCACACCACATAGGTAAGAAACCTATCTTGGAGTTTATCATGTCAAACCCTTTGACTATGGTGACTACGTACATTAACTGGGCATTGATTTTAGATCTATCTTCATAGATCTTAAAACCCAAATTGTGTTTAGAGGATCAATTTGATAGCTAGGTTCACTTATGATAACACACCTACTTCATTCTTAATGAGTAGTATGTCATCAACATAAAATGTCAAGAAAGTAACAGCACTCCCACTTATCTTGTTGAATACACAAGGCTCCTCTTCGTTCTTAACGAAGTCATAAGATTTAATCTCATTAAACCTTATATATGATCTATGGGAAGTTTTACTTCAGTCCATAAATGAACTTAATACACACTCTTCTTGGATGTTATTGGGATTTGATTCCCTATAGTTGTATCATATACACCTATTCCTCAAAATACTTTAGAGGAACACTATCTTAACATCCAATTAGCTTATCTCATAATCATAGAGTGTTACAATCAAAATCCGAATGGATTAATCTAGGGAATAGGTAAAAGATCTCATCATAGTCAACCATTTGACTTCAATGATATCCTTTTCAACTATTCTCACCTTTGAAGGTATCTACCTTCTAATCCACTCCAATCTATTCTTTAGTGATCCATTTATTCCTTATGGATACTATATCCTTAGGTGGATCTATCAAGTTCTAAACTTGATTAGAATAGATAAAGTTTATATCGTATTTTATTGTCTCTTCCCATTAATGAATCAATATCTCATATTGGTTCTATATAGATCCTAGGATCAATATCCTTATTATCTTATGCCTCATTTCATCTATCAGAGATACGTCTCACATATCTCTTAGGTAGAATGGACACAAGTAAAGACCTATGATTTGTCCTTGTGTAATTATTAACTAGCACCTTAATAGAAGTGTTATTGGGTTGTGGGACTGGAACATCTTCCATATATACCTTGCTCCCACTATCTTTCTTAAGGAGGAACTTTTCCTTTAGAAATATAGTGAGCTGAGCAACACATACCCTTATACATAAGGGTCGTATATTTAATATCCAAAAGTTTTCTTTGGATATCCCACAAGAAACACTTCATAGTCTTATATTCCAACTTGTTAGAGTTATACTTCTTCACTAGGTCGGACATTCCGAAACCTTAACTTGCTTAAGGTCAAGTTTTAACCCATTTTCCATATCCTATATGGAATAATCAGAACAGACTTAGAAGGTACCTATTAAGAACAAGTGGTTATAATGAGTACTTAACCAAAATTAGACAAAGAGGAAATTTGCAAAGCTCGTCATTGTTCATATTATGTCTTACATAATATGACTTCTCATTTTAGCTACTCAATTAAGCTAAAATGTGTAAAGAGGTGTCCATTAGATTCTATTATCCTTTAAATATATGTGAATTATGTACTTAAGTATTCCCCTCTTTGATCTCATCAAAGAGTTCTAATACTTGTTCCATTAGTATCTCTACTTCATTCTTAATCTCAAATAATTTCTCAAAGGTCTTAGATTTGTACTTCATAAAGTACATGTATCCATACCTAGAGGCATCATCTTTGAAATAATGAAGTAGAAATATTCTTCTTTAGCCTTACTAGATATGGGCTAACATACATCTAAATGTACGAGTTCTAATAACTCATTAACCCATTCTCCATGTCTATATAAAGCTAAAGTGTAGATTGATTTAAATCAACCCATTTCCTCTTAAAAGGAATATTCACACATAACATGAGAGCTAACATATCAAATATGATTAAACAATTCATTAAACTCCCACTGACAAACACTTTGCCATTCAATCTTTTAGAACATCTATCAATTCCATAACTTAGAATAAATCAACATTTATTCAAGTAGGAAATCATATAATGTTCTTGTAGAAGGATATAATAGCAATATTAATTATTAAGACATCTCCATAAGGCAATTAAAGAATTGCACCTCCCACTAATAATGATGCAACTTTTGCACCATTTCATATGTAGGTCAACATCTTCTTTATTATGCCTTCATTTACTTGTCATCATCTACAACTCCTTGTAGATATAAGATGCATATCTGGTATCTCATACCATTAGATGCATCCATAGTATCTAATATTATGATATACACATATAGTATCTAATACTATTAAGTGTATATTTAAAACAAGTAAGTGACAATGACTTTGATACATGAAGCTTCTCAAGCTCCACCTTTACATTATATACAAAACACTTTGTACTTCCTCTTCCACTTATCATCATCATGACAGTGTAAGAATCATGTCTTATTCTGGCTTTATTATCTTGACCACCTTCTTTTACTATTAACTCTCTCCTATTTCTATCTAATGATTTTACTTCTTACTATTGGTCTCACCAACAAGAAGTAATTAAGATGTATTGTTGATCTAAGTTGCCCTTTAGTTAGCTCATCACTATGAGCCATGATGGATCTCATATCCATCTATCCATGTTGTCTCTATAATTATGTCTCATAGAGACTAACATCTAGTTTAAGGCAAACAATGCATATTGTCTATGAGATAAGATCTTATCTTTCTTTCATATCACTAGATAATTTAGGAGACACCTACTTCTCAAGTAGAATAGTTAATTGGTCAACTATGAGAACAATTCTCTTAGTTCTAAACCAGTCTAAGAAGTGTGAGCAATTAAGCTATTTGGCATCTAATATGCCATACTAATGGTGGTTTATTATCGTATTCTACAACAGAGATATAATTTTATCAATATAACATTGCAAACATTCATTAAAATTAAGATATGGTCTTTGATCCTAATTTATGCTCCCACTAATTATCGACGAATTTGTATAACCCTCATTATGCAAAGACGGGATATCACGATGAAATCCTAGTGGGGACTAAGACCCTATTAACCTTATGGTGATGACCTTGTGGTAGCACAACAAATCACCCCATACTTAATAGGTAGGCAACTATTGCCAGTTGCAACTCTTGCAACTCTTAGTCATTTAGCCTCTAGAGTTATGACCTTGTGGTAGCACAACAAGCCAAATACTCTAGTTAGGTCAAACCCGCTTGTTACGTTATGAGAATGGATTCTTCACACAGCCCTTGTGGTAGCACAACAAAGCCATGCAAATGGTCCACCCCAAGGTTCGGCAAATGCCTTAGCCATGATCACCAATCCCTTGCTGAATGAGTCTTGTGGTAGCACAACAAACCCATCCAATCTAAGATTGGCTCATCAAGACCATAACAACGGAAGGCTACGTGAGTCATTCTTAATGTCACACGTTTATCAACCTAATTATGACAAGGAGGGATTTAATTTTAGTCTCATCAATAATATGTGCTAAGTATATATAATACCTTTGAAATATCATATATCTAAGGTATAAAAGATAGCACACAACCACATATCAAATATGCATAAAAATTAGGTGATCATGGACTTAACCCTAAGCATGCACCTAAGGCACCCCTCTAGGTGCAAATCCTTGCTTCAAATGCTTTAGTTGGTATGCTCCCACTTCAGAAGGGTGCTTCTCCAAGTGGTCCCGCTCTCCAACCTTCCACGAACCGGCTTCTAACTCTTACAAGCGGCTTAAGGGTATGCAGACCCCACAAATGTACATAAGTCAATAAGAAACCTTGGTTTTAACCAAGGGGAGTACATTAATGGAGGGAGGTAGAATGTACAATCAGATTGTATAGAGAGAGAGGAGGCACACGCAGGCCCCATTTAATAACATAACCAACACAATTAAAAGCAATCACAAGCCAAGCACAATTAAGTTCATGATCACCTCCATACACACACTAACATTCATCACATGAACATAGAGCGCATACGTGATAATTATATGAGATATATCATATATATCAGCATAAAATTATATAATTTATTTTGAAATTTTCAATTTCATGCATGTCGAATTTTCATGAAATAAATAACATGAAAATAACATGACAACAACATACAAACAATTTATATGAAATGAACATACAAAACTAAACTATTTAGAACATTCATGCATTCCCAATACTGTGCAAGGTCAAAAATTAATGTCCCAATTTATATTCTGTAAAATCACATTTTACAGAATTAATTAAGACACTAATAATTTAAGTTAAACTTTTAAAACAATTTTAAAGTTTAACCATGAGTGAATCTATGTAAATAGGGCTAAACATCATCTAACATGTCATTAAACACTTTAAAACATGTTAAATAATATTATAGAAATTTTCAGAATTTTTATGGATTTTTATGGCATTTTTTCGGATTTTTCTATGCTTTTAAACAATTTAAAAACATTTAATAAATAATGTGGCGCATTGCGGGTCCGATTCGGACCCTTCTCCTCCACCCGATAAGAAGCGCCTGTGCACTGTTCATCCGGAGGAGATCGTCCAAATATATCAGGTCCTTATCTCCCTATACCGGACTCCGAAAAATCTGGAAAAATATGTGTTGGAATCCTTATCAAATAAGGAATCCAAAACAGTCGGCATCATATCAAGGAAAAATCCCAATAGTCCGGAAAATGAGGAAGAAGAGGCGGCGGTCACCCAAATTCCGTAGCAGAAATCTCTATTTTTCAACGAGGATAACTCCTTATCAAGTAAGCCAAATATTCTCAAAAAATACAATTTAGAATCCTCATCATATGAAGTTTCCAAATATGTATATATCACTTCATAGAAAATTCTCTATCAACGGGAAATCAGGAAGAAGTAAGTCGGCGCCGCCAGATTCCGCAGAACCCTAGTTCGTCGGAAAACTCAAAATTCTCATCCTCCGCCGTCGTTCAAAGATGGATATCAAAGGTAAAGGCTAGTGGGGTGTTTGGTTGCATGATAATTTTTTGTACACTTTCATGATAAAAAAATGTACTAAAATAAAAAGTAAACCAACTCATGACATAAAATTATCATGTTTGGAGGGATGTGATTACAAAAAAGAGTGACCACCGCACATGACCAAATAAAGTGGGGGACCACAAGAAAAAAGAAAGAGGTGAGACCCTCTTTTTTTGTTTAAGAAGAAAATCACTTTCAAAACATAAAATTGTCATGGTTGTCAAACACCTCTTTTAACAAGTTTTCTTACAATTTTTAAAAATTAAAATAAAAACCTCAATTATCATGCAACCAAACACCCTATAGGTAATCATATTACCCATCTCCTAAACCCTTTCCAGGCCTCAATTTCTTCTATGGACGGAGATTTCACAAAATCCCCAAATCCGGGTGTTGGTTCGGGCATGACAGAAACACCAAATTTTGAGGCTTCTACCGAACACTAAAGAGATCCAAACTTCAAAAGGTTTGCGGAGTTGGAAATCCCTATATCACGAGATTCTACCAACTCCATCCAATCTTTTATCTGAGTCATACAGAATATGGTGGCCTCATCAAAACAGACGTTTGCACTGATTCGGGAACACATAAATAACATGAAATAATGTCGATTCGACGTCTGTTTCGACCGAGACTTGAAACGGGCTCTGATACCACTGTAAGGAATCGTACATTAAAATTTGGTGCAGCGGAAGCGACGATTCCTATGGGTTCCTTTAAAATCCGTCTCAATAAGAACCGAACGACGAAAACCGAAAACCGATCAAATCGGGTTCGAATATACCTGATAGGGATTCATATAATCCCATGGAGAGGAAGGATATGAGCTTATCAAGCTCTCCAAACCGTTCAAGTGTCCGGTCTCCAGCAGTATCCACACGAACTTCATCCACAGCAGGTTCTCCCTTCGCGCCGGCCTCGAGAACTCTTCCTGAACGGAGCTCCATCGACCATGGACACCTTCTAGAGAGAGAAGGAGGTAGGGACGAGGCTTGGTACGTGTTTTTCACCCTTGGCTTGATGGGGTTTGGCTGAAACCATTGATATTTATAGAGAATTATGAAATTTTTCATAAAAACCCAAAATCTCTATAAATTACGTCCTTGCCCCTGTACTAGTGGATAAGTCCTTTTGTGTGTGACCCACTAGCCCCAATAACCTATTTGGTTGAGGCCTAAATAAAATAGAACAATTCTATTTAATTTTAATTAAATCCGTTATCCGATAACAGATTAATCGGCCTACCGATCATGAAGGGTACAAGCCACATCCTATGATCCCCAATGGCTATGAGCATAATCTCATCTCCATTGAGCCTTTCCATCATCAGTTACCACATGGATATAAACCCTCATCCATCCAATGTCCCGGTCGGAAAGGAGTACGGCATCGACTGTCAACTCCTTAGTGTACCGACTCTATAGGATCTTGTACTCGGAATTGGATCAATTGGAAAACTCCTTTTCCAATTATCCTATCTACCCTGGCCAGGGATTTAGAGTACTATCCCATAGGACATTCACTCTCACTTACCGAGAGTGGACGATCCCTTGTTGTCCGCTCAATTGCCCCTATCGGATTTTCCTTGTACCCGATCCATCGCTATATAGGACCATCTAAATTGTGATCCATAAGTCAATGGTCAAAGCACAAGTTCCACCCAACAAGGCATCTTTGGCGACTCAGGTCAAAGGTCCAACCATGCAACCGTGATGATAGAAGACCCTGATAGACAGTTCGGTAAGATACCATTCAGGGTTTCTAATTCGGTCAGTTCAGTGAACTCATTCAACTAATCAGCACCTGTATGTGTATCTCAGTGTCTCCACACTAATGACCAATGAGATCGGTCATCCTCATCACATGAGAAGACATCACATACACTAGTCTATCCGGATCCTTGATGTCCCGTCTCACGTATCCTATGACTAGGAACATTTAGATCAAATACCTCTAGATGATCAATCTCATTATCATGATCTCATCATGATTTAATCATCATTGTATTTGATCAAGGACTTCATTATGATATTCGCTTCTAATAAGAGCTTATAATGAAGATTTGCCTAATTAATTGAATGAGATATTTTTAGAAATGTCGAATCATATCATATATGATTGACTTGTAGGGCATACATTTCTATCAATCTCCCACTTGCACTAAAGCCAATCACCATCTGACTGATCTGTATCAGCCCAAGGTGAAGCTCAAACACTCTTTGAGTAACTGCTTCAGTTAGTGGATCTGCAATGTTATTAACGGTAGATACTTTATCTTTAATTATATCTCTATAAGTTGCAATCTCTTTGATTGTATGGTATCGCCACAGAAGTTCTAAACTTCTGATGAGACATCGGCTCTACTCCATTGTTTTCCCAAAACAATGATACACTTTCAGAGAAAATTGAGACAATCCCATATCAAATATGTAGATGAAAAACTTCATCTAGACTACTTCTCAAGTAGTGTGCAACCACTATGTAAACTTGTTTGCATATGTTGTAGAACTTACAGTGTTCTATCACATAGAACTCTTTCAGCTCACTGCACCACCATTATTCTGACTTAATATCAAACTTATTTGATTAGAAGCTTGTGTTTGTAAAACTACAAGACTTCAAGTCTTATCCTCCAGTCTATAGAGATACATTCTCAGTGCTTCTCAAGTACCAAATGATATATCTCTAAACAATCCAGTGACTCTCACCTGGATCTTCTTGATGAATGCTCATAACACTTAGAGCATTAATCACATCATGTACGTAGCATCATATAAATAATAGACCCTATGACAAAGGCATAAGGGCTCTATCTATGTGATCTCTTTATCTGTCAAGAAGTCTATAAAGACAGCACTTTACAGAGATCAACTCCACACCACATAGGTAAGAAACCTATCTTGGAGTTTATCATGTCAAACCCTTTGACTATGGTGACTACGTACATTAATCAGGCATTGATTTTAGATCTATCTTCATAGATCTTAAAACCCAAATTGTGTTTAGAGGATCAATTTGATAGCTACGTTCACTTATGATAACACACCTACTTCATTCTTAATGAGTAGTATGTCATCAACATAAAATGTCAAGAAAGTAACACTCCCACTTATCTTGTTGAATACACAAGGCTCCTCTTCGTTCTTAACGAAGTCATAAGATTTAATCTCATTAAACCTTATATATGATCTATGGGAAGTTTTACTTCAGTCCATAAATGAACTTAATACACACTCTTCTTGGATGTTATTGGGATTTGATTCCCTATAGTTTTATCATATACACCTATTCCTCAAAATACTTTAGAGGAACACTATCTTAACATCCAATTAGCTTATCCATAATCATAGAGTGTTACAATCAAAATCCGAATGGATTAATCTAGGGAATAGGTAAAAGATCTCATCATAGTCAACCATTTGACTTCAATGATATCCTTTTCAACTATTCTCACCTATGAAGGTATCTACCTTCTAATCCACTCCAATCTATTCTTTAGTGATCCATTTATTCCTTATGGATACTATATCCTTAGGTGGATCTATCAAGTTCTAAACTTGATTAGAATAGATAAAGTTTATATCGGATTTTATTGTCTCTTCCCATTAATGAATCAATATCTCATATTGGTTCTATATAGATCCTAGGATCAATATCCTTATTATCTTATGCCTCATTTCATCTATCAGAGATACGTCTCACATATCTCTTAGGTAGAATGGACACAAGTAAAGACCTATGATTTGTCCTTGTGTAATTATTAACTAGCACCTTAATAGAAGTGTTATTGGGTTGTGGGACTGGAACATCTTCCATATATACCTTGCTCCCACTATCTTTCTTAAGGAGGAACTTTTCCTTTTGAAATATAGTGAGCTGAGCAACACATACCCTTATACATAAGGGTCGTATATTTAATATCCAAAAGTTTTCTTTGGATATCCCACAAGCAACACTTCATAGTCTTATATTCCAACTTGTTAGAGTTATACTTCTTCACTAGGTCGGACATTCCGAAACCTTAACTTGCTTAAGGTCAAGTTTTAACCCATTTTCCATATCCTATATGGAATAATCAGAACAGACTTAGAAGGTACCTATTAAGAACAAGTGGTTATAATGAGTACTTAACCAAAATTAGACAGAGGAAATTTGCAAAGCTCGTCATTGTTCATATTATGTCTTACATAATATGACTTCTCATTTTAGCTACTCAATTAAGCTAAAATGTGTAAAGAGGTGTCCATTAGATTCTATTATCCTTTAAATATATGTGAATTATGTACTTAAGTATTCCCCTCTTTGATCTCATCAAAGAGTTCTAATACTTGTTCCATTAGTATCTCTACTTCATTCTTAATCTCAAATAATTTCTCAAAGGTCTTAGATTTGTACTTCATAAAGTACATGTATCCATACCTAGAGGCATCATCTTTGAAATAATGAAGTAGAAATATTCTTCTTTAGCCTTACTAGATATGGGCTAACATACATCTAAATGTACGAGTTCTAATAACTCATTAACCCATTCTCCATGTCTATATAAAGCTAAGGTGTAGATTGATTTAAATCAACCCATTTCCTCTTAAAAGGAATATTCACACATAACATGAGAGCTAACATATCAAATATGATTAAACAATTCATTAAACTCCCACTGGCAAACACTTTGCCATTCAATCTTTTAGAACATCTACCAATTCCATAACTTAGAATAAATCAACATTTATTCAAGTAGGAAATCATATAATGTTCTTGTAGAAGGATATAATAGCAATATTAATTATTAAGACATCTCCATAAGGCAATTAAAGAATTGCACCTCCCACTAATAATGATGCAACTTTTGCACCATTTCATATGTAGGTCAACATCTTCTTTATTATGCCTTCATTTACTTGTCATCATCTACAACTCCTTGTAGATATAAGATGCATATCTGGTATCTCATACAATTAGATGCATCCATAGTATCTAATATTATGATATACACATATAGTATCTAATACTATTAAGTGTATATTTAAAACAAGTAAGTGACAATGACTTTGATACATGAAGCTTCTCAAGCTCCACCTTTACATTATATACAAAACACTTTGTACTTCCTCTTCCACTTATCATCATCATGACAGTTTAAGAATCATGTCTTATTCGGCTTTATTATCTTGACCACCTTCTTTTACTATTAACTCTCTCCTATTTCTATCTAATGATTTTACTTCTTACTATTGGTCTCACCAACAAGAAGTAATTAAGATGTATTGTTGATCTAAGTTGCCCTTTAGTTAGCTCATCACTATGAGCCATGATGGATCTCATATCCATCTATCCATGTTGTCTCTATAATTATGTCTCATAGAGACTAACATCTAGTTTAAGGCAAACAATGCATCTTGTCTATGAGATAAGATCTTATCTTTCTTTCATATCACTAGATAATTTAGGAGACACCTACTTCTCAAGTAGAATAGTTAATTGGTCAACTATGAGAACAATTCTCTTAGTTCTAAACCAGTCTAAGAAGTGTGAGCAATTAAGCTATTTGGCATCTAATATGCCATACTAATGGTGGTTTATTATCGTATTCTACAACAGAGATATAATTTTATCAATATAACATTGCAAACATTCATTAAAATTAAGATATGGTCTTTGATTCTAATTTATGCTCCCACTAATTATCGACGAATTTGCATAACCCTCATTATGCAAAGACGGGATATCACGATGAAATCCTAGTGGGGACTAAGACCCTATTAACCTTATGGTGATGACCTTGTGGTAGCACAACAAATCACCCCATACTTAATAGGTAGGCAACTATTGCCGGTTGCAACTCTTGCAACTCTTAGTCATTTAGCCTCTAGAGTTATGACCTTGTGGTAGCACAACAAGCCATATACTCTAGTTAGGTCAAACCCGCTTGTTACGTTATGAGAATGGATTCTTCACACAAATTGTGGTAGCACAACAAAGCCATGCAAATGGTCCACCCCAAGGTTCGGCAAATGCCTTAGCCATGATCACCAATCCCTTGCTGAATGAGTCTTGTGGTAGCACAACAAACCCATCCAATCTAAGATTTGCTCATCAAGACCATAACAACGGAAGGCTACGTGAGTCATTCTTAATGTCACACGTTTATCAACCTAATTATGACAAGGAGGGATTTAATTTTAGTCTCATCAATAATATGTGCTAAGTATATATAATACCTTTGAAATATCATATATCTAAGGTATAAAAGATAGCACACAACCACATATCAAATATGCATAAAAATTAGGTGATCATGGACTTAACCCTAAGCATGCACCTAAGGCACCCCTCTAGGTGCAAATCCTTGCTTCAAATGCTTTAGTTGGTATGCTCCCACTTCAGAAGGGTGCTTCTCCAAGTGGTCCCGCTCTCCAACCTTCCACGAACCGGCTTCTAACTCTTACAAGCGGCTTAAGGGTATGCAGACCCCACAAATGTACATAACTCAATAAGAAACCTTGGTTTTAACCAAGGGGAGTACATTAATGGAGGGAGGTAGAATGTACAATCAGATTGTATAGAGAGAGAGGAGGCACACGCAGGCCCCATTTAATAACATAACCAACACAATTAAAAGCAATCACAAGCCAAGCACAATTAAGTTCATGATCACCTCCATACACACACTAACATTCATCACATGAACATAGAGCGCATACGTGATAATTATATGAGATATATCATATATATCAGCATAAAATTATATAATTTATTTTGAAATTCTCAATTTCATGCATGTCGAATTTTCATGAAATAAATAACATGAAAATAACATGACAACAACATATAAACAATTTATATGAAATGAACATACAAAACTAAACTATTTAGAACATTCATGCATTCCCAATACGTGCAAGGTCAAAAATTAATGTCCCAATTTATATTCTGTAAAATCACATTTTACAGAATTAATTAAGACACTAATAATTTAAGTTAAACCTTTAAAACAATTTTAAAGTTTAACCATGAGTGAATCTATGTAAATAGGGCTAAACATCATCTAACATGTCATTAAACACTTTAAAACATGTTAAATAATATTATAGAAATTTTCAGAATTTTTATGGATTTTTATGGCATTTTTTCGGATTTTTCTATGCTTTTAAACAATTTAAAAACATTTAATAAATAATGTGGCGCATTGCGGGTCCGATTCGGACCCTTCTCCTCCACCCGATAAGAAGCGCCCGTGCACTGTTCATCCGGAGGAGATCGTCCAAATATATCAGGTCCTTATCTCCCTATACCGGACTCCGAAAAATCTGGAAAAATATGTGTTGGAATCCTTATCAAATAAGGAATCCAAAACAGTCGGCATCATATCAAGGAAAAATCCCAATAGTCCGGAAAATGAGGAAGAAGAGGCGGCGGTCACCCAAATTCCGTAGCAGAAATCTCTATTTTTCAACGAGGATAACTCCTTATCCAGGAAGCCAAATATTCTCAAAAAATACAATTTAGAATCCTCATCATATGAAGTTTCCAAATATGTATATATCACTTCATAGAAAATTCTCTATCAACGGGAAATCAGGAAGAAGTAAGTCGGCGCCGCCAGATTCCGCAGAACCCTAGTTCGTCGGAAAACTCAAAATTCTCATCCTCCGCCGTCGTTCAAAGCTGGATATCAAAGGTAAAGGCTAGGTAATCATATTACCCATCTCCTAAACCCTTTAAAAGCCTTAATTTCTTCTATGGACGGAGATTTCACAAAATCCCCAAATCCGGGTGTTGGTTCGGGCATGACAGAAACACCAAATTTTGAGGCTTCTACCGAACACTAAAGAGATCCAAACTTCAAAAGGTTTGCGGAGTTGGAAATCCCTATATCACGATATTCTACCAACTCCATCCAATCTTTTATCTGAGTCATACACAGAATATGGTGGCCTCGTCAAAACAGACGTTTGCACTGATTCGGGAACACATAAATAACATGAAATAACGTCGATTCGACGTCGGTTTCGACCGAGACTTGAAACGGGCTCTGATACCACTGTAAGGAATCGTACATTAAAATTTGGTGCAGCGGAAGCGACGATTCCTATGGGTTCCTTTAGAATCCGTCTCAATAAGAACCGAACGACGAAAACCGAAAACCGATCAAATCGGGTTCGAATATACCTGATAGGGATTCATATAATCCCATGGAGAGGAAGGAGATGAGCTTATCAAGCTCTCCAAACCGTTCAAGTGTCCGGTCTCTAGCAGTATCCACACGAACTTCATCCACAGCAGGTTCTCCCTTCGCGCCGGCCTCGAGAACTCTTCCTGAACGGAGCTCCATCGACCATGGACACCTTCTAGAGAGAGAAGGAGGTAGGGAGGAGGCTTGGGACGTGGTTTTCACCCTTGGCTTGATGGGGTTTGGCTGAAACCATTGATATTTATAGAGAATTATGGAATTTTTCATAAAAACTCAAAATCTCTATAAATTACGTCCTTGCCCCTGTACTTGTGGATAAGTCCTTTTGTGTGTGACCCACTAGGCCCAATAACCTATTTGGTTGAGGCCTAAATAAAATAGAACAATTCTATTTAATTTTAATTAAATCTGTTATCCGATAACAGATTAATCGGCCTACCGATCATGAAGGGTACAAGCCACATCCTATGATCCCAAATGGCTATGGGGATAATCTCATCTCCATTGAGCCTTTCCATCATCAGTTACCACATGGATATAAACCCTCATCCATCCAATGTCCCGGTCGGAAAGGAGTACGGCATCGACTGTCAACTCCTTAGTGTACCGACTCTATAGGATCTTGTACTCGGAATTGGATCAATTGGAAAACTCCTTTTCCAATTATCCTATCTACCCTGGCCAGGGATTTAGAGTACTATCCCATAGGAAATTCACTCTCACTTACCGAGAGTGGACGATCCCTTGTTGTCCGCTCAATTGCCTCCATCGGATTTTCCTTGTACCCGATCCATCGCTATATAGGACCATCTAAATTGTGATCCATAAGTCAATGGTCAAAGCACAAGTTCCACCCAACAAGGCATCTTTGGCGACTCAGGTCAAAGGTCCAACCATGCAACCGTGATGATAGAAGACCACGATAGACGGTTCGGTAAGATACCATTCGGGGTTTCTAATTCGGTCAGTTCAGTGAACTCATTCAACTAATCAGCACCTGTATGTGTATCTCAGTGTCTCCACACTAATGACCAATGAGATCGGTCATCCTCATCACATGAGAAGACATCACATACACTAGTCTATCCGGATCTTTGATGTCCCGTCTCAAGTATCCTATGACTAGGAACATTTAGATCAAATACCTCTAGATGATCAATCTCATTATCATGATCTCATCATGATTTAATCATCATTGTATTTGATCAAGGACTTCATTATGATATTCGCTTCTAATAAGAGCTTATAATGAAGATTTGCCTAATTAATTGAATGAGATATTTCTAGAAATGTCGAATCATATCATATATGATTGGCTTGTAGGGCATACATTTCTATCAATCTCCCACTTGCACTAAAGCCAATCACCATCTGACTGATCTGTATCAGCCCAAGGTGAAGCTCAAACACTCTTTGAGTAACTGCTTCAGTTAGTGGATCTGCAATGTTATTAACGGTAGATACTTTATCTTTAATTATATCTCTATAAGTTGCAATCTCTTTGATTGTATGGTATCGCCACGTAAGTTCTAAACTTCGATGAGACATCGGCTCTACTCCATTGTTTTCTCAAAATAATGATACACTTTCGCAGAAAATTGAGACAATCCCATATCAAATATGTAGATGAAAAACTTCATCTAGACTACTTCTCAAGTAGTGTGCAACCACTATGTAAACTTGTTTGCATATGTTGTAGAACTTACGATTTTCTATCACATAGAACTCTTTCAGCTCACTGCACCACCATTATTCTGACTTAATATCAAACTTATTTGATTAGAAGCTTGTGTTTGTAAAACTACAAGACTTCAAGTCTTATCCTTCAGTCTATAGAGATACATTCTCAGTGCTTCTCAAGTACCAAATGATATATCTCTAAACAATCCAGTGACTCTCACCTGGATCTTCTTGATGAATGCTCATAACACTTAGAGCATTAATCACATCATGTACGTAGCATCATATAAATAATAGACCCTATGACAAAGGCATAAGGGCTCTATCTATGTGATCTCTTTATCTGTCAAGAAGTCTATAAAGACAGCACTTTACAGAGATCAACTCCACACCACATAGGTAAGAAACCTATCTTGGAGTTTATCATGTCAAACCCTTTGACTATGGTGACTACGTACATTAATCAGGCATTGATTTTAGATCTATCTTCATAGATCTTAAAACCCAAATTGTGTTTAGAGGATCAATTTGATAGCTACGTTCACTTATGATAACACACCTACTTCATTCTTAATGAGTAGTATGTCATCAACATAAAATGTCAAGAAAGTAACAGCACTCCCACTTATCCTGTTGAATACACAAGGCTCCTCTTCGTTCTTAACGAAGTCATAAGATTTAATCTCATTAAACCTTATATATGATCTATGGGAAGTTTTACTTCAGTCCATAAATGATCTTAATACACACTCTTCTTGGATGTTATTGGGATTTGATTCCCTATAGTTGTATCATATACACCTATTCCTCAAAATACTTTAGAGGAACACTATCTTAACATCCAATTAGCTTATCTCATAATCATAGAGTGTTACAATCAAAATCCGAATGGATTAATCTAGGGAATAGGTAAAAGATCTCATCATAGTCAACCATTTGACTTCAATGATATCCTTTTCAACTATTCTCACCTTTGAAGGTATCTACCTTCTAATCCACTCCAATCTATTCTTTAGTGATCCATTTATTCCTTATGGATACTATATCCTTAGGTGGATCTATCAAGTTCTAAACTTGATTAGAATAGATAAAGTTTATATCGGATTTTATTGTCTCTTCCCATTAATGAATCAATATCTCATATTGGTTCTATATAGATCCTAGGATCAATATCCTTATTATCTTATGCCTCATTTCATCTATCAGAGATACGTCTCACATATCTCTTAGGTAGAATGGACACAAGTAAAGACCTATGATTTGTCCTTGTGTAATTATTAACTAGCACCTTAATAGAAGTGTTATTGGGTTGTGGGACTGGAACATCTTCCATATATACCTTGCTCCCACTATCTTTCTTAAGGAGGAACTTTTCCTTTAGAAATATAGTGAGCTAAGCAACACATACCCTTATACATAAGGGTCGTATATTTAATATCCAAAAGTTTTCTTTGGATATCCCACAAGCAACACTTCATAGTCTTATATTCCAACTTGTTAGAGTTATACTTCTTCACTAGGTCGGACATTCCGAAACCTTAACTTGCTTAAGGTCAAGTTTTAACCCATTTTCCATATCCTATATGGAATAATCAGAACAGACTTAGAAGGTACCTATTAAGAACAAGTGGTTATAATGAGTACTTAACCAAAATTAGACAGAGGAAATTTGCAAAGCTCGTCATTGTTCATATTATGTCTTACATAATATGACTTCTCATTTTAGCTACTCAATTAAGCTAAAATGTGTAAAGAGGTGTCCATTAGATTCTATTATCCTTTAAATATATGTGAATTATGTACTTAAGTATTCCCCTCTTTGATCTCATCAAAGAGTTCTAATACTTGTTCCATTAGTATCTCTACTTCATTCTTAATCTCAAATAATTTCTCAAAGGTCTTAGATTTGTACTTCATAAAGTACATGTATCCATACCTAGAGGCATCATCTTTGAAATAATGAAGTAGAAATATTCTTCTTTAGCCTTACTAGATATGGGCTAACATACATCTAAATGTACGAGTTCTAATAACTCATTAACCCATTCTCCATGTCTATATAAAGCTAAAGTGTAGATTGATTTAAATCAACCCATTTCCTCTTAAAAGGAATATTCACACATAACATGAGAGCTAACATATCAAATATGATTAAACAATTCATTAAACTCCCACTGGCAAACACTTTGCCATTCAATCTTTTAGAACATCTACCAATTCCATAACTTAGAATAAATCAACATTTATTCAAGTAGGAAATCATATAATGTTCTTGTAGAAGGATATAATAGCAATATTAATTATTAAGACATCTCCATAAGGCAATTAAAGAATTGCACCTCCCAATAATAATGATGCAACTTTTGCACCATTTCATATGTAGGTCAACATCTTCTTTATTATGCCTTCATTTACTTGTCATCATCTACAACTCCTTGTAGATATAAGATGCATATACGGTATCTCATACAATTAGATGCATCCATAGTATCTAATATTATGATATACACATATAGTATCTAATACTATTAAGTGTATATTTAAAACAAGTAAGTGACAATGACTTTGATACATGAAGCTTCTCAAGCTCCACCTTTACATTATATACAAAACACTTTGTACTTCCTCTTCCACTTATCATCATCATGACAATTTAAGAATCATGTCTTATTCTGGCTTTATTATCTTGACCACCTTCTTTTACTATTAACTCTCTCCTATTTCTATCTAATGATTTTACTTCTTACTATTGGTCTCACCAACAAGAAGTAATTAAGATGTATTGTTGATCTAAGTTGCCCTTTAGTTAGCTCATCACTATGAGCCATGATGGATCTCATATCCATCTATCCATGTTGTCTCTATAATTATGTCTCATAGAGACTAACATCTAGTTTAAGGCAAACAATGCATCTTGTCTATGAGATAAGATCTTATCTTTCTTTCATATCACTAGATAATTTAGGAGACACCTACTTCTCAAGTAGAATAGTTAATTGGTCAACTATGAGAACAATTCTCTTAGTTCTAAACCGATCTAAGAAGTGTGAGCAATTAAGCTATTTGGCATCTAATATGCCATACTAATGGTGGTTTATTATCGTATTCTACAACGAGAGATATAATTTTATCAATATAACATTGCAAACATTCATTAAAATTAAGATATGGTCTTTGATTCTAATTTATGCTCCCACTAATTATCGACGAATTTGCATAACCCTCATTATGCAAAGACGGGATATCACGATGAAATCCTAGTGGGGACTAAGACCCTATTAACCTTATGGTGATGACCTTGTGGTAGCACAACAAATCACCCCATACTTAATAGGTAGGCAACTATTGCCGGTTGCAACTCTTGCAACTCTTAGTCATTTAGCCTCTAGAGTTATGACCTTGTGGTAGCACAACAAGCCATATACTCTAGTTTGGTCAAACCTTGTTATATTATGAGAATGGATTCTTCACACAGCCCTTGTGGTAGCACAACAAAGCCATGCAAATGGTTCACCCCAAGGTTCGGCAAATGCCTTAGCCATGATCACCAATCCCTTGCGGAATGGGCCTTGTGGTAGCACAACAAACCCATCCAATCTAAGATTGGCTCATCAAGACCATAACAACGGAAGGCTACGTGAGTCATTCTTAATGTCACACGTTTATCAACCTAATTATGACAAGGAGGGATTTAATTTTAGTTTCATCAATAATATGTGCTAAGTATATATAATACCTTTGAAATATCATATATCTAAGGTATAAAAGATAGCACACAACCACATATCAAATATGCATAAAAATTAGGTGATCATGGACTTAACCCTAAGCATGCACCTTAGGCACCCCTCTAGGTGCAAATCCTTGCTTCAAATGCTTTAGTTGGTATGCTCCCACTTCAGAAGGGTGCTTCTCCAAGTGGTCCCGCTCTCCAACCTTCCACGAACCGGCTTCTAACTCTTACAAGCGGCTTAAGGGTATGCAGACCCCACAAATGTACATAACTCAATAAGAAACCTTGGTTTTAACCAAGGGGAGTACATTAATGGAGGGAGGTAGAATGTACAATCAGATTGTATAGAGAGAGAGGAGGCACACGCAGGCCCCATTTAATAACATAACCAACACAATTAAAAGCAATCACAAGCCAAGCACAATTAAGTTCATGATCACCTCCATACACACACTAACATTCATCACATGAACATAGAGCGCATACGTGATAATTATATGAGATATATCATATATATCAGCATAAAATTATATAATTTATTTTGAAATTTTCAATTTCATGCATGTCGAATTTTCATGAAATAAATAACATGAAAATAACATGACAACAACATATAAACAATTTATATGAAATGAACATACAAAACTAAACTATTTAGAACATTCATGCATTCCCAATACTGTGCAAGGTCAAAAATTAATGTCCCAATTTATATTCTGTAAAATCACATTTTACAGAATTAATTAAGACACTAATAATTTAAGTTAAACCTTTAAAACAATTTTAAAGTTTAACCATGAGTGAATCTATGTAAATAGGGCTAAACATCATCTAACATGTCATTAAACACTTTAAAACATGTTAAATAATATTGTAGAATTTTTCAGAATTTTTTTGGATTTTTCTGGCAATTTTTCGGATTTTTCTATGCTTTTAAACAATTTAAAAACATTTAATAAATAATGTGGCGCATTGCGGGTCCGATTCGGACCCTTCTCCTCCACCCGATAAGAAGCGCCTGTGCACTGTTCATCCGGAGGAGATCGTCCAAATATATCAGGTCCTTATCTCCCTATACCGGACTCCGAAAAATCTGGAAAAATATGCGTTGGAATCCTTATCAAATAAGGAATCCAAAACATTCGGCATCATATCCAGGAAAAATCCCAATAGTCCGGAAAATGAGGAATAAGAGGCGGCGGTCACCCAAATTCCGTAGCAGAAATCTCTATTTTTCAACGAGGATAACTCCTTATCAAGGAAGCCAAATATTCTCAAAAAATACAATTTAGAATCCTCATCATATGAAGTTTCAAATATGTATATATCACTTCATAGAAAATTCTCTATCAACGGGAAATCTGGAAGAAGTAAGTCGGCGCCGCTAGATTCCGCAGAACCCTAGTTCGTCGGAAAACTCAAAATTCTCATCCTCCGCCGTCGTTCAAAGCTGGATATCAAAGGTAAAGGCTAGGTAATCATATTACCCATCTCCTAAACCCTTTACAAGCCTTAATTTCTTCTATGGACGGAGATTTCACAAAATCCCCAAATCCGGGTGTTGGTTCGGGCATGACAGAAACACCAAATTTTGAGGCTTCTACCGAACACTAAAGAGATCCAAACTTCAAAAGGTTTGCGGAGTTGGAAATCCCTATATCACGAGATTCTACCAACTCCATCCAATCTTTTATCTGAGTCATACACAGAATATGGTGGCCTCATCAAAACAGACGTTTGCACTGATTCGGGAACACATAAATAACATGAAATAATGTCGATTCGACGTCGGTTTCGACCGAGACTTGAAACGGGCTCTGATACCACTGTAAGGAATCGTACATTAAAATTTGGTGCAGCGGAAGCGACGATTCCTATGGGTTCCTTTAGAATCCGTCTCAATCAGAACCGAACGACGAAAACCGAAAACCGATCAAATCGGGTTCGAATATACCTGATAGGGATTCATATAATCCCATGGAGAGGAAGGAGATGAGCTTATCAAGCTCTCCAAACCGTTCAAGTGTCCGGTCTCTAGCAGTATCCACACGAACTTCATCCACAGCAGGTTCTCCCTTCGCGCCGGCCTCGAGAACTCTTCCTGAACGGAGCTCCATCGACCATGGACACCTTCTAGAGAGAGAAGGAGGTAGGGAGGAGGCTTGGGACGTGGTTTTCACCCTTGGCTTGATGGGGTTTGGCTGAAACCATTGATATTTATAGAGAATTATGGAATTTTTCATAAAAACTCAAAATCTCTATAAATTACGTCCTTGCCCCTGTACTTGTGGATAAGTCCTTTTGTGTGTGACCCACTAGGCCCAATAACCTATTTGGTTGAGGCCTAAATAAAATAGAACAATTCTATTTAATTTTAATTAAATTCGTTATCCGATAACAGATTAATCGGCCTACCGATCATGAAGGGTACAAGCCACATCCTATGATCCCAAATGGCTATGGGGATAATCTCATCTCCATTGAGCCTTTCCATCATCAGTTACCACATGGATATAAACCCTCATCCATCCAATGTCCCGGTCGGAAAGGAGTACGGCATCGACTGTCAACTCCTTAGTGTACCGACTCTATAGGATCTTGTACTCGGAATTGGATCAATTGGAAAACTCCTTTTCCAATTATCCTATCTACCCTGGCCAGGGATTTAGAGTACTATCCCATAGGAAATTCACTCTCACTTACCGAGAGTGGACGATCCCTTGTTGTCCGCTCAATTGCCTCCATCGGATTTTCCTTGTACCCGATCCATCGCTATATAGGACCATCTAAATTGTGATCCATAAGTCAATGGTCAAAGCACAAGTTCCACCCAACAAGGCATCTTTGGCGACTCAGGTCAAAGGTCCAACCATGCAACCGTGATGATAGAAGACCCTGATAGACAGTTCGGTAAGATACCATTCAGGGTTTCTAATTCGGTCAGTTCAGTGAACTCATTCAACTAATGAGCACCTGTATGTGTATCTCAGTGTCTCAACGCTAATGACCAATGAGATCGGTCATCCTCATCACATGAGAAGACATCACATACACTAGTCTATCCGGATCCTTGATGTCCCGTCTCAAGTATCCTATGACTAGGAACATTTAGATCAAATACCTCTAGATGATCAATCTCATTATCATGATCTCATCATGATTTAATCATCATTGTATTTGATCAAGGACTTCATTATGATATTCGCTTCTAATAAGAGCTTATAATGAAGATTTGCCTAATTAATTGAATGAGATATTTCTAGAAATGTCGAATCATATCATATATGATTGGCTTGTAGGGCATACATTTCTATCAATCTCCCACTTGCACTAAAGCCAATCACCATCTGACTGATCTGTATCAGCCCAAGGTGAAGCTCAAACACTCTTTGAGTAACTACTTCAGTTAGTGGATCTGCAATGTTATTAACGGTAGATACTTTATCTTTAATTATATCTCTATAAGTTGCAATCTCTTTGATTGTATGGTATCGCCACAGAAGTTCTAAACTTCTGATGAGACATCGGCTCTACTCCATTGTTTTCTCAAAATAATGATACACTTTCAGAGAAAATTGAGACAATCCCATATCAAATATGTAGATGAAAAACTTCATCTAGACTACTTCTCAAGTAGTGTGCAACCACTATGTAAACTTGTTTGCATATGTTGTAGAACTTACAGTTTTCTATCACATAGAACTCTTTCGACTCACCGCACCACCATTATTCGACTTAATATCAAACTTATTTGATTAGAAGCTTGTGTTTGTAAAACTACAAGACTTCAAGTCTTATCCTCCGATCTATAGAGATACATTCTCGGTGCTTCTCAAGTACCAAATGATATATCTCTAAACAATCCAGTTGACTCTCACTGGATCTTCTTGATGAATGCTCATAACACTTAGAGCATTAATCACATCATGTACGTAGCATCATATAAATAATAGACCCTATGACAAAGGCATAAGGGCTCTATCTATGTGATCTCTTTATCTGTCAAGAAGTCTATAAAGACAGCACTTTACAGAGATCAACTCCACACCACATAGGTAAGAAACCTATCTTGGAGTTTATCATGTCAAACCCTTTGACTATGGTGACTACGTACATTAACTGGGCATTGATTTTAGATCTATCTTCATAGATCTTAAAACCCAAATTGTGTTTAGAGGATCAATTTGATAGCTAGGTTCACTTATGATAACACACCTACTTCATTCTTAATGAGTAGTATGTCATCAACATAAAATGTCAAGAAAGTAACAGCACTCCCACTTATCCTGTTGAATACACAAGGCTCCTCTTCGTTCTTAACGAAGTCATAAGATTTAATCTCATTAAACCTTATATATGATCTATGGGAAGTTTTACTTCAGTCCATAAATGATCTTAATACACACTCTTCTTGGATGTTATTGGGATTTGATTCCCTATAGTTGTATCATATACACCTATTCCTCAAAATACTTTAGAGGAACACTATCTTAACATCCAATTAGCTTATCTCATAATCATAGAGTGTTACAATCAAAATCCGAATGGATTAATCTAGGGAATAGGTAAAAGATCTCATCATAGTCAACCATTTGACTTCAATGATATCCTTTTCAACTATTCTCACCTTTGAAGGTATCTACCTTCTAATCCACTCCAATCTATTCTTTAGTGATCCATTTATTCCTTATGGATACTATATCCTTAGGTGGATCTATCAAGTTCTAAACTTGATTAGAATAGATAAAGTTTATATCGGATTTTATTGTCTCTTCCCATTAATGAATCAATATCTCATATTGGTTCTATATAGATCCTAGGATCAATATCCTTATTATCTTATGCCTCATTTCATCTATCAGAGATACGTCTCACATATCTCTTAGGTAGAATGGACACAAGTAAAGACCTATGATTTGTCATTGTGTAATTATTAACTAGCACCTTAATAGAAGTGTTATTGGGTTGTGGGACTGGAACATCTTCCATATATACCTTGCTCCCACTATCTTTCTTAAGGAGGAACTTTTCCTTTAGAAATATAGTGAGCTAAGCAACACATACCCTTATACATAAGGGTCGTATATTTAATATCCAAAAGTTTTCTTTGGATATCCCACAAGCAACACTTCATAGTCTTATATTCCAACTTGTTAGAGTTATACTTCTTCACTAGGTCGGACATTCCGAAACCTTAACTTGCTTAAGGTCAAGTTTTAACCCATTTTCCATATCCTATATGGAATAATCAGAACAGACTTAGAAGGTACCTATTAAGAACAAGTGGTTATAATGAGTACTTAACCAAAATTAGACAGAGGAAATTTGCAAAGCTCGTCATTGTTCATATTATGTCTTACATAATATGACTTCTCATTTTAGCTACTCAATTAAGCTAAAATGTGTAAAGAGGTGTCCATTAGATTCTATTATCCTTTAAATATATGTGAATTATGTACTTAAGTATTCCCCTCTTTGATCTCATCAAAGAGTTCTAATACTTGTTCCATTAGTATCTCTACTTCATTCTTAATCTCAAATAATTTCTCAAAGGTCTTAGATTTGTACTTCATAAAGTACATGTATCCATACCTAGAGGCATCATCTTTGAAATAATGAAGTAGAAATATTCTTCTTTAGCCTTACTAGATATGGGCTAACATACATCTAAATGTACGAGTTCTAATAACTCATTAACCCATTCTCCATGTCTATATAAAGCTAAAGTGTAGATTGATTTAAATCAACCCATTTCCTCTTAAAAGGAATATTCACACATAACATGAGAGCTAACATATCAAATATGATTAAACAATTCATTAAACTCCCACCGGCAAACACTTTGCCATTCAATCTTTTAGAACATCTATCAATTCCATAACTTAGAATAAATCAACATTTATTCAAGTAGGAAATCATATAATGTTCTTGTAGAAGGATATAATAGCAATATTAATTATTAAGACATCTCCATAAGGCAATTAAAGAATTGCACCTCCCACTAATAATGATGCAACTTTTGCACCATTTCATATGTAGGTCAACATCTTCTTTATTATGCCTTCATTTACTTGTCATCATCTACAACTCCTTGTAGATATAAGATGCATATCTGGTATCTCATACCATTAGATGCATCCATAGTATCTAATATTATGATATACACATATAGTATCTAATACTATTAAGTGTATATTTAAAACAAGTAAGTGACAATGACTTTGATACATGAAGCTTCTCAAGCTCCACCTTTACATTATATACAAAACACTTTGTACTTCCTCTTCCACTTATCATCATCATGACAGTGTAAGAATCATGTCTTATTCTGGCTTTATTATCTTGACCACCTTCTTTTACTATTAACTCTCTCCTATTTCTATCTAATAATTTTACTTCTTACTATTGGTCTCACCAACATGAAGTAATTAAGATGTATTGTTGATCTAAGTTGCCCTTTAGTTAGCTCATCACTATGAGCCATGATGGATCTCATATCCATCTATCCATGTTGTCTCTATAATTATGTCTCATAGAGACTAACATCTAGTTTAAGGCAAACAATGCATCTTGTCTATGAGATAAGATCTTATCTTTCTTTCATATCACTAGATAATTTAGGAGACACCTACTTCTCAAGTAGAATAGTTAATTGGTCAACTATGAGAACAATTCTCTTAGTTCTAAACCAAATCTAAGAAGTGTGAGCAATTAAGCTATTTGGCATCTAATATGCCATACTAATGGTGGTTTATTATCGTATTCTACAACGAGAGATATAATTTTATCAATATAACATTGCAAACATTCATTAAAATTAAGATATGGTCTTTGATCCTAATTTATGCTCCCACTAATTATCGACGAATTTGCATAACCCTCATTATGCAAAGACGGGATATCACGATGAAATCCTAGTGGGGACTAAGACCCTATTAACCTTATGGTGATGACCTTGTGGTAGCACAACAAATCACCCCATACTTAATAGGTAGGTAACTATTGCCAGTTGCAACTCTTGCAACTCTTAGTCATTTAGCCTCTAGAGTTATGACCTTGTGGTAGCATAACAAGCCATATACTATAGTTAGGTCAAACCCGCTTGTTACGATATGAGAATGGATTCTTCACACAACAAAGCCATGCAAATGGTTCACCCCAAGGTTCGGCAAATGCCTTAGCCATGATCACCAATCCCTTGCTGAATGAGTCTTGTGGTAGCACAACAAACCCATCCAATCTAAGATTGGCTCATCAAGACCATAACAACGGAAGGCTACGTGAGTCATTCTTAATGTCACATGTTTATCAACCTAATTATGACAATGAGGGATTTAATTTTAGTCTCATCAATAATATGTGCTAAGTATATATAATATACCTTTGAAATATCATATATCTAAGGTATAAAAGATAGCACACAATCACATATCAAATATGCATAAAAATTAGGTGATCATGGACTTAACCCTAAGCATGCACCTAAGGCAACCCTCTAGGTGCAAATCCTTGCTTCAAATGCTTTAGTTGGTATGCTCCCACTTCAGAAGGGTGCTTCTCCAAGTGGTCCCGCTCTCCAACCTTCCACGAACCGGCTTCTAACTCTTACAAGCGGCTTAAGGGTATGCAGACCCCACAAATGTACATAACTCAATAAGAAACCTTGGTTTTAACCAAGGGGAGTACATTAATGGAGGGAGGTAGAATGTACATTCAGATTGTATAGAGAGAGAGGAGGCACACGCAGGCCCCATTTAATAACATAACCAACACAATTAAAAGCAATCACAAGCCAAGCACAATTAAGTTCATGATCACCTCCATACACACACTAACATTCATCACATGAACATAGAGCGCATACGTGATAATTATATCAAATATATCATATATATCAGCATAAAATTATATAATTTATTTTGAAATTCTCAATTTCATGCATGTCGAATTTTCATGAAATAAATAACATGAAAATAACATGACAACAACATATAAACAATTTATATGAAATGAACATACAAAACTAAACTATTTAGAACATTCATGCATTCCCAATACTGTGCAAGGTCAAAAATTAATGTCCCAATTTATATTCTGTAAAATCACATTTTACAGAATTAATTAAGACACTAATAATTTAAGTTAAACCTTTAAAACAATTTTAAAGTTTAACCATGAGTGAATCTATGTAAATAGGGCTAAACATCATCTAACATGTCATTATACACTTTAAAACATGTTAAATAATATTATAGAATTTTTCCGAATTTTTATGGATTTTTATGGCAATTTTTCGGATTTTTCTATGCTTTTAAACAATTTAAAAACATTTAATAAATAATGTGGCGCATTGCGGGTCCGATTCGGACCCTTCTCCTCCACCCGATAAGAAGCGCCTGTGCACTGTTCATCCGGAGGAGATTGTCCAAATATATCAGGTCCTTATCTCCCTATACCGGACTCCGAAAAATTTGGAAAAATATGTGTTGGAATCCTTATAAAATAAGGAATCCAAAAAAGTAGGCATAATATCCAGGAAAAATCCCAATAGTCCGGAAAATTAGGAAGAAGAGGCGGCGGTCACCCAAATTCCGTAGCAGAAATCTCTATTTTTCAACGAGGATAACTCCTTATCCAGAAAGCCAAATATTCTAAAAAAATACAATTTAGAATCCTAATCATATGAAGTTTACAAATATGTATATATAACTTCATAGAAAAATTTTCTATCAACGGGAAATCAGGAAGAAGCAAGTCGGCGCCGCCAGATTCCGCAGAACCCTAGTTCGTCGGAAAACTCAAAATTCTCATCCTCTGCCGTCGATCAAAGCTGGATATCAAAGGTAAAGGCTAGGTAATCATATTACCCATCTCCTAAACCCTTTCCAAGCCTCAATTTCTTCTATGGACGGAGATTTCACAAAATCCCCAAATCCGGGTGTTGGTTCGGGCATGACAGAAACACCAAATTTTGAGGCTTCTCCCGAACACTAAAGAGATCCAAACTTCAAACGGTTTGCGGAGTTGGAAAGCCCTATATCACTAGATTCTACCAATTCCAACCAATCTTTTATCTAAGTCATACACAGAATATGGTGGCCTCGTCAAAACAGACGTTTGCACAGATTCGGGAACACATAAATAACATGAAATAACATCGATTCGACGTCGGTTTCGACCGAGACATGAAAAGGGCTCTGATACCACTGTAAGGAATCGTACATTAAAATTTGGTGCAGCGGAAGCGACGATTCCTATGGGTTCCTTTAGAATCCGTCTCAATAAGAACCGAACGACGAAAACCGAAAACCGATCAAATCGGGTTCGAATATACCTGATAGGGATTCATATAATCCCATGGAGAGGAAGGAGATGAGCTTCTCAAGCTCTCCAAACCGTTCAAGTGTCCGGTCTCCAGCAGTATCCACACGAACTTCATCCACAGCAGGTTCTCCCTTCGCGCCGGCCTCGAGAACTCTTCCTGAACGGAGCTCCATCGACCATGGACACCTTCTAGAGAGAGAAGTAGGTAGGGAGGAGGCTTGGGACGTGGTTTTCACCCTTGGCTTGATGGGGTTTGGCTGAAACCATTGATATTTATAGAGAATTATGGAATTTTTCATAAAAACCCAAAATCTCTATAAATTACGTCCTTGCCCCTGTACTTGTGGATAAGTCCTTTTGTGTGTGACCCACTAGGCCCAATAACCTATTTGGTTGAGGCCTAAATAAAATAGAACAATTCTATTTAATTTTAATTAAATCCGTTATCCGATAACAGATTAATCGGCCTACCGATCATGAAGGGTACATGCCACATCCTATGATCCCAAATGGCTATGGGGATAATGTAATATCCATTGAGCCTTTCCATCATCAGTTACCACATGGATATAAACCCTCATCCATCCAATGTCCCGGTCGGAAAGGAGTACGGCATCGACTGTCAACTCCTTAGTGTACCGACTCTATAGGATCTTGTACTCAGAATTTGATCAATTGGAAAACTCCTTTTCCAATTATCCTATCTACCCTGGCCAGGGATTTAGAGTACTATCCCATAGGACATTCACTCTCACTTACCGAGAGTGGACGATCCCTTGTTGTCCGCTCAATTGCCTCCATCGGATTTTCCTTGTACCCGATCCATCGCTATATAGGACCATCTAAATTGTGATCCATAAGTCAATGGTCAAAGCACAAGTTCCACCCAACAAGGCATCTTTGGCGACTCAGGTCAAAGGTCCAACCATGCAACCATGATGATAGAAGACCCTGATAGACAGTTCGGTAAGATACCATTCATGGTTTCTAATTCGGTCAGTTTAGTGAACTCATTCAACTAATGAGCACCTGTATGTGTATCTCAGTGTCTCCACACTAATGACCAATGAGATCGGTCATCCTCATCACATGAGAAGACATCACATACACTAGTCTATCCGGATCCTTGATGTCCCGTCTCAAGTATCCTATGACTAGGAACATTTAGATCAAATACCTCTAGATGATCAATCTCATTATCATGATCTCATCATGATTTAATCATCATTGTATTTGATCAAGGACTTCATTATGATATTCGCTTCTAATAAGAGCTTATAATGAAGATTTGCCTAATTAATTGAATGAGATATTTCTAGAAATGTCGAATCATATCATATATGATTGGCTTGTAGGGCATACATTTCTATCAGTCATGACCATCCGGTCTTCATGACCCACAAAACATGCATCATCTAGACCATCATTCCAGGCAATCTTCAACAACAAACTAACCATCTTGACTAGGTTGGTCCTACATGGCTTTAAAACTCTCACTACCTTGATCATCCCGATCTCGGTAGCCTACACAACTAGTTGTCTTGACTAGTTGTTCTTGAGGCTCCAAACAAGGCTTCTACAATGCCCCTTTGCAGCATTTTAGTTCTACCCTTTGTGTAGACCCTTGGGAAACCAACCCTTTTGAGGCTCCCATTTGCCCCTTCATGGCACTTTACTCTTACCCTTTGTGTAGACCCCTAGGAAAACCAACCTTTGAGATTTCCTATCGGACCCTTTGTAGTCCACAAACTTTGCCTTGTAGGCAAGCCTGAAATCCCTTTGTGTTGGTTTTACAACCTTATTAGGCCCCCATGCCAAGTTACCTTCTGTACTTGGATTGGTCTCATATACATTAGACCCTCATGCCAAGTTGCCCCCAGCACTTGGATTGGTCTCACATTCACTCGACCCTCATGCCAAGTTGCTTTGGTCTTGCCTTGATTGAAACTCCGTCTGTGTTAGTTTCAAAATTTGACCCTCATACTGAGTTGCCTTTGGCACAACATTAGTCTTATCTTGTTTGAAACCCCTTTGAGATAGTTTTAGTATTAGTCCTTCATGCCAAGCAGCCTTTTGCACTTGGATTGGTCTTATCCTTGTCAGGAACCGCCTCTGTGTTGGTTTCTCCACTCACTTGTTCAAAACCCCTTGATTGGTTTCACAACTTTGGTTGGAACCCTGTGTTGAGTTATCACTAATCTCAACCTGGTTCATTCTATTTGTATATGGCTTGAGGGAAGCCTTAATTCCCTAGACAATAGAGAGAGAAAAAAAGAAAAAAAGAAAAAAGAAAAGAGAAAAAAAAAAGAAGAAGAAAAGAGAAGAGAAAAACCTGGCTAGAGTGAAAACCTAAAATGGCACTCTAGGAAAAATCAGGTAACCCCGCTACATGAAAACCTCTCTAGAGGCGTGTAGGCAAAACATCAAGGGGGCTATTATGGGTGAAAATCTTGCAAGAGACAGTCAGATCAGTAAGAAAAAAAACAAAGAAAATAAAAGACTGGCTCATTCAAAGATCTTGCTTGTTGGGGAGCATGCAAGAATTAACACCATCAAATGTGCCTATTGAATGGAGGATGGGCGACCAAACAAAAAAAGAAGCCAAGGCTGGTCATTTACAAGGGCCCAAGCCCTTCTCAGTCCTGAAGAAGCTCATATAGCAGAAGCAGTGGATAGATTGCCAGGGACAGAGCAGAACAAATACCGGAGGCCAACTTACATGGGCAGTCCCTTCTCGACTCCCATCTCCAAGGAACTTCCCATGGGGGGCATTTGTTGGCATCAAATTTTTCCGCTTAGCTTGCTTGATACAAATTTCAGCAATGCCGAAGCCGGTGCAGAAAATCTGATCCAAATTCGGAAAATTCATGAATAGATGATGTAAACAGGCTCTGAAAATGCCTTGGTATGGCTTTACATGCTATAAATGGCCAAGATAATGTGCTTATTGCATAGCCCCGGTCAAGAGCTTCGCAACGGTGCTCAAAACATGGAAAATGGACACCAGAAAGCCGAAATGACCATTTTGCCCCCGACACTTTGGGACAAATTGGGACTCTAACATGGAGTTCAAACTTTATCACATTGTCAAGGTTGGATAGATCTAGGCAACACTTGAAATGGATTGAAAATCCGTCCCCCGGATGAAGAGATATGCAAGAAAGAGCAAATTTGGACGGAAAGCCGTATGTCGTCGCACCAGGGGCATAATGGTCCGATTAGCTGTGGATCGACCCATGGGCTGAAATTTTCAATTTTAATGACCCAAAACTTTGATCTCATGAATATTGATGCATGAAAAATAAATTTGGCCAATGGGAGAAGGTAATTGCACTCAATTACAGTTTTTGGCATTATCGATGGCCGAGATCGCACTGATCGAAGAAACTAGCTAAATCAGGAGATCCGTTGCAATTCAATTGATCTCAACCACACATAAGGATAGAGAATAAGATCAATGGCCATCAGGGCATGATATGGAATTTTTTGAAGTCAATTTGGGATTTATTTAATTGGTTTTGGCCGGAATTAATGCTAGCCATTGGATCGGGAGCACTCTGATCAAACTAGTGTTAAACCTAACCCAAGATGGGCTAACTCAACCTGTATTGGCCGAACCTATCATCCTCCCTCATCTGATGGGTGCACAAATAGACCTAGGAAGTAGGGGAGGGTGCGCAAGGCTTTCCCAACTCTCTCCATCTCTCTTTGGTTTATCATTATCTCATCCTCTACCACCTCAACTTCCCATAGCTTATCCTTATCACCCTCAACCACTTCCTTGGTTTATATTCATCCTAACTAATCTTACAACTAATCAAACCCATCCTCATCCAAGCCCTGTCTGAACCAGCCTTCTTGCCACATGTCATGTGTGCACACCTCCTTGAAAGTAGGAAAAGGTACGCACCCTTCTCTCCCTCTCTTTCTAGTTGGCGCACAATCATCCTCAACAACAAACTATGGGTTATCCTTATCATCCTCAACCTACCTTGAGTTATCCTTATATCCTCTCAACAACCTCCAGCCTTATCTTCTCTTGGAGATGGCGCCCCCCACTCCTATATAAACCCCCCTGCTGGCCATGTAGAAGACAAGCTGATCACCCTGCGGAAGCCCTGCCTCTCCTCCCTCTATCCTGCTCCAAGACATCTTCTCCTTTCTTGGACGTCTTCATCATCAAGTCATCAACCTCTCCATCCCATTTGTGGTGTGCCAAGTGAAGAGGAAGAAGGAGAAAAGACCTCCCTCCAGCAGGTGCGCCAGCAGCAGCCCAACTGGTGGTGCACCGATTCCAACAATGGGTGTTCCTTCTTGGAGCACCAATTCCGGCCCCATCTTCCGAAACAAAAGAAGAAGAATAAGAAGGAGATAAGGCCAGCCATCTTCTCCTTCAATCTCCAACAGAAACTGTGCCAAAAAGGTAAGGAAAAATGTAATTTTAATACTCTTCCTCCCCTCTTCTTTCTCTTCCCCTCGGTCTTCTCTTTGGCCATTCAATAAGCTCCAAAAACCCAGCCTTGTTGGTACCACTTAAAGCCCATGTTAAACCTCCCTATGTTGGTCCCACAAGCCATTAAAATCAGCTTCTTTGAGCCCCTCATTTCAGACCCCTTGCTGTCCTAATTCTGGCTTCTCATTGCCCACGTGCGCACAACCCATAGGTGGCCTGTAAATAGCCCATTTGGCATCCCCAAGCAACCCCATGCTGTCACCTAACACCGTACCCCTTGTTTCCATCCCTCTTGAAGCCAATTAGGCTTATGAACATGCTCCTAATCAGGCCATGTTTGATCATCCTTGCTACCCAAGTGGATAGACTTCAGAACATACCCAAATCAGGCCCCACTGCTGCCCTAAAATCAGGCCCTTTTGATGGCTTCGAAACCAAACACCCTCTTTGATGTGTGGAAGGAGGGGTGACAGCCCGGGCCTCTTGGAATCCACCGGACGGGCCAAGAGTTAAGCCGGGTGGCCCTGATTTCTACATGTCAAAATGCCTTTGTGAGCACCCATGTCAGGCCCCTATGATGGTCACCTAGTTTGCCCTATGTGCCACACACCCAATACAGCTCCTACAGCACCCCCAAACAAACCAATCACCCTCTTTGATGTGTGGAAGGAGGGGTGACAGCCCGGGCCTCTTGGAATCTGCCAGACGGGCCAAGAGTTAAGCCGGGTGGCCCAAATTTCCACTCATCAAATGCCTTTGCACAGCTCCTTGACTTTCCTATTTGGCCATCCAAATAGTCCAAGTTCTACCCACCTAAGCAGCATCCGAACATAAGCCCCCTTTCAGCCCATGTTTGGCCTATCAAAACACACCTTAATCAGGTCCTTGTGTGCCCCCTTGATGGCCCTTCAACATAGCACCTGAATGGCAAAAGAAGTCAGCCCATTGGCAGCTTTCAAAACAGCACCAAAACAAGCCCTTCTTCAGCTCTCTACATGGAGGTTTGCACCTGCTGCTGCTGCTTCAAGAATAAACAAAAGATGGCAAAGGCATACAGGGTTTGAAGTTGGCCATTTTGGCCTTGAAGTGCTGCAAACAGGCCATACTGGCCCTTGAAGAACAAGTCAGGCCGCCGGGGCCCAAGATGTTCAAAATAGGCCAACCAGGTTGACGTGACTTGAAGACCGGCCTTACCAAGCTGACATGACATGAAGACCAGCCCATTGTGCTGATGAAGCTGGCCCATTGGGCCTTGTACATTTAAAAAGCACACTTAACTAAATCTGAAGGCAAAATGCCAAAATTAAATAAGAAGTTAGCACCACCACGTGGGCGCTCCCCCTTGGGCGGCTCATCCGGCTTGCACCAGAACGCTGACCCAAACGTAGGCGCAGGCCGGCTCCCGTTGCAGATGATCCTTCCCACAACTTGGAAAGTCAAAAGACTATGCCACGTAGGACGGGTAAAAACTCCACACCGATCGGAAAATAAGCGGCATGCTGCCAAAATTCTCCCGGTCAAGTGAGATTTTACACCAAAGGGAAGGACTTTGACACTTCAACAAGCATTATTCATGGCATATGAACTACCACATCTAATGTACACCAGCATGAAAAATGAATATTCAATGAGCATTTCAAGTGTCGAGTTGATTGCATGTGACTGGGCATCGACACTAGCCCGACAGACCGAATGTGATGCAAACCGAACATGAGTTAACCAAATCTGATGTTAACTTAATCATATATAAAAATACATTCAAACCAACCTTAAAACACACTTAAAACAAGTCTTTAAAACTTTAACATTCAACGAAAATCAGATCTAACACAATCTGGAAAAATTGATTCAATGCACTTAATCTATTGAAATTTAATTTCCTAAACAAGTGCAAATAAATAATTCACCACCAATTGAAAAGAATATATTAAAAACACATTAAAGCATCTTAAATTCATCTTAAAACATGCCAAATTCAGATCATTAACAATCTAAAGTTTAAGTTTAATCAATTTGAACCAAACTTCAAAACATTTAAAACATATCGAACACACCCAAATTGGTATGAAAACATCAATCATTATGAGAAAACCACATAAAAATGACTCAACACATGTTAACTAGACTTAAACAAGTCAAATTGATCAACACATCTAAAATTCAAAACTCAAAAAAAAAATAAAATAAATTTCAACCAATTAAAATAAAAACAACTGAAACAAACCAATTGAAATCAAATAACATTCAAATCCTAGTCAAATTGAAATATGAAATTAATATTTGAAACCACATCAAAATCCATTCATAAATCAAACATAAGCCAACTCCAAACCAAATCTAATCAAACTTATTTGCATCTCATCAGGCTTGAAAGGCCAAGGCCCTTTGTGTTCTTTATACATTGTGGATGTGCACGCTCTCGTCAAACAAGATTGCTATGGCAGTTAATCAAGGGTGTTCAAGTGTTTGCTCGATGTAAATGAACATCAGATATTCACACCATCCGATGGAGAGAGGTCAAAAATATTTTCACAAAACCCAAACCTCGGTTCTATACTCTTCTAATATCACCCGGACTATCTAGTATTTTTATGGTCTATCACCTATTTTGCTAGAAAATTTGGATGTCGATATTTCAAAACATACAAAAACAAAAAATCTTTTCTAAGAATCAAAATGATTCCTGAGGTTCCAACAAATTGGCACTCCCGGTGGGACCTCTCTTTCCCTTCATCTCTCTGCCATAGCAATATGAGAGGGTGCACATCCACTACCTCTTAGAAACACTCTAATCAAGTCAACTTTTTTACAGGTTCAGTGGCAGCTTGTGAAGGAGTCATTTACTTGAAAGCTTATGTCGACAATGCAGCGTCAGCTCAATCATGTTTGTAATCAATTTCAGCAAATTTGCAAAGATCCTGTTACTCCTGGATTGGCTCGACACTGTCTTGGAGTCACCACCTGCTGCTGAGGACATAGTAATGCTACCCCTCACTTGCTACTCCATACTGCATCTCCAAAGGCTTGGCCTAGACACTACCAAGTTGCTCCTAGAAAATGTCCTGTTGTCTCCCCACATGAGACTTTTATGGTGAATCAGATCACCATTGAATCTGGGCCCGCGCCCACACCCACAATCACAGTACCTACTTGACTTGCTGCCCAGGCACCTATGTCTACTACAACATCTGTGCTTGCACCCTCTGCCGTGTTGACACCTACTACAGCACCCCTTAGCCTGAGCAAGAATAAGAGTGAGTGAGGATCCCGCTAGCGCCTCAACATCGGAGGCATGCATTGCCCACAGGACCACACCCACCTAGCATTGGCTATCAAGACTGCTTCTAAGCTTATGGGAAAGAAGCATAGACGACAGTAGCCCATCATCGTGCCACTTGTCAACCAGTTCTCCACTCTAGGCTGGTTAGACTACAACAACGGGGCCCTTGTTGTGCCCAATGCTAGTGCACCATATGCAATGGGGAAGTGTAAAGCTTCTACCTGCCCCTAGAAGTCCAACCAATCAGCGGCTAGAAAGGCAATGGAGAGGGGGCAGCCCTCCCTTATGAACTTAGAAGACTCAAATAGGACAATCTGGGCAACGGATCAGCCCTTAGCCTGCCATACTTCATTAGACCAAGCAGCAATTTGAGATGACAAGACCCCACAAGTGCCACTACCTGTTGAACAAAAAATTCTATGTGAATGGTTGGTTCGCCAACCACCCTTCCAATCTTCAACTTAGCCAACTGGGCGTAGCCTCTCCATCGGATTTTCCCTTCATATAGCTAACCGATCAGTGGTTCAACCTAAGAGGGCTTGACAACAGCCACTTGCCATAAAAAAGATAGAGAGACATCAGTAGTCAACCATGACACTGAATCACCTTGGCACTCAATTATGCCAGCTAGGGGCAAGCCCCCATATGTGCTAATTTTGTGGAGAAGGGGGAAGCCCTCTCCTCTGAGTTCTGAAAGTAGGGGCTGGTCACCAGTTTTGAAAATGGCAGCATGGGCAAAGAACCATCCCTCAGCCCGCCTTCCATCATTTGACCAATCAGTGGTCCGAGATGAGGAGAACTAGCTGGTGCCACCACCTACCAGCCAGGAATCACCTGTAGTTGGTCAACCCATTGGCCAATTTTTTTCAGCTCTCTACTTAGTTGATCAGGGGCAACATTCTTGTCAGATCCTCTCATCATTGGGCTGGCCAATCAGCAGTTGGAGAGGCCAGGAAGAGGGGGCAGCCCTCTCCTCTAAATTATGAAGTCATATGTGTAGACACGCCAAATTTGCCCAATTCAGAGCATAAAACTCATGTTTTACAGGGTAACATATGTGATTGACCTTAGAATAATGCTGGGTCTTTTAATGTTCATTTGTAGCTTCGCCGAACGAAATCAGATGTTTTCCAAAGTTTTCTGCAAAAAGCCATAATTTCTGAGCGAAAGCCACACGTAAATCATGTAAACATGAAAATTGGCTGAATGACCAATGCCTAATGATCATGCATTGAATGTTGCGGTCAAATTCACACTCCAGACAAGTTTTGTTGCATACCTAGCCTTTTCGGTTTGCCGTCGGAGTCACTTTGACCAGTATCAGATTTTCTGTTCACTATCCTAACTTCCGGATAAAATTTTGAAGTTTTGGAGAGTGTGATGGCTGATCCAATGCTATAGAGAGCTTTTTCGGCCTGTTATCTTTCCAACACAACAAACGGTGTTGAATTCCAAGTTCGGGAGTTTTTGAAATTGCTTCTAGAAGAAGGATGAGCATAACAGTCCCATGCTCCCAGGACCCAGGGCACGTGCCCATGCGCCCTACCCTTGTGGCACGTGACCTTGTGCCCTGACTTGAGGGCACATGCGCCCTGACCTTGAGGCATGAGAGAACCAGTTTTTCACCGGGACTCTACCTCTGAATGGATCGGACCGGATAAGACCAAAAATTTTGAAAGGATTGGACATGCCCTCACTGGAAGGCACATGCGCCCCTCAGTGGGGTGCATGCGCCCTGCACCAGGGTGCATGCGCCCTGGGGTAGGGCGCAAAGCACCCTATTTTGTAGTGTTGATAAGACCGGTCATTCTCCTATAAATAAACTCGGATTCCGGTCATTCCAAAGGCATGGGCATGACCCCCCAGGCATCTCAATACATCCAAGCTCTCTCCTGCATCGATTTTGTGATTTCTAGAAAGAGAATTTTAAGTTTTTAGAGAGAGAGAAGTTGGTTCAAGAGAGAGAAAGGTTGGTCTGCAAGTGATCTGTCAGGTCTCTCTTCTTTGGTCTCTACAGAAGCGTGTGGACATTTATTTTCAGTCATTAAAATCAGAATTTTTATCTTTACTTCAAGTTATACCCATCAAATTGGTCACCGCGTGACCCTCTTTTATTTTTAGTTGTCATTTAAACCGGTTCCCGCGTGAACCACCCTTTTTCTTTTCAATCCGGTTCCCGCGTGAACCAATCCCTTCTTTACTTCGGTTTACACGTGAACTAAATCACTTTCCTTCAGATCTATCCCCACTTGGATCAGATCCTTATTTACCATTAATTGGCCCCACGTGGCCTTCTTTCAATCATTCAAACCGGTTCCCACGTGAACCACCCTTTTTTACCCAAAACCGGTTCCCGCGTGAACCACCTTTACTTTTTACCCCAGTTCTCACATGAACCAGATTATTCTTACATCGGTCCCCGTGTGGACCACCCTTTTTCTTGGCTATCAGATCTGAACCCTCTTCTTTCCATCACTTTTCACTATCTCCATTTGGCTCGCATAAGAAACAAGGTCTAGATTCTAGTTTCTACTTGCTTGTCTAGTTTCTAATTGCTTGTCTTGTGTGATTGCTTGTTCATTTAAGTTTATATTTTGCTTATTACTTGCTTTATTACTTGATTGAATTCTCTTCTCCTTCTCTCTACCTCTTTCTTTTACACTTTTTTGAGGCGGGAGCTCACTCTCCCATTTACCCCTCCCATCCAAAACACCTTCTTGGTGAATTCTGGCCTCTCTTCTGGGATATTTCTTCCTAGTTGACTTGGTTGGCTTTCATCAAGGCCTCCAAAATTCCTCATACGTGGAGTATTCCTCTTCACAATCGGGTTGTTTGTACCACTCCCCAAAACCCGAAGCATCCTATGTTACCTACGCGTGGTGAGATTGTGTGAAACCTAGGTCATTGGAGATTGGAGTTAGGATCCTAACCCATTTATTGAGAGAACAATTCTTAACAAAATCCATAAACCTAAGGTTTAATCAAAATCATTGCATAGTTTTTCTTTAAAGTCTTTGCATCACTTGTTTGTCAAACAAAAATTCAAACCCCTAATATTTTTGCAAGATACTAAAAACCAGAAAAGAGTTCTTTGTTTGCTTTGCGAACTTGTTTGTTTTACCTTCTCCTTGAAGTTGAAGGGTGATAATGCAATTAAGGTATGGAAGGCACGTTGGAATGGCGGAACAAGCTGAACATCAAGAGCACGAGATGGGTCACCAACCAATTCTGACAGATGGTCATGTTAATCCATTGTTTGAGTCAGAAGCGCAAGAGGTCCCTCATGTAGACATGCCAAATTGGCCTGATTTGGAGCTCGAGACTCCTATTCCATTGGCGATATCCATTATTTGACCATTATCTGATATGGATTACCTCGTGGAGATGATCTAAGGACACTGGTGGAGCACCTTATGAGTTGGGAATGAACCAATGATTTCCGGAATAATGCCGTAACCTTCAAGCGAGAGCCACACGTGAATTGTGAAAACATGAAGCCTGCTCAATGACCGACCTTGAATGGTCCATGATTGAAGGTCTCGGGAGTCCCGCATGTGTTCCATAATATTTAGGGTTTCCGAGAAGTCATTTCGGTAGTCGTCGGTCAATGACGGCTTTTGTTACGGCTTTTTCGATCTGTACTGACACGGCTATCCTGGACCATGCGTTAGGCCTTTCCAGTCATCACCGGGTCTTTTCGAGTCATCCGGGTCGATCCTAGCCGTATATTTTATCAACCGGGGACATATGGCCATTTCTGCCGATTTTAGGGTTTTATGGCTTTTTCGAGTTTTGGTTCACGTTTACCGGGTTAAGCTCAGATTTTTTGATAATTTTAGGTTTTCTAACCATACCGAACTTGTTCGTTCATCATTTTAAGTCATCCCGAGTTGACCCGAGATTCCTCGTCCAGAACCGTGCCCTTTCGGATCTTTGCCATGGTTTTTGGCTTTTCGCGAGAGGGTAAACCGGTAGAAAGCCCCGTGTGAATGTCTCAGGAGTCATGCTGGCTGGTTTACTGACTTGAAGAGGTGCAGTTGAAGGCCCACTTTCCAATGCAACAAACGGGAGCTGAATCGGACATCCCGTTTGCAAGTTGTGGCTCGCGAAACACACACATAGGAGAGAGAGTCTACCGTGCCCCCGCTCCCCTTGAAAGAGGAGAGTGCACCCTACGCGCCCTCAACCCGGGGGTGCACCCTGCGCGCCACAGCTTACTTTGAAAGATAGGGGCACGGTCAGTCCAGTTTCCATATTTTGCACCGGTTTCCATTCTCTATAAATTGAGGGCCATTCTCAATGACCCAAGGTTAATCCCTTGTGCCTAGCTCATCCTGAGGTCATCCAAGATCTCTCCCAAGGCCATCCCGATGTCCAAAGCTGATCCGACGTCGAGAGATCAATCCCGAAGTGAAGGAGAAAGCTCAATCTGTGCGTTCTTCATCGGCGACTTCATAGACTTCTTAAGAAAATATGTGACTCTTGCTGCAAAAGTCTTCAACAAAGGAGTTGTTCCTCTCTTCGTCCTCTTTCATCTGCAACTAACGGTATTTGATTCTGACTTGCCGTTTGTTCTTGGCGATTGCTGCACTAAGGGCGCGCATCCAGGTTCTGTTTTCCACATCCGTCCACTTTAAAAAAATTACAGGCTTATACAGATAGATTCGGAAGAAGTCATCAAAAAAATATCTCTTCCTCTCCAAGTTCTACATCCATAGAAATAAACATAACTTGATTCTGACATCGGGGTCGTCCGTAACATTTTATGCACCAAAGTCATGCTAGAAGGGTGCAAAGCTACCCGAACCGGCCTTCTTCAATCAACTTGGCTTCAACTTAAGCCACACACTTCATAAGTCCTTCTTAACTCATTTCATTCAGTTTATTTACTATCTTAGCACATATTTTACTTTATTTGCATCATTTTTACATAATTAAAAAACACAAAAAAGGGGTTAGGGCTCGCCCCAATCCGGTGAGTTCTATTCCAATTACTTCTTTCTTCCATCTCCTCTCCTATAGTTTCTACACTTCCCATAGTTCTAATCAGTTTCTTTCACTTGGTTTATTCTTCTAGTTACACAGATCTATTAATCTAGCATTGGTTGGACTCTTCTTCATCGGCCGGCCGAAGAAGAAGAAGGTTGAACTCACATCCCAATCTCCCACGCTAAGGTACACATGGTCAAATCAACTTAATCTTGTCTTTTATTCCATAAAGCAGAGCCCGCGGCTCTTGGCGACCACCTTTTTTATTCATGTTATAAGTTCATCTCCTCCTCACTCTCCTCCCACATGACCCAAACAGTCTCCGGTGCTCGAGCGACGCTGTGAGATGAAAGTTCTGGGATCAATGTAAGTGTGGGACCGAGGTGAGGACTTTTTACCACTTTCCGAGTGTTTTCCGATTCACTCCTCCTTTTCCCCTATTCCATCTTTCACCTTATCTTGAGGTGCCGATCCGGAACCCATTTTCGGAGTTGACAGCTTTTTGGTGACCACATTGGGACAACCAATGCCTTCAACCGTGCTAGCTTGATTGATCCGTGCAACTAGTTGTTTTCCAACTTGGTTCTTGTAAGCAATCGATGCATTACAGCGGAAAAAATTTTATTCCATAAAACCATGATCTTTGCCTTGATCGATGCCGAACGAGTAAAACCGGGAACCGAATATGAAGTAGAACTAGAGTACCTCATGGGATTTATAAAATCTCTCACCATGGATGAAGAGAGGACATTCCTCCTTGCTGAAAACCGTTAAAGTGTCCAGTCTCTAGTGGTATCCACACGATCTGCTTCAATAGACGAGTTCTCCCTTCCTTCGGGCCTCCAGAAACCTTCCAGATCCAAGCTTGACCATGGGAGATCACCTTCTAGAGGATAGAGGAGGAAGAGAGGATGCTAGGGACGTGCTCCAGCCCTATGGCTTGTTAGGGTTTGGCTTCATAAGCCATTAATATATAGAAGATAGAATTTTTCACAAAAACCCAAAACTTCTATAAAATTGCGTCCATGCCCTCATCTTATTGACTAGATCTAATGTGTGTGACCCACTGGTCCCAATAGTCAATTTGGTTGAAGCTTTAATTAATTTAAAAGAACAATTCTTTTAAATTAAATCAAAACCGTTATCCGATAACAGTTTTTACGGCTTTCTGATCATAAAGGGTACAAGCCACATTCTATGATCCCAAATGACTTTGGGGAGTTAAATAATCATCCATTGAGCCTTTCCATCATCAATTACCACACGGATTTAAATCCTCGTTCATACAATGTCCCGGTCGGTTAGGGGTTCGGCACTAACTGTCAACCCCTAAGTATCCCAACTCTATGAAATCTTGTACTCAGGAATGGATCAACTGGAAAACTTCTTTTCCAATTATCCTATCTACTTTGGCCAAGGATTTAGGGTACTATCCATAGGACATTCTCTCTCTCCTACCGAGAGTGAACGATCCCCAATTGTCCGCTCAATTGCCTCCACCATGTTTCCCATATACCCAATCCATTAACTATATAGGACCACAATACTAAGTGATCCATCAGTCAATAGTCAAAGTACATAGTACGCCTGGCAAGACATCTTTGGCGACTCCGGTCAAAGATCTAACCGTGCTATTAAGATGTAAGAATAACCTGATAGACAGTTTGGTAGGATACCGATCAGGTTTTCTTAAATTGGTCAGTTCAGTGAACTCATTCCACTAATGAGCACTTGTGTGTGTATCTCAGTGTCCCACACTGATGACCAATGAGATCGGTCATTCTCCTCATATGAGAAGACATCACACACACAAGTCTATCCGGATTCTTGATGTCCCGTCTCAAGGATCCTATGACTAGGAACATTTAGATCACATACCTTTAGATGATCAATCTCATTATCATGATCTCATCATGATTCAATCATCATTGCATGTGATCAAGGACTTCATTACGATATACGCTTCTAATAAAAGTTAGTAACGAAGTTTTTCCTATTTAATTGAATGAGATATTTCTAGAAATGTCAAATCATATCATATATGATTGGCTTGTAGGGCATACATTTCTATCAGTTCCCGCGTGAACCTACTTGTCCTTTACCCTTTCCATGTCAATTTACCTTTAAACTTGTTGTTTACTCTTTCTTTAAGATTGTCCCCCATGTGGACTTGACTTACTTATCTTTAATTTCAACCCAGTTCCCGTGTGAACCACTCTTTTCTTCTTATAAACCGGTTCCCGAGTGAACCAACCCACTTTCAGATTGGTCCCCGCATGGACCACCCATTTGCATCACTTTAAATTGGCCCCAAGTGGCCCTTCTTCATTTTTCCAATCAAACAAACCGGTTCCCGCGTGAACCACCCCTTTTCCTTCAAAAACCGGTTCCCGCGTGAACCACCTACTTTTCTAAAACTCAGCTCCCGCGTGAGCCACTTTATTTTCAAATCGGTCCCTGCGTGGACCATCCTTTTACCTTTACTTCAGATTTTTCCCCACTTGGACACTCCATCATAAGCCGGTTCCCGCGTGAACCACCTTTTAGTTGCTAGTTGCTAGTTACTTGTTTTACTTTATCATTGCTTGTCTTGATTGCATTCACTTGCTTGATTTATTTAATAGCTTTCATTCATGTTTGCATATTGATTGCTTCTTCTCCTCCTACCCTCCATTTTTATTTTTGCATTAGCTTTTGCATCGAGTACCGAACTTGCTCCGATCTGTAGGGCATTTGAGGTGGGGGCTCTCTCTCCCAACACACCCTCACCCTCCAAACACCTTCTTGGTGGATTCTTACCTCTCTTCTGGGATATTCCTTCCTAGTTGATTTGGTGGTTTCCCTCAAGACCTCTGTAAGTCCCCATCCGTGGATTATTCCTCTCCGCACGATTGGGCCGGTTGTACCACTTCCCAAAACCCAAAGAACCCAAGTACCTACTCGTGGTGATTGTGTGATAACCTTAGGTCTTAAAGATTGAAGCAATAGGAATCATACCTACTTGAGTGAACAATTGCTAACAATCTATCTAATCTAAGGTTTCAACCCAAAAATTGTCGAGTAGTCATTTTAAAGACTTGTTTGCATAACTTGCTTGCTCACCAAAAATTGAAAAAAACCAAAAATTCTTCTTTCAAAATACCTAAAAAAAACAAAACAAAAACCTCTTTAATTTTGTGTTCAACTTGTTTTCCAAACAACCAAATTGAAACAAAAAAATCAATCAAAACAAAGCATAAAAAAAATCTTCAATTGTGTGCTTGACTTGCCCTTCATTTTTTAACCATCTTTGAAGAAAGATCGGCAAGATGCCCATGATGCTAAGGTGTGGAAGACACATCAAGATGTCAAACTACTACGGGAAAGAAGAGGAGTTCGAGATGGGCCACTACGAGCTACAACAACCCATGGGCCATGTCAATGCCATCAGGGAGCCTGAAGTTCAAAATCCTACTCATCCACCTGCTTCACTTAGTGTGGAACAAATCCTCCAGGGTCTATCCTTCCATCTAGATCCTGAATCCTTTTCACTTGTGCAATCTTTAACAAAGGGCAAGATGCCCGCCAATCAAGATCCGATTGAGGAAAATCAAGCCCCCTCACCACCTCAATCGACAGTCAGGCCCCTCATCACCTCCTCTCCTGGGCAACCCTGTTGTGCCTCTACTCACTCCGTTGTGGGGCATTCATATAATTCTATGCCAGTTCCTACTTTGAAGCCACCTCTTCCAACCCATTCATCTAAATACCTTGCACCGGTGGCTCAGGAACCCAGCCTCACTCAAGCATTCATAAACAAACTCAACCAAATGAATGAGCACTTTGAAGTGCTGAGGCATCGTTTGAACTCGAAGGCCATCCCTAAAATATCTACTCCATCTTTCCCAGTCCCACATATCCCTCTATCACAAACACCAGCCTACCATTGCTACAATGGCTCAGGTGATCCCTTCACCCATGTCAATGATTTCATGAGCAAATCATCTCGATGGCTAAATGATCAAAGAGCTCTTGCTATTCTTTTTAAGCGATCATTGGATGGTGCAGCCCTAGAATGGTTCTTTTCACTAGGGGAAATAGAAATATGGGATTTTGAAATTGTCAAGGAAAAATTCTTGCGACGATATGGGCTGGGCTATTCAATAATTGGGGAAGCAAAAAGAAACATGGAATTAATATAATATCATGATGAATTGAGGCCCATGGCTGAGAAGAACATTGATGCTATGCACCAACCTAGGAGCCCTCCCCAACCCCATCTAGATCATCATCTTCGGCCAACTCCTCGACGTTAGTTGATTAGGCCACCCATGCCCCAATCTCAGCCAGTCATGCAACCCATGTCAATGGCACAATCAATTGTGCACAACCAAGCTCCTCTTGCCAATTGTGCCAATACCTCATTACCTAAACTGGCTCCCCAACCTTTGACTACACCAACATTTCTTAAGGTCCATTGGCCAATCATCCGGCCATTGGCTTCTCAGCCTATTCCAACAACAACCCCTCGGCTAGCCACACATGGCCCCTCAACCCACTTCACCAACGGTCCCTCGGCCAATCATTCATCCTAAGCCGATCGAGCAAACCCCGGCTTCTCAACCAATACCACCGCATAAGGATCCTCCTCAGTTGGTTGCACAACAACCAATCATTTCTTCTCTTACTCTTGCCTCAACAAAGGAATCAATCACTCCTACTATTCATGCTCCTGCCATGGTAGATGATTCAGACACTTCGACCCTTCAAGCTCCTGCCCTGGCAGAGGAATTAATAACTCCAACCATTTGTGCTCCTGCCATGGCAGAGGAATCATCTTCTCATCATGTCATTTCTATATCTCAAGATCAAAGTCAGCTAGTAGGGGAGGTCGAACCAAACTCTTCTATCATTCTAGAATACCCTAAACTAGGCATGCCCTCTTCCCCAGAACAACCTGAGGAGAAGCCTATTGTAAGGAGCTTAGGTGAGGGGATCACAAATTTAGTTGATTGTCAAGGACTAGGCAAGAATTCTCCAGGTATAGATCAAATGTTGCCATCATTAGAATTGATCCCTGAAGTTGGGGAGATAGAATTGACCCCTGAATGAAAAAATTAGAATTGGTCAGTGAAATGGAAAATGAATCGACAAGTCTCCAGAAGGGCATAGACAAAGGGATACTGGGACCTCCTCCAGATAGGTAGGAAAATCAGTTAGCATCAATCTTAGGTCCACGACCCTTACCCCATTCTTCTCCTAACCAACAATCCGGCCCATGGGCCTATAATTCCTCAATCTTAGGGCCACTGCCCTTTCTGTATCCTTCTTACAACCATCAATCAGGCCCATGGGTCCAAAATCTGTCAATCTTAGGGCCATGGCTCACACCCCATCCCACTCAATTGGGCCCTTATGCCCCATTTTTGGGCCCTTATGCCCCATTTTCGGGCACTTATGCCCCTTTTCATCAATTGGGCTCTTATGCGCCTTTTCATCAACTGGGCGGCCCATGTGCCCCTTTCCATCAGCCGGGCTCACGTGCCCCCTTTATCCAACCGGGCCCATGTGCCCCTTTTAATCAATCAGGCTCTTATGCCCCTTTTCTTCAACTGGGCCCACGTGCCCCTTTTAATCAATCGGGCTTGCATGACCCTTTCCTTCAACTGGGCCCATATGCCCCTTTTCCCCAACTGGGCCTACGTGCCCCTTTCCTTCCATCGGGCCCACGTGCCCATAATTCTCCCCAATTGGGCCCATGTGCCCTTAATTTTTCTAAATCGGGCCCACGTGCCCGCAATTCACCTCAACCGGGCTCACATGCCCATGTTTTTCTACAACCGGGCCCATGTGTCCAAATATCTTCTAAATCGGGCCCCCGAGCACACATGCCCACACTCCTTCAACTTCGGGCCTGTATGCCCCCATTTCTTCACCATCGGGCCCACATGCCCAAACTTCTTCAAAATCGGGCCCCCGTGCCCCCACTTCTTCAACTTTGGGATTACGTACCCATACTCTTCAATGGCGCCAGCAAGCCCATCACAAATCACAATCTTGCTCCCAACCATTTAAATCAGGTCCATGTGCCCACTCTTTTCATTGGGTCCCTCGGGCTCAACCTCCAATCGGGCCCTCATGCCCATCAACATCAACCGGGCCCTCTATCCCACATTCAAATCTTGGGCACACGTGCCTCTTGATTCCAACTACTCCCAAGCCTTCAAGCCCACTTTCAACTCACGGGCCCAAGAGCCTATTTTAACTCATTTTTGTTTCCAAGCATGTTTATTTCCTTTCAAATTCTCTTTCATTCTCTAAGTTTTACTTTCAACAAAAAAATCAAGGTAGAGAAATTTTCTGGGTGATACCACAATCTTTGCCTTTTACATCATTAATTTTGACTCTGCCATGCTAAATCAGATCCTCCACAATTTTCACTTCATCCTACGACTATGAATCTTCAATCCAATGCAATATGGTGTATATCAACAGTGGTAGTAGTTGGGCAAGGCAAGGCAAGGCATGGCAGACAAGGCAAGGCAAGCACAAGCAAAGCCGTCATCAACAATGAACTTCTTCCTCTCTCAGGTATTACATGAAATTGCATTCATCATCATTATGTCATTTGTAAAGCAATATTTTTTATAAAATGATTTTGAATTTCACATGACAATTTTAATTAAGAGAAATTCATGACTGACAACATTTGTAGCTACCTTGTTCTTATTAAACAAATTCTTTACATTGCAAGGCATGTTTTCAATTGATTCACCTATGGAATGTAATCTACCTCAAAACAATGGAGAGAACTACTAGTATGACTTAAGTCCACATGTTCTAGATTGTTGTCTAGGAGTCGAGGGTAGATACCATTCTACACACACAACACGTCCTGATCCCAGAATCCAGATGACCCAACACCCGAGAGAAGCTAGTCAAGGCTAAGAGGTGGAAGGAAAACCCTCACCCTACTCTCTTCTGTTCGGTTCAAGATAGGCAAAGGGGACTAGAGGGGGAGACTATCGAAAGCATCCACCGCCTTAGTAGGAGGCCATCTCGAAAGGTCCAACTTCTCAAAAGAAAAGGGTGCCGAAAGATGGGCAATGAACCCTACAGGTTTAAACAAATATGGGTCTGTCTTAATGAGTACCCAAAATGTAGAAAATGAAAATGGTGCCAAAAGATGGGCAATGACCCCACAGGTCAAAGACCTGTCCAAATGTGTGCAAAAAAAAATAGGTTCGTCAATAAAGAAGAAAAGACCCGAAGAGGCCGAATCCCAACGAGCAATTAGGTGCAAGTAGAGAAATCCCTCTTAACATCTCCAAAGCCTATCAAGGACTTCCTATCAATTTTTCATTCTTAACCCCCCCAGGGTGTGGGTGGACCAATCAAATCGAAGCTAAACTCTGGCCGATCAAAGGTTGAAGGTTGGAAAGATTCTGGGTAAGGAACCCCATTTTGCACATGGTATCTACCAGTGAACCTAGAAAAATAACCAAGTGATGAGAACTTGTGTCAATACTGAATTTTCTCTCCAAAAAAAATATTTTCAAAAAACTCCAAAAAAAGCTAAATATCTTCAAAACTCCAAAAAAAATCTCAAAACTCTAAAAAAATGAATATTTTCAAAATACCCCAAAAAAATTTGAATCTTTTCACAAAACTTCTTTGTCAAATTCCAACAAAATTTTCAAAACAAAAAAAAAATTCACCATGCTTGGTTTGAATTCTTGTCTTTACATTCATATTTATTCTTAGTCTCTCATGTTTCAAATTTTTCATTGCGTATTTGTTGCTTTATTTTTTACACCCTTAAGAAGGCTATTACCCCTTGACAAAGGTCAAAGCATACTTAAACTTGCAAGGGGGATAAGCCGCATGGTTGTTCTAATCTCTTCCTTCTAAGTGTTTCAGGCACAAGAAAAACTTTACACCCCTTGACAAAGGTCAAGACATACTGCAACTTGCAAGGGGGATAAGCCATATTGGCATTCTAATCTCTTTTTTCGAGTGTTTTAGGCACAAAGAATAAATGAGGAGAACTACACAACAAGGTGATACTCGCCACTTCCCTCCCCTGAGGATTCTTAGGAGGAGGTGTCACCATAACCTCGGCCTTAACTTTGCCGATAAACTTTTTGCAGGCGACACTCGCCACTTCCCTCCCGTGAGGATTCTCAGGAGGAGGTGTCATCATTACCTCGGCCTCAACTTTGCTGAGAAGCTTTTGCTCTGTGTCCTCATTAGGACACATGAACTCTTTTGTGAGAATGCATGTCATCACATTGCAAACTCACCGTTATCATTTCCTTTCTTAGAATATATTAGGTGCATTACTATTTATTTTATGCATTGAAGTTGAAGATCGTGAATGCAAAGAAGACCAAGCTCGAGATCTCCTTCACCAAAATCCACGATGGTCGGGTCATTCTTTGTGCTCATGGATAAGCCAAAGTTGTGTATGAGGGACAATGGTTCCCGAATGGGTATCTTGACCTCATAGACAATCTATATCTTCAACTATTTGTTATAGAAGTTTTATTTTGTTTTCTTGAGCCCAACATGCATCATGTAGCATTAGTTACATTACATTTTGTTTTGTCTTTGCATGCATCTTTTCATAATCTTCACCTTCTCACCTTAGTCTCTAAATCTTTTATCCTAATTCCGATCATTCTGAACTCCACTGTGTTTTCTAATCCCACCATGTTCTCTAGTCCCACTGACCCTTCGGATATCCCACCGTGTCTGTTAAACCCACCGTGTTCGGTAATCACCTTGTGCCTCCAACTCCTTCATTTCTATCACCACTGTGGCCACTACAACAACCTTCTTGCTATTTATCCCACCGTGGCAGTCAACTTATCCCGCCAAGGGCCTCCTATTCAATCAGAACTTGCACTGTCACTATCTTCACGGTATGTGCTTCAACATTTGCCTTTCAGAATATGAGATCATTCCATTCCAATCAAATCTTGTCTCTTGGAAGACTTTAATGAATTAGAGAGCCTGAATGTGCTCGATTGGTATTCTTTTACATTTTCAAAACAAATCTCTTTTTAAAACTTTAGCCCATCACAGTATAGGAACACCGCAAAGATCGGGTTACCGGCTAATAATGAACCCACGAACCCATGTTTCAGGGACTCCCCACCACGTTGGGGGTTGGCTATTCTTCTCTCATGCCAATGGTACATCTCTTACCAATAGAACATAAGAAGACTTGATGAAACTTGGCAGTTAACCAAGACACTTAATGAGATTCGTCATGCCGAATTTGGTCGTTGAGCGTGTCTATATCTACACCTTGATGCCACCTTTTTAGTCCATCACCATTTCACTCCACTACATTCTACTATGATCCATCTCGCTTTGCTATGATTTCTCTACGTTTCACTCCGCTTTGCTACACGCTATTCCCTTGCAAAGCCGACATCAAGGCGAGGCAAGCTGTAGACACGCCAAATTGGCCTGATTCGGAGCCCGAGACTCCTATTCCATTGGCGATATCCATTATTTGACCATTATCTGATTTGGATTACCTTGTGGAGATGAGCTAAGGACACTGGTGGAGCCCCTTATGAGTTGGGAATGGACCGATGATTTCCGGAATAATTCTATAACCTTCAAGCAATAGCCACACGTGAATTGTGAAAACACGAAGCCTGCTCGATGACCAACGTTGAATGGTCCATGATTGAAGGACTCGAGAGTCCCGCATGTGTTCCGTAAAATTTAGGGTATCCGAGAAGTCATTTCGGTAGTCGTCGGTCAATGATGGCTTTCGTTATGACTTTTTTAATATGTACTGACACGGCTATCCTGGACCATGCCTTAGGACTTTTAAATCATCACCAGGTGTTTTCGAGTCGTCCGGGTCAATCCTAGCCATATATTTCATCAACCGGGGCCATACGGCCATTTCGGTCGATTTTAGGGTTTTACGGCTTTTCCGAATTTCGGTTCACGTTTACCGGGTTATTCTCAGATTTTTCGATGATTTTGGGTTTTCCTACCATACCAGACTTGTTCGGTCATCATTTTAAGTCATCCCGAGTTGACCAGAGATTCCTCGACCGGAACCATGCCCTTTCAGATCTTCACCACGGTTTTCGGCTTTTCGCGAGAGGGTAAACTGGTAGAAAGCCCTATGCGAATGTCTCAGGAGTCATGATGGCTAGTTTACTGACTTGAAGAAGTGCGGTTGAAAGCCCTCTTTCCAATGCAACAAACGGGAGCTGAATCGGACATCCCATTTGCAAGTTACGACTCGCGGAACACGCGCACAGGAGCGAGAGTCTACCGTGCCCCCGCTCCCCTTGAAAGGGGAGGGTGCGCCCTACGCGCCCTCAACCCAGGGGCGCACCCTGCGCGCCCCCGCTTACTTTGAAAGACAGGGGCATGGTCGGTCCAGTTTCCATATTTTGCACCGGTTTCCATTTTCTATAAATTGAGGGCCATTCTCAACGACCCAAGGTTAATCCCCTATGCCTAGTGTAGACATGCCAAATTCACCTAATTCAAAGCATGAAACTCATGTTTTATAGGGTAACATGTGTGATTGACCTTATAGTGATGCCGGGTCTTTAAAAAATTGATTTGGAGCTTCGCCGAACGAAATCGGATGCTTTCCGAAGTTTTCCGCAAAAAGCCATAATTTTCGAGCGAAAGTCACACGTAAATCGTGTAAACACGGAAGTTGGCTGAATAACCAATGCCTAATGATCATGCATTGTAGGTTATGGTCATATTCACACCCCGGACAAGTTTTGTTGCATACCGTGCCTTTCTGATTTGCCGTCGGAGTCATTTTGACCTATATCGGATCTTTTGTTCACTTCCCTAACTTCCGGAAAAAATTCTGAAGTTTTGAAAGGTGTGATGGCTGATACGATGCTATAGGAAGCTTCTTCGTCCTGTTATCTTTCCAACGCAACAAACGGCGTCGAATTCCAAGTTCGGGAGTGTTCGCAATGGCTTCCGGAAGAAGGACGCGCAAAAAACAGTCTCATGCGCCCGGGTTCATGGTCACATGCACCCGGGACCCAGGGCACGTGCCCATGCACCCTACCAGTAAGGCACGTGACCTTGTGCCCTCACTTTAGGGCACATGTGCCCTACCCTTGAGGCACGAGGGACCCAGTTTTTCACCGGGACTCTACCACTGAACCGATCGACCGGATAAGATCGATTTTTTCGGAATTGATGAGATGCACCCCTTCCAGGGGGCGCATGCACCCCACTGAGGGGCGCATGCGCCCTGGGGTAGGGCACAATGGGCCTATTTTTTAGCCCGGATGAGATTGTTCGTTCTCCTATAAATTAACTCTGATTCCGGTCGTTCCAAAGGCATGGGCACGATCCCCCAGGCATCTCAAGACGTCCAACCACCCTACTGCATCGATTTTGTGACTTTTAGAGAGAGAATTTTGAGTTTTTAGAGAGAGAAAACTCGGTTCAAGAGAGAGGAAGGCTGTTCTGCAGGTGATCAGCCAGGTCTCTCTTCTTCTTCCTCTACAGCAGTGTGTGGACGCATTCTGTCCAAAATTTATTCATTAAAGTTCTTCATCTCCAAGTCTTCTTGAGTTTTAAATTAACAGCACTTGATTCCGAGGTCGGGGCTGGTCGTGACGAGTGCAGAAGCAAAGTCGCGCCTGGTAGATCCTGGACTGCTGCTCGGCTTTTTCGACAACCCAGATTTGGCTATATCTTTCTCTATTCAACTCAGAATCTTTCAGTTCTTTTTCCTATATCTTTGATTCATGATTCTCCATCCTCCTATCATTTTTTTTACATTTTTTTGCATTATTTTTAGTCTGTTTATCCTAAAATAAAAAAGGGGGTTAGAGATAACCCGAATCCGGTCAGTTTCTAGTCAATTGTGTGTTTCATGTTGTTATCTTTACATATACTCCACTTTGTCTAGTTCTAATAGTCTCTTTCACTTGTTTATTTGTCTACTTGCACAGAATATCAAGCACCCACCGCGTTGAGGACTCTTCTTCAGCGGCCGGCCGAAGAAGGAGAAGCTTTAACCCGCACTCTTCACGCTAAGGTACACACGGTCATTTTATTTCATAAATCGGAACCCACGGTTCCTGGCGACCACATATTTTAGTTTCCTTCTTGTCACCCTCCTCCCACTTGACCTGAACCGTCTCTTTGGTGATCGAGCGACGCCAAGGGATGAAAGTTCGGGGATCAATGTGAGTGTGGGACCGAGGTGAGAGTTGTTTTTCGTGCTTTATTCCTTTCTTTTCTCATCCCCTCTTGAGGTGACGATCTGGGTTCACGGACTTCCCTGAAAAGGAGAAGACCCCGTCGAATTTTCAGAGTCGACACCTAGCTCATCCTGAGGTCGTCCAAGCTCTCTCCCAAGGCCGTCCCGACGTCCAAATCCGATTCGACGTCGAGAGATCGATCCCGAAGTGAAGGAGAAGGCTCAATCCGTGTGTTCTGCATCAACCAACTTCATTGACTTCTTCAGAAAATTTGGGACTCCTTCTGCAAAAGTCTTCAACAGAGGAGTTGTTCCTCTCTTCGTTCTCTTTCATCTTCAACTGACGATATTCGATTCTGACTTGCCGTTTGTTTGTGGTGATTGCTGCATTGAGGGTGCGCATCCAGGTTATGTTTTCCACATTTGTCTACTTTCAAAATTTTTACAGGCTTCTACAGATAAATTCTGGAGAAGTCATCAAACAAAAGATCTTTTACTCTCCAAGTTCTCCATCCATAGAAACAAACAGCACTCAATTCTGACATTGGGGTCGTCCGTAACATTTTTTGCACCAAAGTCGCGCCAGAAGGGTGCAAAGTTACCCAAACCGGCCTTCTTCAACCAACTTTGCTTCAACTTAAGCGACACACTTCATAAGTCCTTCTTAACTCGTTTCATTCAGTTTATTTACTATCTTAGCACATATTTTACTTTATTTGCATCATTTTCACATGATTAGAAAACACAAAAAAGGGGTTAGGGCTCGCCCCAATCTGGTGAGTTCTATTCCTATTGCTTCTTTCTTCCATCTCCTCTCCCATAGTTTCTACACTTCCCATAGCTCTAATCAGTTTATTTCACTTGGTTTATTGTTCTAGTTGCACAGATCTATTAAGCTAGCATCGGTTGGACTCTTCTTCATCGGCCGGTCGAAGAAGAAGAAGGTTGAACTCACATCCCAATCTACCACGCTAAGGTACACACGGTCAAATCAACTTAATCTTGTCTTTTATTCCATAAAGCGGAGCCCGCGGCTCCTGGTGACCACCTTTTTTATTCATGTTATAAGTTCATCTCCTACTCACTCTCCTCCCATATGACCCGAACCATCTCCGGTGCTCTAGCGATGCCGTGAGAAGAAAGTTCGGAGATCAATGTGAGTGTGGGACCGAAGTGATGACTTTTTACCGCTTTCCGAGTGTTTTTCGATTCACTCCTCCTTTTCCCTTATTCCATCTTTCACCTTATCTTGAGGTGCCAATCCGGAACCCGTTTTCGGAGTCGACACCTCAATCATCTGCTCCTCGTGATGTTGAACAACTCTTTAGGGAGTTGTCTCTCTATACCGACCCAGAAACTTATGCTCGTATACAATCCATGGTGAAGGGAAAAATTGCCTCAGATCAGGCCGAAGCCAACCAAGTTGCCTCATCTCTTTGTCCTCTGGTTCAACCACCACTCATTCAATCACCCTTTGTTCAACCACCTATTGTTCAACAATCTATGATTCAACCATCATTAGCACAACCATCTGTAGTTCAACCATCTATAGTTAAACCATCTGTGGTTCAACCATCATTTATTCAGCCATCTTATTTTAACCATGTTGCTCCCCTGACCCACCAAGTCATGGGACAATCTTCAGTAAATTTGCCAAGTCATGCTTCTCAATTCCAAAACCATGCCTCTAACCACATACCCCCACCAGTAAACCAAGAACCTATTCTTACCCAGGCAATCATGGATCAACTCACCCAAATGAATGAACATTATGAAGAGCTGAGATGTCGCCTGGACACCAAGTCAGTTCCTGAGATCTCTATTCCTTCTTTGTCAGTTCTACACCTGCCACCTTCTGAACTACCAGTTTATCGCCGCTACAATGGTACTGGCAATCCTTTTCTTCACCTTAAAGATTTTCTCTATGAATCCTCATTTTGGAAAAATGATCGCATGGTTCTTGCTTTCTTGTTCCGCCGATCACTAGAAGGATCTACATTGGAATGGTTCTACTCACTTGACCCCTTTGAGGCAGGAGACTTTGATAATGTCAAGACCAAATTTTTGCAAAGATACAGAGACCGGGTGGCACCATCATGCTCTATTACAGATTTGATTGCTGAGAAGATGAAGTCCGAAGAGGACTTCATAAAGTTTGCTGATCGCTGGAGGGGAATGTCAAAGAAATTGACAGATGTTATTTCTGAAGGGGAACAAGTAAAGATGCTTATCGGGAACACTACACCAGCTCTAAGGAATGTATTGATCATGCACCGTCCTACCACCATGAATGAACTCTATGACAATGCCCGATACTTGCAAGCCCACTTCAAAGATGCCACCATGATAAATCCATTTGATCCCAAACCTAGGAACATCAGGATGACCCCCTCTGCACCAACTGGGCCTACAACCGAGGGAGTGGTCAACAACGAAGCTATAAACATTGTGGGGAACCAGGGAGGGAACCATCAAAACCAGTTCAGAAACCCACCACAGAACCTTTCCTATTACCCCCCTCAACAAAAGGTTAGTCCACAACAACCATGACAACCACAACAACCCCCTCAGCCAGTAGCACAACCCTAGCAACCTCGTCAACCTACCTACAATAGGGCACTGCCACCACCCAATCAGGCACCACGAAGGGGAGGTCCTAGGAGAGAGAATTTCCAACAACTCTTTTACTCCTTGACCGACGTCTTCAATGTACTCATGGTGGAGAAATAGTTGGAATTACCTAAGGAAAGAGAGGTTTGGCTAGCAAATGCAGATATGTCCCGATATTGTGCTTACCATCGGTACCTTGGTCACACTGTAGAAGTGTGTTTTCAATTCAATGATTACATACACGATCTGAATGACCAAGGCAACATTGATTGGGTCCAAATGGGGGAATGCATACAGGCCATGATGGCTAGGTAGCAGTAGCGACAACGTCCACCGGCTCAACCTCAACAACAACTTAGCTTGGGGATTGTTCAGAATCCACTCCCATTACATGCTCCCGCTCCAGCACCGGCATCAGCACATCCAAACCTAGGAATTGGTCTAGTACACTCCATTGTCCAGGGAGATGCCAGCCGTGCTCAAGGTTGGCAACTAGAAAATCACATTGCAACCATGCCAGTCAACCCAGCTAGGCCTCCTGCTAGGAACCCTCCTAGACGGATAATCCATGCACCTGCTACTCCGCAACCATCACCAAGCTCAATAGCCCAACCACTGGCCGCCACTGTCGACTCCGAAAACGGGTTCCGGGTCGGCACCTCAAAATAAGGTGAATGATGGAATAGGGGGAAAAAAGGGGAGTGAATTGAAAACACTTAGAAAGCGGTAAAATGTCCTCACCTCGGTCCCACACTCACATTGATCCCCGAACTTTCATTTCACAGCGTCGCTCGAGCACCGGAGATGGTTCGGGTCATGTGGGAGGAGAGTGAGGAGGAGATGAAATTAAAACATGAAAAATGTGGTCACCAGGAGCCGCGGGCTCCACTTTATGGGATGTAAATTAAGAGATGAGTTGAATTGACCGTGTACCTTAGCGTGGGAGATCGGGATATGGGTTCAACCTTCTTCTTCTTCGGCCGGCCGATGAAGAAGAGTCTCCAACCAATGCTAGCTTGTTCAACCTGTGCAACTAGAACAATAAAACAAGTGAAGAAAATAATTAGAACTATGGGAAGTGTAGTAACTGTAGTAAGAAGATGAGAAAGAAGCAATTGGAATCGAACTCACCGGATTGGGGCGAGTCCTAACCCCTTTTTTGTGTATTTTTGATTATGTAAAAATGATGTAAATGAACTAAAATATGCTTTAAAACAATAAATAAACTGAGTTAAGGTATTTGAGAAAGCTTATGGAATGGATCGGCTTGAGTTGAAGCCGAGTTGGTTGAAGAAGGCCGGTTCGGGTAGCCTTTGCACTCTTCTGGCACGACTTTGGTGCAGAAGATGCTACGGAATACCACAATGTCAGAATCGAGTTCCGTTTGTTGGAGTATACAGAGGAATCAGAGAGGAATAGTTTATATGTTTATGATTTCTCCTAAATACTCTTGTATAAGTCTGTAAAATTCTGAAAGTGGGCGGATATAGAAAACAGAACCTGGATGCGCGCTCTTGGTGCAGCAATCTCCACGAACGAACGGAAAGTCAGAATTGAGTGCCGTAAATTGGAGATGAAAGAGGACGAAGAGAGGAACAACTTCTATGTTGAAGACTTCTGCAGAAGGAGTCCCATATTTTCTGAAGAAGTCGATGAACTCGGTTGATGCAAAATGCCCGGATCGAGCCTTCTCCTTCACTTCGGGATCGATCTCTCAATGTCAGATCGCGCTTGGACGTCGAGACGGCTTTGGAGAAGAGCTTGGACGACCTTTGGATGAGCTAGGCATGGGGGATTAACCTTGGGTCGTTGAGAATGACCGTCAATTTATAGGGAAAGGAAGCCGGTGCAAAAAATGGAAACTGGACCGACCGCGCCCCCGCTTTTCAAAGGGGACGAGGGCACGCCAGGCGCGCCCTCAAACCAAGGGCATGCAAGGCGCGCCCTCACTTTGGGGCGTGTTATGCATATCATTGCTAAAATTCGTTGTATACTTCCTAAAATTGCTAAAAATCGATTTGATATACGTAACCCACCCCTGAACCGGGGGCGCGGTACAAATTATCAAAAATCAGCGCCAGAAACCTTCCAAAAATCTGGTTTAGAAGGTGCTAATCGGGGTAATTTGTGATTTAAATAAACTGACCGTGCCTCCGCTTTTCAAAGGAACCAGGGGCGCACAGGACGTGCCCCCGGTTTGAGGGCGCGCCCCCTGGTTGAGGGCGCGTAGAGCGCACCCTCCCTTTTCAAAGAGAGCGGGGGCGCGGTAGACTCTCTCTCCTGCACGCGCGTTCCGCGAGCCGTATCTTGCAAACGGGATGTCCGATTTGGCTCCCGTTTGTCGCGTTGGAAAGAGAACCTTCAACCGCACCTCCTCAAGTTGGTAAACCAGATGGCATGACTCCCGAGATGTTCGCATGGGGCTTTCTACCGGTTTACCCTCTCGCGGAAAGCCGAAACACGTGGCGAAGATCCGAAAGAGCACGGTTCCGATCAAGAAATCTCGGGTCAACTCGGGATGACTTAAAATGATGACCGAACAAGTCCGATATGATCGAAAAACCCGAAATCATTGAAAAATATGAGATTAACCCGGTAAACGTGAACTGAACATCGGAAAAGCCGGGAAACCCTAAAATTGACCGAACCGGACGTATGGCCATGATTGATGAAAATATTTGGCTAGAATCAACCCGGATGACCCGAAAGGACCCGGTGATGACCGGAAAGGCTTAATGCGTGGTCTAGGATAGCCGTGTCAGTACAGATCGAAAAAGCCGTAACGAAAGCCGTCATTTGACCGATGCCCGAAATGACTTCTCGGAAACCCTGAATGTTACAGAACACATGCGGGACTCCAGAGACCTTAAATTATGGACCATTCAAGGTTGGTCATTGAGCAGGCTTCGTATTTTTGTGGTTCACGTGCGGCTCTCACTTGAAGGTTTCGGCATCATTTCGGAAATCATTGGTCCATTCTCAACTTACGAGGGGCTCCACCCCTGTCCTTAGCTCATGCCCACGAGGTAATCTGGATCAGATAACGGTCAAATAAAAATATCGCCTATGGAATAAGAGTCTGGGGCTTCGAATCAGGCCAATTTGGCGTGTCTACAGCCACTTCTTCTCACCGACTCATCATTAGGCCAGCCCCCTCCTTAACTATACTTCCTTCAACCATTGCTACACACTGGCCATTGCTCATCCGACCACCACAATCACCACCAATCCTGAACCCCTATCTTATGAGCTCTGTCACTCCAAAATCCCAACCTATCATACCACCTACCCCACAACCTACAACCACTCCTGCACCCCGGCCTCTTCTTATCCGGCCACCAATATCACCATCACTACCACCTCCAAATCCTACCCCTCTATCCACTAACCCAATCATCCCAGAACCACCAATCCCATTGCCTACCATACCTGCACCTACACCACCTGTTCCACCACAGTCCACCCCAGTTAACCCATCACCTCTACCTGACGGCCAAATAGCCCCATTGCTTCGGAGTGAGAGGATGTTCCAGCGGCTCTTTCCCCAAGCTGGTACTCAACCGCAGGATCTAGTGGAAGAGATAAAAGTGGAAGAACCATTGCCGGGCACGGCGTATGATTTGTTGAAACATTTAGATAAGACATCGGCCCGTATTTCCATACTTGAGTTGATCAAAAGATGAAAGGTGCACCAGGAGATTTTATAGCAATATTTGCAAAGGGTCATGGTGAATGAAGATCTCCCACCTGAGAAGATCACTACAGTGTTAGCCCCTAGAAGTGAGCACCCAACTCTCACTTTCTCTCAGGAGGAATTAGCATATCTAGAGGTTAGGAGATATGCTTTGCATGTGGCTGTTATCATCTACAATGTCGAAGTGAAATCATGTTTGGTTGACACTGGAGCTTTTATCAATGTTATGCCGCCAGAAACTTTGCAGTTGTACAGAATTTCTGAACAAGAAATCAAGCCATCCTATGCCATGGTGACGGCCTATGACAACTCTAAGAAGTCTGCACATGGGGTGGTCACTCTATAAGTTAAACTTGGACCATGTACGGTCACAACAGATTTTCATGTTCTAGAATTGGATCCAACTTTTTGGGCTATACTTGGGAGGCCATACTTGGAGGCAATAGGAGCAAGGCTTCAACAAAACACCAGTGCATAAAGTTTCCCTTTAAAGGACAGGTGGTCAAGGTGACTAGCATGCCTATAAGGGATGAGATGAATGATGCTACTTTTACATCACCCCTAGGATTGTCAATACAGCCCCAGATCTCAGTGGGATATTTGCCAGAAGTCAGATGCATGACCGCCTCTCTACCCGACACAGTGGGATGGCGGATGATGATGAAATTGGGCTATCAGCCTGGAAAAGGTTTAGGCAAGGATCTTCAAGGGATCACTCAGCCGATTCAAACTGAGAAAAGGCCATGCAGGCAGGGGTTGGGATACGAAGAGGATTCCATCCCAAGGAGGGTCTTCCAGCCAGGATATGCCATGGGACTCCATACATTCTTTATCAAAGGGGAGACCATGATGATGGCTGAAGATGATAAGAGTTCCATGATGGCTATCAAAAGAAGGAAGGCTCCAGATGAAGAAGAAGACTTGAAAGACCTGTACTTATTTGACTCGTTTGTTCTCAAGTGGGGAAGAGCACTAGAAACCACTCAAGGGTAGACCAATCTTGGATCATCTGGTTGAGCATATCACCCAAGTTAGAACCATTCCACGAGGCCCAAATACAACAATCCCATGTTTAAACCTCGTGCCATTGTTTTTAGATCTATTGGATGGGCTTCCAAGCCCACTCTCTCCCACCAAACTAACAACCCACTTTGGGCCCATGTGCCCTTTTAAGCCTTCTATTCTCACTGGGCCTGCTTGCCCATTTACTACCCTCATCAACTTTAGAACTGAGGGTTCTTTCTAGCATGGGCTCACATGCCCATCCATTTTTAAGATTGGGTCCACGTACCCGTTTACTTTCTTCATCAGTTTTGGACACATGTGTCCACTTTCTGTTACCATTAGGCCCACGAGCCCCTTTTTCTCCTTTATCCTTAAGTTTTTCTTTCTAATAATTCAGTCACCCTCTAGCAAGTCTCGAGTCATTCTGACTCATTCTATCATTTTACTTGAAATTCACAAAAAAAAACGTCTTCTCTGAAACGCACATTTCCATCGAGGAGACGTCTCTACTCATCCCAGAGGGTGCTCCCAATCAAGGATCCCTCTCTTCTAAATCATTGATCGATTTACTCAATCCTTCCTCCACTGCAAATACCACATTTCCAACTTTATCTTCAGTAGGTCAGGTTAGGTTAGGAAATAAGAAAGTCAGAGGTAAACGAGTTCCAAATAGGTATCTGCAACAATTGCCACAGAAATGCGTAGAGTGTGCAAGGCTACCAAACTTTTTAGAGAATACCATCCAACTAGATGAAATTCGATATGAGGATGAGCATAACATAGATCATACTTTGGGAGTATATGAGGTGGTATCAGAGAAGGATCCTGAATTTGAGGATGAAATCGAGGACTTGGCTGATGCATATGCATCTGGACTTAGAAGATTTGAGGAACCATCAGCCACAGGGAATGAACCAACCAAGGAACTGAGTTTAGGAACCCTGGACGATCCTAAGACTATCCTCATTAGTGCAAACCTCACTCCCTCAGAAGAACAACGTTTGATTAATGTTTTGGAAGAATTATAAGGACACATTTGCATGGACATATGAAGACATGCCGGGATTAGATAATTCATTGGTTGAACATAGATTAACCTTGAAACCTGGAACTACCCCGGTTAAACAAAAGCTCAAGAGATTCCACCCTGATATTGCACTCAAAATGAAAAAAGAGGTCGACAAACTACACCAAGAAAAATTTATTAAAGTTGTCCTATATCCGCAATGGGTGGCTAACATAGTCCCTATTATGAAGAAGGATGGATGGGTTCGGATTTGTATAGATTTCAGGGACTTGAACCGAGCATGTCCTAAGGATGATTTTCCTTTACCTCATATCGATGTTTTGCTTGATAACACAGCTAGATTTAAAATGCTTTCATTCATGGATGGCTATTTTGGATACAATCAGATCCGGTTAGCTGAGGAGGACCAAGAGAAGACCTCGTTCACTACACCTTGGGGAACATATTGCTATGTTGTCATGCCCTTTAGGTTAAAGAATGCCGGTGCTACATATCTGAGGGCTATGATGGCTATCTTTCACGACATGATGCACACCTTTGTAGAGGTGTATGTGAATGATTTGGTTATCAAGTCCAAGAGTCGGTAAGATCCTTCTGAAGTGCTAAGAAAAGTTTAGCAATGAGCTAGAGAATACAAGCTAAAAATGAACCCTAAGAAGTGCACATTTGAAGTTTCATCAGGAAAACTACTAGGGTTTATAGTAAGCAAAAGGGGCATAGAGATTGACCCAAACAAGGCCAAAGTAATTATCGGTATGCCTCCCCCGAGGAATGTGAAGGAGCTTCGAGGATTGATTGGGAGGCTACAATTTGTCCGCCGGTTTATCTCACAACATTCCCAAAGGTGTAAACCTTTCTATGAGTTAACCAAGGTCGGGGCCGAGTTTAAATGGGATTCGAAGTGCCAAGAGGCGTTTGATGGGTTGAAAGCACACCTGGCAAGTCCCCCTGTACTTAGACCACCAATTCCCGACAAGCCCTTGGTCCTCTACTTTTCGGTTCTTGAGAACTCTCTTGAGGTAGTCCTTGCACAAGTTGATGAAGAAGGGAAAGAACGAGCTACTTATTACTTGTCTAAGATGTTTGATGCTTGTGAGCTGAAGTACACTATGGTAGAAAACACCTGTGCTGCTCTTGTTTGGGTGGTTCAGAAACTCAAACACTATTTTCTTGCTCGCCAAGTCAAGCTCATTGCTCGTATCAATCATATTAAGTTTCTGTTAGAGAAGACAGTTTTGACTGATCGGTTAGGGTGATGGCAGAGTTTCTTATCCCAATTTGATATCACTTATGTCCCGCAGAAGGCAATCAAGGGCTATGCTATTGCTGAACACCTTGCCCATCATCCCATACCCGTCTTTGACCTAGTCCGGTCGGAGTTCCCGGATGATGAACTAATGTCAGTCCGATCTTCCAATCTTTGGATATTATATTTTGACGGTGCTCTGAACTCTCATGGTAGAGGGATAGGTATTGTTCTTCTGTCACCTAAAGGTGTCACAATTCCACAGGCTTTTCAGCTTAACTTTCCAGCAACCAACAATATAGCTGATTATAAAACCTTGCTAGCCGGGCTGGAGGCCGCTCATTTCCATGGTGCCACTGAACTGAGGGTGATAGGTGTCAATTGATCCTACACCAAGTCCTATCCAAATACCAAACTTCCCATCCAAACCTCAAACCCTACCAGGAGCTCACCACCTGCTACATCAAGCTATTCTTCAAACTCACTTTTGTCCATGTCCCCCGTTCTCAAAATATCCTTGCCGATGCCTTAGCTTCACTAGCTTCATATCTATCTGTCCCGCTAGGCAGGCAAGTGCGAACTATCCACATCTGTAAGAGGACAATTCCAGCAATTGAGGATGGACGTTTTCTAAAGGTTAAAGAGAAGTTCAATAGAAAGGAATACTTGGAACATAAAGAAGAAATCTCTTTAATTGAGTTGGAAGAATTAGAAGGTGAGAGACCTTGGTATGATGAGATTACAAGGTATTGCCAAGATCAGTCATACCCACCTGGATCAACCAACAAGGAAAAGAAGGCAATTAGAAGAGTATCCCAGAGGTATACAATCCTAGGAGGAGTGCTCTACAATAAAAGCCTAAGTGGAATCTTACTCAGGCATCTTGATGAAAAAGAAGCTGAGTTGGTGTTGAAGGAAGCACATTCTGGAGTTTGTGGTGGTCATGTGAATGCCCAAGCCCTTGCTAAGAAAATCATCCGACAAGGGTATTATTGGCCAACTCTAGAAGAAGACTGCTCCATCTTTGTCTGGCACTGTCATTCATGTCAACTCCATGCTGACAAGATTCATTCTCCTGCATATTCCCTTCATCCAATTCATGCCCCATGGCCTTTCGCCATGTGGGCTTTTGATATCATTGGCCCCTTGAGTGACCTCAACTCCAAAATGCGCTCAAAATCATTCATTCTGACAGCAATAGAGTACTTCACAAAGTGGGCTGAAGCGGAAGCATTCGTGGAGATTAAAGCGTCAACAGTCTGCTCCTTCATCAAGTGCAACATCCTGGCAAGGTTCGGGATCCCCAGCGACATCGTCACCGATAATGGGCCACAATTTCTCTCTCAAAATCTGTGTGATCTTTACAACAGGTATCGCATTTCATTGCATCATTCATCACCATACTATCCTCAAGGCAATGGTCAAGCAGAAGCCACCAACAAAACCTTAATCAAAATCATCAAGAAATCTTGTAAGTCTAGCAAATTTGTCGACTGGCCTGATAAGCTTGTAGATGCTTTATGGGCTTATCGTACTTCTGTAAGGACTCCCACTGGACAAACCCCGTATGCTTTGGCATATGGGATGGAAACAGTGGTCCCTTACAAAGTATTACTTCCATCTCTTCGAGTTTAGCTCGACAGGGATATTCCTGTTGATGAGAGACGAGAATCTCTCCTTGTACAGCTTGAACTCTTGGATGAAAGAAGGCTAGCCTCTACCAAGCATGCTTGGACTTATCAGAATAGACTTAAAAGGTTTTATCAAAAGAGGGTGGTTGAGAGAAAATTCGAGATCGGTGAGATAATAGTCAAATGCATATTCGTTAAGCCAGGGGGTCCCCGCTCCAAGTTGCAACCTAACTGGGAAGTGCCTTTTGTAATCACTGAAAAGTATCCAGGTAATGCATATAAATTGACTAATGTAGATGGAGAAAAATTGAATCATCCTTGGAATGTCAGGTCTTCATGCCTTAGTGCATCGGGATAAAAAAAAGAAAACTTTAGATGTATCATTAATGTATAGGTAATGGAAAGAGTATACATTTAAAAAAAGGATTATATATTTATAGCTAGACATAAAAATATTCATGAAATAAGTACATTAAAATTTAGAGAGAGTACGAATAGCATGGTTATTTGTGATTAGAATCTAATAAATATCATTTAAATGTGGTTTACTTAAGAGTGTTAAAATTATGTGAAGAAAAATTTTATTTTTCAAATGCTAGAGAATCTAGTGAAAAGAGGCCATGTTAGACCTAGCTAACATGATTAATAATGTATTATCATGTATAAATTTCTAATTAATCTTAAAATTCTACTTAATACATTTACAAAACCAACATATATAACCAAAATAATCTTATAGAATAATATGCTTAATTAATCACTAGATAAGATCTACGTATACAGTGTTATATAATTATTATGCTGAGCTTCATTGTATCATATATATGCCATTCAAAACAATTAAAAAATATGTACATTAATTTCTCAAAAATTGATAATTCTAATCACGCCTATAAGGAGTGTGGTTTGTCCCCGCTCCTCTCCAAGAAACTATTTCCTGATGCCCATGATAGTGAGCAGATGGAGATGCCCAACAACAGGTGCCACAGGCAAGTTGTCACTTCTCTCCTCTCATACTCCCACTACATCCATAACCTAGATCGCTCTATCCAATAAAGAATGAAGCACACACGCATAGTCACACAGGAACATCATCCCCCACTCCCAATCCCATCACATCACCTGTCGCTCTCTGTTCAACAGAGAAATAGTGATGAATGCATAAACTTGGACGACGTCCCTGCTCCCTCTTCTCAATCTCTTACTCATACCATCACCCTCACCCCCACTCACTTTATTTCTATCGATCTACTCAACAATGAGTGCTTTATTAACATCCACCACTAGCAACTTCTAGAATGCTACATGTCTACTCGGCCTAGACAAGAATGTTGAGAAGAAGCTGCTCATACCCTATCGTGAGATCTATGTAAGGAGTGAAATGCCACAACCTATATATATTTTATATAGTGACATGTAATAATGCGTTATCCATAGTTTCTCTCTTACTTACTCTTGTTTCTGTTCTAGTTATATAATATATGAGTATTGTTTTCGTCTTGTATTCTTTGCATGCGTTACAGTGTGTCATAATAGGTGGAATGCTCACTTCCTGGGGATGATGACACATTGGCATCCTTCCTTAGATTCAAGGTCCAACACAATAATGCTTAGGGCCCCATGAAAGGTGGCATCATATTTTACCTCCAGGTTTTGTTTCTTTCCTCCCTCCTTCCCTCCCTCCCATTACATATCTATATATTATATAAAGGCGTGCATGCACGCACAAGAAATCTGTACATCTTCTTGTTTTCATGCGCTTGCTTGGTAATTTTCTTTCACTATTGCTCTGCTCTGATAGAGAGCTAGTAGTATGCATGAACTAAGATTGTTGTTGTTGTTCTTGTTGTTGTTGTTGTTGTTGTTGTTGCTATTATTGCTATTACTGTTGTTGTTATTGTTGTTGTTGTTGTTGTTGCTGCTGCTACTGCCATTATTGTTGTTGCTATTGTTATTGTTGTTGTTGTTGGTGCTGCTACTGTTATTGCTATTATTGTTATTATTGTTATTACTGTTGTTGTTACTATTACTACTATTGTTGTTGTTGCTACTATTGTTGTTGTTGTTGTTGCTGTTATTGTTGTTGATGTTGTTGTTGCTACTACTACTGTTGTTGTTGTTGTTACTATTGTTATTGTTGTTGTTGTCGTCGTCATCATCATCGTCGTCGTTACTAATACTATAATTATTTGAATCAAATCCTATTATTATAATATTTATTCATATTAAGCATCATCATAATTTAACCATGAAAAAACTAAAAAAATATTTAAAAAGTACAAAATTTTTGTCAAATAAAAATTATAACTTATATAGGTATTTTATTTTTTCATAGTAAATTAATAAATCTTGAATAATTACTAGAATATTTGATATGTTCTTTAATTAATTTACGTAGCATATTATTTTCTTATTTTATTTTATTATATTTATGTTTTTATAAATAATAAAATTAAATGATATAAAATCGTATAGTTTATTAACTATTCTTTTTAATACTATGTAACATATTGATAAGATTTGAATTCATTAACTTTTGTTAAAATGAAATTGGATTTTCGATCATTTTCTAATTATACAGTCGTACTCCTATATTACAATTGGATAACATATTACATTGTTTTAAACAAACTTGAATTAGATAAATTAAAATGATATTTATATTGTAATTGTAAACATATCACTATATTAATAATTAAAATGAGACTTATCTCACTTAATAATCCAACAATATTTATTATAACTATTTATAACTTTTAAAAAAAATTCACACAAAAGATCATCATTGTGAAAACATAATAAATACTCAACTTAAATTAATGTAATTCAACATAATGTTAACTAGTAGTATAATTAATTAAACAACATCATCAAATATTTAATATAATTGTCACATGCAATCATGATTATGTTACGTGCTTCCATTTGAAAGCGTATGTCTTTTTCTTTATACATAGCAAAAGTTGGTTTTCGTTATATGACTAACTTTTTAAAGGGTGTTATTTAAAAAAATGTTGGATTTGTCTTGACCTACTATCATAATTATGTAATTTTTATGTACCATTTACAAACAAGAAATTTGATGAATTTAAATATTTTTACGCACTCATTGTATGTGTTCAAGGTCATCCTTGATGAGACGAGGGTTTTGTAACAACTTATGACATGGAAAACAGCCGTGATAGACTTACCCTATAGTAGTGCAAAGAGTGGGATTGTATGTTATCCAAAAGAGTTAAGTTTGAGAGAGTTCGAACGCTTAACGCATGCTTTTACTTGGAAGATTCATAACAACGTCGATACATAGATAGATATGCTAGCCCCTAATATGAGAACTAATGCATAGGTGTTGTTCATTTTACTCTCCTAGATGATGTTAGATCAATTGACATAAATATGAAACGATACTAATTTATATTTTCTCTTAATTTATTTTCAGATAATGGCATGCATGCTAGATGAATATTCAAAATTGTATGTCTCTTTACCTACAGTGGTCACGAGAAAGCCAATCATAAGTATCAAAAGATTCTCTTGACTGTTAGTTCTATGTGAAATAATTACTTTCTCAACTTTTTCCACAAGAACTTGGTGGTTCATTGGGTAGGAAAGTCACCACGTGAAGAGGCATAGTATTTGCTATAGAAGCATTATTAGAAGAATATATAACAAAATTTATGGGTAGACATATGCCATCTAGGTTCATATATCTAGTTAACCCATTTTTTGTTAGGTTTGTCTTGTGAATTCCAAAGTGTCAATTGCTTCTAATCACCAAAATTCTACAATATAAATATTATCCCATAAAAATTTCAATGCTTGGGAAATGTCAAATCATGGGCCACATAAATCTTTTATGAGAGCGGTGGGAAGATCGTTGTAGTGAGTGATGCATGTGATGCAACTCATAATCCTAGTGGCTTGGGCGTTCATGCTTTACTCAAGCATAAGGCTGAAGGAGGTGTTCTCAATGATTTTCATGGGTGGTCTTTCATGGATCCTAAGGCTCTACTTGTTCATGAATGTAATGTCCTTGTTCCTTGTGCGATAGGTGGAGTCATTGACATGTTTGCTTCTTAAATCAAAATTAGCATAATTGAGGGCATTACTTGACTTGCCCTTTCTTAGGCCATTTGCAATATAAAGACATTCAATATATAACTATTTTAATTAGTTGTGTTAATTCAATGAGTGATAGCTTCAATGTCTATCAACTATGTGCCACTTGGCTCAAAAGACATTAGTTTTGGATATGGATGATTCAACACCTTAACCCTTAATTGAAAACATCATGGATATTCTTCTTTTTCTTTCATTTTGGTCTTTGATATGGATATCGAAGATTCAACAATTTAACTCTAAGAACATCTCATGCATATTGGCCTTTAAACTAATGAAATATTAGTAGTTTATTTTCTCGAAGTTCGCAATTCTCCAGTCATCTAAGTCACTTAAAATCTGATTTCTTGACAAATTCACTTGTATCTACTATTTCTATTATTCCTTCTTGCATTCTTGTTATGTCATCTTCACTTCTAACATTTCTGCTCTTTCAGCAATAATTTTCTTTCTATTTACTCATTTATATTTCTTAGGTTAGTAATGATATACATACATATATTTTATTTGGATGAAGGGATAACGTTCCAGATATGAAGGCCAACTTCATTATTAAAGGTGCAACTTGCCCCATTGACCCAGAAGCAAATGAGGTGACCTCTAAATTGTGTACTTCCATAATTAAAATGTTCATCTTTTTTTTTCTATGAGGTGTTTGGTTGCATGACAACTTTTGTATTCTTTTGTGTATTTTTGTGATAAGAAAGTAATTATAGGCTAAAATAAGATATGAGATTGTTAATACCATAATATTATTGTGTTTTGTTAGATATGGAAACAAAAAGATAAAATAAAATAGAGGACCATAAGTAAAAATCAAGTGTCAACTTTTTCTTGGTTTAGGAAATATTCTTTCAACTTTTCTTGGTTTGGGAAAAATTCTCTAACTATAAAATTTATATTTTTTAATAATTATCAAACATCTGTATTACCAAAATATCTATTTACAACAAAATATTAGTTTATCTAGCAACCAAACACCCCATAGGCTATCTGACAGGAATGGTATTGTACCCCAAATCTTGACAAAGAAAGGTGTTGTCATACTGCCTGATATATATGCAAATGATGGAGGTGTAACGGTGAGCTACTTTGAGTGGGTTTTGGTGCAATCAACTATACATATAACTATTCAGTGTTCTCAACTAACATCACTATTATTTTCAATCAATATCTCTCACTCGTAAGAGACATTACACAACACATCCATGCTTTCGTGTGGGATGAAAAAAAGGTGAACAATGAGCATTGTAGATACATGTTCAACACATTCAGCAATGTCAAACAGACATGCAAAATCTATGACTACAATAATCTCTGAATGGGTGCATTCACTCTTGGAGTCAAACGTGTGGGTGATGCAGCCATCGGGAGGGACTTGGGCCTAGGATGAAGTGATAGGGTTTATGTTAAATTTAATTGTCTTGACATTTTATGTTGTTCTCTCTCTCTCTCTCTCTCTCTCTCTCTCTCTCTCTCTCTCTCTCTCTCTCTCTCTCTCCCCCCAAATATCTACGTCTGTTTTAGATCCTGATATTATTTAGATAAGCATATATGAATATAGTGGTCCTAATCTTCATTACAATTTTTGAATATTGTATGATATATAGTTATAAGGTTCCCCAATGGAGTGTATAGGTAGATGGCACGTGTCACCTTATTAGTGCCATTTTTTTTTTTGTTGAACTCGCTTAACACAGATTCGAGCAATGTTGAAGTCATTTCATAAATTTGGCTCATATTCGGTAAAATAAGGACTAGATAATAAAAAAAACTTTAAAAATGCATCGGCATGGCTTGGAAGGCTCTAAATGGCCAAGATAACAAGCTCATTGCATATCCCCGGTTGAGAACTTCACAACGGTGCCTAAAACATAGAAAACAGACATCGAAGGGCCGAAATGACCATTTTGCTCTCAACACTTAAAGATAAGTTGGGATTTTATCAGAGAAATATGACTTCACCATATTGTTAGTACCAGATAGAGCTGGACAATACTTGAAATGGATCAAGAATGCAACCACCGGTTGGAAAGTTATTTAAGAAATATTAAATTTAGGCAAAGTCTGTGTTAAATCACACCAGGGGCATGATGGTCCATATAATTTTTAGAACCGCCTAATGGCTGAACATTTAAATTTCCCACTCCATGACTTTGGTCTCAAGAATATTAATGTATTGGAATTGAAATTTAGCCAACATAAGAATTTAATTTCACCCAATTACAATTTTTGACATTATTGATAGCTGAGATTGCACTGATCGGGAAAATCAACAAAATCAGTAGATACTAAGCAATTTAGAGCCATGGCCACACATCTCAATAGAGCGCAAGATCAATGACCATCAGATCTCATTCTAGATTTTTTAGATTAATTCAGGATGTGTTTAATTAATTTCTAGCTAGAATTAATGATAGCCGTCGAATCGAGAGTATTGGGATCGACGGACCAGATTGGATATCCATCCTTGTGCATCCAACACCTGATCCTTGGCCACACCCTAGCCATACACACCTATGTGCCAGCTCTATCACTCTCTTCCCTCAGCTAACCTACATGCCATCATCAACCTCAGCAACTTCCTACCTCTTCAACACCATCTACAATAGTAGAAGAAGAAGAAGAAGGTGAAGAAGAAGAAGAGGTGTCCATCATTCTCCGAAAGCAGCAGTAGTATCTGCTGCAACCCTACATGCCAAGGGGAAAATAAAGAGGAAGGCTAACTTATTTCTTTCATTATCAGTCCTACCTTGATCATCGTTCTCATTTTTTAGGAGACTTGTGCCTTGATCAATGGGTTGAAGGTGTAGATCACCAGCTTGGAGGAACAGTGTCTACCTTGCAAGCAACTTTGAAGGCTGGGGCAAAAATCCTTTTTTAATTATTGTCTATTGCATACCTTTTCATATTTTGACTGTCACTTTTATCTTTGGTGTAGCTGAAGGCTCACCTTGGTGGTGCTTCCACCTCCCAGTGTGATAAGGAGATGGCTACCTTGCTTCTTTGTCTAGTTACCATTGAGCAAACACTTACAGTGAAGAAGACTAGATACCTTCTTCTTTCGTTGCTTACTCTTGACTTGGTAGTTTTAATTTTGACATTGATTTTCTTTTAGGTAGCCAATCATAACAACATCGATACATAGCTATATATGCTAGCCCCTAATTTGAGAACTAATGCATAGGTGTTGTTCATTTTACTCTCCTAGATGATGTTAGATCAATTGACATAAATTTGAAATGACACTAATTTATATTTTCTCTTAATTTATTTTCAGATAATGGCATGGATGCTAGATGAATATTCAAAATTGTATGTCTCTTTACCTACAATGGTCACGAGAAAGCCAATCATAAGTACCAAAAGATTCTCTTGACTGTTTGTTCTATGTGGAGTAATTACTTTCTCAACCTTTTCCACAAGAACTTGGTGGTTCATTGGACAGGAAAGCCGCCATGTGAAGAGGCATAGTATTTTCTATAGAAGCATTGTTAGAAGAATATATAAAAAAATTATGAGTAGATATATGCCATCTAGGTTCATATATCTAGTTAACCCATTTTTTGTTAGGTTTGTCTTGTGAATTCCAAAGTGTCAATTGCTTCGAATCACCAAAATTCTACAATATAAATATTATCTCATAAAAATTTCAATGCTTGGGAAATGTCAAATCATGGGCCACATAAATCTTTTATGAGAGCGGTGGGAAGATCGTTGTAGTGAGTGATGCATGTGATGTAACTCATAATCCTAATGGCTTGGGCGTTCATGCTTTACTCAAGCATAAGGCTGAAGGTGGTGTTCTCAATGATTTTCATGGGGGGCCTTCCATTGATCCTAAGGCTCTACTTGTTCATGAATGTAATGTCCTAGTTCCTTGTGCAATGGGTGGAGTCATTGACATGTTTGCTTCTTAGATCAAAATTAGCATAATTGAGGGCATTACTTGACTTGCCCTTTCTTAGGCCATTTGCAATATAAAGACATTCAATATTTAGCTATTTTAATTAGTTGTGTTAATTCAATGAGTGATAGCTTCAATATCTATCAACCATGTGCCACTTGGCTCAAAAGACATTAGTTTTGGATATGGATGATTCAACACCTTAACCCTTAATTGAAAACATCATGGATATTCTTCTTTTTCTTCCATTTTGGTCTTTGATATGGATATCGAAGATTCAACAATTTAACTCTAAGAACATCTCATGCATATTGGCCTTTTAAACTAGTTAAATATTAGTGGTTCATTTTCTCAAAGTTCGCAATTCTCCAGTCATCTAAGTCACTTAAAATCTGATTTCTTGGCAAATTCACTTGTATCTACTATTCCTATTATTCCTTCTTGCATTCTTGTTACGTCATCTTCACATCTAACATTTCCGCTCTTACAGAAATAATTTTATTTCTATTTACTCATTTAGATTTCTTGCGTTACTAATGATATACATACATCTATTTTATTTGGATGAAGGGATAACGTTCCGGATGTGAAGGCCAACTTCATTATTGAAGGTGAAACTTGCCCCATCGACCCAGAAGCAGATGAGGTGACCTCTAAATTGTGTGCTTCCATAATTAAAATGTTCTTCTTCTTTTTTCTACGAGGTGTTTGGTTGCATGACAACTTTTGTATACTTTTGTGTATTTTTGTGATAAGAAAGTAATTATAGGCTAAAATAAGATATGAGATTGTTAAGGCCATAATATTATTGGGTTTTGTTAGATATGGAAACAAAAAAATAAAATAAAATAGAGGACCATAAGTAAAAATCAAGTGTCAACTTTTCTTGGTTTAGGAAAAATTCTTTCAACTTTTTTTGGTTTAGGAAAAATTCTCTAGCTATAAAATTTATATATTTTTAATAATTATCAAACATCTGTATTACCAAAATATCTATTTACAACAAAATATTAGTTTATCTAGCAACCAAACACCCCATAGGCTATCTGACAGGAATGGTATTGTACCCCAAATCTTGACAAAGAAAGGTGTTGTCATACTGCCTGATATATATGCAAATGCTGGAGGTGTTACGGTGAGCTACTTTGAGTGGGTTTAGGTGCAATCAACTATACATATAACCGTTCAGTGTTCTCAACTAACATCACTATTATTTTCAATCAACATCTCTCACTAGTAAGAGACATTGCACAACACATCCATGCTTTCGTGTGGGATGAAAAAAAGGTGAACAATGAGCTTTGTAGATACATGATCCACATTCAACAATGTCAAACAGACATGCAAAACCTATGACTACAATAATCTCTGGATGGGTGCATTCACTCTTGGAGTCAAACGTGTGGGTGATGCAACCATCGGGAGGGACTTGGGCCTAGGATGAAGTGATAGGGTTTATGTTAAATTTAATTGGCTTGACATTTTATGTTGTTCTCTCTCTCTCTCTCTCTTCCCAAATATCCACTTCTGTTTTAGATCCTGATATATTTAGATAAGCATATATGAATATAGAGGTCCTAATCTTTATTACAATTATTGAATATTGTATGATATATAGTTAGAAGGTTCCCCAATGGAGCGTATGGGTAGATGGCACATGTGTCACCTTTTTAGTGCCATTTTTTTTTTGTTGAACTCGCTTAACACAGATTCGAGCAATGTCGAAGTCATTTCATAAATTTGGCCCATATTCGGTAAAATAAGGACTAGATAACAAAAAAAACTTCAAAAATGCCTTGGCATGGCTTGGAAGGCTCCACATGGCCAAGATAACAAGCTCATTACATATCCCCGATTGAGAACTTCACAACGGTGCCTAAAACATAGAAAACAGACGTCGAATGGCCGAAATGACCATTTTGCTCCCAACACTTAAAGATAAGTTGGGATTTTATCAGAGAAATCTAACTTCACCATATTGTTAGTACCAGATAGAGCTGGACAATACTTGAAATGGATCAAAACCCAACCACCGGTTGGAAAGTTATTTAAGAAATATTAAATCTAGGCAAGGTCTGTGTTAAATCACACCAGGGGCATGATGGTCCACATAATTTTTAGAACCGCCTAATGGCTGAACTTTTAAATTTCCCACTTCATGACTTTGGTCTCAAGAATATTAATGTATTGGAATTGAAACTTAGCCAACATAAGAATTTAATTTCACCCAATTACAATTTCTGGCATTATTGATGGCTGAGATTTCACTGATTGGGAAAATCAACAAAATCAGTAGATACTAAGCAATTTAGAGCCATGGCCACACATCTCAATGGAGCACAAGATCAATGACTTTCAGATCTCATTCTATATTTTTTGGATTAATTCAGGATGTGTTTAATTAATTTCTAGCTAGAATTAATGATAGCCATCGAATTGAGAGTATTGGGATCGACGGACCGGATTGGATCTCCATCCTTGTGCATCCAACACCTGATCCTTGGCCACACCCTAGCCATATACACCTATGTGCCAGCTCTATCCCTCTCTTCCCTCAGCTAATCTACATGCCATCATCAACCTCAGCAACTTCCTCCTTCTTCAGCACCATCTACAACAGTATAAGAAGAAAAAGAAGAAGAAGAAGAAGAAGAAGAAGAAGAATAAGAAGAGGTGCCCATCATTCTCTGAAAGCAGCAGTAGTATCTACTGAAACCCTACATGCCAAGGAGAAAAGAAAGAGGAAGGCTAACTTCTTTCTTCCAACGCTAGCATGTCCTTCCCTTGTGTGTTCTTCAAAATCATCAATAGCAACGTCTTCTCCAGCCTCTAGAAATACATGCACACCAAGGAGAAGAAGGATAAGGAGAAGGATCAGCCTAACCCTCTTCTAGTAGCCCTCTGCACAATGAAAAGAAAAGACAAGGTGAGTGAAGAAAGAAAAGAAAGTGTACTACATTTCTCTTCCTCCTCTCTTCTTTCTTTTCCCCTCAGCCTCCTCTTTGGCCATTCACAATGTCTTCAGCCACAGCCCCATGAGCTCTCTATTTGACCATCCATATAGCCCATGTGTGTCCCTATAATCAACCCCCTTGTTGACTACCTAAAGACCCCCATGTTTGGTCATCCAAAACATCCCTTTGGGCCTCCATTTTGGCCATCCAATTAGGCTTTCAAACTTGCCACCAACAGCCCATGTTCGACCCCCCTTATGGTCACCTAAAATACCCCTTTGACCTTTCCTAATCAGGCAGGAGATGACAACCCATAGACATCTCTTGATCAGGTCTAGAAGGGTACCTAAATCAGATCCCTTACAGGTCCTAAACTTGACCACCTGCAGCCTCTTTGTTGGCTCCCCAAATAATCATCTAGAAGCATGCCCTTTTGGCTATTTAGATAGCCCCTATGTTGGCTTCTTAAGACCCACCGGTTAGGCCCCCTTGTTGGCCCCACAAACAAGTCCATTAAAGCCCCTACATGTCCACATTAAACCACTCTTGTTTAGCACCTGTTATTGCCCCCTTGCTGGCCTTCTAAAACGAGGTCTTCATCAACCTGTCCAGCCCCTTGTGCTGCCCTTAAAACAGACCTCAAAACGCCTCTTTCCCTTTTTCATTAAATATTAAGGTGAGGGTCGATGCTTGAAGATTCTCGGAATCTGCCAGATGGGCCGAGACTACTCGAGCAGACCTTCAATTCCTCTACCCTTTGTGTAGCTCCAATCTTTCCAAATATGTCTTAAATCTGCTTTTGGTGTAGTTCTATCAAAATCTCATGCAAACAGCACCTAACCAGCCCCTTTCGACTCCTCCAAGGTCCATCTAGCTTGCTGCTACAACAAGCAAATAGGTGCTGCAAACATATGATGCTAATAGGTGCTCACAAGTGCTACAAGACAGGTCCTTGTGAGGTCTAGGTTGGGGGTGATGTTCTAGTCCCTTTTGGCTCACATGATGGGTCAAGGGCTGAGAAGGTGGCTCTCATTTATGGTTTAAATAGGGTGCAACTTAGGCCTTGCTAGCCATGGAAGTGTGAAATAGGCTGCCAAGGCCCAAGAAGCTTAAGATAGGCCAACCAGGCCATGAAGACATGAAGCTTAAGATAGGCCTACTAGGCCATGAAGACATGAAGCTTAATTGGGCCAACATGACATGAAGACCCATTGTGTTGACGACACATGAAGTTGGCCCATTGGACCTTGGTCATTTAAAATAAACCATAATCAAATTCTGAATGTGAATTGCTGAATTAATTAAGAAATTAGTCCACAACTGGACACTCCATTGGATAGTTAGCCCATACAGTTCTACTATGTTGACTCAGGTGTAGGTATGGAACACACTTCCCACTGTAGATGGACCCTTCCCACTATGTGAAAAGTTAAAATACTTAGCCATATAGGACGGATAAACTCCACACTGATCAAAAAAAAGGTGGTATGCTGTCAAATTTTTTTTCGATCTTGTGGAGCTTTACACCATGGGAAGGACATAGACATGAACACATTCATCATATGAACAATAGGGAACATGGCACATTAGCTGCCAAATCTGATGTACATGAAGATGGAAATATATTGAACATAAACGTTTAAAGTGCCAAGTCAATTGTATGTGATTGGGCATCGATAGTAGCTCAACGGACTAGATGTGAAGCGAACCGAACAAAAGTTAATCAAATCTGAACATAACTTAACTAGATATGAAAGTAAACTCAAATCAATCTTAAAACACATTTAAAATAGGTCATTAACACCTTAACATTCAACAAAAATTTGACTTAAAGCAATGTGAAAATTTTAATCTAATTTACTTAAATCAATAGAATTCAAATCCTTAAGTGAAAACTAAATGATTCAAAATCAAGTGAAAAAAAACATATTAAAAATACATTAAGGCATCTAAAATTCATCTTAAAACATGTAAAATCAAATCATATAGCAATATGGAGTTGAGCTTAATCAAGTTCAATCAAAGTTTGAAAATATTTAAACCAAACTTCTTCAGCATTTTTCCCTTGAAAGTGAGTTTAACTTTTTATCCTTCTTGTAATGCAAGATTGGGCATTTCAAATTTCTATGGAAATCATTCACACCAGCTGCCTATTGCTACATGCCTTTATCTACTAACCAACGGGAATTCATCCACACGAGTAGCACATAGTTTGTACCTCCTATTTGAATAAGTTTCTTGTCCTACTTTTCATATACGGTACAACGAAATTCTAACTTTCTTTTCCTTGTCTGCACCTACTATATTTGTTCATGATTTTCATTAATATTTTTCCCTTGACAGTGTCTTTAACTCCTTATCTTTCTCGTAATGCAAGATTGGGCATTTCAACTTTATATGAAAATCATTCGCACCAATTGCCATTGTTACACGCTTTGATCTACCAACCAACAAGAATTCATCCACACAAGTTACGCAAAGTTTGTGCCTCCTATTTGAGTAAGTTTCTTACCTCTTTTTTATATACAGTTAAAACAAAATTCTAACTCTTTTTCCTTGTCTACGCTAGCTACCATTTTACCACAAGCTTGGGTCCCCCTGCTGACTGGAAATCATCTGTACCAACTACACAGAGTTTGTCTCCTCTTGTTTAATGTTCTCGCCTTCTTTTTTTATACAGGAAGAACAACATTAAAACATTTTCTTCTTATATGTTTTTTACTGAAAATCTATTTTTGTAAACTCCTATCATTTATTTTACATATGCATTTGCATCTCTTCGCTGACAAAAAAAATAACATTCATATAAGATGTTATTTTTTGTTAAAAGGTAAAATAATAAACAATTCGTAAGATTATTTTTTGTTGTTCTGACTAAATTTTGGATATAAATTCGTTATTTGTTCAGCTAAACCCAAACTGATTTAGTATTACTCACCAGATGTATATTTCTAATTTTTTTATAAACTCTTATTTAGTCGTGCTTTTTATTAATACAATAAAGTATTGCATCTGGATGGGAATATTCAAAAATATGTTACAAAATGGCATCCATAATATAGCTTATTTTATATATCAACGAATAACTAAAAAAATCCAAAAGTTCCAAGTGATTCAGAAATAAAAAAATAATAAAAAACATAGAAATTCTGATAATCTAAAAGTGTGAAAAAAATTTAGAATTCAAGAGACCATAAATTTGAAAATTTAGAGTTCAGAAAATCTCAGAATCTCAAAGAACTCGCAAAACGAAAAGTTAAAATAATTAAAAAGTTTGGAATCTGGAATCTGCAAACCAGTACAATTTTGGAAATTTTAAAAAAAATCAGAAATATGATTTTGTTTGGTTGAAGTTCAAAAGTATAGTCGGTTAGATTGGTTTTATAGGCTATCATATTTATGGGTTGCCATACATTTATATCTTATGAAGTGTAGACCCATTAACCTCCTAATTTTTAAACTTCTATCATTTCCTTATATATGCATTTGCATCTCTTGTTGACAAAATAAATAACCATCGCATAGGATGTTATTTTGTGTAAGAAGTTAAAATAATAATCAACTAACAAGATAATTAGTTTTTTGTTCCAACTAAAATTTGGAAATAAATTAGTTATTTGTTCGGCTCAATCCAAATTGATTTTGTATTACTCAACAAATGCATATTTTTGAATTTTTTCTAAATGCCTATCCAGTACGTGTTTTTTCTTAACTCAATCAAATAGTGCATCTGGATAGAAATGTTTAAAAATATGCTACAAAATGGCATCCACGTAGCATAGTTTATTTTATATCTCAACCAAAAATCAGGAAAATTCCAAAGTTACAATTCAAAAAATAAAAAATGATAAGAAACTTGATAAATCAGATAATCTAAAAATTCAAAAGAGTCAAGAATTTAAGTAACCAAAAACATGTAAAATTCAAAGTTTAGGAAATCTCAGAGTCTCGGAGAACTCAAGTAACAATGTTTAAGTAATTGAAAGGTGAAAAGCAATACAAGTTTAGAAATCTAAAAAACATTAAAAATTTGATTTTGTTCGCTTGGAGTTCAGAAGTATAGTCAATCATAATTGCTTTTTGGGTTATCATATTTATGAGTTATCATACGAAATATAGACATGTGAAAACTCATGAGCCACAACCACTAGGGTAACTAAAGATAGAAAAAGAAAAGTTACAAAACTGAAAGAAGCTTTACAATGATAAAAGAGTTCTACGATTCTTGTTTGTTGCTTACATAATAATTCATCGAAACATGATCTAGATATCTGCTTCTCCAACCTATTTATCAGTCATCTCAACACCCTCCGATAATGTTTTAAGGAGTGGCATGGCTTCCACAAAATCCTTGGATGCATATATTTTTGGAAAGCTTTCTTTAAAATGATGCTCTTCCAAGATTATCAGCAACATCTAGAAGACTCCTTGCAAAAGTCTATTCACAATAAACAAACATACAACTATGTTAGGAAGAATGCGATGATGAATTAGAAATACATGTATAAATATGTAAATGAATATGTATACATATGTATCCGAATTGACATAAAGATAGAATAAGAAACCTGTATAGCGAACTTTTTGGAGTTCTCTACTTTCTATTTTCTCCTATCAATAACATTTTTCATTTTTGCATAATTGCAGAGAACTTTATCTTGCTTTTTCTCAACCTCATTGTGTTTTAATTTCAATTGTTCTTTCCTCTATGCAACTAATTTTACTAAATCATTAACAGATAATTCTGATAGAAATGTATGCCCTACAAGCCAATCATATACGATATGATTTGACATTTCTAGATATATCTTATTCAATTAATTAGGCAAATCTTCATTATAAGCTCTTATTAGATGCGAATATCATAATGAAGTCCTCGATCAAATACAATGATGGTTAAATCATGATGAGATCATGATAATGAGATTGATCATCTAGAGGTATTTGATCTAAATGTTCCTAGTCATAGGATACTTGAGACGGGACATCAAGGATCCGGATAGACTAGTGTATGTGATGTCTTCTCATGTGATGAGGATGACCGATCTCATTGGTCATTAGTGTGGAGACACTGAGATACACATACAGGTGCTCATTAGTTGAGTGAGTTCACTAAACTGACCGAATTAGAAACCCTGAATGGTATCTTACCGAACTGTCTATCAGGGTTTTCTATCATCACGGTTGCATGGTTGGACCTTTGACCTGAGTCGCCAAAGATGTCTTGTTGGGTGGAACTCGTGCTTTGACCATTGACTCATGGATCACTATTTAGATGGTTCAGTATAGCAATGGATCAGGTACAAGGAAAATACGATGGAGGCAATTGAGTGGACAACAAGGGATCGTCTACTCTCGGTAAGTGAGAGTGAATGTCCTATGGGATAGTACTCTAAATCCCTGGTCAGGGTAGATAGGATAATTGGAAAAGGAGTTTTTTAATTGATCCAATTCCGAGTACATGATCCTATAGAGTCGGTACATTAAGGAGTTGATAGTCGATGCCGTACTCTTTTCCGACCGGGACATTGGATGGATGAGGGTTTATATCCATGTGGTAACTGATGATGCAAAGGCTCAATGGAGATAAGATTATCCCCATAGCCATTTGGGCTCATGGGATGTGGCTTGTACCCTTCATGATCGGTAGGCCGATTAATCTATTATCGGATAATGGATTTAATTAAATTAAATAGAATTGTTCTATTTTATTTAAGCCTCAACCAAATAGGCTATTGGTCCTAGTGGGTCACACACAAAAGGACTTATCCACAAGTACAGGGGCAATGACGTAATTTATGGAGATTTTGGGTTTTTATGAAAAAATCCATAATTCTCTATAAATACTAATGGTTTCAGCCAAACCCCATCAAGCCAAGGGTGAAAATCACATCCCTAGCCTCCTCCCTACCTCCTCCTCTCTGTAGAAGGTGTCCATGGTTGATGGAGCTCAGCTCGGGAAGAGTTCTCGAGGCCGGCGCGAAGGGAGAACCTGCTATGGATGAAGTTCGTGTGGATACTACTGGAGACCGGACGCTTGAATGGTTTTTAGAGCTTAAAAAGCTCATATCCTTCCTATCCATGGGATTATATGAATTTCTATCAGGTATATTCGAACCCGATTTGATCGGTTTTCGATTTTCGTCGTTCGGTTCTTATTGAGACGGATTCTAAAGGAACCCATAGGAATCGTCGCTTACGCTGCACAAAATTTTAATGGACAATTCATTAAAGTGGTATCAGAGCCCTATTCAAGTCTCAGTCGAAACCGACTTCAAATCAATATTATTTCATGTTATTTATGTGTTCCCGAATCTGTGCAAACATCTGTTTTGACGAGGCCACCATATTCTGTGTATGACTCAGATAAACTATTGGTTGGCTCTGGTAGAATCTCGTGATATATGGATTTCCAACGCCACAAACCGTTTGAATTTTGGATATCTGTAGTGTTCGGGAGAAGCCTCAAAAGTTGGTGTTTCTGTCATGCCCGAACCGACACCCGGATTTGGGGATTTTGTGAAATCTCTGTCCACAGAAGAAATTGAAGCTTGGAAAAGGTTTATAATAAGGTTAATATGATTACCTAGCCTTTACCTTTGATCTCCAGCTTTGAACGACGGCGTAGGAAGAGAAATTTTGAGTTTTTCGGCGAACTAGGGTTCTGCGGAGTGTGGCGGCGCCAACCTGTTTCTTCCTGATTTCCCGTTGATGGAGAATTTTTCTCTGAAGAGATATATACATATTTAGAAACTTCATTTGATGAGGATTCTAAATTTTTTTTTTAGAGAATATTTAGCTTCCAGGATAAGGAGTTATCCTCGTTGCAAAATGGAGATTTATGCTACGGAATCTCGGTGACCGCCGCCTCTTATTCCTCGTTTTTAGGTCTACTGGAATTTTTTATGGAAAATTAGGCCGACTGTTTTGGATTCCTTATTCGATAAGGATTCCAACGCATATTTTTCCGGATTTTTCCGAGTCCGGGATAGAGAGATAAGGACCTGATTTTAGGGAAATACTTCTCCCGGATGAATAGTGCACCGGCCGCCGCTTATCGAGTGGAGAAGAAGAGTCCGAATCGGACCCGGAACCGGATCCAGATCCGGGTCAAACCCCAGTTTGACCGGGGGCTCGCGCGCGCGCCGCGCCCATGCACCGGCGGCGCAGACGCCGCGTCAGCGGCGGGGCGCAACGCGCCAGCACCATCGGCGCACTCTGGCACACGCCAGCATGGCGCAGTGCGCCGGCGCGTGCAGCGCAGTGCGCCAGACACCATTTTTTATGATTTTAAAGTGTTTAAAATCATAAAAAAATCCGAAAAATTGCCAAAAAATTTCATAAAAATTTTAAAAATTTCTATAATATTATTTAACATGTTTTAAAGTGTTTAATGGCATGTTAGATAATTTTGAGTCTTATTTATATAGATTCATTTATGGTTAAACTTTAAAATTATTTTAAAGGTTTAACTTAAATTTTTAATGTCTTAATTAATTCTGTAAAATGAGATTTCACAGAATATAAATTGGGACATTAATTTATGACTTTTCACTGCATTGGGAATGCATGAATGATCTAAATAGTTTAGATGTGTATGTTTATTTCATATAAATTGTTTGTATGTTGTTGTCATGTTATTTATTTCATGAAAATTCGACATGCATGAAATTGGGAATTTCAAAAATAAAGTTTATAATTTTATGTTGATATATATGATATATATCATATAATTATCACGTATGCGCTCTATGTTCATGTGATGAATGTTAGTGTGTATGGAGGAGATCATGGACTTAATTATGCTTGGCTTGTGATTGCTTTTAATTATGTTGGTTAGGAGATCATGGACTTAATTATGCATGCCAACTGAAGCATTTGAAGCAAGGATTTGCACCTATAGGGGTGCCTTAGGTGCATGCTTAGGGTTAAGTCCATGATCACCTATTTTTATGCATATTTGATATGTGGTTGTGTACTATCTTTTATACCTTAGATATATGATATTCCAAAGGTATTATATATACTTAGCACATATTCTTTATGAGACTAAAATAAAATCCCTCCTTGTCATAATTAGGTTGATAAACGTGTGACATTAAGAATGACTCACGTAGCCTTCCGTTGTTATGGTCTTGATGAGCCAATCATAGATTGGATGGGTTTGTTGTGTTTACCACAAGACTCATTCAGCAATGGATTGGTGATCATGGCCATGGCATTTGCCGAACTTTGGGGTGGACCATTGCATGGCCTTGTTGTGTTTCCCACAAGGGCTATGTTAAGAATTCATTTTCATAACGTAACAAGCGAAGTTGACCTAACTAGAGTATATAGCTTGTTGTGTTTCCCACACAAGGTTATAACTCTAGAGGCTAAATGACTAAGAATTTCAAGGGTTGAAATTGGTAAAAGTTACCTACCTATTAAGTATGGGATGACTTGGTGTGTTTCCCACAAGGTTGTCACCATAAAGTTAATAGGGTCTTAGTCCCCACTAGGATTTCGTCGTGATATCCCGTCTTTGCATAATGAGGGTTATGCAAATTCGTCGAAAATTAGTGGGAGCATAAATTAGGATCAAAGACCATATCTTAATTTTAATGAATGTTTGCAATGTTATATTGATAAAATTATATCTCAGTTGTAGAATACGATAATAAACCACCATTAGTATGGCATATTAGATGTCATATAACTTAATGGCTCACACTTCTTAGACTAGTTTAGAACTAAGAGAATTGTTCTCATAGTTGACCAATTAACTATTCTACTTGAGAAGTAGGTGTCTCCTAAATTATCTAGTGATATGAAAGAAAGATAAGATCTTATCTCATAGACAAGATGTATTGTTTGCCTTAAACTAGATGTTAGTCTCTATGAGACATAATTATAGAGACAACATGGATAGATGGATATGAGATCCATCATGGATCATAGTGATGAGCTAACTAAAGAAAAACTTAGATCAACAATACATCTTAATTACTTCTTGTTGGTGAGACCAGTAGTAAGAAGTAAAATCATTAGATAGAAATAGGAGAGAGTTAATAGTAAAAGAAGGTGGTCAAGATAATAAAGCCAGAATAAGACAGGATTCTTACACTGTCATGATGATGATAAGTGGAAGAGAAAGTACAAAGTGTTTTGTATATAATGCAAAGGTGGAGCTTGAGAAGCTTCATGTATCCAAGTCATTGGCACTTACTTGTTTTAAATATACACTTAATAGTATTAGATACTATATGTGTATATCATAATATTAGATACTATGGATACATCTAATGGTATGAGATACCAGATATGCATCTTATATCTACAAGGAGTTGTAGATGATACCAAGTAAATGAAGGCTTAATAAAGAAGATGTTGACCTACATATGAAATGGTGCAAAAGTTGCATCATTATTAGTGGGAGGTGCAATTCTTTAATAGCCTTATGGAGATGTCTTAATAATTAATATTGATATTATATCCTTCTACAAGAACATTATATGATTTCCTACTTGAATAAATGTTGATTTATTCTAAGTTATGGAATTGATAGATGGAACTGGATGCAAGTTAACTGAATAAATATTTACATACAAGGCATTTTACTGTTGTTTGCAATTATGTAATGTTCAATCTATGATATTTTGGCTTTTGTGTATATGAGATGACTTTATATGATTTTCTACTTGAATAAATGTTGATTTATTCTAAGTTATGGAATTGATAGATGGAACTGGATGCAAGTTAACTGAATAAATATTTACATACAAGGCATTTTACTGTTGTTTGCAATTATGTAATGTTCAATCTATGATATTTTGGTTTTTGTGTATATGAGATGACTTTATTTTGATTTGTGTTGTAAAGTGTGAAGGCGTTAGTTTTCTAGTTTTCTAACTACAGGTTGCTCCAAAATTTGCTAAGTCTATACAAGGGAAAAAGCCAGATATTACTTATGGTGTTGCAATTAGTTTTTTAAAATGATGTCCTCTCTATTAGGGTACCCCTTTTTAAATGGTGTTGCAGACAATTTAACTCATTGTCCACATCATCTATATCGTCTTTGGTATGTTCTTAGATATTTGTGTATGTTAATGAAATTTGTATGGTAATAAAATTTTGCTTGTATCAATTATAGGGATGAACAAAGAATGTTAAGTTGATATTTTACGAGAATAAATCTTGAAAGAATAATTAGATGTAGTTTGATTGAGGTTATTAGGAAATTTATTCCAACATTTATCTAAACTTTCATTTCATATTATATCTTGAGTTTTCTCATTTGTAAAATGAAATTCGAAGCCTTAAGCCCTGTCTGGTAACACTATTAGACATCTCTATTACTTTTATTTTTAAAATTGATATTGATTGTAATCACCTTGAGGTGCTTGGCTAATAGTATCAATTTTGAAATTTATAGTGCAAACAACACATGTTATGTAATATAAGTATCAACTTTTATCAATTTTGATATTGATACTCCATCTTCTAGAAATATCAATATCAATACTAATATAGTATCATTTTTGATACTCTAACCAAACAGGCCATTAGGATGTGAAAGTTGGTTTCTGAAATCATAAACTGCAATCACAAGCTCACAGTATATCTTTACAGCACACAAATATGTATGCTTTGGCACAGTTGCAGTGGAAGTTAGTTGTAGCTTGTTCATAAATTGTGCATTGCATTTGTACAGTGTTTGTGTTAATTGTTGATTTTACATCATCTTTTCAAGTTGCTCAGCCAAGGACTATAATTGAGCTTTGGAAAGTAAAATTGGGGAACAAAATTTCAATCATTCAAATCTTAGATTATCATCGACAATACTACATGTAAGCTCTACTTTCTAATATTGATTCATCATCGACAATATGATAACCAAATTTGTTTATTCACCAAATCAAAGCTATGCTTTATTTAACAGAAAGGTCAACTAAAATCTTGGTCGCTAGAACTCATAGAATGAGTAGAAAGTTTGGTTAGACATGACATTGCATGTAGGAATAGTGTTATTTTGCATCTTAGGTCTATGCGTTCTAATCTTCGGTATTGTTTATCTTCAGATGTCATGATTATTCTCATAGTTGTTTTATTTAATTTTAATTTTTTTATTTCTATAAGTTCACTTAAACAAGTTGTGTTTGTATATATTGATCATTTCTTGTACAGGTGTGAGTTGATTGCATAATTGTATTTATCTACAGATATTTCTCATGTTGATAAATATAATATCAACCGATTATTAACAAATATATATATTTTTAATAAACCATGATTTTTCTACGGGAGTGTCTCTACGTACATGTAGCATTGTCCATGGGTGTAAGTCATTTTTTTTCGTAGGTAAATAATTTTATCTACGAAGTCATCTATGAATCAGTCTGTAAGTTTAGTATAAGTAGGTAAAAGTTTTATTTTTGGGCATTGGTCCGTAGGTATACGTTGGTATTATGCTTATGGCTGTATATTCATTCGTAAGTATGTATTATACTTATGAATCCATTCCTAGGTAAGTTTTTTGTCTACTTGTACTGATTTTATGGATTAATCCATAAGTAGCTCCATAGGCAAAGTTGTTTACTTATGAGAAATGGCTTACATCTACGAATTGGTCACGTAGGTAAAACGTAAATTTCTTGTAGTATTTCTATTTTAAAATCAATCTCACAAATTGATTGTTCATAAATCTTTAGATCAACATCCTTGTTATGATGCATCTCACTTCTTCTATTAAATTTATGTCTTGTATTACTCTTTCTATCTTATTAAGGAGAATTTTTTATTATGAAAATATAGAGAGATAAATAACATATATCTTTATTTATAAGGGTAGTAGAATTAATATCTATAAAGTTTCTTAATATATGACACAATCTAACACTTCGTAGTCTTATATTTTAATTAGGTAGCGTTAAATATTTTTAGCATAGTCTAACATTTTAAAATCTTAACTTACTTAAAATCAACTTTTAACTCATTCCATATCCGATATAGAGTGATTGAAATAGACTTAGAAAGTGTCACTTAACAATAAAGTGGTTATATTGAGTACTTAACTCTAAATAGATAAAGAATATTTGGCAAAGTTTGTCATTATTTGTATTATATCTTATGTAATACAACTTACTTTAACTACTCAATTAAGTTAAAATATGTAAAGCGGTGTTCATTAAAATTATATTGTATTATCTTTTAATATGTGTGTGAATTATATACTCAAGTATTCTTCTTTTTGATCTTATCAAAAAATTCGAATACTCTTTTTATTAAACTCTTTGTTTCATTTTTAATCTTTGATAATTTTTTAAAAATCTTGAATTTGTACTTTATAAAGTACTAGAGATATCATTTTGAAAATAATAAAATAAAAATATGCTTTTCTAGTCTTGATGGACATATGTCAACATACACTTATTTGTATGAGTTATAAAAACTCATTAGTCATTTCTTCATATCTAATAAATAGAGAATTGGTCATTTTACTTAATGGGATAAAATTCACATTTGATTTGTGATTCAAAATTATTTATCTTTATGTTTCCATCCGTATGGAATTTTTTGAGTCTTTCTCTTATTAATATTATCATGTCTATATTAAACTAAATGATTCATTGATTTATATCAACCCACTTTCTCGTAAGAGAAGTATTCACAAATATCATGTGAGTTTATATTGATAGGAATGTATGACTTACAAGTCAATCATATATGATATGATTAGATATTTCTAGTATCATCTTATTCAATATAAATAATATTTCTTTATTACTATCTATCTTTAGATATATATATCATAATGATATTTTTGATCACATGTAATGATAATTGAATCATGATAAGATTATAATAATGATCTAAATATTCTAACTCATAGGCTCCTTAAGATAGGACATTAAGGATTTTGATAGATTTGTGTATGTGATATTTTCTAGTACGATGAGGATGACTGATCTTATTGGTCACAAGTCATAGAGTGTTTACACGTCCTAAATAATCTCTCTTTTTCCTTTTTATTTTTAATGGAAGGCATCCTCGTATGGTTCAACTTTGTTTTTGAAGGATTTTCGTGGTTGAAGTGATGGAAAACCTGTCTTGGGATAAAGTTGTGTGGATACTGATAGTGACCATCTACTTGAATGGTTTGGAGCATGAAGAAATATCTTCTCTTCATCTTTGGTAATAGATTTTTCAAATCTCAAGAAGATATTCTTAATCTCCTTTTTATTTAGTTCTCGATTTTATCATTTGTTTTTAACTAAGGTTAAGACATTGATCTTGAGTAAGCAAATTTTTTTGTTACCATAGATTAATTCTTTAGAATTGATAGACACGTATGTCCTACAAATTAATAATATATGATATGATTTGACATTTTTAAAATATATTATTCAATTAATTAAACAAATATTCATTACTCGTTCTTATTAGATGTGTATATTATAATGAAATCTTTCATCATATGTAATGATAATTAAATCATGATGAGATTATGATAATGAAATTAATCATTTAGAGATAAGTGATCTAAATGTTCATAGTCATAAGATCCTTGAGATGAGACATTTTGGATCCGGATAGACTAATGTATGTGATATTTTTTCATATGATGAGAATGATCGATCTCATTTGCTATTAGCATGAAGACATTGAGATATAATTATAATGTTCATTAGTTTAATGAGTTCACTGAACTGAGCAAATTAGAAACCCTGAATGGTTCTTATCAAACTATCAATTAGGATTTTCTATAATAACGATTACACAGTTAGATCTTTGACTTGAGTCGCCAAAGATGCCACGTGGAGGGGATCTTGTGTTTTAACTATTGACTTATGGATCACATATTTGATAGCTTAGTATAACGATAGATTGGGTACAAGAAAAATTTGGTGTAGACAACTGAGTAGACAATAAGGGATTGTCTACTCTTAGTAAGTAAGAGTAAATGTCCTATAGGATAGTATTCTAAATCAATAGTTAGGATAGATAGATGATTGGAAAAGAGTTTTTTAATTGATTTGTTTCTAAGAACAAGATCTCATATTGTTGGAATACTAAAGAGTTGACAGTCGATATCGTATTTCTTTTCATTCGAAATATTGAAGGGATGAGGGTTTATATATGTGTAGTATTTGATGATAGACATGATCAATGGAGATAAGTTTATCTTTATAGTCATTTGAGATTATGGGATGTGATTTATACCATTCATAATCCGTCGAATGATTAATCTATTAATGAATAATAGATTCAATTTAATTAATTTTTTATTTTAGTTAGACCTAAATCAAATAAGTTATTAGGTTTAGTGATTCAGATACATAATGATTTATCCATAAGTGTAATTTATAATGATTTTAAGTTTTAATAAAAAAATTAAATTTTTAGATAATTACTAATAGTTATAGTCTCAAATTTTATCAAATTGAAGGTGAGAACCACATCCTTAACTTTTTATTTATCTCTTCTTCTCTTTGGAAGATGTTCATAGGTGATGGAGTTTTGTTTGGGTAAAATTTTCGAGTTCGGTGCTAAGGGAGAACTTACTATGGATGAAGTTTGTGTACATACCACTAAATATTGAGCATTTGAATAGTTTAAATAACTTTAAAAATTATTTTTTTATCTTTAATGGATTAGATGAATCTCTAGTATATATATTAAACCCATTTTAATCGATATTCGATTTATGTTGTTCAGTTTCGATTGAGATAAGATCAATATGAACCTATATGAATCGTCACTTCCACCACACTAAATTTTACAGAATGATTTGTTATAGTGGTATCAAAATCAAGTTTAAATCTTCATTGAAACTGACGTCGAATCGATGTTACTTTATGTATTTTATGAAATATTTATATTTTCTAAGTCACCATAATTTATATGAGATATAAATTTGAGATTAATTGACATTAGTAGAATCTAATAACATAGGGATCTCTAATGTCGCAAACCGTTTAAATTTTGGACCGCCGAAAAGTCTAAAAAAAGTCTCAAAATATGGTGATTCTATCATGCTTGAATAGTCACCTAGATTTAAGAATTTTATGAAAGCTCTATTTGAGGTAATTGAAGTCTTATGGAGGCTTTGAATGATGAGTAATATGATTAACTACCCTTTCACCATGATTTCATGCTTTGAACGGCAATAAAGAGGATTTGAAATTTTTCAATGGTGAGAACCCTAGTGGTGGTGGCAGATTCCCCTCATAATTGTCATATTTTGGAAAGAATTTATGGGATTTGGATGAAATATTTGAAATCCTTGTTGGACAACGATTCTATTTAGTATTATTTGAAATTTTTATTACGTTTGAAAAGTATCGAATTGGTAAAGAGATCAGGTGTTCCTATTGTGACAGTGTTGTTCCTATTCTTCCCCAAGTTTTCATTTATTGGGATTTCTTCGTTGGATAAGTTTATTTTTTTTTGGAATCCTCATTAAGATTTTAATGCATATTTTTTTGTGATTTTTCTAAACCTTGGATTAGGAGATATGTCTCTTGAAACTTGTAGCTACGATATCCTTTAGCAACGCCTTACTACGTAGAGAAGACAGATGCGGACTTGGTTGCTATAGTCTTTCTTTGTGTCTAATAAATGGAGAGTTGGTCATTTTTTCAATAAATTAAACTCACATTTAATTGATAATTTAAAATTATTTATCTTTATATTTCCATTCATATGGAACTCTTCGAGTCTTTCTCTTATTAATATGATAATATATTAAGCTAAATAATAGATTGACTTATATTAACTCATTTCCTTTTAAGAGATGTTGTACACATATCATGAGAGTTTAAATATCTAGTATGATTAAATAATTTAATAAGCTCTTAGTGGCAAACACTTTGCCATTCAAGGTCAGAACAATTAACATTTTCATAACTTATAATAAATCATCATTTATTCAGGTAGAAAATATAGATAATGTTCTAATATAAAGATGTAATGACAAACTTAATAATTAGGACATATCCAAAAGGCTATTAAATATTTGTATCTCCTATTAATAAAGACGTAACTTTTGTACCATGTTCATATGTAGGTCAATATTTTTTTATTAAGACTTTATTTACTTGTTATTATTTGTAACTTTTTACAGACATAAATGCATATCCAATATCTAATACCAAGATATGCATTTATAGTATCTTATAGAAGATATTCACATATAATATCTCATAGAAGATCTACACATCTAGTATCTAATACCATAAGATGTATGTTTAGTATCTAAAATTATGATATACACTTATAATATTTAATACTATTAACTATATACATGAGACAAAAAAATCAATGACCTAGATGCATGAAGTTTCTCAAACTCTATCATTACTTTATATACAACACACTTTATACTTTCTCTTCTATTTATCATCATCTTGATAATAGAAGAATTATCTTATGTCTTATTTAGATTTTTATTTTTTTACCACATTCTTTGATCTTTAACTATGTTCTTTTATTTTCACCTAATGATTTTAGGTCTTTTCATTGGTCTTACTTACAAGAAGTATTGAAGATGTATTGTTGCTCTAACTTGTCCTTAATTAGCTTATCACTATGAGTTATTATGAATCTCATATCTATTTATCTATATTGTCTCTATAATTTATATCTCATAGAGACTAACATCTAGTATAAGATAAACAATGCATATTTTCTATTATATTATGAGATAAGATCTTGGTATTCTCTCATATCATTTTGATAGTGTGAAGACACCTATTTCTCAAGTAAGATAGTCATTTAGTCAACTATTAAAATAATTTTCTTGAATGTAAACTAGTTTAAGAAGTGTGAGCTATTAAGTTACTTAACATCTATTATGTCTTACTACGTGGTTTATTATCTCATTTTATAATGAAGATATAATTTCACTAATATAACATTGTAGACATTCATTTAAAATTATTATACAGACTTTCGTCCTAATTTATGATCTCACTAATTTTTGATGAATTTGTATAACTCTAAATATGCAAAGCTGTAATATCACGATAAAATATTATTGAGGACTAAGACTCTATTAATATTATAGTAACAACCTTGTGAGAATCACATCAAGTCATCCTATATTTAATATGTAAGTAATTTTTGTCAATCATAACTCTTATAACTCTTAGTTATTTAGCCTCTAGAGCTATAACCATGTGAAAACATAAGTTATATACTCTTGTTATGTCAAATTCGCTTGTTATATTATAAGAATGGATTCTTAGCGTTGTCCTTGTTAGAAATACAATAAGGTCGTGCCAATGAGCCATTTCAAGTTTGGAGAGTGTCTTGGCCACAATCACCAATCCATTGTTAAATGAATTTTGTATGAAACACTACAAATCTATCCAATTTAAGATTGACTCATCAAAATCATAACAATAGAATGTTATGAGTCCTTAATGTCTCACATTTATCAACCTAATTAAAATGAATGATTTTATTTTAGACTCATCAATAATATATTCTAATTATAATATATAGCTTTAGACTATCATGTCTAAGATATATCTTATTGTACACATTCACATGTCATATATACAAACAATTAAATGGAAGATTAGAAACTTAACCCTAATTGTGCAACACATGAGTTAGAATCGTATGCAACTAAAAGAGTTAACATTTGATGTTGGTGTAGTAGTGTCTTCACTTTCATAAAAATATTTCTCTATGTGGTCTCACTCTCTCCTCCTTCATAAACCAGTTTCTTGTCATTACAAGGGACCTAAGGAAATGTAGACTCGCAAATATAGATAATTTAATAAGTAATCTTAGTTTTAACCAAGGGGACTACATTAATGGAGGGAGGTAGAATGTATTATAGAATGCGGGGTCGCAACCTAGGTCATGATCCAGGCTTGACTCGGTCAATTTTTGAGCCAACTGACTCGGTCCCGACCCTACGACCTCGACCTGATGGATGCTTTGAAATTATTATTTTATTATTTTTTATTGTGACCCCCGCCCAACCCGGGTCAATTTAGGCCCAATCAACCCTACCTTGGAGAGGAGGCACACAAGACTTATTAAACACATCACATAAGTTAAACATAATCTCATTAAATTTAAGTACGTGATCTTCATATATTTATACTATTAAAAATCACATTACATAGTACGAATTCGTAATATTAATATGATCTAAAATTTATAACATCAAAATATAATTTATAATTTTGAAATTTTAAATATTATGATTGTTATAATTTTCATGAAATAAATAATTTGAATAAAAATATAAATAATTTATATAAATTAAACAAACATATCTAAATTATTTAAAATATTTATACTTTTTAAAAATTGTACAAAATTAATATCATAATCATTATTTTATAAAATATTATTTTTAAAATATTAAATAAGACACCAATTTAATAAGTTAAATTTTAAAAATAATTTTATTATTTAAATATGAATATATGACAATAAAACTCAAAATTATCTAATAAGTCATTAAACGTTTTAAATTTTATAAAATAAATTTATAGTTTTTTAAAAAAAAATTAAAAATTTTATGATATTTAATTTTGGAACTTTTTGATTATTTAAAACATTTAATATAATATTAAGTAATATAATGTTATCATAATGGCGTCATGGCGTGGATGCTGCATTCCCAACAGAATTTTATGGGTAAAAATATGAAATATGAGCTCTGATAACAAAAGTATGAAATATGAGCTCTGATAATAGTGTGGTTGGTGCGTGATGATACTGGCCGGGTCAGCTAACACCCAGTCAAATCGGGATAAACATGGATTGGTCGATGCTGTAGCAACCAGGTCTTATGTGGACCCAATTCTTCCATTTTTTTATGCCCAATAAAAGCACTACAATGCTCGATTGAGTAGATAATGGCACCGCAACGTTAGGGGTGGATAACTCCTTATCCAAGATGCTAAAAAATCAAAAACAAATATGTTGGAATTATTATCGAATAAGGATTTGAACCAATCGGACTAAGCGTTGCCACCATAGAACCTTAAACGGTTAGAAAATTTTTAAATCCTCTTCCTCCACCTCCATTCAAAATAGGAAAACATAGGAAACATCAAGTAATCTCATTACCAATTTTATAAAGCTTCACAGGGCTTCAACTCTCACCATGTATGGAAATCTCCAAATTTGGGCGATAATTTTCGTAAAATCAAATCAACATTTTTCAAACTTTCTACTAGACTCTCTCATGTGCTCAAAATTCAAACTGTTTGTAGTCTTAGAAAGCCCTTTATCACAAGATAATGCTAGTGTCAACCAATGTGCTCCAAAATTCAAACTGTTTCTAGTATTGGAAAGTCCTTTATCATGAGATAGTACTAATGTCAACCAATCTCAAATATATATATCTTAGACAAATTATGGTATCTTCGTAAAAATAGAGGTTTGCACAATTTTAGAAAAATATATACTACATAAAATAACTTTGATTCGATATCAGTTCAACTAGGACTTAAACCTGGCTCTGATATCACTATAAGTAATCATCTTAAAAAATTTGTTGTAGTGAAAGCAATGCTTTTTATGTGTTCAAGTTGATCTTGTCTTGATTAGAGCCGAACGATGAAAATCAAATACCGATCAAAACAAGTTTCAATATACCTGTTAGAGATTTATCAAATCTCTTAGAGAGAAGAAGTAAGAACTTTCTAAGCTCTTAAAACTATTCAAGTGTATGATCGTTAACGGTAGACCTGTCAATGGGTCGGATTCAGGTCTAACGTAGGTGAATCCGAACCCAGATCCGAAACAGTTGAACCCATTTTTTTCCCAAGATCCAACAGGAACTAAGGTATCGATTCGAGATAAAGGTGAACCCGAAATCCATTTCGACGGGTTACCTACACGCGGACGTGCCCCCGCAAGGAGCTCACCGTGGAGAAGGCCGTCCAAAACTGGGTTCACGTCGACCGCGACAAGTTCCGATTCCCCGGTGGCAGGACCATGTTCCCCAACGGCGCCGGCGCCTACATCGACGAAATTGCGTGCCTCATCCCGCTCCGCGACGGTTCCATCCGCACCGCCATTGACATCGTCGAGGCCGTGGTGAAGTGTATCTTCTGGAAGATGATCAAGCAGGTTCGCGACATCGCCATCTTGCAGAAGCCCACCAACCACATTCACTGCACGGCCAGCCGCAAGCTCTTCTGGTCGCCGCCATTCTGCCCCGCGCGTCTCAACCCCGACTTCGCCTGGTACGCTCAGAGATCTATTCATCCACTGCAGGATCGATCTTGCTTTGAATCATGCGATGATAGCAGTCAAGAAGATGGAGGCCTACATCATGCCGCTGTTGTAGGCGCAGGAGCTGCGGGAAGTCGCTGGCAGAGAGCTGAAGAAGTGGCCGGAGAGGCTGACGGTGGTCCCGCCGAGGATCGCCGGCGGCAGCCTCCCCGGTGTCACAGCGGAGACTTGCGGTGTCACAGAGGATCGCCGGCGGCGGCTGCCACGAGATGCTCCTCGAGGGGAAAATAGGCGCCAGTCTCCCCTGCGAGTCGGCAATGGGACGACGGCACCCCGAGGTCCCAGAGGGACTCCGGGCCCGACCCTCTTTTCCAAGTGGATGTCCGAAATACATCCGAGTATTTTGCTTTCGGGGCAGGCTAAATCCGAAAACAATTCAGCGGGTTCGTTTGCTGTCTCAAACCTGGTAACTGATTCGGACTCGGGTTGAGATTTTGGATCCATAGATCCATTGACAGGTCTAGTTAACGGTATCCTCATGAACTTTCTACACATATGGAGTTCTCATACTTGTACTTTCCAACTCGTCTCGGATGATAGTCCACCATGGAAAAATATGCTCAATCGATCGATCGATCGATCGATCGATCGAGAGAGAGAGAGAGAGAGGATGTTGCCCATGATATTGGATCCTTTGACTTGATAAGGTTTGGCCCAATTCACTTATATTTATGGATAAATTAAGTTTTTTTATAAATATTCAAAATGTTTATAAATTAAGTCCATGCGTTTGTATCTACAGATCAATTCTTATGTGTGACCCATTAGACCCAATGGTCTATTTTGTCAAGTCATAATTAAAATAGAATAATGTTATTTAATTAAATTAAGTTTGTTAGCTGATAACAGATTAATCGACTTACTAATCATGGGGAGTATAAGTTACATTCATAGTTGTCAAGAGGCGGCGCCTTGGTGGTAAGGCACTACTTGGCTAGCATCTTGTCGAGTTAGGCTAGGTGATCAGCGACTACTCTGCATCCCTCGTTTAATAATATTATAATAATATTTCACTATCACTTATACTATTGTATATATATAATATTCATAATTATAAATGCATGTTATACACTTAAATTTATAAAAAACTTTTTTAACTCTCTTCTTTGTCTCTTACACACATCAAGTTTATCATGATTAATTATTTCTTAAAGTAAATATATACATATGCATACATAATTACATAAATAAAATCACATTTAAATATATGAACACATAAATATGTGGATTCAATTATAACATACAAATATAATTATATTTATGAATATATATTTGTATGTATGTATTAATACATATAATACTAACATCTAGTTATTCATATGATTGTGTATATGTATATCATATGTATATACGTATATATATATAAATATCTAATGTTACTGTCTTGACTGCTTAGGTGATGCCTAAGCAGTCGCCTTGTCGCCTAAGCAGAATTGACAACCTTCAATGTCTTGGATGTCATGTCATCTTGACAACTGTGCTAAGGTCAAAAATATTGTCTATCAAGTAGCAATGCAACTATAAGAGGTGTTCTCTCCCCCATTTTAGCAAGATATTTTGTTAACATGTTTGCATCATATTTTTAACCAATGTCCATAAACATCAACCATGACCTTAATTTGTTTACGAACTATATAATTGTATTAACATCATCACTATCAGTAGTAAAAAATAACCTATGTATTAAACCATCTTGCTACCATTTGGGTGCTGCGAGTGAACAATGTGATCACGATGGTGGTGTGCATGCTGGTGACGGAGTATGTGATCTGGTTCTACTCCATTCGATGTCAAGGAGGAACAGACGCTTGCGCAGTCATGCTCCCTTTGGTAGTCTATCACACTCGCAGGTATCTCAAGGGGTAAGAGGAACAGAGGCTATGTTGTAAGCTTAGCAAGACAGGAATAAAACGAAAGAAACATTATAACTTCGAAGTTGTGGTCGGTGTTTCTTACAAATTTTAGGGTTCTTAGGATCATAATCGTTAGAATTGATGTTGATGTATGTCTTGGATCATATTTTAGGTTGATGTATTTCTTAATTGTTGGATCATATTTTGATTAGCAAATACAGAAATAGTTTTTTAGGTTAGGTTTATAATATATCCGTCACCATATCTGCTAAAAAATGGATAATCGATAAACGACTATGGATACCCTATTCGGAAATTTTTGATGATTCTTCAACTATGCGTTAAGTTAATGAACGAGTTGGATAATCTGCTACTATTGACATCCCTACTGCCCCCCCCCCCCCAAGGGGGTAGTTCCTTAAGTGCCCCATCAAGGGGGCACTTCCCCTAGCACCTCACCAATGGGGCACCATGAGATTAGTAATATGTCTTATTTTTAGGGCATTTTTGTGAGAAATCAATACATAACAATGAATTTTTTTATTCCTTAAAACCATAGTATTTGCTTTGATTGATGCTGAATGAGTAAAATTAGAAATCAAATATGAGGTAGAACGACCTCATAGTATTTCCAAAATCTCTTATCATGCATGAAGAGAGGATGTTCTTACTTATTAAAAACCGTTCAAGTGGACGGATTTTATGATAGAAATGTATTACTAGTCAATCATACATGATATAATTTGACATTTATAAAAATATCTCATTCAAATGATTAGGCAAATCTTCATTATTAGTTCTTATTAAATGTGCATGTCGTTATAGAGTTCTTAATCACATGCAATGATGAGATCATGATAATGAGATTGATCATCTAGAGTTATGTGATATAAATGTTCTTAATCATAGGATTCTTAAGATCGGACATCAAGGATTCGAATAAACTAGTGTGTGATATTTTCTCATATGATGAGGATGATCGATCTCATCGGTCATTAGTTTGGGGATATTGAGGTACACACATAGGTACTCATTAGTGGAATTAGTTTACTGAATTGACCAATTTTAAAAACTTGGTCAGTATCTTATCAAACTGTCTATCAAGTTATTCTTACATCTCGATAGCATAGTTAGATCTTTGACTTGAGTCGTCAAAGATGTATTACTTGATATATCTTGTACTTTGATTGTTGACTTGTGAATCACCATCTTGATGGTCCAGTATCGTTGATGTGTTGGGTGCAAGAGAAATTTGGTGGAGACAATTGAGTGGACAACAAGGAATCGTTCACTCTCAGTAGAAGAGAGAATGTCTTATGTGATAATATTCTAAATCCGTGACCAAGATACTTGGGATAATTAGAAAAAGAATTTTCTAATTGATTTGAACCTAAGTATAGGATCCCAAAGAGTTGGATTATTTAAAAGTTGACAGTCGGTGCTGAACCTCTGACCGACTAAGACGTTGTATCGGTGAAGATTTAAATCGGCAAAGATTTAAATCCGTATGATAATTGATGATAGAAAGGTCAATAGATGTTATTTAACTTTTAAAAGTTATTTGTGATTATAGGATGTGATTTGTATTCTTTATGTCAAAAAATAGTAAAAATTTTTATCAGATAATAATTTTGGTTTAGGGTCTATTTGGTTCCATGTAAAACTATTTTTTGGATCAAATTTTCCTGATATCTTTTCTTCCTACTATTATTTGTTTGTCTGTAAAAGTTTTAATCAATGTAATACCTTTTACCTTGACCATCTAAATAATGATTTTGGCCTCCAAAATTTTTGATTGGATACCATTTTTGATGGGTTCCCGTTTCGCTTCCATTTCAATCCCGAAGGAAGGTTTCAACACCAAACGCTAAGGAGGGCATCCCCATCCTCCAGCACTCTTACCCTTGTCTTCCAGCCACCCTAGGCTCATCCCAACCTCCCCAAATCGTCCTCTCTTCGTTCCGGTGCCCGAAGATCATCCCAAACTGAAGAAGAAGCCAGTCTATGCTCTGACATGCTGTGCTCCTGATCATCAGCTTCTATAGATCTTTATTATCATTTTTCGGCCAGGTTTTATTCATAATAAGTGTGCTTCATCGAGCTATCTTTCATCTCCAACAAACAAAGATCGATTCTGACATCACCTTGGTTCTTGGAGACTTCTACACCGGCGCTGCACAGACAGATCCAAAGTCTCCTCTTTTTTGCCATTGTTTACTCAATCAATTTCACTGAACTGACTTGCAGATTAAGCCTATACATCCTACATAGAAATTGTTCCCCGGTGAGTTCTCTTTAATTTAAAATAAGAATCATTCAATTCCAATATCTGTGGTGCCTATGGTACATCTTGCATCAACATCGCGCTGGTGGTTCTTGTATCTTCACTTCCAACAACAGAACTTTCAGGTAAATTCCTACCACTTCTGAAAGGATTCAAGAAAACTTGTCTTAATATAAAACTACCCTAGGTGAGTCCTCTTTGTTTTAAAACAAATAGAACTTAATTCTGACATTGATGCTGTCCGTTGCAATCTCTGCATCAGAGCTATGCAGTTTACATTGAATCGGTCCAACCCGGTTGCCACTTTACCTAGGTTGTGTTGCCTTTAATCATTCATTTTACCTTTGCTAACTTTTCATTCATATCATTTAGTTTATATTTAAGCATCATTTTTATTCAGTTTTGCATCATTTCATACATCATAAAAAAACCAAAAAAAGGGGTTAGGGCTAACCCCGAATCCGGTGAGTTTGTTTCTAATTGCCGTTTTGTGTTATTTTTTTTACAGTTACTACACTTCACTCAGTTCTAATCCTTCCTTCACTTGTTTTCTTGTCTTCTTTGTCTACTAGTTTCTCAGGTACATCAAGCTAGCATCGGTTGGACTCTCCCTCATTGGCCGGTCGAAGAGGAAGAAGGTTGAACTCACATCATCATCCGTGCTAAGGTACACACGGTCAACTCAATCTTGTTTTTATTCTATAAAGTGGAGCTCGTGGCTCCTGGCGACCACAATTTCTTCATTTATGTTCTAAGTCATTCTACTCCTCCCTTTCCTCCCACATGACCCGAACTGTCTCCGATGCTCGAGCGACGCTGTGAGATGAAAGTTCAGGAATCAATGTGAGTGTGGGACTAAGGTGAGGATTTTACTGCTTTCCGAGTATTTTTTGATTCACTCCCTTTCCCTATTCTATCATCACCTTTTCTTGAGGTGCCGATCCAAAACCCATTTTTGGAGTCAACAGCTCACCTCAATAACCTCAACAGCAACCCACCTACAACCGAGCACCCCAGCAACAACATGCCTATAACTGAGCGTCTCAGCAACAACCCGCCTATAACCAACCACAACCATAACAACAACCTGCCTGTAACCAAGTGCCACCACCAGCCAACCGACTTAGGAGGGGGACCGAAGAGAGTACGATCATCAACTATCATTTCCCCTCACCGATAGTTGTAATTCATTGATGGCTGAACAGTAGTTGGAGCTCTCGAAGGAGAGAGAAGGATGGCCGCTGAATGCGGACATGACAAAGTACTGCGCCTACCATCGGTATCCTGGGCATACTGTAGAAGTTTGCTTCCAATTCAAGGATTACATTAATGATCTCAACGATCAAGAGAATATTAACTAGGCACAGATGGGGGAGTCCATACAAGCAATGAAGGCACGACAGAATCAACCATGGCGACAACAACAACAAGCACAGTAGCAGCCCAGCCTGGGCATAGTCCAAGACCCACTCCTGGTACATGCACCCACTCAAGCACTGGCATCAGCCCCAATAAAGTAGCGACTCGGCCTCGTCCACTCCGCCATCGAGGAGTCAACCAACCACTCCCAGGGTTGGCAGGTAGAGGATCGAACCATTACCATGCCTGCCAGACCAACTCCACCCACAACCCTTACCATACTTTCCATATCGAGAGCCGCCCCCGGCCCATAAGTTACCCAAACACCCCTAAACTCAACCTCACCAACACTACCATAACCAATCATTAACCCTCCCTGGCACCTAATCATTAGACCGCCATCAACACCCCAACCATCACCTAACGCACCAACCACCATTCCTCACCGGTGCCTAATCATTAGACCACCACCAACACCCCAACCATCACCTAACCTACCAGCCTCCACCACTCCTTAGCCTCTCATCATCCGACCGTCACCCAACCTACCAGTCACCACCACTCTGCGACCCTTAATCATCCAACCATCACCACCAACACCCCAACCATCACCTAACATACCAGCCTTCACCACTCGAGACCTCTTATAATTCGATCCTCACCACCCCTACCTACCTCTGGCCCTTCAACATCCCAACCAACCACACCATCACCACCTTCACCACTCCCCCCTACCTCGCTGGCGTCGATACTTCGGAGTGGGAGGATGTTCCAAAGGGTCTGCCCCCAGGCTAGGATGCAACCATAAGAGCAGACAAAAGAGGAATTGGTAAAGAAACCGTTGCCCGGTACGACATATGACATGTTGAAGCACCTGAACAAAATGTCAGCACAGATTTCAATGCTATAGTTATAAAGAGGTCGAAGAATCACCAAGACATTCTACAACAGTACTTGTTGCAAGTCATGGTCAATGAGGACCTCACGCCCGAGAAAATCATCACTGTCTTGACCCCTAGGAGTGAGCATCTCACATTCACACAGGAGGAGTTAGCACAGCCAAAGATCAGAAAGTACGCCTTGTACGTTGCAGTGGTCATTAGAGGCACAAAGATCAAGTCATGCTTGATTGACACTGGAGCATCCATAAATGTCATGCCACTATAAGCATTGTAGCTATGCAACATCTCCGATGAAGAAATCGAGTCTTCCGCCGTCATGGTGATAACCTATGATAACTCCCGGAAGTCAGCACGATGGGTGGTTACATTGGAAGTAGGGCTCGGGCCGTGCACTGTTGCCACCGAGTTCCATGTGCTAGAACTAGACCCCACTTTCAAAGCTATATTGGGATGCTCGTATCTCAAGGCAGTAGGAGCTGTCGTCTTAACCAATCATCAGTGTGTAAAGTTTCCATACAATGGCAGGTAATCAAGGTAACCAACATCCCAATTCTGAATGATGTGAATGATCTCTCTTCTGCACTGCCAATATCGGAATCTATCTAACCGTTGGTTTCAACTATAGAGCTACCCGAGATCATGGTGTTGATGACATCGCCTCTAGATATGGTTGCTTAGTGAATGATGAAAGGAATGGGCTATCAACCAAGGAAAGGGCTGGGTAAGGAACTACAAGGGGTTGCTCACCCTGTCGAAGTTTTGAAGAGACTGAAAAGATAGGGGCTCAGCTATGAGCCTAGTCTTGTTCCGAGGATGGTCTACTGGCCAAAACATTCCATGGGACTCCAAAAATTCTTCATCAAAGGGGAGACCATGATGATGGCCGGAGACGAAGAAGAACCAACCAAGAGGAGGAAGGCACCAGAACACGAGGAAGAAGTGGACAACCTGAGTTCATCTCTGGTTTGGTTGTTCATGGAGAAGGAAGGACTAGTCAAGGGCGAGTCCATCTCTAAACAACTCATCCATTCAAGCTTACCTGCAATCAACATCCCACGTGAGCCATATCCTACGGTCACGTATTTCAAATTCCTCACGATTTCCCTCCTAAATTTGCTCGATGGGCTTTCTAGCTCGATTCCCAACTTAGGCCGGCTTGGCCACCTAAATTGATCACTGGGCCTGAGAGCCCATTTAAATTTTCTTACCCCACTGGGCTTCTATGCCCACTCTAGCTCAACAACACTGGCCCGCATGCCCACCGATTGGGCCCACATGCCCCTTAGATTTCTTTCTTAGCTTTGGGCCCATGCGCCCATTTATCGTCATTGTGGAGCCCGCGAGTCCATTTTTCTTATGTTTGCTTAAGCTTTTCATTTCCCCGCGAACCCCATCGGCTCATTCATATCTTATTATTGAAAACACCAAAAACATCAAAAAAAATGTCTTCTTGCAAACTCATATTTCCGTTGAGGAGACATCTCTACTTGTCTCGGAGGGTACTCCCAACCAGGGATCTCTCTTCTCCAAATTGCTGATTGATCTATTTGATCATTCACCCATTGTAGATATCACTTTTCCAATTCTATCTTTTTTAGGAGTTGTTAGGTTAGGTAAGAAGAAAATTCGAGGTAAGCGCATTCCAGAAAGTTATCTCCAATAATTAGCTCAGAAATGCAAGGAATGTGCAAGGCTGCCAAGTTTTTTGGAAAATGCTATCCAGCTTGATGAAATTCAATATGAGGATGAATTTAATGTAGATCATACACTGGGAGTCTACGAGGTTTTATCAGAAAGGATACTGATTTCGAGAAAGAAATTGAGGACTTGGCTGATGTGTATGCATCTAGACTTAAAAGGTTTGAAGAACCATCACTCACGGTAGATGAGCCGAAAAAAGAATTAAATCTTGGAACACCAGAAGTTTCTAAGACAGTCCTTTTAAGTGCAAACCTCACTCCCATTAAGGAACAAAGCTTAATTAAAATCTTGAAAGAATATAAGGACACGTTCACATGGACATACGAAGATATGCCGAGGTTAGACAACTCATTGGTTGAACATCGTTTGACTTTGAAACCTAGAGCTACCTTGGTGAAACAAAACTAAGGAGATTCCATCCTAATGTTGCACTTAAAATGAAAGAAGAGGTCAACAAGTTACATCAAGAAAATTTTATTAAGGTCATCCTTTATTCACAATGGGTGGCAAACATAATCCCTATCATGATAAAGGATGGACGAGTTCAGATCTGCATAGACTTCAGGGACTTGAACCGAGCGTGTCCTAAAGATGACTTTCCTCTACCTTATATTGATGTATTGGTTTATAACACCACTGAATTTGAAATGTTGTCATTTATGGATGGCTATTTCGGGTACAATTAAATCCGGTTAGCTGAAGAGGACTAGGAGAAGACCTCGTTCACTACACCTTGGGGAACCTATTGCTATGTCATCATGCCCTTTGGACTAAAGAATGCTAGTGCCACGTATTAGAGGGTCATGATGGCTATCTTTCACGACATGATGCATACCCTTGTAGAGGTGTAGGTGGACGACCTGGTCGTTAAGTCCAAAAGCTGAGAGGATCATTCCGACCAGTATCAGATCTTTTGTTCACTACCCTAACTTCCGGATAAGATTTTAAAGTTTTGGAATGTGTTATGGCTGATACATTGCAACATAAAACTTCTTCGGTCTATTATCTTTCCAACGCAACAAACAACATCGAATTCTGAGTTCGGGAGTGTCCGCAATGGCTTCCAAAAGAAGACACGCATAATCAGTCCCCATGCGCCTTAGTCCTTGGGCACATATGCCCTAGATCCAGGGCACATGGCCATGCGCTCTAACCCTGAGGCACAAGGCCATGTGCCCCCGATTGGGGGCACGAGGGAACTGATTTTCAATCAGGACTCTACCGGGTCGATTTTTTCGACTGGATCAGACCGTTTTTTTAGGGAGGATAAGATGCGCCCCCTAGCGCATGCGCCCTAGGGTAGGGCGCAAATTCCCTATTGTTTAGCATGGATTAGACCAGTTTTTCTCCTATAAATAGACTCCGATTCCGGTCATTCCAGAGGTTGGTTCACGACCCCTAGGCATATCAAGACATGAAAGCTCCTTCCTGCATCGATTTTGTAATTTTTGGAGAGAGAATTTTGGGTTTTTAGAGAGATAAAAGTCAGTTCAGAAGAGAGAAAGGTTGGTCTGCAGGTGATTTGTCAAGTCTCTCTTCTACGGCTTCTATAGCAGTGTGTGGACGTCTTCTACCCAAGCTCTCAACATCAAAGTTCTTCCTCTCCAAGTCTTCTTCGGTTTACAATTAGACAGCACATGATTCCAAGGTCGGGGCTGGTTGTGGCGAGCGCAGAGAAAAAGTCACGCCTGGCAGATCCTGGACTGCTGCTCAACTTTTTCGAGAACTCAGATTTGGCCATATCTCTCTCTATTCTTATCAAAATATTTCTGTTCTTCTTTCTATATCTTTGTTTCGTGATTCTACATCCTTCTATCATTTTTTTACATTTTTTGTATTATTTTTGATCTGTTAATCCGAAAATAAAAAAGAGGGGTTAGAGATAACCCGAATCCAGTCAGTTTCTTTTTAGTTGTGTGTTTTATGTTAGTTTCTTTACATATACTACACTTTATTTTAGTTCTAATTATCTTTTTCATCTATTTGTTTGTTTAGTTTCAAATAAAATCAAGCACCCATGCGTTGAGGACTCTTCTTCATCGGTCGGCCGAAGAAGGAGAAGCTTTGACCCGCACTCTTCACACTAAGGTACACACGGTCATTTTCATTGCATAAATCGGAACCCGTTGTTCTGGCAACCACATGTCTTAATTTTATTCTTCTTATCCTCCTACCACATGACCCTAACCATCTCTTTGGTGATCGAGCGACGTCAAGGGATGAAAGTTCGGGGATCAATGTGAGTGTGGGACCGAGGTGAGAGTTGCTTTCCGTGTTTTCTTCCTTTATTTCTCATCCCTTCTTGAGGTGATGATCTGGATTCACGGACTTCCCTGAAAAGAAGAGCACCATCAAATTTTTGGAGTCGACAGCTTTGTGGCGACCATGGTGAAACAAGCAATGTCTTTAACTGTGGGTGCTTAGTGTTTCTTTGCAACTAGTTCTAGTTCTAGACCGGTTCCCGCGTGAGCCTTTTCTTCTTTACACCTTTCTTAATTTTATGCCATCTCATAATTTCTGATTTCACCCATATTTCATCAGATTTGAAGTGCCAAGTATTTCATTTAATTTTGGTCATTTTATTTCAGCCGGTTCCCGCGTGAACCTACCTTTACTTTTAAAGCCAGTTCTTGCGCGAACCAACTCTCTTCTACAAACATGTTCCCATGTGAACCAACATTTATTTTCAGTCATTCAAATAAGTTTTTTTCCTTCTTTACTGCAGGTTATCACCCTCAAAATGGTCACCGAATGACCCTTTTTTATTTTCAATTTCTATTTAAACCGGTTCCCACGTGAACCACCCTTTTCCCTTTTAAACTGGTTCCCGCGTGAACCAATCTCTTTCTTTACTTCGGTTCCCATGTGAACCAAACCACTTTCCTTCAGACTTATCCCTACTTGGATCAGATCCTTATTCACCTTTAATTGGCCCCACATGGCCTTCTTTCAATCATTCAAACTGGTTCCCGCGTGAACCACCCTTTTTACCCAAAAACCGGTTCCCGCGTGAACCACCTTCACTTTTTACCCCAGTTCTCACATGAACCAGCTTATTCTTACATCGGTCCCCACGTGGACCACCCTTTTTGCTTTGCTATCAGATCTGAACCCTCTTTTTTCATCACTTTTCACTACCTTTCTTTGGCTCCCGTGTGAAACAATGTTTGATTCTAGTTTCTAGTTTCTTGTCTAGTTTCTAGTTACTTGTCTTGTGTGATTGCTTGTTTATTTAAGTTTATGTTTTGCTTTTTATTTGCTTTATTACTTGATTGCATTCTCTACTCCTTCTATCTACCTCTTTATTTTACACTTTTTTTCTTTTGAGGCGGGAGCTCACTCTCCCATTTACCCCTCCCATCCAAAAAACCTTCTTGGTGGATTCTGACCTCTCTTTTGGGATATTCCTTCCTAGTTGACTTAGTTGCATTTCATCAAGTCCTCTGTAATTCCTCATAGGTGGAGTATTTCTCTTCACGATCAGGTTGGTTGTACCACTCCCCAAAACCCGAAGCATCCTATGTTACCTATACATGGTGAGGTTGTGTGAAACCTAGGTCATTGGAGATTGGAGTTAGGATCCTAACCCATTTGTAGAGAGAAAAATTCTTAACAAATCCATAAACCTAAGGTTTAATCAAAATCATTACGTAATCCTATTTTCAAGTTTTTGCATCACTTGTTTGTCAAACAAAAATTCAAAACTCTAACATTTTTGCAAGATACTAAAAAAATAGAAAAAAAGCTCTTTGTTTGTTTTGCCTCTTTAGGCATTGATCTATTTAGTTTATGCCTAATTAAAATAATACTTTATTTTAAATTAAATTTATTATTTAATAATAGATTTAACAACTTTTCGATCATGAAAGGTATAAGGCACATCTCTTGATCTCAAATAACTTTATGGATGATCTCTTATCTATTAATTATTTCCATTATCAGTCCTAGCTTGATCATCTTTCTCATTTTTCAGGAGACTTGTGCCTTGATCAATTGGTTGAAGGTGTAGATCACCAGCTTGGAGGAACAGTGTCTACCTTGCAAGCAACTTTGGAGGCTGGGGTAAAAATCTTTTTTTAATTATTGTCTATTGCATCCCTTTTCATATTTTGACTATCACTTTTATCTTTGGTGTAGCTGAAGGCTCACCTTGGTGGTGCTTCCACCTCCCAGTGTGATAAGGAGATGGCTACCTTGCTTCTTTGTCTAGTTACCATTAAGCATACACTTACAGTGAAGAAGACTAGATACCTTCTTCTTTCGTTGCTTACTCTTGACTTGGTAGTTTTAATTTTGACATTTAATTTTTTTTAGGTAGCCAATCTATAAAGGTTAGGTACTTTGTCTTCAACTAAGTCTTCTTCTAGGATCCAAACCATAGAGGCTCGGTTGAAGACCCAATAGGATCCCTTTGCAGACGTTACTCAATCATAGCTACAAATGGCCTTACTAGAGACCAATCATGAAAGGGTGCTCTACACGCTTAAGAGACAGCATTTCAAGGCATTGTAAGACATGGAACAATAGCACATTGAGGCCTTGTTGGGTTGTGATGAGATGATTCAGACCCTAGAGCACAGTTGGTACCAGACTCAGATACCTATTTACAAGAGCTATGGATGTACCGATAGAGCAGCCGATCTCACTGTTCGGTGGGTAGGCATCCCAAGACCACAACCCATTAGAGTGGGACCCAGCCACAATAGAGTGGGATGCACCATAGATTCACACCCTCAAAGTGGTGTCTGACAAGACCGAAGTCACACCTCTGGTGTTTTATGATAGAAATGTATGCCCTACATGCCAATCATATATAATATGATTTGACATTTCTAGATATATCTCATTCAATTAATTGGACAAATCTTCATTATAAGCTCTTATTATATGTTAATATCATAATGAAGTCCTGGATCAAATACAATAATCATTAAATCATGATGAGATCATGATAATGAAATTGATCATCTAGAGGTAATTGATCTAAATGTTCCTAGTCATAGGATACTTGAGATGGGACATCAAAGATCCGAATATACTAGTGTATGTGATATCTTCTCATGTAATACACATACATGTGCTCATTAGTTAAATGAGTTCACTGAACTGACCGAATTAGAAATCTTGAATGGTATCTTACCGAACTGTCAATCACGGTTTTCTATCATTACAGTTGCATGGTTGGACCTTTGACCTGAGTCGCCAAAGATATCTTGTTGGGTGGAACTTGTGCTTTAACCATTGACTTATGGATAATCGTTTAGATGGTCCAGTATAGCGATGGATTGGGTACAAGAAAAACCCGATGGAGGTAATTGAGCAGACAACAAGGGATCGTCCACTCTCGGTAAGTGAGAGTGAATGTCCTATGGGATAGTAGTCTAAATCTCTAGCTAGGGTAGATAGGATAATTGGAAAAGGAGTTTTCCAAATGATCTAATTCCGAGTACAGGATCCTATAGAGTCAGTATACTAAGAAGTTGACAGTCGATGACATACTCCTTTCCGATGGGACATTGGATGGACGAGAGTTTATATCTGTGAATAATCAATTTCATTTAAGAAAAATATAGAGAGTTAATATTCCAATTCAATAAGTTAATATCATTTTTGTTTAAAGATGCCATGCCTTCGCCAAGGCCCAATTAAGGGGTTCGTAACCCATTTAGGTCCATGCTCTCCAAATGCCTATTTATTTTGTATCTATTCCATGAATAAAAAAAATATAGCCAACCGCGGGCCCACAGCCAACTCCCGTGTGCTAGTCTCGTGCAGGCCCATTTTTCATGATCCCTACAATCCAAGACCAGGAGCAAGTCACATAGTGGAGGAGGGGTCGTCCGGACCTCATCTGCTATTTTTCGCAGCTGAAAAGAAGGAAAGGGAGAAGAAAAAATAGAAATAGGCAGGTGGTGGCCAGATCCTCACATGCCAGTCTTACGCACACGAGCCCCTTCTCGTTGTGAAGCTCTTTCTCAAACTAGCGTAGATCAAATCAAGCATTGGCTGCCTGTCATTAGAGCTCAGAAAAGGGAGGAAGGAGATTGCGGCAAGTGCTCCGGTGGAAAGCCAGCCGCCGCCGTGGCCTGTTTTGAAGGAGTAGTCGAAGAATAAAAGGAGGACAGGGGGCGTCACGCGAAAGGAGAAGAAAAAAAAATAAGGAAAAAGGAATCCTTCGGAGAGAGAAGAGAAAAAAATGAGAGAAGGACGACGCGGAGGAAGCAAGAACGAGGGCGACAACAAGGTAAGGGGAGGGTGAATGCATAGTTTCCCCCGGATCTTCTCTTCGCTTAGTTGCAGTCGCAGTGACAGTATCAATGGAGGATGACGTGATCTGCTCCCCGGGTGTTAGCTACAAGTCCGGCGGCCCCCGCGTTTGATGTCGATGACACCCCCCACAGTGTCGACGACGTCGTATACAGCAACGGTGTCGCCATCTCCCCGCCTCGCTGGTCTTGATGACGGTAGAGAAAGGAGAAACCCCCAATGATGGTGACTGGACCTCCCATCCTCACACACTGTTGGTAGCGCCAGGTCCATCGACGGACCACCTTCCCATTTCAACGGAAACACTAACGACATCAACAGCTTTTCCCTGGAGGCCGCGGTGTCTCGAGCGACGGAAGCCATGGCGGGCTCCCTCGCTGGCAAGGGGTACCATGAAGGAGACGCGATTCTGAAGGCTCTGCCGACAACCCTATCTCGTAAGGGTGCCTCTGAACTCCACCAGCGGCAGCAGGTCCCACAGGGGTACCTGGTGGCGCCAAGAACAGACGCCTCCGCTGAAGTCTCCGTGGTGCTGACACGGGCTTGCCTTGTTGGTCTCGGCACCATCAGGTAGGGGAGGAAGAATCCTCCATCCGGTGATGGGGGCTCCCGGTCCAAGAAAGCGGCAGCGACGGTCTCTAGCAGCCCCAACACCATCGGCTATCTCTTCTTGGACTCTGGCTATGTCCCATCTCTTCGCCACTCCTCCAGTCATGGCAAGAGGTCTCGCAGGCGATGCTACCCCGGTCTGACCGTTTCCCCTCAATCTTGGTGCCAGGAGACCCCATGTGAGGACCACGGTGACTTCGATGGCAATCTCCCCCCCTTTCGTCAACGCCTCCGGTGGACTTTGACTTCAGTTTCATCGCAATGCTCGCGGCATCAGCAGATTGCACGGTAGCCGCAGGGTCAATTTCACCATCAGTCATAGCAGCGGTAGTGTGACGACCCGGAAAATAACAACATAAAACTACAACTACGCAGCGGAAAACATAACGTCGTGACAGTGGGAGAAATCCATCATTCGGATTTCATAACCCATACAAGCATGTGAAATCAACACACACGATCAAGTCTATAAAATTCCACAAGATTTCCAAAACCTGGAGTCAATAACTTAAAAATCAAGCCAACATCATCTATTCCAACTCCAACCAAAAACTTAAACATTTAAAGCAACTTAATTCCAAACCAAGTCCGTTCATATGTTCCATCTTTAAATCAAAACCACTAGATTGTTTAAGTACACAACAACCTAAAAGTCCAAAACAAGCAACCTGATGAAAATAAAATATATCACTCCGTTCCAACTCCAGGAGATTCTGGTTCTTCCACGGCCTCTGCTTGAGCCTCCAAGCCAATCTCCTGATCTTCAAAACCTGCTAAAAAATATTAACCCACAACGGGGTGAGTCCGGAGACTCCGTAGGATTTGCACCCTTCACCCATCAATCGGGTAATTAACATATAAACAAGCAGTGGTATGTAACATATCTAACTTGAGATGTAATACAAAAGTATAGAATGCCTTCTATATTAATCTCACAACCCATATCCAAACATAATTATCTTCAAAGAAAAGGTTATGCCAAAACCAATCAATTCTAGACCAATGCATTTAAGACCATAAAACTAAACAAAAATCAACTAGATGACCTTCAGACTTAACTTAACATGACCAATCTAACATGATACATTTCTGAATTTTTCAAACTTATCATGCTTTAACATCAAAACATAACATACAATGAGCATAATTTCATGTTCTTTCTAAACCCATAGTCATATGGCAAGGAATTGGTCGTCTTGCCTTTTCACATCACATATCCAGATCACTTTCACCAGCTCTAATTTATATATTAATAACATATACTAAACTAGCCCAAAGTGCACCTAGGCAGTGGTGACACTAAGGGAAAAACCGCGGTAATCCGGGATCTGTGGGAAGGCCGGATTTATCTAAGATACCCGCTGCCCACGGGCAATTTGACTAGAATAGGCTGGTGAAGCCTCATAACATGTGGTACAAAAATTCATAATAAATTTTTCAGATCATGACACACCTTCATACCATGTACACAAGACATAAACATCTTATTCTAATGTCATCCATGCAAATCAAATTGTTTTTATCATAAACTAGACAAGACTTGCACTAACCGACATGGTTAACATATCCTAATCAAAACTCATATCAAACTTGATAACATGAACCTAGCCATATCATGCAAGACATATTACACAATCTGGAACTAAACCAAATAATTTTTACATGATCTGTGCACATGCAATAACAAACCAAATCTAGACATGCTTAATTACATACACAAGACAATTAATAAAACCCAATTTTGGCATAATCAAAACAAGCTAACTTCTGATGTCAACACCCATAATCTTACCTAAACAGGTTCCAAAAAGTGAAATTTGATGACTTTTGATTTTTCCAAAACTCCACATAATTATATTTCAATTCTGGGTCCATTCTAGCACATAAACATATACATAAATAACATATGGTCAAGTCTCATGAAAAATAATTCTACCCATCCAGAATCATGCCAAACATGTCCCATAATATTCAAAGTATCATTTTCAAAGTTCTGGATTCAAGGATTTTTGAGAAAATTCACTAATCATGAGTCAAAAGTCTAAACTAGTCAAATCAAGGTCCATAAGTTAAATCATGCATATTTTATAATCAAAATGGGATAAAATACATAGACGAGCTTGAGAAACCTACTTGTAATCTTCTGTGAATTTTCCTGATTTTTCTGGATTTTTATGCTATTTTTCTTGGCCTTAATCTAATATCCGGATTTAATAAATCCGAAAATCAGAATTTCCTGAACCGGCGCCGAACCGGGCGGTTCGACCGGCTGAACCGGGGAGGTTCGAAGGTGTTGGACCGCGGCTCGACCGGCGGCTGGACCGGGCGCTGGGCCGGCTCGACCGGCGGCTCACGACGGTGGTTCGCGGTGGCGCCGGCGACGGCGGTTCGCGGCGGCGCTCGCGACGGCGGAGGCGGCCGGCGGCGCTCGACTGCAACGGCGATGGGCGGGGGAGGGTCTGGTCACGACGGCGACGGTGAGAGGAAGGCGACGGCCGGCGATGGCGGCGGCGAGAGGCTCTCCTACGGCGGTTCCGGCCGGAACAGGGGAGGTGACGGCGGCGGTTTCCGGCGACAGCCACGGGCGGCGCGGGAAGGGTTGGACGGTGACGCTCTCTCCGGCAAGGGAGGCGCTGGAGGGAGGAGACGGCGACGAGGTGAGGGGCCGGAGGCGGTGACGGCAAGGGGGAGGCTCGGCGGCGCTGGGTTCCGGCGGCGACGGCGGTTGCGACCGGCGACGGCGACGGAGGAAGAGGAGGAGAACTCGCGGTGGGGAGACGGCACGAGCGAGAGAGAGAGAGAGAGAGAGAGAGAGAGAGAGAGAGAGAGAGAGAGAGAGAGAGAGCGAGAGAGATCCAGCCGGGGGGGCTGCGTAACCGGCGAGGGGGGGCCGCGGCGGCGTTACGGCGGGGACGACGGCGAGGAATCCAGGACGGGGAGGGAAAGCGGGGGAGGCGGTTACCAAAAAAAATGGTGTTTTTTTTTAAAAAATTGCCAGGTATTACAGGTGTGGACGCCGGGAAAGAGAGGGGGGGGAGATAGAGAGATAGAGATGGATTCTCTCGTGCGTGTGTGTATTTCTCCTTCCTTGTGATTTTTGATAGGGTGGGTTCGTGTTAATCACGCCATAGACACGGTCGTGGATGATTCCAATGAACCGGTCTATCACCCGCTTTCCTTCCTTCTTTCCTTCTCCACACTCACCTTGATCCCCGGACTACTCAACCCTTGATGTCACTTGGGGGCATCGAAGGACCGGTCCGGGTCGTGAGGAGAATCGAGGGGAAAGAAGATCAGATAGCCGGCGGCATTATCAACACTAACATAACCTACAAACCGAGAGAGAAAGGAATAGTGTGGTCGCCAGGAGCCAGAGAGGCTCCGATGATAGAAGTAAAGGAGATGAACTAGTAAAGGAAATGAGAGTGACCGGTTACCTCGATTGAACTGGGAGATTGCGGGGGTTCTATCTTCTCCTTCCTCGGCCGGCCGGGGAAGAAGAGCCTTGAAGAAACTCGCTTGCCTGAAAGAAAAATGTGAACGAAAGCACAACAATTAGAACTAAATATGGAGCAGTAAATCGTTCGTAAGAAAGAAGAGCAATGACAAAAGGGGTTGAACGAACCGGATTAGGACTAACTCCTAACCCCTTCTTTAAGGGAGGACCTAAATGACCTAAGACTAAGATGCTTTATGCCATACTAATGCAACATGCATAATGAAACCCAAACAAACAATAAAGGAAAGGGTAAGATAGAGAAGAAGATTGTAGGGAAGCCCGATGCTTCTGGCTTCTGGAAATTGCAGGCGCTCCAACCACAGGTCGCCTGGCGTCGCGTCGAGGGAGCGCTTAAGTCCTTCTGCAACGCCTTCAATACAACCTTCTCCCGGTTCCAATGACGAAGGATCGGATTCCTAGCCTGTTCTTGAAGATTCCTTGGCACTCTTCGTATGGCTTGCAAGGGCTTTTAATGGTATGATGGCGGGGGTCTTGAATGGTTTTGAGTGATATTGAATGAGAGGGGTGGAAGAGGTGTAATGGAGGATGGATAGGCTTGGGGTTGGGATGGTAGACTCTAATGGGGGTTGGAAGGTGGTGGAAGGATGTTGGGGAGGCTCAAGAAAACTCTTGGGGAGTTAAGGCTCTGGGAATCCCTCTCTCTGCTCCTTAGACTCTCTCTTTTGGGAGCTTGGAACCTCTTAAATGTGGGAGAAGGGTCTCCTTTTATAGGTGCGCAAAAGTGACCCTAGCGCTCCGTCCTGAGGACGCCTGGCGTCGCGGCATGAGAGCGCCTGCAAATCCGCCGACAAGTCGGCGGATCCGCACGTCCGACCATACCTGTCGCCACCTACCACCCTGCGTGTCAGGCGGCGGTTGTCAGCGGAAATCCTGGCGCTCTGACAGGGGAGCACCTACGACCTACGGCTGTCAGACTGCAAATTCGGCGCACGCGGAGCCTGCGGTGACAGTTGTCAGGCGGGAATCCAGGTGCTCCGACGGCGGAGCGCCTGGACCCTCGGTACGATTTCGACAATGCATCGCTGACCGTCTGAAAAGCCAGCTGTCACGCGCGGGATTGCAGGCGCTCGGGCAGAGGAGCGCTTGTACTTTCGTTCGCCTCTGGGTACGGTGGTCGTCCGGCCGGATAAAAGAGTGAAAAGGCGGGAAATGCCAGGCGCTCTGACGTCGCGACGCCAGGCGTCGCTTCGTCGGGACGCCTCCAAATTTCCTGAAATTCGGTCATTTTTATGTTGAATCGACCTCTCTAATTGGGAGAAAACAAGTGTTACCTATAGAAATGAGATTGCACTTTCTGTAATCGGGCCGAACTCACGTATCTACAGCTTGCCTCGCCTTGACGTTGGTTTTGCAAGGGAGCGACGCGGAGTGTAGCGGAAATGACCGTAGCGAGGTGAAGCGGAGTAAAGTGATGGCGGACTGAAAAACTGACGTCAAGGTGTAGATTTAGATACGCGACTCACGACCTGACCAAGTGAATTGAGCCTTCTCAAGATCCGCAATTGCCTTTTGTATCTTCCAGACTGCTTTCGTGGTTAATTGGAGACGAGATGTGCCATGGGCACGAGAGAGGAAAATAAAAGCCTGCTCCCTGCGTGCGGGGAACCTCCGAGCGCGGCTCGTGAGTTCATCTTGGTTAGCGGCCCAGCTTTGTGGTGTGCTTGTACCAAGAAGGGCTGAACAGAAGTTGATTTAAAAATCAAAAGAACCTCCAATCAACTGGAATTAAGTCTTTAGGATTCATCCGGTCCATGCGGGAACTTGATTTAGCTCGGAGTGGAATAACCTCTCATCTTAATATAAACACTTGTTTGCTTTGTCAGAGAGAGCGATCTTTCATGAAGACAACTATAACGATGATAATCAAATGCAGATGATGTATGCGGATGCATGCTGGGTGAAAGAAAGAAATAAAAAAACCAATATTTAAAGAACATAGTTGAAGATATAGATCACGAGTGGTGGGTCAGGATACTGATCAGGAACCGTCGTCCCCAAAGCTCGTGATTTTGGCTTATCCGCAGGTTCATTGAACAGCCGTTCCGTCCTTGATTTTGTTGGAGGGGTTCTCGGGCCCGGCGTTCTTAGAACTTGTGGTCTTCAACATTTCAAATACTACTATAGTTAATATGCAAGAAAATACTGATTTTTGACCATTTTTAATTATTTTCTCTCCTTCTTTTCGGATTTATTCAAAGCGCTCCTTCGACACGACGCCAAGCGTCGCAATGTAAGAGCGCCTACAACCCTGCGCAGCTTTCCGTCAAGGGCCTGTCGCCCGTCTCGTCGTGGGTAATGGGGGGCTCCCCCTCTCTCTTCCCCGCCCCTATTTGACTCCTAGGCCGCCCAAGGGGAGGAGAAACCCTCCAAACTCTCCTTGGGCCGCCCCTTGCTCCATCTCCTCCTCATTCTTGCTCTCCACTGCTGCCATGGAGCTTCCACACCGACCCGATGCTCCGTTGAAGGCGAGGCGGTTTTCAGGCATTCCGGGGCATATCCGGAACCGAGTCTCGGCGGGAGTGGTAAGTTTCTGCCTTTATTGGTCCTTTGAAAGCTTGTTTCCCTCGTTTTGCTCCCTTGTGGGCCCTCTTTTTGGCCGGTTCCTTCCCCCATTTCCGCCCTTTTCTGGTTTTCTGTCGGATTCATCCAAGCGCTCTATCTTCACGACGCCAGGCGTCGCGTCGTTGGAGCGCCTGCTATTTCCGATGACAGTTTCTGATTTTGTTCAAACTTGTTCTTGTGCAGGAACCTCCCCCATTTCCGGGTGCACGCTGCCGTGGCCTGTTTGGCTGGATAGACCGCCTCATTATTTGTCTCTTTTACCATAACCGTGCCTTCCTTCGCGAGTGGGGCCTTATAGGTCTCCTTACCCATGCTCGCAATATATTGAAGTATCATTGGGATTTCTCCCTCCTTGCTGCCCTGGTAGAGTGTTGGCATCCTGAGACCAACACCTTTATCATGGGCACTTATGAGTGCACCATTCTTTTAGAGGAGGCCGAGATCCTTCTTGGTCTTCAGGCAGTCCCCATTCGGCAAGAACTCTTCACTTTTGTCCCCTCTGATTTCTTGTCTTCTCAGGAATTCCTCGAGGAATTCATGAGTCCTACTTCAGCCCGTCTAATCATCCTGGGGGACAGGATTAGCGTAGAGGGCCTCCTGAAATGGACCATCGGTGCCATAGAAGGAGCTGGTAATGATGTTGACCTTCTCCCTGGCATGAAAGGGGCTGCCACCGTTCTTGTCTCCACCCTTCTTTTCCCGGCTGAGGATGGCTGGATCCACCCCGGGTGTCTATCCAGTATCCGGGGTGTTTGGCGGAGGGAGAGGATCATCACCTCTGTCCTCGGTTTCTTGTATGATGGCTTATTCTCGGCATGCATTGGCCGGCCCATGCATGGCAGCCTTCTTCTCTTAGCATCGTGGGCCGATTGGCATTTCAAGTTCAGTGTGGCCGATCATCGCGTGTCTTCTTCCCGCTATTTTCTTCATAGCCCTCTTCACACCATTACCCATATCTTAGGTATGGAAGAGAGGGTTGTGAACACTTGTCCATCAGTGAAGACCCGCCAGGATTGGCGTGCATATTTCTTAGCCAATGACCTCTCTGCCTTTCTATGCCCTCCTCCTCCCATGATAGGGAGAGAGGTTCGAGTCTGCCACTTTCCAGGTGTGGACCTGAGGTTGATTACTAGTTCATCGTTTGTTCTGTACAACCCACACAGCTGCTTTCCACAGATCAGTGCTCCTCGATCCAGGGTGCCTTGTCTTTCTCACCTTCCTGCGATCAAGGATCGCCATTTTGGTACCCCTGACGACGCGGAGGAGTGCCGGAGCATCATCGAGCTTTGGAGGGCTTGCCGGACTTTCCAGGTGGGCGAGGAGGTGCAGGAGGATGGCGATCGAGTGGCACGCTACTCTGCCAGGCTGCGGGCCCTTCTTCAGTGATCGGCTTGACATGCAGTCTCTTCTGGGCCATGTGTGGCCAATATTATGTTCTGTTTGTTCTTCCGGGCCCTGCGTGGCCGTCTATGTTGTTGTACTTTCTGGGCCCTGCACGGCCATTTATCTTGGTTGTTGTGTTTATGGGCCCTGCGCGGCCGTTGTGTTGTTGTACTTTCAGGCCGGGTGTGGCTGTTTGCACCAAGCTCGCTTTTTCTGCAAAATTGTTAGAATTTTCCAAAAGAGTGCATGTGTATGGATATATGAATCGAGCAAACAAGTAGAAAGTGTTATGACATTTGGCTAACAAAAAGCAAGAAATGATAAAACAAGGATTTTTGGCTACTGAATTTACAGGCGCTCCGGGAACGGGCCGCTTGGCGTCGCGATGTGGAGACGCTAGGCGTCCCGGATCCGGACTACCGGGCTTTTCAGTGGCCCTTCACATTCCCCTCGATTTTCGACCCGTTTGTTGACGGAAGATCCTCGAGGTTGGTGGTTTTGTAACTTTTGCGATTTTTAGGGAATTATGAAGATTTTTTTTGGAATTTTTCAAAAAATTTTGCCTTCACTATATATACAGAGTTACTGTAGTAACTTCATTTTCACGCGAGCATTTCACGGTTCCAGTTGAAAAGGGACGCATATTCTGGGGCTCCGTGCGTCTTCCACATACATCCAGGTCAGTTGGTCTCTTCTTGGAAGTCGTAGAATAGATTATGAACTTTCCGTTGGCATGAGTTTTCCGAGATTTCCGAAATTTTTCGACCGATTTCGACGGCGTCGAAGTCGGTCAAATCTGGCTGGCCAGGCGTCGCGAAGCGGCGACGCCAGGAGCCTGGCGTCGCGAAGGCAGAGCGCTATTCAAGCGCTCTGTCTTCGCGACGCTTTCGGTAGCGTCGCGAAGTTGGAGCGCTAAGCTAGCGCGCTGACTTCGGGACGTCAGCGCAAGCGCTCCGAAGGGGGAGCGCCTGCTATTTCCGGAAACTGGGTTTCTTCTGATTTTTGTTCATTCATGTACGATACTAACCTGTTGATGCCTTGCCTTGCAGATGGCGAGGCGACCACACTCCTCTCGAGTACGCCAGAGGTCTCCCCCGCCGGCCCCGGAGTCACCTCCCCCAGCCGAGGAGGTTCCATTGGTTGCGCCGGAGGCCCGGCCGCACCCCCGCCTTGAGGTTAGTCCCTTTCCTGCCTTGCTTTTGACAATTCACCTGCACTTTTATGAGACTGACAAAAATATTCTTTTCTGTATGCAGGGCAAGCTCCGCTCCCGCATCTCGTGGGAGTTAGTTATCTGCGTATACGAGGGGCTGCAGGAGTTCCAGAAGAGCAGACTGAGTGCCATGGGCTTCGGTTTGCTCCTCTCCTGCACTGCGATCTGGGAGGATCTCTCCCTGATCCAGGCCCTGAGGGAGCGGTGGGACTCGGTCTCCCGCTCCTTCATCTTCCCCTGGGGGCACATGGTGCCTTCTTTGGAGGATGTGGCCCGTATTACGGGCCTACATGTACGCGGCCGGCCGGTGACCGGCAAGACCTATGAGGACTATTCCGGTTTTTGCCGGGACCTCTTGGGTCTTGACACTCCGACCCTCCCAGGCGGCACGAGGATGCTGGGGCGGGAGGCCATCGGGCATATGGTGGGGTTCCGCTCAGCAGCGATCCCCAAGGAGGGTGCCCTTCTCTCGGAGGTCAGGGGTCGCCTGACCGCCGAGGTGAAGGAGGAGCTCTGTGGCGAGGAGGGCACGGAGCAGGCAGACAGGGACCTCCGTCGGTTCCTATTGTTCTTGCTTACCCGGCTTTTGCTGGGCAGCAAGGGTGACAGGATCCACCTGAGGTGCCTGCCTTTACTCGCCCGCCTTTCGCGGGTAGGTGAGTATGCCTGGGGTGCCGCCATGTTGGCGCATCTCTTTGCCTCCCTCGCCATGGAGTCGAGCCCTGTTGGCGTCGCCGGCTTCACTCCCTTTCTCCAGGTAATTACTTTTACACAGTCTATTTTAAATAAGTTGCATAATTCATACCTGTGTATCTGACATGTTTGCCATTCTTAGGTCTGGAGTTACCTGCACTTGCCCCTCCGGCGGGCGGTGCGACAGACGGGGCCAGTTCGCTACCCGCTCCTCCGGCAGTGGGTGGCACACCGGGCCGCATCTCCCCACCAGTACCAGGTGGAGAGTTTGCGGAAGGCCTTGCTTCACCTCCCCCATGACCGGGTAAGTGTTTTTGGCTTCCGCTCCTTTGATTCTTTGGCTTATCTTGTCTAGCGTTGCTTTCTGACATTTGTTTGCCTCCCTTGCAGGTAGTGTGGAGGCCCTATCTCCAGGACGATGACACTGCCCAGCCTTGGGTGGTGGAGTCCCAGGCAGTGTTTGGTAGGGACACCTACCTGATCTGCCTGAACGAGATTGAGCCCCTGTGGCTGCGTCTATCGATGCGGTCACTGGGGTTCAACCAGGAGTGGGTGACCCTTCCTCCCTACCCAAAGATGGGGAGGAGCACTCGTGGGCTGGTCCACAAGGTGGACTGGCGGGAGTCGGGCCGGCTGGCCATGGAGATCTGGGATCGGGGCGGTACCCCGGTGGTCTCCCAGGCGACCGACTGCTCGGAGTATCTCCGGCAGTTCTCCGAGTTCTACGGTCACCTGTTTACAGTGACCGACACGGTACGTTGCTTCTTCTTCTGATTATTCTTGTGCTTGCTTGTTCTGTTCTGACCAACCCTTCCTTGTAGGCAACCCAGACAGAGCTCACCCACCTCCGTGACCAGATCACGGAGCGGGATGATAGGATTCGGGAGATGGAGGCCCAGCTTGCTCAGGTACGGTCCTCTCTTGATCATTTGTTTATGGTAATTCTTTTCATTGCCTTCACATCGTCTTTCTTGTTCAGCGTGCTACGGCTCCATCTCCGAGGTCGCAGGGAGAGGTGGGGCCGCGTGGCATCTGGCGGCCTCCGCGAGCGCGTAGACGCTGCCGCACCTCTGAGGGGGCGCCCCCGATGGAGGAGGAGGGGGAGCCATCTGTCCGCAGGCCGCCCGAGCAGGAGGGTGAGTCGGCGGCCTTTGAGCCGGTCGTAGGGAGTCCGGCATCGGTGGGGCCGGCGGCGCACTTCCCAGAGGTGGAGGTTCCGTTGGTGGCAGAGCCGTCAGCGGAGGTCAGCCTCGGCTTTTTTTTTCTTTTACTGCTTAGCTGTATTGTTCTAACCCTTATGTTGTGCAGGTCTGAGAGCTACGGGCTCGGGTAGCCGAGCTAGAGGGTGCCCGAGGAGCAGCCGAGGAGACGGAGCGAGCCCTTCGGGACCAGGTATGCTCCCTGATTTGCTTTATTTTGCTTTCTCGTGGTATCTAATCCTCTTTCCTGCAGGTTACTCGGCTCCAGGCCCACGTGGCTGACTTGGAGAGCCGCCCTCCCCCGGCCGACTCTGCCCTTCTGACAGAGGTAAGCTCCTTAAGTTTCTTCTTTTGAGGCTGTTCCCATTCTGCCCTTTTCCTTGCTTGTCGTTGCTGATCTTTGTTTGATCTTGCAGCTGGAGCAGTTGAGGGCTCGGGCCCTCCCTGAGAGTGAGCAGATCCTCCGGCTGCGGGTCCAGCATCTGGAGGAGATCCGGGTACTGGAGACACGGCGGGCGTCGGAGCTGCTGGAGCTGGCTCGCTCCTGGTCACAGGGTCGGTCACACCGATCTGACTCTCGGCGGACGATGCTTCATGGCCCGAGTCGGTCGGGCACCACTTCTCGAGCTGGCGGCGAGAGGACTCCCCTTCCCCCTCCTGTAGCAGAGCCGGTTCCCCAGGAGCCAGCGGTGGAGGGAGGCGGCGATTCTGATGTGCCGGCCCCCTCTGCCACATGATACACTTGTATACATTTTTGAGTCCATAGTGGATTTGTTTTGGCCATCTGCTTCTTCTTCTTTTCTATCTTCGTACCTGTTGACTGTCTTATTGAACCAGAAGAGTGGTTAGATTTCGTTTAGGCTTAGCCTCTTGCAAGATGTCAAGAGGCATGGGCCTTCTTAACTAGGCAAATAAGAAACATAGCTATGTAGTGCAGAAACGAAACGTGCATGGCAGAAAATTAAACATGAATGCAACTAGACATGCGGTCAATTTACAAGCACTAACTCTTTAGTTTTGGGGATTTTTCCTATTTTTTTGGATTTTGAATTTTATAGAATTTTTTGGGGTTTCAGATATTCAAATTTGTAGGGGGGGTTTTGAGAATTTGCATTTTTTTTTTGAAATTTCTAGATTTGTTTGGATTTTGGATATATTCTTTTTGTTTTATGGACGAAGTAGTGGTTCTCACAATTTGCCCTGCTTGCAACTGGGTTCCCCTTTCACAGTATGTGTAGTAGTTAAGAACAAGCGCCACGTGTAGGTGATATGCCTTCTTCCGGGATTCTTAGGCTTTCTGCCCTCAATAAACCAGGGTCCTGCTCGGGCTTGGTCGATCAACCCTACCCACGGTGGTTTGAAGAAGGAAGAAGTCGGGACAAGCCTTCGGTCAAACTCAAAGGATATCAAGCGGGTTTCCGTACTAATGTCCATCTATCAGGTTCAAATCTTTTTGGGTCATTCCTTCTCGCCCATTTTTATGGCCCACATTCGGACAGGTCATTTTTGCCTGAGGGGTTCATTGCCCATCTTTTGGAGCCTTTTCTTCTTTTTGGGGCTACTCGAGGCACTCATTCAGACAGGTCTATGTATTTCTTTCTTTTGTTGACCTGAGGAGTTCATTGCCCATCTTTTGGCGCCTTTTATTTTGAGAAGTCAGACCTTCTATGATTTTATTCTTCCAAGATGATGGACATTTTCAGTATTCCTCGCTTTGAATCCCTCGAATCTTTCCTCAGGCCGAAGCGAGAGAAGAATAGGGTATGGCTGATCTTCTTTGCCTAGCGCCACCTGGTCTTCTTTTCTGGCTTTGGCCATCGAATCCCGGAGTCTAGGCGTGCGATGTGCATAGTGTGATGCCTATCCTTAACCCTCATTTGAACAGGTGGTCCTAATAGCAAGCAAGGATAGGTGAGAGTAAACTTCTTCCACGACTTTTTAGTATTTTACATTTTTTGTTGTTTTTAGGGAAAATATTTCTTAAGATAGAGTCCATTCCAAGGGTGAGTCAATTCGTCTCCATCTGCGTTAACTAGCTTATAAGAATTGCCAGGGTAGGTTTCTGAAATTACAAAGGGTCCCTCCCAATTTGGTTGAAGTTTTGAGCGGGGACCGCCCGGCTTTATGAAAATCCTTTTAAGCACAACCTCACCGATTTCAATTTTTCTCTCAACCACCCTTTTCTGATAAAATCTTTTAAGCCTATTCTGATAAGTCCGGGCATGTTTGGCGGCGGCCAACCTCTTCTCGTCCAAGAGTTCGAGCTGTGCTAGGAGAGATTCCTGCCGATCATCCGTAGGGATGTCTCGATCGATCTGAACTCGGAGGGAAGGGATGAGTACTTCGTATGGGACTACCGCCTCCATTCCATATGCCAAGGCATAGGGAGTCTGGCCCGTTGGGGTTCGGACCGAAGTGCGGTAGGCCCATAGAGCATCGATCAACTTATCTGGCCAATCCGCGAACTTGCTGGATTCACATGTTTTCTTAACGATTTTTATCAGGGTTTTGTTAGTGGCTTCTGCTTGACCGTTGCCTTGAGGGTAATATGGGGATGAATGATGCAATTTTATGCGATACCTGTTGCAAAGGTCTTGCAGCTCTTGAGAGACAAACTGAGGCCCATTGTCGGTGACGATGTCGCCGGGGATTCCGAATCTGGACAGGATGTTGCGCCTGATGAATGTGCACACCGTCGATGCCTTGATTTCCGTGTAAGCTTCTACTTCGGCCTATTTGGTGAAGTACTCTGTCGCGGTGAGAATAAAAGACTTGGTTTTGTTCGTGGAGTTGGGATCACCAAGGGGACCGATGATATCAAAAGCCCACATAGCAAAAGGCCAGGGGGCATGGATAGGGTGGAGAGAAGATGCCGGAGAGTGGATTTTATCGGCATGGAGCTGACATTGGTGGCAGTGCCGAACAAAGATTGAGCAGTCCTCCTCTAATGTGGGCCAGTAATACCCTTGCCGAATGATCTTTTTGGCGAGGGCTTGGGCACTAACATGGCCCCCACACACCCCCGAGTGAGCTTCTTCAAGCACTATTTCGGCTTCTTTTTCATCTACACAACGCAACAGAACCCCTGTCATGCTTCTTTTAAAGAGTGTTCCGCCCAGCACTAGATATTTCTGGGAAATTCTTCTGACAGCTTTTCTTTCGTCGGCTGTAAGCTCGGGCGGATAGGTCTGATTCTGGCAATATTGAGCAATCTCATGGTACCATGGCCTCTCTTCTTTTTCATTTAACTCTTCAACCTCAATGACTGACAATTCCTCCTTTTGCTCAAGCAATTCCTTCCTTGCGAACTTCTCTTGGATATCGAGAAATCGAGCATCCTTAATAGCAGGTATCATCTTCCGCTGGACAGAAATGGTCCTATCAGACATGCCTAGCGGGATTGATAAAGAGGATGCCTATGATGCTAGAGAATCAGCGAGGATATTCTGAGCACGAGGGATATGGATAAATTCGAGCTTGGTGAAGAGCTTGATGTAAGAAGAAGTGAGTTCCTGATATGGCTTGAGTCCGGGATGAGATGTTCGATATCTGGAGAGTACTTGCCGAAGAATCAGTTGGCTGTCGCCTATAATTCTTAACTTGGTGGCTCCGTGGAAGCGAGCAGCCTCTAATCCAGCTAGGAGGGCCTCGTATTCAGCAATGTTGTTGGTGGCGGGAAAACAGAGTTGGAAGGCCTGGGGAATAACAACCCCTTCCGGGGACAAAAGGGCAACTCCGATTCCCCTTCCTTGGGAATTTAAAGCACCATCAAAATAAAGGGTCCATAATTCAGAATGATGGAGGGACAAGAGCCCTTCGTCAGGCAATTCAGACTGGACCGGGTCAAAACTAGGGATGGGATGGTGAGCCAGATGCTCGGCAATGGCATACCCTCTGATTGATTTCTGTTGGACATAAGTGATGTCAAATTGGAAGAGAAAACTTTGCCATCTGGCAAGTCGGTCAGTGAGGACAGATTTCTCGAGGAGGAATTTGATAGGGTTCATCCGGGCGATGAGGTTGACCTCGTGAGCAAGAAAGTAGTGCCTGAGTTTTTGTACCACCCAAACTAGAGAGACACAGGTCTTCTCCATGGCGGTGTAATTCATCTCACAATGGTCAAAGATTTTAGAAAGATAGTAGGCAGCCCGTTCTTTCCCTTCCTCGTCTACTTGTGCCAATACGGCACCTAAGGACTCATTTGGAACCGAGATGTACAGAATTAAAGGCTTGCCTGGATTCGGGGGTTGGAGTACAGGAGGGCTAGAAAGGTATTTCTTCAAACCGTCAAAAGCCTCCTGGCACTTCTGATCCCACTTAAATTCTGTTTTTGCCCTGGTTAACTCATAAAAAGGCTTACACCTTTGAGAATGCTGCGAGATAAACCGGCGGACAAATTGCAATCTTCCAATCAACCCCCTAAGTTCTTTCAAATTCCTTGGTGGGGGCATATCAATGATAGCCTTGGCTTTATTGGGATCAATCTCGATTCCCCTTTTGCTAACAATGAAACCCAGTAACTTGCCGGATGCTACACCGAACACGCACTTTTTCGGGTTCATCTTTAGCTTAAACTCTCGAGCTCTTTGCAAGACCTTTCTTAAAACCTCAGAATGTTCACCTCGGGTTCGGGATTTGACCACTAAATCGTCCACGTACACCTCTACACATTGATGCATCTTATCATGAAAGATCGCCATCATTGCCCTCTGATAGGTAGCTCCTGCGTTCTTTAGCCCGAAAGGCATGACGACGTAACAATACGTTCCCCAAGGCATAGTGAACGATGTTTTCTCCTGATCTTCTTCTGCCAGCCGAATTTGATTGTACCCAGAATATCCATCCATGAATGAGAGGGTTTCAAAACCGGCTGTATTATCAACAAGTACATCGACGTGAGGGAGAGGAAAATCATCCTTAGGGCAGGCTTTGTTCAAATCTCTAAAATCAACGCAGATGCGGACTTTGCCATCTTTCTTCATTACCGGGACAATATTAGCCACCCATTGAGGATAAAGGACGACTCTAATGAATTTGGCTTGATGCAATTTATCGACCTCTTCTTTCATTTTTAGGGCCACTTCTGGGTGAAACCTTCTAAGCTTTTGTTTTACCGGGACAGCTCCATCTTTAAGTGTCAAACGATGTTCGACCAGTGAGTTGTCTAGTCCCGGCATATCTTGATAGGTCCATGCAAATGTATCCCGGTATTCCTGCAAAGTCTCTATCAAATCTGATTCTTGGGAGGGAGATAGACTAGCACTGATGAGGACAACCTTTAGATCATCTAACGTTCCGAGATTGAGTTCCTTCGTAGGCTCATCAGCAGAAGCTAAGGGTTCTTCGAATCTCCTCAAGCCTGAAGCATAGGCATCTGCTATTCCCTCTTCCTCATCCGTATCAAGGTCCTTCTCTGAACCGACTTCATATACTCCCAAAGATTGATCCGTGCTTTCTTCGTCCTCATAGAAGACTTCATCTAGCTGAATACCGTTATCCCAAAATCCTGGCAATTTCGCACATTCTAAGCTCTTGCCAGCCAGTTGATATAAATACCGATTTGGTACCCTCTTGCCCTTAGCCTGGACTCTCTTGGATACTAACCCTAGGGGGAATGACTGAGATGACAATGGAGAGGAAAGATTAGGAGGAGTGATATCTACAGGGGGTGAAGGGTAGAGCAACTCGCTCAAGGACTCGGTCCCCGAGGTTGGAAGGTCCTTGGGGGCAAGGACAGATGTTTCCTCGATCGAAATGCGAGTTGTGAGAATGACGTTTTTTTGGGCGGTGCCAACCATATGTACGGGACGGGTTACGGCACCGTTTTCGCTACGAAGGGAGAGGAATGTGAAAATTTGAGAAAGATTTTGGATGGGGTTGTGATCCTCTCTGGTCGGAGATGAATCGGTTGATCTTAGGAGGGGGGAATTTAGTGGATCGGGCGGGCCATCTGGTCTGACCCAGGATTGAACTTGCTCAATGGCCAAAGTGGCAAAGGCTTCGATTAATGTAGAATGGAGAGGGCTTTCGGGTCCAATGGTGATGATTGTGCGGAACGGGGGTAGTTCTTTCCTTGCGTGGGCCGAGAAGGGCCTGCCATAGAAGGGCATTGGGAGCCCATGGGATAGACTTAGTTGAAAGAGGGGCTCAGCCCCGGAGAATGAGAGGTTGAGGGAAGGCCCTCGCGGAATGATTAGGGGGGAATGGCAAATCTGACCGTCAGGGCGCCTACTGATCCTTGGCGACTCAAGCGGTCCTTCCCTTGATTCTTCTTCCTTGGCCAGAAATAATAATGATAAAGGTAAGAACAATTCATCCTCACCTCCGTCGATCTTCTGCCTTTTCCACGGACGATTGTTGATGTCATTGAGATAGCCTGGCTCTTCTTCTTTAATCTGAATTACTTCCCCTCTCAGAAAGTATTTTGCAAGGCCCTCTGCTACTGACTGTTGTTCGGGCCTTTTGCCATTTTGGACTGTCCCATCGTATCCTAGGCCAGCCTTGGTGAGTCGGTTGGCGAGGCTGATAGGTTCCGTGATGCCTTGCAAGAATTTGCCCAGTCCTTGGCCCTCTTGATACCCCAGAATTCTCATGATGTGCCATCCTATCGGTTCTTCTGTGTTTTTCCTCTTTTGCTTTGGCTGCCATCTTTTCCTTGGTGGTTCTATTAATGTGAAAACTGGCTGGCTTGGTAATCCAGTAGCTGGTGTCACTGTTACATAACTAGTCACCTTTACAATTTGCCCCTTGTGAGGGAACTTGATACACTGATGATTAGTAGATGCTACTGCTTCTAATGCTTCAAGATAAGGACGACCCAGAATGACCCGGTAGGTAGGATCCATTTCCAGCACATGGAAGTCAACTGTGACTGTCTTGGGACCGAGCTTGACATCAAGAAGAATGGTGCCGTGAGCGGGTCGCTTCATGTTATCAAATGCCATCATAGTGATGTGAGAAGGCTGGATCTCCGTTTCTGAGATGCCACAACAATTCAATGTCTCGGGAGGTATGATGTTTAAGGAGGCACCGGTATCTACCAGGCATGAATCTATCGGGGTGCCTCGAATGTTTACTGTTAGGCACAATGCACATCTCCTGACTTCAGGGGCTGCCAACTCCTCATCAGTGAAGGTTAGGGCTGGATGTTCACTCTGGGGAGCCAAGACGGCGGTGATTCTCTCGGGAGGGAGGCTTTCACTAACAAGCACCTTTTGTAAATATTGCTGAAGTACCTCTTGGTGAACTTTGGACCGCCTGATTAATTCCAAAATAGAAATTCTGGCTGGTGTTTTATCGAGGTGTTTCAGCAAATCATATGTAGTTCCTGGTATTGGTTCCTCAACCGGTTCTTCTTCAATTTCCGGGGCTGCTTGCGTTGCACCGGCTTGGGGAAAGACGCGTTGGACCATACGTCCGCTCCGTAGGATGGCAGCAGGAGGTGGTGTAGGCCCGGCGGATGATGTTTCGACGAGGACTGGCATGTGATCTAAGCGACTGGACTGGGTATGCCTGGGCGGAGGTGGTGGGGCATTGATAGGGCTAGGCGGGGTTATTACTGGGCTAATGGGCCGAATGAGGAGGGGTGATGGTTGTGGCATTTTTACTGGCGTGATGGACGCTAGATTGGTCAATGAGGGTGCTGGTCTAACGATGGGTGGTAGAGGGGGTGTGATAGCCAATGGAGATGGTGCACGTGGTCGAATAATTGGTCCTAAGGGAAGAGGGGTTGCGGTGACAGACCCTTCTGCAGGTCGTGGCGGTGTACGGATGATAGGTGGTAGGTTGGGAGAGGTACGGGGAATGGATAAGATGGCCCTATCAGGGTAGCGAGGGGTGTATGTTTGGAAGGAGGCGGCAGCCGGGTCCATTTGCCAATCTTGTCCTCGGCGGGACGATTCTTCGGCCGGGGTTAGGATAGGATTGATGGGATGGCGAGGGGGTGCTGCTATTGGAGCGGGCGCATGGTTTGGCAAAGGGTTGCGCACTATCCCGAGGCCCTGATCATTTGGCGGTTGTTGTTGCAGTTGTTGTTGCTGTTGTTGCTGGTGTTGCTGCTGTTGCTGTTGCTGCTGCCCTTGAGGTCTTGACTGTTGCGTTTTCAATGACTCAATATATACCCCCATTTGTGCCCAATCAATACTCCCTTGGTCGTGAAGATCATGAATGTAGTCTCTGAATTGAAAACAATCCTCGATCATGTGACCCGGGTAGCGGTGATACATGCAATACCGTCCAGTGTTTGCTGTGCCTGGTCAGACAGGTCTTTCTTTTGGGAGCTCTATCTGTTGTGCGGCCATCAAGGCATTAAAGATATCTGTAAGTGAGTAAGGCAACGGCGGGTAATTCTCTCGTCGGGGACCGGTTTTCCTTGGTTGGTGTGCAACTGGAGGAGGGGCCTGGCGGTAAGTTTCTGGGGCCCTGGGTTGTGGTGCTCGAGGCATCAAGGGTTGTTGGTTCTGGGGTCGATATTGTTGGACTTGGTATTGGGGAGGCCGTGGGGGAAGTTGAGGCCGAGACTGGTGCTGGAGGACTGGAGCATTCCTATTAAGAGGAGGGTTTCTATGTTGGTTTGGGTAATTGCTAGGGGGATTCCCCACAACACTAACATGCTCATGGCTTACTATCCCCTCAGTTACTGGTCCGGAGGTGGAAGGAAAGGTTTTCTTGGTGACCCGAGGTCGGGGATCAAATAGGTTCATAATAGGTGAATCCCGGAGCTGGGTCTGGATGTACCGCGCCTTTTCATATAACTCACTCATGGAAGTGGGATGGTGAAGGGCAAGCATGTTCTTCATGGCCGGGGTTGCATTTGTTATGATCAGCTTGACCTGCTCTTGTTCTGACATTGGATCTGTGAGTTTCTCTGCCATGGCCCTCCATCTATCTGCATACCTGATAAAATCCTCATCTGCTTTCATTTTCTCAGCTACAACGTCGGTGATGGAGTAGGCTATTCCAACTCGGTCTTGATATCTCTGCAAAAATTTGGCCTTGACAATATCAAAGTTACCAGCCTCCGTTGAATCAAGTGAATAGAACCACTCAAGCGCCGAGCCCTCCAATGATCTTCTAAATAGAAAAGCAAGGGCTCTCGGATCACTCTGCCATGTGACGGATTCGTATAGGAAGTCTTTGACATGGAGGAAGGGGTTGCCGGACCCGTTGTAACGGCGGAACACCGGCATCTCGGAGTGAGGAAGATGGAAAGTAGGGAGCGAAGGGAGAGATATTTCAGGGGCAACTTTGGTGCCAACCAGGCGGCGAATTTCTTTGTACTGCTCCTCCATCTGACTTAGGCGGTTTAGCATGGCCTGGTCAATAGAGGGCTCTCGAACAATTGTAGGGGGAGGGGGTGTTTGATACACCGGAGGGGGAGCTAAGTAGGCCGAAGCGGCCGGACATGGAACGTGGGTTGGTGGGCACACTGCTTGACGGGGAAGATTGAAATGATTAGAAGAGAAGACTGGTGGCCGTGATGGTGCGGCCAAGTTTGGATCCGGGTGGTTTAGGATAGCCACCGGATGAGGGGAGTTTGGGGGCGATGGCCCGGTATAGGAATGGCCTTGGGCGGCCGCATCGGGTCGACGTGCTACTGAACGAGGGGTAGAAACACGTAAACCGCCGGTGAGAGGGTCATGATCGGCGGGCGACTTGCCTTTGAGAATAGCCTCGATGGCTTGAAGTTGGGTGGGGTCGGCATGAGAGAATGCCTCTCAAAGGGAACCCGGGTTGGGTGGAGGAGAAACTTGATCCGGCTCAGCGGGGGCTCCTGGTTCGTTAACGGCATAGACAGCGTCGGGAAGGAGTGACGGCTCGCCTTCTGCCCCAAAGTAGGCCTGTTCATACTCTGTTTGCTCGCAGTGTTGATCCATGATGACTCGTCCGGACCTGAGCGACACAGGCATAAAGCAAAGAGAGACGAAGTTTTTTCCTCTTTTTTTGGGTGTTTTCTTTTCAGCAGATTTTTTTCTTTTTGGGTTGTCTAATTCTAGCAGACAAGTTTTTTTATCCGAAAGCAAAGTTTTCTTTGACAAAGATTTTTTTTGGATTGCTTCTTAGAGGTTATTTTTCTTTGATTGTCGTGATCAGAGAAGTTTTTTACCTCAAAAGAACAACTTCTTTTGGTGACTTTTCAGATTTTTTTTGTAGGAGAGAGTCTCCTCCTTCCTTTTTCTTTTCTTTTGGTTACACTAACAAGTTAAAGCAAAGACTTGGAATGCTTAGCGCAAATTTTTGTTCCAACCTTAGATTAGTGGCTTGTTTAGCAAAGTATTGTCCACTCAAATAAATGGGTGGGACCCTATGCTCTCACAACACCGAGCAACGTAAGGTGAAACGATTTCTCACACGGATAGGTAATGGGTAAACTTCGGGTTTTGGGGGAAATGGTACAACCAGCCCGATCGGTGAAGAGGGAATCCTTCACGTCTGGGGACTTACGGAGGCCTTGGCGGAAACCAACTTAGTCAACCGAGAGGGAATCCCCGGAAGAGAAGTCGAGATCCACCAAGAATGGTGTTTTGGATGTGTATGGCTTTGGGAGGAGAGTGAGCCTCCCTTCTCGAATGACCTACGAGTCCGGATGGAACCGGTACCTCGATGCAAGCTAATGCAAGAGAATAGGCAAGGATAAAGGAGCAAGCAAAATAAAATAAAAGCAACACAACGTGAGAGAAGTACAAATAAGCTTAAGGGATGATAGTGCACAAAGAAATTTAAACACTAAGACAGGTTTGCATGTTGAAAATTAGAGGGTAGTAAGAGTGATAGGGGTTGGAAGTGAAACAAGAAACAGGAACTAAAAGCAGTTTCGGGGAATTGCAGGCGCTCCGGTACCGCGCCGCCAGGCGTCGCGGTATCAGGACGCTTTTAACGTGAATCAGCAAATTTTAAGAAAAGTTAGAAAGCAAGGGTCCTGCGGGGACATAAAAGTGATATGATGCTGAGAAAGCAGTAAATGACAATGCTTTTTAGATGAAAAGGTACTAAAAGTAGGGTTGACTCGCGCGGGAGTCGATGCTTGTAGAGGTTTTGAGCTCGCGGAGCTCGGTTTGCAAATGTCCTAGCAAAGGGAGGCAGCTGGAGCCCCTTTGATGGGACTAACAGAAAGAGATGGCCACGTGGGGGCCGATAATGTACCACTCACGCGGTGAGTGGGGAAGTGAGAGGTGGCTCACGCGGGAGCCAAGGAGTTGTGGCCCACGCGGTGAGCAAGAGAGGTTCTGACTTTAAAAGGAAAAGAACTAGATACGAATAAACGTGGAGATAAAGAGAGAGTGAATAGAAGACTTACTTGATGGAAGGGGCTTTCATTCAAAGAAATATGGCAAGCGACTTTCCCTTAGCTTTAGATGTCCCACCGTGGTCGCCAAAGGATGTGGACGCCGGGAAAGAGAGGGGGGGGAGATAGAGAGATAGAGATGGATGCTCTCGTGCGTGTGTGTATTTCTCCTTCCTTGTGATTTTTGATAGGGTGGGTTCGTGTTAATCACGCCATAGACACGGTCGTGGATGATTCCAATGAACCGGTCTATCACCCGCTTTCCTTCCTTCTTTCCTTCTCCACACTCACCTTGATCCCCGGACTACTCAACCCTTGATGTCACTTGGGGGCATCGAAGGACCGGTCCGGGTCGTGAGGAGAATCGAGGGGAAAGAAGATCAGATAGCCGGCGGCATTATCAACACTAACTTAACCTACAAACCGAGAGAGAAAGAAATAGTGTGGTCGCCAGGAGCCAGAGAGGCTCCAATGATAGAAGTAAAGGAGATGAACTAGTAAAGGAAATGAGAGTGACCGGTTACCTCGATTGAACTGAGAGATTGCGGGGGTTCTATCTTCTCCTTCCTCGGCCGGCCGGGGAAGAAGAGCCTTGAAGAAACTTGCTTGCCTGAAAGAAAAATGTGAACGAAAGCACAACAATTAGAACTAAATATGGAGTGGTAACTGTTCGTAAGAAAGAAGAGCAATGACAAAAGGGGTTGAACGAACCGGATTAGGACTAACTCCTAACCCCTTCTTTAAGGGAGGACCTAAATGACCTAAGACTAAGATGCTTTATGCCATACTAATGCAACATGCATAATGAAACCCAAACAAACAATAAAGGAAAGGGTAAGATAGAGAAGAAGATTGTAGGGAAGCCCGATGCTTCTGGCTTCTGGAAATTGCAGGCGCTCCAACCACAGGTCGCCTGGCGTCGCGTCGAGGGAGCGCTTAAGTCCTTCTGCAACAGTCTTCAATACAACCTTCTCCCGGTTCCAATGACGAAGGATCGGATTCCTAGCCTGTTCTTGAAGATTCCTTGGCACTCTTCGTATGGCTTGCAAGGGCTTTTAATGGTATGATGGCGGGGGTCTTGAATGGTTTTGAGTGATATTGAATGAGAGGGGTGGAAGAGGTGTAATGGAGGATGGATAGGCTTGGGGTTGGGATGGTAGACTCTAATGGGGGTTGGAAGGTGGTGGAAGGATGTTGGGGAGGCTCAAGAAAACTCTTGGGGAGTTAAGGCTCTGGGAATCCCTCTCTCTGCTCCTTAGACTCTCTCTTTTGGGAGCTTGGAACCTCTTAAATGTGGGAGAAGGGTCTCCTTTTATAGGTGCGCAAAAGTGACCCTAGCGCTCCGTCCTGAGGACGCCTGGCGTCGCGGCATGAGAGCGCCTGCAAATCCGCCGACAAGTCGGCGGATCCGCACGTCCGACCATACCTGTCGCCACCTACCACCCTGCGTGTCAGGCGGCGGTTGTCAGCGGAAATCCTGGCGCTCTGACAGGGGAGCACCTACGACCTACGGCTGTCAGACTGTAAATTCGGCGCACGCGGAGCCTGCGGTGACAGTTGTCAGGCGGGAATCCAGGTGCTCCGACGGCGGAGCGCCTGGACCCTCGGTACGATTTCGACAACACATCGCTGACCATCTGAAAAGCCAGCTGTCACGCGCGGGATTGCAGGCGCTCCGGCAGAGGAGCGCTTGTACTTTCGTACGCCTCTGGGTACGGTGGTCGTCCGGCCGGATAAAAGAGTGAAAAGGCGGGAAATGCCGAGCGCTCTGACGTCGCGACGCCAGGCGTCGCGTCGTCGGGACGCCACCAAATTTCCTGAAATTCGGTCATTTTTATGTTGAATCGACCTCTCTAATTGGGAGAAAACAAGTGTTACCTATAGAAATGAGATTGCACTTTCTGTAATTGGGCCGAATTCGCGTATCTACAACAGGTAGCCTCGGCAGATGCCCAATCACCACCAGCGCGGCGTGGCGCGATGGCGCGGAAAGCTGCCAAAGAGGTGCTACCGGAGGAATGGAGGCTGGGAACGGGAACTCCTTGCCTCCGGGTGCTCGCGACCGCCTGAACCGCGGTCATCTGCGGCCGTAAGGAGGCCAACCAACTGCGGCCGTAGTGAGGCCAACCGCAGAGATGGGGCATCGGCCGGTCGTGCGCCCGGATGGTCCGGGACCATGGTGCCCATCCAGTGGGGCTCGACCGGGAGCTGCAACTGAGCCTAAATGGGACGACCTTCTTCTGCCGCATGGAGGATTCATCGGAAAGAGGCCCATTGGGCCAACAGGGGCTGCCGGATCGTCGGAGGGCCATCTCGACTCAGCCAAGTTGACCTTCAGCAGGCCTAGAAGGCTTTGACAAACCAAATCAACTTAAATAAATTAAAAATGTGAAATGCCATATTAAATAAAGGGTGAGCTCAAAACTTGAGCACCCTAGGATGGCTATTCCGGCTATGTCTCGGGTAGGCACTCTTGGACGTTGGCGCGGGCATGCTCCCGTTGCACACGGTTCCATTCCCCCCGATGCGATAAGTCAAAAGACTTAGACGTATTGGAGGCGAGCTCATTCGATCGAGGATTGGTCGACATACTGCCGAAATACCGATTTTCCCTTCGATCTCGTGAGAAGCACACCGGGGTAGAGAAATTTCATACCTTGGACTTCGGCACCAACTCGATGTAACCCAGCATGCAATGAAATTCAATTACATTTTAAGTGTCGACGTGGATGTTCGAATTGGGCACCGAACGTTAGCCCGATGGGCCGGATGGGATGCGAACTCAAATAAAATAAATAAGATAAAAATAATAAAAATACTCATTAAATCTGAAGGTGTAAAAATCAGATTTTAAACAATTTAAAACTCACCCTAAAATATATCTAACCCACGAAATCAAATTCCTTAATTAAATGATAATTAAATAACACCAAAGAAAATTAAAGAAGAAATCTTCAATGCTTTTGAAATCCACCAAAACATTACGTAAATCCCAAAAATCAGATTTTAAAATAAATTTCAAAGAACATAAATAAAAAATACTCTTAAATAATTTAATCAAAGTATTAAAATAATTGAACATACTTAAATCAATGTCGCAACATAAAGTAACGTTTGAAATTAAATAATCTTAATCAATGTGTCAATCAATAAACTCCAAATCATAAGATATCATAATTCATTTAACTAAACCTTAAGGCCAAAACAAAATCTTAATCAAATTGAAATTCAACGAAACAAATAAATCAAACTCAACCCATTAAATCAAAAATGTTAATGGAAAGATCAAATTAAGAAACAAACAACTTGAAAAATTGAATCTAAGTCAATTGGTAAAAATCACATCTTAATCAAATAAGATCAACGTCAACCAAACATAACGCAACGTGTTCGCATCTCATCGGGCCCACAAGGCTACGGCCCTCTGGTTTGTGTTTTTTTATGTGGATGTGCACTTTCTACCAAACGGATTGCTATGGCGGTTAATCAAGGGCGTTCGAGTAGTTGCTCGATGTAAGTTAACATCGGGTATTCGCACCATCCGTCGGAGAGGGGTCAAAATTAAAATTTTAAAAGAACCTGAACCTCGGTTCTAATAATTTTAAATTTATCATAGGACTATTTAATACATTTATAGGCTATTACCTATTTTCCTAAGTAGTCTAAAAAAGATTTCAAAAATTAATTAAACAAAATTAAAAACGAGGTTCTCACAATATCCATGCGGTAACCGATGATGGAAAAGACTCAATGGAGATAAGATTATCCCCTTAGCCATTTGGGATCATGTGATGTGACTTGTACTCTTCATGATCTGTAGGCCGATTAATCTGTTATTGGATAACAGATTTAATTAAATTAAATTATTTTATTTTATTTTATTTAGGCCTCAACCAAATAGGCTATTGGGCCTAGTGGGTCACACACAAAAGGACTTATCCACAAGTACAGGGGCAATTGCGTAATTTATAGAGATTTTGTTTTTTTATAAAAAATTTTAAAATTCTCTATAAATATTAATGGTTTCAGCCAAATCCTATCAAGACAAGGGTATTAACCACATCCTTAGCCTTATCCGTATCTCCTTCTCTCTCTATAAGGCATCCATGGGCGATGGAGCTCCATTCAGGAACAGTTCTAGAGGCTGGTGCGAAGGGAGAACCTACTGTGGATGAAGTTCGTGTGGATACTACTAGAGACCGGGTATTTAAACGGTTTGAAGAGCTTAAGAAGCTCATCTCCTTCCTCTCATGGGATTATATAAATCCCTATCAGGTATATTATAACCCAATTTGATCAGTTTTCGATTTTTGTTGTTCAATTCCAATTGAGATAGATTCTAATAGAACTCATAGGAATCGTCGCTTCCGCTGCACCATATTTTTATGTTAGACTTCCAAGCTTCTTCTTCTGAGTGTTTCTAAAATGAGGTAGTGACTAGAATAGCCATTGAGGCTTGTGGTATTGTGATGCCCCCTCCTCCCGAGCGGACCCCTAGTGAGGATAGTGGAGAGTCTTGAGTTTTACCTTTTGATGCTTGTATTTGTTCACGAGACTCTCTTCATTGCATTTTGTATTGATGCTTGTTGAGGACAATATTATATTTACCATGATTTTATATTCTAGTTATTGTTCATGGCTACCTACCATTGTGTGTGCTTGGTTCATTTGTTTCATGTCCTCTACTTGACACCACTAAAAGCGGAAGGGGTCAAATCTTTTATATGACTTAGCCCCTTGCAAGATGAGGCTTTGCCTTGATATTTTGTTAAGGGGAAAGAGTCTTCTTAAGGTGTGGTGAAAAAGATTTATATCTAGTGGTAGGGGTGAGAAGGTTGTACATGTGATTCAATGAAAATATTTTATATTTCTTTGTTTATTTTTGAAACACTTAGGTAAAAAAAATAGATTTTGATCATGGCTCTACCCCTTAAGCGGTAAACAAATAAAATGGGAAATATGCAACATGAGAATTGAAACTTGCAAGACTTAAAAAATAAATATTCAAGTAAAGGTAAAAATCAAGGTTAAGCCAAACTTCATGATGTATTTTTTTGAATTTGTGGGGTTTTTATAATTTTTTATTTTAAAGATATGAAATTTTTTAAGGGATTTTTGAATTTGTTCATGAATGTGCCTTTCTTAGGATATATCTTTTAGATTATATTCCATAGCTCTTTGCAAGATGTCATGCCCCGAATTTTTACATATGCAGCGGAATTAATCCGACGACGTAACTTGGGAAATTAACCCCTCAGATATATCGGTTTGAAAAAATTGAAGACTAAACTAGGATCTAATTCATAATTCAAATAATTCTATCAACTAAAATCATACCATGATGCAACAATTCATATACCATCCAACAAGAATATATCATGCTCTTCTAAATAATTCCTCGAGAACCAAATCACCACGTTTCTGCTGCGCTAAACTTGATTACCTAAAAATTGATAAGATGATTGGAATGAGTACGACGACTCAGTAGACACCGCATCATCCACCAAATCGAATAGCCAAATGACCCTAGATGTTAATTAAATAGGTATTCCGACCTACAACGAATTATATATAAATCTAGACTAGTCAATATACTAAATATTTGACTTAATACATGTGTTTTACACCACCAACAAACATCTATAATCACACCGACCAGCACCTATATGCACCATAACATGACCTAAAAAGATGGTATGCACATATTCATAGACACTACTATATGCTTCGTAAGATGATATACTATAAATGAGACATTTCATACATGCACCATGCAACTCCACATGGAAAAGACAAAATAAAATATATCACTAGACCACATATGCCATAGCATGCAATAATTGCACTATCCTCTAATGAAATACCACATTCACAAATGCACTTATCCTCTAATAGATGCATGTAACATTTACAAAGATTTTTATTAGCAAGGAATGCGTCGTCTTGCCACCTCCACCAGCTACCACCAGATCTATCATATATAGCAGTATCATATAACTAATCGAAATTCCATAGTGCACCTAGGTAGTGGTGACACTTAGGATGCCCCCGGGATCTGGGATCAAAGGATACATCAGACAGTTCTAACTCCTCGCTGCCCTCAGTCACGACTAACTAGTCTAATGTAGCTCAGTCTTCCATTCACAATTTCAATGTATCATGCATCTATATCAATCATGCCATGCTATGAACACAAATGCGCAAGATCTACGAACATAAAATGAACATATACGTAACTATTGCCATGCTAGACAACAATGCTAGAAATGAACCAAAATAAGATAACATCCACATATAAACAACTAAACATCATTAAACATGAACATAACTAGGTGCTGAAAAAACTAATCACCAAACCATCTAATCTTATTAACCTATCACCACAACTTAACAAGATTAACATAATCTATACATGTTAAAATATAACTAGATGACAAGCTAAAAGGAAACATATTACACTATTAACTAAGTCTGATCTCATATACACATAAATAGAGACATAAACACATATCATCACATGATACTACATACATCTATCTAACAAACCCATGTTAACTCACAAATTACGTAAAAACGTAACTACCCACCCCTTTAATTAAAAGGTCAGTTCTATAGATCATAAAAAATTTTAACATATAAATTTAATAGTAAAAATAGATACGTCAAGAATGCCTACCGGTTTGACACGGGAAAAGTCAATGATCAGAGAGCAAAAGCGATACCGAAAGTGGGCGACACAGTGTACAAATCGACCTTCATCAAGATTGCTAGAAGAACAAGAGATTAAATATGATAATAAACCATCAGATCAAGAAAAATTGAAAGAAAAAATTAAGAGGAATAATATATCATGATAATAGGAGAGAGAAGGAAAATAAGGGAGAGAAAGATATATACGTAGATAGGAGAGAGAAAGGGAGCTCACGGTGGTAGGGGGGAGCCTAGGCGCATGGCAGTGCAAGGTGGAGCGGCGCACGGCGGCCTCGCACATGGCGCAGGCGAGGGGGGCATCAATGGGTGGCGGCAGTTGACTGTGGCAACGGCGTGGCGTGGGTGGGTGTCAGCGTAGGACGGCTGGCTGGGAATGGCAATGCGCAAGGAGGCGCGCAGGTGGCGTGACTGTTGGGGTGTCACACAGGTGGGCAGCGACAAAGGGCGCAATGACAAGGTTGACGAGGGCAGATGTCGGCGGATGGTGGTTGCATGGCAGGACCGCGATGGCTTCACGCAATGACATTCGAGGGGGGGTGTGGACGTCGGTGCCAACAAGCGGTGAAAGGCGCATGTGCGTGGGAGGCACGGTCACGGCCGGCCAAAGACGATGGATCTCGTGGACGACGTCCGCACAACTGCATGGTGCTGGCATGGCAGCCATGCAACGGCTTCAACAGTGGGGGCAACGAGTAAGAAGAGGAGAAGATGATCGACGCAAGGCGGCAAGGAAGAGAACTGTGCAGCGGCGTCCGTAGGGAAAATAAGAGAGAGAGAGAGAGAGAGAGAGATGAAACATAAGGGACGACGTTAGGGTAGTTAGAATAGTCCCATATTGGACAATGAGGGGAGGTTACCTATGCTTTTAAACCTGGGCCTCTCTAACTCAACACCGTGGTTTTGGGTTGGTTAACATGGTATCAGAGCCAAGGGCTGTGGACCCCCCCTCAGACCGTCACCCGTAAACAGTGTACACGTGTCAAAGCCAGAAGAGCTTGCACGTGAGGGGGCGAGTTAGAATAGTCTCATATTGGACAATGAGGGGAGGTTTCCTATGCTTATAAACCTGGGCCTCTCTAACTCAACACCGCGGTTTTGGGTTGGTTAACAAGGGTTACAAGAGGAGAGATAAATAGGTGAGGGAAAAATTATAATAGGATATTTAAATAAAAGATAGACAAGAAACTAAAAAATTAATTAATACTTAATTTAAATAAAAATATGGCTATATACTACACAAAAAATACTATATAAATACATAAAAACACCTATTATAAATAAAATATAGCGTTGTACAAAACTAATAAGACACAATATAAATAAATAAAAACACTTATGTATCTTTATAAATGTCTAAAAAATAATTTAAGCACATTATGTAAATAATTGAAACACAATGATAATACCCCAAATAATGCTACAAAAATCCGAAATATTACACAAGACCCTTCTTAGAACTTTGGGATGATCATGACAAGTGTGAGACTTGACGACCAAGTCATCCACTTACACTTATATAAGTATGTGCATCATGTCATAGAAGTAGTCATCATGTCCCTTTGATAAGTAGCACTACTTTAATTTGAAGGGCATGATGACATAGTAGTAGCTTCCCCAAGGTGTAGTGAATAACACTTCTCTTGATCTTCTTTAGCTAATTAGATTTAATTATAACCAGAGTACCCATCCATGCATGATAGACAAACGCTTGTATCTAGCTGTATTGTCTACCCATACATTGATATGAGACAAAAAAATTGTCATTAGGACACACTTAGTTTAAATCCCTGGAATCAATGGAAATCCAAACTCATCCATTTATTTTATAATATAAACTGTGTTCACCAACCCATTGTAGATAAAGGATGACTCTAATGAATATTGTTTAGTGTATCTTGTTGACTTATTCCTTCATTTTGAGTGCAATATATAGGTGGAATATCATGAGTTTTTGCTTGACTAGGGTTGCTCCAAGTTTTAAAGTTAACTGATATTCAACCAATGAGTTGTCCAATCCTAACATGCTTTGTAAGTCCATGGGAACATGTCCTTCTATTCTTCTAGCACTCTGATCAAAGTTTTTTTCTTTGTGAGAGTAACATTAGTGCTTATGAAAACTATTTTTTGATCTTTCGGTGTGTCCAAATTCAATTCTTTAGTTGGTTGATGGCTTATCTTCTAAGTTCAATTCTTCCTCATTGAATTTATTATACTTCTTTGCTGATAAAACATCGTACACTCTTAATGTTTGATCTATATTCTTTTCATCTTCATACCATATTTCTTTCAACTAGATAACATTCTTCAAGTAGTTTGGTAGCCTTGTAGATTTTGTGCACTTCTGGGAAAATTGGTGAAGATATATCTTTTGAACTTGTCTAATCTATTTTCTATTTTTGTTTTGCTTGTCCTAACTATGCCTAAAGAAAGATTGGTAAATGCAATATTCACAATGGGAGGAGGATAGAGATTCCTAGTCAGGAGCTCTCTCTATAATGAGTAGAGACATCTTCTCAATAAAAATGAGTTTAGAAAATAATATTTTTTTGGTGATTATAAATAAAATTAATCAAAATAAAGTTAAATAAATTATAAAATATGGTATATAAAATGATAAAATGATGAAAATACTTTTTTAAAAAAAATATCGAATTTAGTAATTATATGTAGATTATTAACTTGTTTTTAATGCAAAACTAACATATAGCATGTATTTTAATAATTATCAACTCGGTTCCTATTTAAATAACGGAATGTAAATCAGAACATAGTGTTTATAAAATCATCAAAATTGGAATTAGAATATCTAAAACACTATCAAAATCGATAAAGGTGATATTGCTACCTAAGGCCTTGTTTGGTAACATTATTTGACACCTCTATCACTATCAATTTTAAAATTGATATTCCTTGTAATCACTAAGAGATGTTTGGTTAATCGTATCAATTTTGAAATTGATAGTGAAAACAAAACACATTATGTAATACAAGTGTCAACTTGTATCAAATTTGATATTGATATGCCAACTTCTAAAATTATCAATTTCAATATTGATATAGTATCAAATTGGAAACTTTAACCAAATGGGCCATAATCTAACACATTCACAATCATATCTCCCCACTTGCATAGGGCCACAATTCTAGTGTCTTCCTCAGATGTTGCACGTGGCTGCCATCGATCTATCCCTCTATCCACTTTACGTTCAAAAAATATTCCATTTCATTTTTTGCATAGTATATTATTATTTTATGTTTTTTTAGTTTGAAGAATAAAAAATGATTAACCTATTGAAAACAACACTAAGGCATGAGGTTCATTTTACACACATCGATGTATTATAGTATAACATATTGTATCATTTGGCTTATGATTTGACGTCATCTTATATTTAACATTTATATTTAATACATTTTGAAATATACTTGTTTTTATTTGAATTGTGCACTAGTAATGTTCTTAGTATGGATATAGAAAGTTTACTTGTGTAACACTTCAAATTTTAATTTTTACATGCATCTTAAATTATTCTATAACACTTGTAGATATGACTGTGCCATCTACCCGTGCACTCCGTTGGGGCACCTTCTAACTATATATATCATCCAATAATTGCAATGACCATTGGGACCTCCATATTCATATGTGCTTATCTAGATAATACCGGAATCTAAAATAGAAGTGGATATCTGGATGGATGGATGGAGAGTGAGAGAGAGAGAGAGAGAGAATCATTCAAAATTCACCATTAAGTAGCACAAAGCAACATAAAATGTCAAGTCAATTAAATTTAACATAAAAAAACACATCACTTGGTCCTCAGGCCCAAGCCTCTCTCGATGGTTGCATCACCCACACGTTTGACTTTAAGAGTGAATGCGCCCATCCGAAGATTATTGCAGTTGTAAGTTTTGCATGTCTATTTGATATTGTTGAATGCGTTGAACATGTACCTACGAAGCTCATCGTTCACCTTCTTTTCATCCTACATGAAAGCTTGGATGTTCTGTTCAATGTCTCTTACAAGTCAGAGATATTGATTGAAAATAAAAGTGACGTTGGTTAAGAACATCAAACGATTATATGTACAGTTGATTGCACTTGAACCTAGGGCTGTTCACAATGAACCGGAAAACCGAAAAACCGAACCGATTTGAACCGAACCGAACGGTTCGGTTCGGGTTGGAAAATTTTGGTTCGGTTTTTAGAACCGAACCGAACCGGTACCACACTGATGGTTCGGTTCGGTTTGGAGGCGTCCGTAAACCGAAAAACCCGATAACCCGTTTGACCCGTTTGCCCTCGAGTCCTCGACCCTCGCTATCGGTAAAAGCCTCCGCCTAACCCTACCCTGACTCCTGAGCGTGAGGTCGAGGGTCGCGGTCGCGGCCGCCATCCCTGAATCTGATTCCCTCCCCGTCCCTCTTCCTTTCACAGAATCACAGCCGCAGCCCGCAGCGCAGCCGCGCAGGCCCGCAGGCGGCAGGCCGCAGCCGGCAGGCGGCACTCGGCAGCCCTCAGCCGCTGCTCGCTTCGTTTCTCAGGCCCGCAGGCGGTGGCACGGTGCTGCTGGTCCGGGACTCCGGTGGAGGGTGGACGGCACGGCAAAGGGCAAACTCCAGTTGGCGACTTGGGCCTTGGCAGTCGGTAGCCCGCACTCGCAGCGGCGCAGCGCAGTGGAGCAGTGGAGCCGCCGAGCTAGTAAGGTGAAGGAGATCACCTCTTTATTAGTTATTTCCGTATCCTTCTCTTCTTAAATAGGGAACCGCCTGTGTGTGGATTTGGGATTAATCACCTACGCCTAGCCGTTCATCCATCTTCGCTTCTCCAGTGGCTCCATCTCCATACAGTCTCTACCATATGGACTATGGAGACAGCCAAGGGCCCAAGCTGCAGAAGCCAGAAGGTACCTGCGTCCTGCTCCTGCGTATGGGCGTATGGCCGCTCAGATTTTTTTTTTTTTGGACAACAGAAGCATGGCCGCTCAGATATCGCCGACGCCAGAGTGTTCTCTGCTCTGGATTAATGTTCGCGCGTACAGTACAACCAAGCGTCTTTGTGTGGTTCGGTTTCTGTCAGGCATATTTTCGTTCGCTGGACAGCGCGTAGGCAAGCATGAACCGATGAACCGAACCGAATCGAACCGGTTCGGTTTCATTTCGGTTTGACTATCGAACGAACCGGTTCGGTTCGGTTCGGTTCATGCTATCGGTTTGGTTCGGTTTCTAAAAAAATGGTGTCAAACCGAACCGAACCGGACCGTGAACAGTCCTACTTGAACCCACTTGAAGTAGCTCATCGTTACACCTCCAGCATTTGCATATATATCAGGTAGTATGACAACACCTTTCTTTGTCAAAATCTGGGGTACAATGTTGTTCCTGTCAGACAGACAGCCTAATGGGGTGTTTGGTTACGAGATAAATTGAATTTTTGTTGTAAATATATATTTTGATAATACAGGTGTTCGATAATTATTATAAATATATATATTTTATAGCTAGAGAATTTCTTCTGAACCAAGAAAAAGTTGACACTTGTTTTTTACTTGGGGTCTTCTATTCTATTTTAATTTTTTGTCATATTTGACAAAACATGATAATTTTAAGATTTTAAGGCCTTAACAATCTCATATCTTATTTTAGCCTACAATTACTTTCTTATCACAAAAATATATAAAAGTTATCATGCAACCAAACACTCGGTAGGAAAAAAGGATGATTATATTAATTATGGAAGTACAAGGTCACCTCATCTGTTTCCGGGTCGATGGGGTGAGTTGCACCTTCAATAATGAAGTTGGCCTTCACATCCGGAGTGTTATCCCTTCATCCAAATAGAAATATATGTATATATACCATATACGGACTCAGAACTGGAATTGTACTGGAATAATGTCCGATCTTGTTTCTGGATTGAGTTGTAAAGGTTGTCCTGCAAATAAATGGTCTCTTACACTGGTTTCAATCCAGATTACTACTGATCCTGAAGGGTAATGAATGGAAAAAATAGCATGTCGCATTATATTAATTTAATTAGTAATGTAGAACTCTAAAAATAGATCATCCTTACTAGATCGGTACAAAAAACCTTTGATTTTAGGAAGGGGATAAAATGAATTCACATTTACTGTTTGGTCGAGTGAATAAATGGATAGAGTCTTATGGCTCCAATTCTTGGTAAAGAAAAAGCGACGAGCTTATGTTCTTAATTTGAATGGTTACCCGATTCCGGGTGAAAAAACATTAGACATTCCATCTTCTGAAACTAACACTTTTGATGTTACTTGACAGACAATTAGCCCCAAGGCATTGGTCTCTAACTAGAAAAGTAAAATCTTGAGCTTGAGAAGCTTCTGGTCAGAAAGAAAAATATTGCTATAAGAGTGGAAATGTTAGATGTGAAGATGACATAACAGAAATGTAGGGAAGAATAATGGGAATAGTAGATAAAAGTGAATTTGCCAAGAAATTAGTTTTTAAGTGGATTAGATGATCGAAGAATGGCCAGCTTCGGGAAAATGAACCACTAATATTTCGCTAGTTTAAAGGGCCAACATGCATGGGATGTTCTCAGTGTTAAAAATCTTACGTATTCACATCAAAGACCAAAATGGGAAAAAAAAGAACATCCATGATGTTCTCAATTAAGGGTTAAGTCGATGAATCATCAGTAACCAAAACTAGTGTCTTCTGAGCCAAACGACACATAGTTGGTAGATCTTGAAGCTATCACTCATTGAAATAACACAACTAATTAATAAACATATATTGAATGTCTTTATAATGCAGATGGCATAAGAAAGAGCAAGTCAAGTAATGCCCTTAATTATACTAATTTTGATTTAAGAAGCAAACCTATCAATGACTCCACTCATGGCACAAGGAACTAGGACATCGCATTCACGAACAAGTAAAGCCTTAGGATCCATGGAAGAGCCCCCATGAAATTCCTTGAGAACCTCTCCTTTAGCCTTATGCTTGAGTAAAGCATGAACGTCTAGGCAACTAGGATTATGAGTTGCACTGTATGCATCACTCGCCGCAACAGTCTTTCCACCACTCTCATAAAAGATCCGACATTGCCCAAACCCTGAAATTTTGTGGGATAATATTTAAATCATAGAATTTTGGTGACCTGAAACAATTGACACTTTGGAGTTCACAAGGCAAACCTAACCATAAATGGGTGAACCAGATATATATATATACCTGGATGGCATATGTCTGCCCATAAATTATTTTTTCATATTCTTCTAACAATGCTTCTGTTGCGAATACTATGCCTCTTCCTGCTCTGTGGCTTCCCTACCCAATGAACTGCCAAGTTCCTGTGGAAAAGGTTGAGAAAATAACTACTCCACGTAGAACTAGTAGTCAAGAGAATCTTTTGGTGCTTACGATTGGCTTTTCCATGACCACTGCGGGTGAAAAACTATGGAATTTTGAATATTCATCTAACATCTATGCCAATGTCTGAAAATAAATTAGGAGAAAAGATAAATTAGCGTAATTTCATATTTATGTCAATTGATCTAACATCATCTAAGAGAACAAAATGAATAACACCTGTGCATTAGTTCCCGTATCAGGGCCTGGCACATCTATCTTTGTACCGATGCCATTATGAATCTGCCGTGTAAAAGCACGTGTTAAGCGTTCTAACTCTCTCAAGCTTAACTCTCCTGGAGAACATACAATCTCACCCTTTGCACCACCAGTAAGTCCATCACGGCTGTTTTCCATGTCATGAGTTGTGCCAAAGCCCTCATCTCATCAAGGTCAACCTTGAACGCATACAATCAGTGCGTAAAGAGATTTAAATTTATCAAATTTATCATCTTTAAATGGTAGATGAGAATTATGTAATTATAACCAGCATTTTTTAATAACACACCCTTTTAATTAAAAGTTAGCCATGAAATGAAAACCACTTTTGCTGTGAATAAAAGAAAAGATGCACGCTTTCACCGGGACATAAGTAACACAATCACCGTTACATGCAGCAGTTATACTTAAATATTTGATTATATTGTTTAATTAATTATGCTGCTGGCTAAATTTGTGTTGAATTCGATTAATTTAAAATTAAATATTTATTATTTGTTCAGAATGATGATCTTTTGTGTGAGTTTGTTTTAAAAATTATAAATAGTTATAATAAATATTGTTGCATTATAAAGTGAGGCACGCATCGTTTTAATTATTAATACAGCAATATATTTACACAGTAACAGTGCAAATATCATTTTAATTTATGTAATTCAAAATTTTAAAATAATATAATATTTTATCTAATTGTAATATAGGAGTACAACCGAATGAATAGAAAATACCCCTAAAATCTAATTTCGTTTAAACAAAAGTTGATGAATTCAAATATCATTAATATGCTACATAGGTTACTTGTCAGTAGTTGAAATAGCTTATAAATTATATGATTTTATATCAGTTAATTTTATTTTTATTTTCGGTTTCATCAAGATTATAGTGTATCTCTAAAAGTATACATACAATAAAATAAAAGAAGAAAATAATAATATGCTATGTAAAATAATTAAAGAATATATCGAATTATAGTAATTATTCATGATTTATCTGTTTACTGTAAATAAAAATAAAATACCTATGTAAGTTATAAATTTTATTTGACAAAATGTTTGTATTATTTAATTTTTTATTTCTCTCATGGTTAAATTCTGGCGATACTTAATCTGAACAAATCCTATAATAATAAGATTTGATTTAAATAATAATAATAATAGTAGTAGTAGTAGTAGTAGTAGTAGTAGTAGTAGTAGTAGTAGTAGTAGTAGTAGTAGTAGTGGTGGTAGTAATAATAATAATAATAATAATAATAATAATAATACCTAGTTCGTTTTAAGCAAATAGTGAAACTCTCCATACGCCAGGAACCTTCATCTCAATTCGAGTTCATACACATCGCACTACCAGGACAAAGAAATGGTGAAAAATCACCAAACGCACACGTGAAAACAATTAGATTGATTTCTTCTGAGTTTGTGAATACTATTAGCTCTACAGGAACAGGGAAAATGGTGAAAAATCACCAAGCGCGCACGCAGAAACAATAAGGCAGACTTCAGAGTTAGTGCATACTATTAGCTCTACAGGAACAGAGAAAGGGTGCGTGTGCGTGAGCGCCTTATATATATAATACAGATATAATGGGAGGGAGGGAGGGAGGAAAGAATTAGAATTATGACCTAGGGATGAAATCTGATGTCACTTTTCATGGGACCTCGAACGTTGTTGTGTTGGACCCTGAATCCAAAGAAGGATGTTAACGTGCCATCGTCCTTAGGGATTGGCAACTCCACTTGCTGTAACATAGTAACACATGCTCAGAATATATACAATACGAACATAGAACTCATATATTATATAGTAACACAAAACTCATATATTATATTACAATACGAACAGGAGTAAACAAAAAAAATTAAGGATAACATTATTGCATGACACTATATATATATATAGGTTGTGACATTCTATTTTTTACCTTGATCTCACAAAAGGGGATGAGTAGTTTCTTCTGAATATTTTCATCAAGATCGAGCAGACGTGTAGCATTTCAAAAATTACAAGTGGTGGATACTAATAAAACACTCATTGTTGAGTAGACCAAGAGTAATGCTAAAATAGCAGCAGCAAGAAAGTGAGCGGGGGGTGATGGTACGAGTAAAGAGATCGAGAAGAGAGGAGGGTCGTCCAAGTTTATGCGTGTGTTCCTATTTCTCTATGGGACATAGAGTGGCCAGTGTGATGTGATGGGATTGGGAGGGGATGGAGGTTATGGACGTAGGAATACGAGAGGAGAGGTGGGACGAGGTTTGTTGCTTGGCGTCTCCATCCACTCGCAGTCGTGGGTGTCAAGAAACACTTTCTCGGTGTTGGACGGGACAAACCAGTCCTTACATGCATGATTTGTTATTGACAGAAGCTTGAACATATCATCCTCAATTATACATTCTGATGCTGAGGATGGGGATTTTAGGGCTCTGGCAGCTGGCCCAAAATAGCTGCAAGGTAACCAATGAAGATCTTATCCTAGAACTGTTGAGGTGGGAATGGGTACCCGACAGTTCATTACATAGATAGAATAACCCATTCTATAAAGCCGGATATAATTTTCATTGCTGAAACCAAATGCTCCATGGCATCTACTCTGAATTTTTTTCGACACAGGAATATCACTAGCTTTACTGTTTCACCAGCTGTGGGTAGAGCAGGTGGCATGTGGATTTGGTGGCCTGCAAATGTTAAGCTTGAAGTTTTATCTATTTCAACTTTTGGGATAGCTAGCTTGGTTACAGATTGTGTTACAAAGCATGTTTTTATACTTATAACTACATATGCTTCAGTAAAGCATAAAGAAAGAATATTAATGTGGACCCAAATGACTGCTTTTCTGAAGAAGCAAGCTCTTCCTGTTTGTTTGATTGGAGATATGTTATCAGATTTCCACACGAGAAATGGGGGGGAGCAGCTTCTATATCATCACATCTTTATCCTTTTGAACAATTCATTCAACAAAATGATTTAGTGGATATCAGAGTATAAGGCCCAGTTTTCACATGGTCCAATAGAAGGAGTTTCTCTTTCAATATTCGGGAAAAGCTAGATCTATGCTTGGCTTCCATGGATTGGTTATATTTATTTCAACATCTACTTATTACAGTGACCATACTCGCTTGCTTCTTATTACGAATCCAGTTTTAGTATCCCATAGAGGATGGCTTAAAATAGAATCTGCGTGGTATCAACATGGGTCCTTTAGGGCTTTTGCAAAGAAGGCTTGGGAGGGAACCCCACATCTTTTTGACCATTACGACAGGAAAATGAGGTTGTTTAGAAAGAAGATGTTGGTTTGGAAAAGGAAAATTTTTGGAAATCTTCAACAGTAATTGTTTGAAATCAAAGATACATTAATCAATCTTCAGCATATTCCACAAAACCAGGTTCAAATTGATTATGAAGCATCTTTACTAAACAAATTAAATAGACTTGAATTGATGGAGGATGCTTATTGGAAGCAAAGGGTTACGTCGTTTTGGCACAATCTTAGGAACTTAATTACTAAGTACTTTCATATGAAAGTTATTAATAGACATAGACTTAATAGAATCATGGGTGTCATTAAAGAGGATGGCTCTTGGTCCACTTCCTAGGAGGATATACAACATGTCTTTTGGGAACATTTTTATAAGCTATTTCACCGGGTAACCATACCATCATTTCAATGGTTTGATATCCTACCAGTTACACAATTAACGGAGGAACAAAGGAATTCCCTTATTGATCTTCCTACCTCAGCAGAGATTAAAAATGCTTTATTTTTTATGCAACCTGATAAAGCTCCGGGGCCGGATGGTATCCCTCCTAGTTTCCTTCAGTTAATGTGGAATGATATTTCTAAAAATGTTATTGCTCTTATTCATACTATGTTTTCAACTCACAATATTCCAAATAGTTTAAATCATACAATCATTTCTTTGATTCTAAAAAGGGAGAATCCTATGGTTTTGGATCATTTTTGGCCTATTAGTCTATGCAGTGTTCTTTTTAAGATATTTACAAAGGTGCTTGCACTCAGAATCAAACCTCTTCTATCAGGTTTTATTTCTAAAAATCAGGCTGCTTTTGTTCTAGGGAGAGTTGGGCTTAGATAATATTATTATTCTCCATGAAATCATTCACTCGTTCAGATTTAGAATAGGTAAAGTAGGTCAATTCATTATCAAATTGGATATCTCTAAGGCCTATGATAACTTAATTGGCAATTTATCAAATTTATGTTGGGAAGATATGCTTTTCCGGACAAGCATATACAACTCATAATGAAGTGTATTTCTTCAGTTACTTATTCCATTAATTTAAATGGTGAAACCAAAAAGGGGAATTAGGCAAGGCTGTCCTCTTTCTCCTTACTTGTACATACTTTGTGCAGAAGCTTTGTCAGGACTTGTTAAAATTGCTATAGAGAAGGGGAGTTAAAAAGGAATTTTCTTGAACAGGGGAGGTCCAAAAATTACACATCTCATGTTTGTTGATGACATTGTTGTGTGTGGCCTACCTACTTTGGAAGAAGCTAAATCTGTTATGGACATTCTTAATTTATATCAATACATTTCTAGTCAAGCTATAAATTTTTAGAAGTCAAGCATCATTTTTAGTAAGAACGTGCCAAGTGATGTGTCCAACCAGATATGTGAGCTTACTGGTTTTACTATAGCCTCACCTTTTTATAAATATTTGGGAATACCAATAGGCATATCAGACAATCGGATCAATCATTATGGGTGGTTGATTGAAAGAATTTGGAAAAAGCTGGCGGGTTGGAAATCAAATCTTCTTTCTACAGCGGGTAGAACTACCCTAATTAAGTCTATTTTGAATCAATTGCCCATCCATATTATGTCTTTGAAAAAGCTTCCTAAAGCTATTATTAGTAAACTTGAGACTCTAGAGAGAAACTTCTGGTGGGGCTAGCAAGAGGAAAGAAAGAAAAAAATACATTTCAAGAGCTAGGAGTTTATTAAAATGCCAAAGTGTTGGGGGGTCTGGGTATTAGAGATCTCTTTTCGGTCAATAATGCATTATTATTAAAACTGACTTGGTCTTTTCTTCGGGATGATGGCAAGCTATGGGTTAGAATTCTTAAGTCTAGATATATGAAATCTGAGAATTTTTGGCATCAAAAGGTTACTCATAACAGTTCTCAATTTTGGAAGAACATGCTTAACACTGGGAAATTTTTATTGATGGGAAGTATATGGAAAGTCAAAGATGGATCTTCAATCAATATCTGGGAACACAGATGAATTTTGGATGATAAAGGACCCCTGAATATAAATCCATCTACTTTGAATAAACCAAATTTGGTCCAAGAATTGATTGCTAATGGGCGTTGGAATGTTGATATTCTTCATATTTATTTTGATCCACCGTCAGTAGCAAGAATCTTAAGAACCCCTATTTTTGTTAATGAAGATAAGGATGTAACAGTATGGAATTTTTCTCAAAATGGTCTTCTTAGCACCAAATCAGCATATATTTTTTTTTCTCAGTCAAAATTTCTTCCAGGAACATCTGATTTTTCTATTTAGAAGAATGTATGGCATCCTGTTTTGGGGAAAAATTTTCCAGCCAGAATTATTGTTTTTATTTGAAAGGTATTAGTTTGCTCTTTGCCTACTAATCAAGCTATAGCTCGTCGATGCTCAAACATTTCACCTATTTGTAATGTCTGCCATGATTTACAAGAGTCTATTGATCACATTTTATTTACTTGCCATCGAAGTAGGGCTGTATGGTTTGCATCTTCTTTGAGTTTTAATGTTCAATGGCTACAATAGGAAGTGCATCAGATTCTACCAAATTTTCTTGATTGGATTCTAATCAAAGAGAATACTTTGTCTTATTCTGGTGTGCTCGGGGTTTCAATCATGTGGCAGCTATGGAAACAGAGGTGCAAGATAGTCATGGAGGGAAAAAATACTTGTCCAATAAGGATTCTGCACAATGCGGTTCAAGATGCACTTTTCTTCCGTTCTCATTCTAATGTATTTCATTAAATTAGTCTCATAAGATGGATACCATATTTGATTTCTCATGTTAAATTAAATGTCGATGCAACTACGAATTTTGAAATAGGAGCAATGGGCATACTAGCAAGGAATCATCAAGGAAAAGTACTGGCCTGGAAGACTTGTATCTCTACATTTACTGATCCACAAATTTTGGAAATGGTCGCCATCCTTGAGGCGTGCTCCTGGGAGTTTCTTGATAGCTAGCCATCCTTGATCAAAAGTGACGCGTTAACTGTAGTGAATGCAATCCGAAATGAAGGACCGGATATATGGCAAGCAGGTACCTTCATCAATGAAGGTCGAAGATGTCTGGCTTCCTCGCTTTCAGTCGTTGTATTCAGCCCTACAAGGACAAATGCTGTGGCGCATAAACTTGCGAGATGAGCCCTTGAGCATGGAGACAACTCAAGGCTGGACGTCTTCTATTCAGGAATTGCTCGATGAGGTTTTGTATGAGATATGGAAGGATGGGTCAAGTTAACTACTGTTGTTGGGTATATGTATAGTTTGTTTTGGTATGGTTAATATAAGTTTGCCTCATGTTTCAAAAAAAAGTAATTAATTTATGTATTTTTGAAATTTCATTTGAACAGTGTGTATATATATATATATGATAAGTGAAGTTCGACAAGGTATTTATATAATATTTTATACGTACATCTTATCTAGCGATTAATTAAACATATTATTCAATAATATTATTTTGATTGTATAAACTGGTTTTGTAAATATATTACGTAAATAAAATTTGAAGATTAAATAAAAATTTTACATGATAAAATATTATTCATCGTGTCAGCTAGGTCTAACAAGGCCTCTTTTCACCAGATTATCTAACATGTGAAAAATAAAAAAATTTCTTCACATAATTTTAACACTTTTAAATAAATCACATTTAAATGATATCTACTAGATCCCAATCACAAATAACAATACTATTCGTACTCTCTCCAAATTTTAATATACTTATATCGTGAATATTTTTAACATAATTAAAATATGCTGTCAAGCTATAAATATATAATCATCTTTTTAAAATGTATACTCTTTCAGTTTGTTTCCATTAATTAATGATGTATCTAGAGTTCTCCTTTTCTAGCCAGTCTACAGATCTAAGTCGAATGTCATTAATCTATACGTCACATTGTTTACATCTCACTATTAATTGTTATTGAACTCTGGTTTTTCATGGATTGTACGGTTAAACTACATTTTAGTACAGCTCAAAGGAGTCTTGTTTATTCACATTCAAATCTGAGTTAAAATTTAAGTTAACCATCCCTTTTCGGACATGAAGAACCGACTTATTTGTGTTAGAGTTCAGCCCATTAAAGATTTAAGACTTTCTACCTCTGTTGATTTACCATTTTACATGATTGAGTTGGAGCTCCATCCAAGATATCCTAAATTTAAACTCGTTATAATAAGGTTCCATGATAAATTAAATTTATGTTACAATTTTATGTTTACATAACAAAACTTGTTAAAATAGGCGTTTGACAATTATTACAAATTTATGTTTTCAAACACATTTCTTTCTTAGACAAAAAAAGAGAGTCTCACCTCTTTTTTATCTTGTTACCTACCTTGTTTGGTCCTACATATATATGGGGTGGGGGGGATGCACTCATTTTTGTTATCACATTGTGAGCACCCGAAACGGGACGGTGGTGGCAGTAACTTCTTAGAACGAAGAGTTAGTGGTGATGTGGTCGCCGGGAGTCGAAGACTCCAAAATATGGTTAGATATAAAGTAAATAGAATAAAAAGCAAGCTTGACCATCGTACCTTTTGGAATGGGGGGGGGAGATTGCTAGGTTCTAACATCTCCTCTCTCGGCCGGCTGAAAGAAGAAAACTTTAGCGAGCTCTTTGTTTCCGATTTGGTCGAAGCTTCGTCTCGGTCAGGTTCACCTAAGAATGTCTTGTGGAAAAACACGAAAACAAGTAAAAGATCATTAACTCTGGCGAGAGTATAGCATCATGCTTGTTATGGATCTTGAACATGCAAAAGAGGATGAGCTAACCGGATTGGGACGAAATCCCAACCCCTATTTTTAGTAGGTTTTTAAATATATGAGAGGTGCAAAATGACTTAATGCATGCTAAATGAAGTGATGAGAGATTTTAAGATGAAAACAAAGAATAAAAAAATCAGATCGGACGAGTGATCGGACTCTGAAAAATGCAAAACTGGCTTCTGCCCCTGCTAGTGCCCTTTATATGGGGCACCAACTGTAGGTGCCCCCTTTATGGACACGTTGACCAAGGTCAAAGCTCCCTGCTTATGGGGCACTAGGTCTGGCTCAGGCAAATTTTATTCCCCTCTTCGCGTCGCTGCCCCGGAGTGCGGATGGCTTTCAAGATGAAGTGGAAGCTCCTCCTTGTAGCCAATATGCAAATGAAGCTTGTGGTAGGGGGCTTCGGATGCTGGATGGGAAGGAAATAGCGGGTAGAGGCCTTCAAAGCTGGAGAAAAATCATGCTTCTGGATGGCAGAAACAACAGGTTTTTGGGCTTTTGGAGAGGCAAATTTGGATCGGTTTGAAGGCTTATGGGGGGCAAAGGTCTTGAAAATGTAGTGTTGGATGAGCTCTAGGGTGGCACGAAGTTGGAACCTTCTCAAAGCTTCAAATGGTTCCCTATTTATAGCCAAAAAAAGGCACCTTGATCAAAATTGAAAACCTATTCTACGCGGCAAAGCACCCTATATATGGGGCGCTAGCATCATGAGCCGTGTCAATTCGATAAGATGAGTCCTGGTGAGTGGTCAAATCGGCCGGTTGAGTCCATTCGACTAGGTGCCAGTTGCCCCATTTATAGGGCGCTTGGTGCCCTATAAGCAGGGCACCGGGTGCCCTATATACAGGGCGCCTAGTGCCCTATATATAGGGCACTTTGACCCTGGTCAATGCTCTATCGATATTCTTCGAAATGTGCCAAAAAACTTGATTTTTATGTAAGACTCGGTTCCCTTAAAAGGTTATTCAAATATTCTTCATGAAAACAAGAATTTCAGCTCTTCAACTGGACCAAAATTGCGTGTCTATAGCTTGCCTCGCCTTGGCATCGGTTTTGTAGGGGAATGACACAAAGGCAGCGCAAACGAATGTAGTGAGGCATAGTGAGGCATAGCGGAATGAAATGGTAATGGATTGAAAAGGTGATGCCAAGGTGTAGATTTAGACACGCCTTCATCGTCCTAGTTGAGTGAATAAAACTTTACCTGACTCCGAGATTACCTTTTGTCTTATCGAAACTTTTCCTTTGGTTGATTGGTTAAGGAGAAGAACATAACTAAAATCTCACGTGAGGGGGAATTGTTATTAGCCAGGACCCAAACTGCATGGTGTGCTGGACTCGGTAGAAATGTATTGAAAAGTAAATTGCGAAAAGTAAAGAGGAGACAGCCAATCAACCAAAGTTGGGTTTTTCAAATTCATAAGGCTTACTCAGAAATATCGATGTAGTTCAGAATGAAATACTTCTTGTTTTGATGAAATCATCATCAGGACACACTTGAAACTGGTTTTTCGAAAGACCAAAGCTTCTTTTAGGAGCTACAAAGGACCATCATCGGAATGAGGAGGTTAGGAAGCGGAGACTAGTTGAGATGATGCGTAATGATGCATGATGTGTAATAATGCATGAGATGATGCATGTTGGGTTTAAAGAAATGCAATTAACTATAAAAAAATAGTTGAAGATATAAGTCAAATGCAACGGGTCAGGATATCCTGGAAGATACCGTCGCCCTGCTCATTCGACTTTGGCTTATCTGCGGGCCTAAAAGTGACTGAATCCTTCATTGATTTTGTTGAAGGGGTTCTCAGACTCAGCTCTCTTAGACTCGAGGTCTTCAACAATATACGCAGGGCTTATAACTAGGTGGTTTATATATGGGGCACTAGGCACCCTGATTATAGGGCTCCAGATGCCCTTTTTATAGGGCTCTAGGTGCCTTATTTATAGGGCACCAGGCACCCTATTTATAAGGCTCCAGGTGCCTTACTTATAGGGCGCCAGGCACCTTATAAATGGGCACCTATGCAGAATTTGTTCTTGCTCCTTCCCGAGGTGGCTTTTGGGGTCTATAAGAAGGGGGGACGCCCCCTTCTTCTTCCTCACACCTGCTGCAGTGCTCTTCTCTCCTCAAAGTCTTTCCGAAGTTCCCATGGCGTCTTCCTCCTCTCATTTGACTTGCTTGGCGAAGATGAAGCATTTCTCTGAGGTTCATTGCCACATACGGAACTAAGTGGCTGTGGGAGCGGTAATGTCTTTTCGAGACATTCCTCCTTCATCCTCGAAGTACTCTTTCCTGATTATGTGGTTATTCTGCAGCACCTTCCAATCTTCCCCGGTGCTCGTCGTTATGGATAAGGGTTGTGGATTGCTCGGCTAATGGCCGCCATCAACATTCATGTACGGTCTATTCTAAGTGGATAGGGCTTCTCTGGTGTTTTGGTCCATGCCAAAAATCTTCTCAAGTACTTATGGGATTTTTTCTTGGCGGGTACCCTTCTCGAGATGTAGCATCCTGATACCCACATGTTTGTCTTTGACTCCGAGTGCACTATTCTCTTGGAGGAGGTGGAGCTCTTTTTAGGGCTGCATGCCATGCCTGGTTATGGTCAAGCCATGTTCATTCCTGTCGGCTCAATGACTATAGGGGAGGCCCGGTCCATTATGGTAGGCGGGCGTATTTACACTGAACCGCTGGTAGACTGGTCCATCAGCGTGATTCAGGGTGCTAGTGACAATGAAGATCTGTTGTTTCCTGGAGCCAAGGGTGTAGCTGCCTGCCTAGCTTTCGTACTCCTCTATCCATGTGAAGACGGGTGGCTTGATTCTTCCTGCCTCTCCTGCATTCAAGGTGTTTGGACCAATGAGTGCATAGCCCATTATGTGTTGGGCTATCTTTATGATGGGATGACCTGCGCTAGCATTGGCAGGCCAATGTTTGGCAGCTTCCTTCTGTTCATATGCTGGGCTGACTAACACTTCAAGTTTGATGTGTGCTATGGTCTGGCTATTGCTTCTCGGCTTTTTGCTTGCATCCCTCTTCAACCTCTCACCAACCATCTCCACATGGACTATAAAGTGATCACAAGTGTCCCTCAGTGAATGTGCTGACTGGCGTTCGTACTTCTCTACCATGAGCTATGCCAGGTTTATCTGTCCTACCCAAGCTATCGTGCGACAGGATGTTAGAGCTTCTCCCACCCCCGGGGTGGATCTTCGATTGATCACTGGCTCCTCCTTCGTCATCTACAACCCGCACTAGTTTTTTTTACATCTGGGCCAACCTTGGCTCAAGGTTCCTTGTCTCTCCCACATTCCTTCTGTCGAAGACCGTCAATTGGGCACGGTAGCTGACGATGAAGAATGTCAGAGCATTCTTGTTATCTGGGGAATTTGAAAGAGTTTTTCTCCAAGCACCCACGTGGAGGAAGACGAAGTCTGAAAGAGCAGGTACGTGGCGAGACTGAGGGAGCTCCGCTGCTGATGTCTTGTATTTTCTCTTAGTTGTGTCTGGTTGTAGGTTCTTTGCTTTTGTTGTGTCTAGGTCTTGATCAATGTAGGTCTAGGACTTGATCAGTGTAGTTCTTTTCATTCCAGTTGTGTCCGGGTCCTATCAATGTTAGCAACCAGCAAAATATGCAAAAAAAAGAATTAATAAACAATATTTGCTAACAAGTTTGTGATTTTCTATGAAGAATGTAGATTGTAAACATGTTCTGTGAAATTTTTAAATTTTTGAAAATTTTGGCCGTAACAGTTTATATTTCCACCCTTGCACCTTTCTTTCATTTCACCAGTGACTTTTTTGAGCTTTTCTACTGAGCGGGACCCTTTCGGAGTGCGCGGTGTGCTGTGCGTACACTAGGGTAAGTTCCTTCCAACTGCAAACTTGAATTTTATTCTGTATTGTTCGATTTCGCAGAAGGGACCGAACCGATCCGGAGCCATTCCGAATCGGAATGGAGAGAGAGAAGGGGGCTAGGCCCCCTAATGCCCCCCTTGATGGGGCGCTAGCAGGCACCCCATCAAGGGGGCGCTGGTCCAGGCGCCCCATAAATGGGGCACCTAGTCACCAGGGCCCCGTTTTCTCCGTTCTTCCATTTCTAATTTAATCCTAATGCTTGGAAATTTTGCAGATGATGAAGAGAACACGTGTTGAGCGTGGCGGAGCTTCCAGCTCGGTTGACCCCAGCCCGTTGGAGCCACCTTCCCTTCACCTACCTTCGGCTATCACAGTATTCAATTTTTACCTCCCCTTTTGAATTATTCATTAACTGCTGCTTCTAACATGGTTGTTTGTTTGTGTAGGGGAAGATCAAGTCCCGAATATCCTGGTGTAGACACGCAATTTTGATCCAATTGAAGAACTTAATTCTTGTTTTCATGAATAATATTTGAGTAACCTTTCAAGGGAACCAAGTTTTCAAGAAAAATCAAGTTTTTCGGCGCATTTCGAAGAAGATCGATAGGCGTTGACCAGGGTCAAAGCACCCTGTGTATAGGGCACCTGGCACCCTGTATATAGGGCACCTGGCGCCCTACTTATAGGGCACCAGGCGCCTTATAAATAGGGCATTAGGCGCCCTACTTATAGGGCACCAACACTTGGTCTGACTGACTGGACAGATTGATGGGACAGTTCTGCAGATAAAGTTACCCTTTTCTTGGCTATAAAATGACCCCCAGTTGGAGGGTTTAGGACACACCAAGGGCGCCCCCCAAACTCTCTCACTCCCAAGGCCTTACAACCCCTCTCCAAGCTCTCAAACCGTTCCAAAACTCTCTCCCAAAAGCCCCAAAAATCTGCAGTTTCCTTCTTCAGAAATATGATTTTTCTCCGACTTTGAGGGCCTTTACACTCCATTTCCCTTACATCTAGTGCCAAAACACTCTTCCATTAGCTTCACTTGAGTATTGGCTGCTTGAAGAACTCCTTCTTCCATCTTGGAGGTCTTCCTACACTCCGGGGCGACACCGCGAAGAAGGGAATAAAATCTACTAAAACCAGTCCCTGGTGCCCCATAAATAGGGCCCTTTGACTTTGGTCAACGCGCCCCATCAAGGGGACACCTGCAGCTAGCGCCCCATATGTGGGGCACTAGCAGGGGCAGACCCCGTTTTGCATTTTATTGAGTTTATTTACCTTTCCGGTCGATCCTTTACTCCTCACTTTCATTTTAACTTTCATTAACATGTCATTTATCATGCATTAAGACACACCTTTGCATCTTCATACCACTTTAAAAACCTATCTAAAATAGGGGTTGGAATTTAGTCCCAATCCGGTTAGTTCCTTCCCTTTTGCATGTTTAAGTTCGAATTTGTGCATGATTCTACACTTTCACTAGAACTAATGATCTTTTCACTTGTTTCTATGCTTTCATGTGGACATTTGTAGGTAAATCCGGCCGAGGTGGAGCTTCAACCGGACCAAAGACGAAGGACTCATTAAGCTCTCTTCTTTCGGCCGGTCGAAAGAGGAGAAGTCGGAACCTAACAATCTCCCCGCTTCCAAAGGTACAACGGTCATTTTTATTCTTCATTTTTATTTATTTCTATTATATTTTGGAGCCTTTGGCTCCTGGCGACCACAAACACTAACATCCCATCCACCGAGTTCCCAAAGCAAGCGTAGGGGCCGGAAAAAGGAGATCTACGGATATCCTCGTTTCGGGTGCTTACACCTTTTGGCGACCACGGTGGGACCGACTTTGCTGTATGAGATCCTATTTTCTTTCCTAAGAATGTCCATTTGAAAGCATGTTTATTTTCGTTTCCATGTGAGTCATTTCCATTTCCTTGCATTGTTACTTGTTTATGTTGCTTACTAGTTTCTTTGAAGTACCACCTACTTCTCTTAAAGCTTACTTGCTCTCCGTTTATCTTTTTAAAATCATAGCGATTTGATTTCCAACTTTGTTAATCAACTTATTTTACTTTAGCATCTTAGATGTCATCTTCTTTCATCCCATGTTAAGTATACTTGCCTATTTCTTTCTAAGTCTAATTCTCCTTTAGCAAATTTTCAAAGCATGCTTAGTTAAAATTAGTGCTTTCTACCATCTTAGTTTAATTTTATATCATTGTCTTGTTTACTTGCTTCCTACAGCATCTTGTTAATCATTGTATGCTTTTATTTTCTTCTTGCTTGCTTCTTATTCCTTGACATTTCACTTGCATTTAGTTTGCATTGGAGTTTTGGATTCGCCCGTCTCCTTAGGACATCCGAGAAGGGAGGCTCTCTCCTCCCAAAGCCCCACACATCCAAACACCCATCTTGGTGGTTGCCAACTCCTCCTCCGGGGATTCCCTCTCGAAAGGACTGTGTAGCTTCCATCAAGGCCACCATAAGTCCCCAGATGTGAAGGATTCCCTCTTCACTAATCGGGCAGGATGTGCCTTTTCACCCCAAAACCCGGAGTACTTATTACCTATTGTTGTGAAAAGAGTGACAACCTTAGATTTCTCGGCATTGTGAGAGCATAGGGTCCTACCCATTTATTTGAGTGGACAATATTTCTCTTCACAAGCCATTAATTTGAGGTTGAAACAGCAAAAAAATTTGCGTTAATCATTCTAAGTCTTTGCTATTACTTGTTTGCAAACAAAAATTGAAAATTAAACAAAAATCCCAAAATCAACTAAAAAGAACCAAAACAAAAAATTTTGCTTGAGGTTAATTTGCTTGATAACTTGCCTGTCCAACAAAAGAAAATCAAAACAAAAAGGGGGTCAAAAATCAAAACCAAAAAAAATCCTTGAGCTTTTATTTTTCAACCTTCTTTTTCTGTTGTGCTTATGAATTTAAGGTCAGGACGAGTTATCGGAATGGCGGATCAAAGATACGAGCAACTACAATTGGAGTATGACCAGTCTTATTTCTACCCTGATGCCATATGTGCAGTCAATGAACCCGAAATTCTCCCCGAACCTAGTCAAATTTCTCCTCAACCCAATCCAAATTCACTTTGGGAGGCATTCTCTCATGCCGACCCCACTCAACTTTAGGCTATTGAAGCCATTCTCAAGGGCAAGTCGCCCACCGAACACATCCCTCCTGAAGGTGGTCTTCATATCTCTACCCCTCGGTCGGTAGCACATCAACCCAATGTGTGCACTCATGGCCATTCTTATACCGAGCTTGTAGCCCCAATCTCTCCTCATCCGGTAGCTAATCTAGATCACCCTGATCCAAATGCCATTGCTCCTTCTAGGCCACTAGTTCATTCCTCTAATCATCTCAACCCTACTCACCCTTTGGTGCATCCCCCAATGTACCCTTCTTATCCGGCCACTTCGGCCCATCCAATCCAAGTTCCGGTGCACCAAGCACACACTCCTCCTCCTCCTCTTATGAAATCTTTTGTCTATCAGTCTATGGTTAACAAAATCAATCGCATGGATGAGCAGTATAGAGAACTTAGACGATTGATCGACACAAAGGCAGCCCCTGAAATTTCTCTTCCTTCCCTCCATACTTTTCATCTACCTCCTTCTGATATGTCGGTATACCGTCACTATAACAGAACCGGTAATCCATTCATTCATATCAAGGACTTTTTTTATGAGTCAGTAATGTGGCAAAATGATCCAAGGGCCCTTACTTTTCTTTTCATAAAATCATTAAAGGGTTCAGCTTTAGAGTGGTTCTACTCGCTTGACTCTTTGGAGGCGAGTAACTTTGAAACTGTCAAAGCTAAATTTTTGCAGAGATATCAAGACAGGGTCGGACCAACATATTCCATCACTGACCTCATGGCCGAAATAATGAGAAATGATGAAGATTTTATCATATATGCTGATAGGTGGAGGCCTATGGCAGAAAAGCTTACTGATTCCATTTCAGAACCGGAGCAAGTGAAGATGATCATCACCAATGCCACTCCAGCCTTAAAAAATATGCTGGCTTTGCATCACCCCACCTCCATGAGTGAACTCTATGAGAAGGCACGGTACATTTAGACACAGCTTAGGGACTCACCTATCATGAGCTTGTTTGATCCTAGACCCCGAGTTGTCAACAAAACCACTTTTACCACAACTGGCGCAGTGACTAAGGGCGTAGTGACAAACGAGAACCTCAATGTTGTAGGGAACCCACCTAGCAATTATCAACACCAGTTTAGGAACCCTCAACAAAATCAACCATCTAGAAACCCTTGTCAACCTCAACATCAACCTCAGTTCCAGCCTCGTCAACAACAAGCTCCGATCCCACAGCAACAACTTGCCAACTACAACCAAGCACCCCCTCCCATGGCTTATGAACCCCGAAAAATAGGACCTAAGAGAAACCATTACCCGCCATTGCCGTACTCTCTCATGTACATCTTTAATGCACTCATGGTGGCAGGGCAAATTGCATTGCCAAGGGAGAAGCTAGAGTGGCCTTAAAATGCCAACACAGAGCGATACTGCCTGTTTCACAGATATCCTGGGCACACCGTGGAAAATTGTTTTTAGTTCAAAGACTACATCCACGACCTTAATAAGCAAGGTAGTATTGACTGGGACCAGATGGAGGAATATATCAGAATAGTGAAAAATCAACCTCAACGGCAGCACGCACCAGCTCAGCAACAACAACAACAATAGAACCCCGGCCTGGGGATCATTCAAAATCCTTTACCTCCACATGCACCCGCACCTGGAAACCAACACGTTAATCCCATCTTGATATCTTTTGAGGAGTATCATGATCGGGGCCAGAATTGGCAAGTTAAGGGAGCCAACTCCGCCATGCACATCAACCAAACCGTCCATTCCATACCCCGAGCTACATTAGCCAACCCCATTACTCTCAATCGGCCACCCATCATCCGAGCACCATCACGACCCATCATAACACCACTAGCCACATAACTCCAATTGGGACGGACCCAAATCTGCCCAGTTAATCCACCACAATCATCACTACCATTGGGACCCATCATCCTATCCCGAGCAACCGTAACTTCACAACCTACCTACCCTACCATGCCTCAAACCACCATCATTACACCCATAGCAAGAGCTCCCATCATTCGACCTAACCCACCACCCACTACTACCATCTGTCGACTCTTAAAATTCGACGGGGTCCTCTCCTTTTCAGGGAAGTCCATGAATCCAGATCGTCACCTCAAGAGGGGATGAGAAAGAAAGGAAGAAAACTCGAAAAACAACTCTCACCTCGGTCCCACACTCACATTGATCCCCAAACTTTCATCCCTTGGTGTCGCTCAATCACCAAAGAGATGGTTCAGGTCATGTGGGAGGAGGATGAGAAGGAAATTAAGATATGTGGTCGCCAGGAACCACGGGTTCCAATTTATGAAATAAAGATTGAAAGATGACCATGTGTACCTTAGCATGAAGAATGTGGGTTAAAGCTTCTTGATGCGGGACGGGAGAGGAGGTGCCGCCATCCCCGCGCGCGTCAGCGGGCCCGAGGAGGATGTACCGAGCTGATGTGGTGCTGACCCGATCCTGAACCAAGCTGACCCGTTTCAAACGGAGCTGGAAACTGCTGAACCGGGCCCGAAAACCACCGAACCAGACATCACGGCCGCTGAACCGGGCCCACAAGGGCTGAACCGGTCCCAAATGGTGCTGGACCGGCCTGAACCAGCCCAAAATAGAGTGAACCGGCCGGTTTAAGGGGTGAACCGGGTTTTGGAGGCTTGAACCGGGGTCAAACAGGCCTGAACCGGCCTCTGGATGGGAGAACCGGGCCTGAACCGGCCTGAACCGGCGGTCTGGGCGTGAACCGCGGCCCAACCGGCTCTGGCGGGTCGAACCGGCGGGTGAGCTGGCCGGCTTGGGCCGGACCGCCCGGCTACGGTCACTCGGCCGCGCGCGGGGGGCGGATTGGCGCGGGGTACGTGGCCGCCGGAGGTCGCGCCGCGCGACCGCGCGACTAATCCCCCCGGGGGGGTCGTGGCGTGCCGCGGCGAGCCGGCCGCGAAGAGAGAGAGAGAGGGCGGTGGTCGCGGGGTCGTGGCGTCTCCTCGGTGCGCCCGACTGCGAATGGAGGGCTCGTCTTCGTCCTCGAGCGCGGCGGGTGTCCGGCGGTCGCGGCGGACTCGGGAGCCGGAAGCCGGAGGGGAAGGCCTCGGCAGCGGCAGCCGGAGGCTCCGACGGCACCGCCTGGTCCTCCTCTTCTCTCCTCCTTCGTCGTCGTCGGCTAGGTCCGCCGGAATGGGGGAGTTTGGGGGGGGTCTTCGACAGTCGACGGAGGCGGGGTTGGGGTCCGAGCTCGCGGCGGCTCAGTAAGAGGGAAGGGGGTTCGGGAAGGCTCCGTAGGAGGCCAAGGGCCCTGTGGGAGGGGTGCTCGTGCGTAGGGGTGGCGTCTAGAGGAGGTAGTGGTCGGTTAGGGCTCGCGGGGTGTCCCGCGGGTGCGAACGGAACCGGAACAGGGGGGTGAGGGACTGTGGTGGGAGGGTCCGGACGGACCTAGGGCAGGATCTCGACGAAGGCGTCGACGGAGGTCGGAAACAGGACGGGATAGGGGAAGAAGAGGCACCGGACCTAACTCCGGAGGTGAGGAGGAACACCGGGAAGGGGAGGGGAGAACTGGGAACACCCGGAGGTGGGGGAACGACGCCGACGTCGGAGGGGAACAGTGGGGAAATGGGAGGAGCTTCTCCTTGGCTTCAAACATCCATCTCTATTCATTCAAGGACTTGGGCTCTTTAAATAGAGCTGGACATTACAAGATGGACCACTAAAAACCCTAATTACATATATGTCCTCTAAAGGACTAAAATAAAAGAGAAGGACTCAAAGGACTCTAAATACTCAAATAAAATGCATAAAAATAAAAATCTAATACTACAAAATAAAATAAATAAATACGTCATCTCCTTAAGACCCGGAAGACGCTATCTCCAAACAAACGGACGATCCGGTCCGTACCGGTCCCCATCACTTCTCCTTCTTCAGCCGGCCGATGAAGAAGAGTCCTCAACACGTGGGTGCTTGATTTTCTATGAAACTAGACAAATAAACAAGTGAAAGATACAAATAGAACTAAACAAAGTGGAGTATATGTAAATAAAATGACATGAAACACACAATTGACTAGAAACTGACCAGATTCGGGTTATCTCTAACCCCTCTTTTTCTATTTTCGGATAAATAGACTAAAAATAATGCAAAAAAATTTAAAAATAATATGAGGATGGATAATCACGAAAAAAATATATAGGAAAAAGAACAGAAAGATTCTGAGTTGAATAGAGAGAGATATGGCCAAATCTGGGTTGTCGAAAAAGCCGAGCAGCAATCCAGGAACTGCCAGGCGCGACTTTGCTTATGCGTTCGTCACGACCATCCCTGACCTCGGAATAAAGTTCCGTTGATTGAAAACTCAAGAATACTTGGAGAGGAAGAACTTTGATGAAGAGAGCTCTGGCAGAAGACGTCCACACACTGCTGTAGAGGATGAAGAAGAAAGACCTGGCTGATCACCTGCAGAACAGCCTTCCTCTCTCTTGAACTGACTTTTCTCTCTCTAAAAACTCGAAATTATCTCTCTAAAAATCACAAAATCAATGCATGAGGGAGGTTGGACGTCTTGAGATGCCTGGGGGGTCGTGCTCATGCCTTTGGAATGACCAGAATCAGAGTTAATTTATAGGAGAACGGACGGCGCTATCAAGACTAAAAAATAGGCCACCTTGCGCCCTACCCCAGGGTGCATGTGCCCTGGTGCAGGGCGCATGCGCCCCACTGAGGGGCGCATGTGCCTCCAAGTGGGGGCGCAAGGCACATTTTTCGAAAAATTTGATCTTATCCAGTTGATCCGTTCAGCGGTAGAGTCCCGGTGAAAAACTAGATCCCTCGTGCCTCAAGGGCAGGGCGCATGTGCCCTCAAGTGAGGGCACAAGGTCATGTGCCTCACTGGTAGGGCGCATGGGCACATGCCCTGGGTCCTGGGCGCATGTGACCAGGGACCCGGGCGCATGGGACTATTTTTGCGCGTCCTTCTTCCGGAAGCCATTGCGAACACTCCCGAACTCGGAATTTGACGCCGTTTGTTGCGTTGGAAAGATAACAGGCTGAAGAAGCTTTATATAGAATTGTATCGGCCATCACACCCTCCAAAACTTCAGAATTTTTTACGTAAGTTAGGGTAGTGAACAGAAGATCCAATACAGATCAAAATGACTCCGACGGCAAACCGGAAAGGCACGGTATGCAACAAAACTTGTCCGAGGGTGTGAATATGACCATAACCTTCAATGCATGATCATTAGGCATTGGTCATTTAGCTAATTTTCGTGTTTACACGATTTGCGTGTGGCTTTCGCTCAAAAATTATGTCTTTTTGCGGAAAACTTCGGAAAACATCCGATTTCATTCGGCGAAGCTCCAAATCAACTTTAAAAGACCCAGAATCATTATAAGGTCAATCATACATGTTACCATATAAAAATGAGTTTTATGCTCTGAATTAGGCAAATTTGGCATGTCTACAGCTTGCCTCGCCTTGATGTCGGCTTTGTAAGGGAATGGCATGTAATGAAGCGGAGTGATTCGAAGTGAACTGTAATAGAATGCAAGTGAGCATAGATGAATGTAGCAGAATGGAATGATGATGGACTAAAAGGGTGGCATCAAGGTGTAGATATAGACACGCTTATCAACCCGATCTAGCAAAATGAATCTTTCTGAGTATTCTAGATCACTTTCATGTTCCATCAAAACCTCATATAATTGATTGGTAAAAGACATGCCATTGGCACGAGAGATGAAAAATAAAGGATAAAGGATAAAGGATAAAGGATGTAGCCAACCCTCAGCGTGGTGAGGAGTCCTCGAATTCGTAGGTTCATCATCAGCCACCAACCCGAACTTTGTGGTGTTCTTGTACTGTGATGGGCTAAAGTTTTAAAAGAGAAATTTGATTTTAAAATGAAAAAATACCAATCCATCATATTTGGAATATCAAGTTCATTCAAGTTTCACCAAAATACTCAGTTTAATTCTGAGTGGAATAATCTCAAATTCTAAAAGGGTTCGTTTTAAGCATAACAAAATTGCTTGGGTATCGTGAAAACCATGAATCACGCTCTGGCAGAAAATTGGGTATTTGGAAAACGAAAAAACAGACTTAAGCCATAGTGAGATTGAAAGATAATGATGAGACTAACATAGAATGATGGGAAAGAAGAAACAATGGCGTGACAATTGCCATGGTGGGATAAAATAAAAGACACGGTGGGATAAAAGAAAGGAAAGAATAAAACATGATGGAATAAAAGAAATGAAAGAATAAAACATGAAGGAATAAAATTAGTAATGATGAAGAATAAAAAAATAAGATGGATGTGAAAACATAAAAAAATTATGTAGAAAATAGTTGAAGATATAGATTGTCTATTGGAGCTCAAGAAACCCGATTAGGAACCATCGTCCCTCCAATGTTCAATTTTGGCTTATCCGTGAGTGTGAAGAAATGACCATGCCATCGCAGATTTTGTTGAAGGGGACCTCGGGCCCAGTCATTTTCACTCTCAAGGTCTTCAACATTAATGCATATAATATGTATCAAATGGACCTAACATAACTAGGTGACAGATAGTAGGAGTGATGTGAAGTGCAAAAATGAAGTGATGGTGATGATGTGAGATTTATGAGAATGTGGATTTGAATGAAGTCTTCAGGCGTGGTTTATCAACTTGCATCGACTGCCCGATTCATCAGTATCTCTGGTCCATCCTTGTCTTGCCTTCTGAAGGAATATAGCACCACGATAATGTTCAGTTGGGTAGCGCTTCCTCTCTTTTCTCCATGACGTTCTTTGGGGAACACCGATCTCACCAATTCACCTATTAGGACTTAAAAGATTGCCTGATGGCCCCTGAAAACACTTATCAAAGATGATTAAATTTTCATCATGACTCATCCCTTTGCCTGTATACCGTTTGTCTTGATTTTGAGTCAAAGGGAGGAGCACAAGGTGGAATAAAACAAATGACTTAAATGAAATGGAGGTAAGGGTTGAGAGAACTTACCTGTCGTGGTGAGAATCCTCTCCTCTTACATTGAAATGCATGAAGCACTTGATAAAAAGGGGATTAGATCTTCACCGTGACTTATCCCTTTGCCTATTATGGTCAACTTTGACTTAGGTCAAGGGGAAGAGCCTTCTTAACAAGGTAATTAAAGTAAAAAATGGATATGCAATGTAGAAATGGAAATATGCATGACAATCAAAAAACATGGATGCAACTAAGGCAATGATCGTGACTGAGCATTTTTTTTTTGATTGTTTTTGAAAACATTCATTTTTTTAGATTTTTGAAATATTCAAAAAATTTAGATTTTTGAAATATGCAATTTTTTTTGGATTTTTTTAAAATTTTTTTTTCTGGGTTTTTTTTAAATATTCTTTTTTTTGGATTTTGAAAATATTCACTTTTTTAGGTTTTTTTAAATATTCACTTTTTTTGGTTTTTGAAATATTCACTTTTTTGGACATTTGAAATATGCATTTTTTTATTTGAAATATTCATCATTTTTTTGGATTTTTAAAATATTCACTTTTTTTGGATTTTTGAAATATGCATTTTTTTGTATTTTGGAAATATTCCCTTTTTGTGGAGAAAATGCTAGTATTTGAGACAATTCATCGGTCTTTGGGGTTTGTCAAGACTCAAGTGGTAGATGTCACGTGCAAAATAAAATTCCCTACCTAGAATCCTTCTAACCTTTTTCCTTTGATCGGCTTGGATTCCACCTGGATTTGGTCGGTTTACCCTACCCAAGGGGTTTAAGGAGGAAGAGTATAGAGGAAGTCCTTGATAGGGTTTGGAGATGTTGAGAGGGATTTCTCTACTCTCACTCAAATTACCCATTGGGGTTCGGCCTCTTTGGGTCTTTCCTATTTTTTTTGCTCTTTTCTATGTGGCACATATTTGGACAGGTTTTTGACCCATGGGGACATTGCCCATCTTTTAGTGCCTCTTGCCTTGACTATCATTCTGGGTACTCATTCAGATAGGTTGATCATTTTTCTTTTTCAAACCTGAGGGGTTCATTGCCCATCTTTTGGCACCCTTTTGTACCCTCTGAGACGGCCTCCTACTAGGGTGGCGAGTGTTTTCGATACTACCCCTCTCTAATCTTCTCTCTCTATCTTGGATCGAGTAGAAGAGAATAAGGTAAGGGTACTCCTTCCATTTCTAGATTTTTGCCTTGCCTTTCTCTAGTGTCGGGTTGTCTGGATTCTAGGATCGGGAGGTGTTGTGTGTGTAGGATGGTACCTACCCTTGACTTCTCACGAACAGCCTAGGATCGATGACTTGAGATTATACCAGTGGTTTCTCCATTTTTATGGAAAGTACTTTTTGAGGAAAACTCTATTCCAAGGATGATTCAATTTTTCTCCATCTGCATTAGTCAATTCATATGCATTACCTGGATACTTTTCAATGATTACAAAAGGTCCTTCCCAGTTAGGTTGCAACTTGGAGTGGGGACCCCCTAGCTTAACGAATATGCGTTTGACTACCATCTCACCGATCTCGAATTTTCTCTCGACCACCCTCTTTTCATAAAACCTTTTAAGTCTATTTTGATAAGTCCGGGCATGCTCGGCGGTGGCTAGCCTTCTTTCATCCAAGAGTTCAAGCTGTGCAAGGAGAGATTCTCATCTCTCATCAACAAGAATATCCCTGTTGAGCTGAACTCGGAGAGATGGAAGTAATACTTCGTAGGGGACCACTGCTTCCATCCCATATGCCAAAGCATACGGGGTTTGTCCAGTGGGAGTCCTTACAGAAGTACGATAAGCCCATAGAGCATCTACAAGCTTATCAGGCCAGTCGGCAAATTTGCTAGACTTATAAGATTTCTTGATGATTTTGATTAAGGTTTTATTGGTGGCTTCTGCTTGACCATTGCCTTAAGGATAGTATGGTGATGAATGATGCAATGAAATGCGATACCTGTTTCAAAGATCACGCAGATCATGAGAAAGAAATTGTGGCCCATTATCGGTGACGATGTTGCTGGGGATCCCGAACCTTGCCAGGATGTTGCGCTTGATGAAGGAGCAGACTGTTGACGCTTTAATCTCCACGAATACTTCCGCTTCAGCCCACTTTGTGAAGTACTCCGTTGCCGTCAGAATGAATGATTTTGAGCGCATTTCGGAGTTGAGGTCACTCAAGGGGCCAATGATATCAAAAGCCCACATGGCGAAAGGCCATGGGGCATGAATTGGATGAAGGGAAGATGCTGGAGAGTGAATCTTGTCGGCATGGAGTTGACATGAATGACAGTGTCGGACAAAGATGGAGCAGTCTTCTTCTAGAGTTGGCCAATAATACCCTTGTCGGATGATTTTCTTAGCAAGGGCTTGGGCATTCACATGACCACCACAAACTCCATAATGTGCTTCTTTCAGCACCAACTCAACTTCTTCTTCATCAAGACATCTGAGTAAGATTCCACTTAGGCTTCTCTTATAGAGCACTCCTCCTAGGATTGTATACCTCTGGGATACTCTTCTAATTGCCTTCTTTTCTTTGGTGGTTGATCCAGGTGGATATGACTGATCTTGACAATACCTCGCAATCTCGTCATACCAAGGTCTCTCACCTTCTTCTAATTCTTCCAACTCAATTAAGGAGATTTCTTCTTTGTGTTCCAAGTATTCCTTTCTGTTGAACCTCTCCTTAACCTTCAAAAAACGTCCATCCTCAATTCCTAGAATTGTCCTCTTACAGATGTGGATAGTTCGCACTTGCCTACCTAATGGGACAGATAGAGATGAAGCTAGTGAAGCTAAGGCATCGGCGAGGATATTCTGAGAACGGGGGACATGGACAATGGTGAGTTTGAAGAATAGCTTGGTGGTGAGCTCCTGGTAGGGTTTGAGGTTTGGATTGGAAGTTCGGTATTTGGATAGGACCTGGCGTAGGATCAATTAACTATCATCTATCACCCTCAGTTCGGTAGCACCATGGAAATGAGCGGCCTCCAGCCCGGCCAGCAAGGCTTCATACTCTTCTATGTTGTTAGTTGCTAGAAGGTTAAGCTGAAAAGCCTGTGGAATGGTGACACCTTCAGGTGACAGAAGGACAATACCTATCCCTCTACCGTGAGAGTTCAGAGCCCCGTCAAAATATAATATCCAAAGATTGGAAGATCGGACTGACATTAGTTCGTCATCTGGGAACTCCGACCGGACTGGGTCAAAGATGGGTATGGGATGATGGGCAAGGTGTTCAGCAATAGCATAGCCCTTAATTGCCTTCTGTGGGACATAAGCGATATCAAATTGGGATAAGAAACTCTGCCATCGCCCTAACCGATCAGTCAAAACTGTCTTCTCTAACAGAAACTTAATGGGATTGATACGAGCAATGAGCTTGACTTGGTGAGCAAGAAAATAGTGTTCGAGTTTCTGAACCACCCAAACAAGAGCAGCACAGGTCTTTTCTTCCACAATGTACTTCATCTCACAAACATCAAACATCTTAGACAAGTAATAAGTAGCTCGTTCTTTCCCTTCGTCATCAACTTGTGCAAGGAATACCCCAAAAGAGTTCTCAAGAACCGAAATGTAGAGGACCAAGGGCTTTTCGGGAACTGGTGGTTTAAGTACAGGGGGACTTGCCAGGTATGTTTTCAACCCATCAAACTTCTCCTGGCACTTCGAATCCCATTTATACTCGGCCCCTGCCTTGGTTAACTCATAGAAAGGTTTACACCTTTGGGAATGTTGTGAGATAAACCGGCGGACAAATTGTAACCTCCCAATCAATCCTCTAAGCTCTTTCATATTCTTCGGGGGAGGCATACCAATAATTGCTTTGGCCTTGTTTGAATCGATCTCTATACCCCTTTTGCTTACTATGAACCCAAGTAGTTTTCCTGATGAAACTCCAAATGTACACTTCTTAGGGTTCATTTTTATCTTGTATTCTCTAGCTCGTTGCAATACTTTCCTTAGCACTTCAGAATGATCTTCCCGACTCTTGGACTTGATAACCAAATCATCCACATACACCTCTACAAGGGTGTGTATCATGTCGTGAAAGATAGCCATCATAGCCCTCTGATATGTAGCACCAGTATTCTTTAACCCAAAGGGCATGACAACATAGCAATATGTTCCCCAAGGTGTAGTGAACGCGGTCTTCTCTTGGTCCTCTTCAGCTAACCGGATCTGATTGTACCCAAAATAGCCATCCATGAATGAAAGCATTTCAAATCCAGCTATGTTATCAACCAAAACATTGATATGAGGTAAAGGAAAATCATCCTTAGGACACGCTCAGTTCAAGTCCCTGAAGTCTATACAAATCCGAATTCGTCCATCCTTCTTCATAACAGGGACTATGTTAACCACCCTTTGCGGATATAGGACAACTTTAATAAATTTTGCTTGGTGTAGTTTGTCGACCTCCTCTTTCATTTTGAGTGCAATATCAGGGTAGAATCTCCTGAGCTTTTGTTTAACCGGGGTAGTTCCAAATTTCAAGGTTAATCTTTGTTCAACTAATGAATTATCTAATCCCGGCATATCTTCATACGTCCATGCGAACGTGTCCTTATATTCTTCCAAAACTTTGATCAAACGTTGTTCTTGTGAGGGAGTGAGGTTTGCATTGATTAGGATAGTCTTAGGATCTTCCAAGGTTCCTAAATTCAGTTCCTTGGTCGGTTCATTCCCGGTGGCTGATGGTTCTTCAAATCTTCTAAGTCCAGATGAATATGCATCAACCAAGTCCTCGATTTCATCCTCGGATTTGGGGTCCTTCTCTGATACCACCCATATACTCCCAAAGTATGATCTATGTTATGCTCATCCTCATATCAGATTTCATCTAGCTGGATGGTATTCTCTAAAAAGTTTGGCAGCCTTGCACACTCTACGCATTTTTGTGCCAATTGTTGCAGATACCTATTAGGAACTCGTTTACCTCTGACTTTCCTATTTCCTAACCTAACTTGACCTATTAAAGATAAAGCTGTAAATGTGGTATTTACAATGGAGGGAGGATCAAGTAAATCGATCAATGATTCAGAAAAGAGGGATCCCTGATTGGGAGCACCCTCTGGGATGAGTAGAGATGTCTCCTAAAAGGAAATGTGAGTTTCAGAGAAGACATTTTTTTTAGGAATTTCAAGTAAAAAGATAGAATGAGTCAGCATGACTCGGGATTTGATAGAAACTGATGAAATTAATAGAGAGAAAAACTTAAGAATAAAGGGGGAAAAGGGGCTCGTGGGCCCGATAGTAACAGAAAATGGACACATGGGTCCAAAACTGATGAAAAAAGTAAACGGGTACGTGGACCCAATCTTAGAAATAAATGGGCATGTGAGCCCATGTGGGAAAAGCCCTCAGTTCTGAAGTTGATGAGGGAAGAAAATGGGCAAGCTGGCCCAGTAAGAGTGGAAGGTTGAAGAGGGCACATGGGCCCAAAGTGGTTAAGTGGGCTCTGAAGCCCATCCAAAAGATCTAGAAACAATGGTATGAGGTTCAAACATGGGATTGTTGTATTTGGGCCTCGTGGAATAGTTCTGACTTGGGTGGTAGCTTGCTCAACATGATGATTCAAGATTGGTCTGCCCTCGAGTGGTTCCTGGTGCTCTTCCCCACTTGAGAATAGATGAGTCAAAGATAAGCATAGGTCTTCCAAGTCTTCTTCTTCATCTGGAGCCTTCCTTCTCTTGACAACTGTAACGAAACTCTTGTCATCTTCAGCCATCATCATGGTCTCCCCTTTGATAAAGAAGTTGTGGAGTCCCATGGCATATCCTGGCTGGAAGATTCTCCTTGGGATGGAATCCTCTTCATATCCCAACCCCTGCCTGCCTGGCCTTTTCACAGTTTGAATCGGCTGAGTGATTCCTTGAAGATCCTTGCCTAAACCTTTTCCAGGATGATAGCCCAATTTCATCATCATTTGCCATCCCACTGTGTTAGGTAAAGAGGCGGTCATGCATCTGACTTCTGGTAATTCTCCCATCGAGATATGGGGCTGTATTGACAGTCCTAAGGGCAAAGAAGCATCATTCATCTCATCCCTTATAGGCATGCTAGTCACCTTGACCACTTGTCCTTTAAAGGGAAACTTTATGCGCTGGTGGTTTGTTGAAGCCACAGCTCCTATTACCTCCAAGTATGGCCTCCCAAGTATGGCCCGAAAAGTTGGATCTAATTCTAGAACATGAAAATCTGTTGTGACTGTACATGGTCCAAGGTTGACTTCTAAAGTGACCACCCCACGTGCAGACTTCTTGGAGTTGTCATAGGCCATCACCATGGCACAAGATGGCTTAATTTCTTGGTCAGAAATACCACACAATTGCAAAGTTTCTTGCGGCATAATGTTGATAGAAGCTCCAGTGTCAACCAAACATGATTTCACTTCAATATTACAGATGAAAACAGCCACATGCAAAGCATATCTCCTAACCTCTGGATCTGCTAATTCCTCCTGAGAGAAAGTGAGTGTTGGGTGCTCACTTCTAGGGGCTAACACTATAGTGATCTTCTTAGGTGGGAGATCTTCACTTACCATGACCCTTTGCAAATACTGCTGTAGAATCTCCTGGTGCACCTTTGATCTTTTGATCAACTCAAGTATGGAAATACGGGCCGGTGTCTTATCCAAATGTTTTAACAGATCATAGGCTGTGCCTGGCAATGGTTCTTCCACTTGTTCCTCCTCCACTGGATCCTGTGGTTGAGTACCGGCTTGGGGAAAGAGCCGCTGGAACATCCTCCCACTCTGAAGCACCGCGGCTATTTGGCGATCGGGTAGAGGTGATGGGTTAACTGGGGTGGGAACAGGTGGTGCAGGTGCAGGTATGTTAGACAATGGGATTGGTGGTTCTGGGATGATTGGGTTAGTGGGTAGAGGTGTAGGGTTCGGAGGTGGTAATGATGGTGATACTGGTGGCCTGATAAGAAGAGGCCGAGGTGTAGGAGTGGTTGATGGGTTTGATGAAGGTGTTGGTAATGTGGTAGGTTGTATGATGTGTTGGGGTTTTGGAGTGGTAGAGCTCATAGGCTTGGGGTTCATGTTTGGTGGTGATTGTGGTGGTCGGATGAGCAAGGGCCGGTGTGTAGCAATGGTTGAAGGAGGTGTAGTTAAGGAGGGGGCTGGCCTAATGATGGGTTGGCGAGAAGAAGTAGCGGCCAATGGTTGGGTTATTGAACTAGGTAGTGGTTGTGGGGTAGCAGGTGCACGGATTATTTGTCTAGGAGGGTTCCTAGCAGGAGGCCTAGCTGGGTTGACTGGCATAGTTGCATTTTGGTTTTCTAGTTGCCAACCTTGAGCACGGCTGGCATCTCCCTAAACAATGGAGTGTACTAGACCAATTCCTGGGTTTGGATGTGCTGGTGCCGGTGCTGGAGAGGGAGCATGTAATGGGAGCGTATTCTGAACAATTCCCAACCAAGTTGTTGTTGAGGTTGAGCCGGTGGACGCTGTCGCTGCTACTGCCTAGTCTTCATTGCTTGTATGCATTCCCCCATTGGAGCCCAATCAATGCTGCCTTGGTCATTCAGATCATGGATGTAATCCTTGAATTGAAAACACACTTCTATAGTGTGACCAGGACACCTGTGGTAAGCACAGTATCGGGACATATCTACATTTGTTGGCCAAACCTCTCTTTCCTTGGGCACTTCCAACTGTTTCTCCGCCATGAGTACATTGAAGATGTCGGTCAAGGAGTAAGGGAGTTGTTGGTAATTCTCTCTCCTAGGACCTCTCCTTCGTAATGCCTGATTGGGTGGTGGCGGTGCCCTATTATAGGTAGGTTGACGAGGTTGCTGGGTTGTGCTATTGGCTGAGGGGGTTGTTGTGGTTGTCGTGGTTGTGGTGGCCTAATCTGTTGTTGAGGGGGGTAATAGGAAAGGTTTTGTGGTGGGTTTCTGAACTGGTTTTGATGGTTCCCTCCCTGGTTCCCCACAATATTTATAGCTTCATTGTTGACCACTCCCTCGGTTGTAGGCCCAACTGGTGCAGAGGGGGTTTTCCTGAAGTTTCTAGGTTTAGGATCAAAAGGGTTTATCATGGTGGCATCTTTGAAGTGGGCTTGCAAGTATCGGGCACTGTCATAGAGTTCATTCATGGTGGTAGGACGGTGCATGATCAATACATTTCTCAAGGCAGGTGTAGTGTTTCCAATAAGCATCTTTACTTGTTCCCCTTCAGAAATCACATCTATCAATTTCTCTGCCATTCCCCTCCAGCGATCAGCAAACTTTATAAAGTCCTCCTCGGGCTTCATCTTTTCAGCAATCAAGTCTGTAATGGAGCATGCTGGTGCCACCCGGTCTCTGTATCTTTGCAAAAATTTTGTTTTGACAATGTCGAAGTCTCCTGCCTCAAAAGAGTCGAGTGAGTAGAACCATTCCAATGCAGACCCTTCTAGTGATCGGCGGAACAAGAAGGCAAGAACCCTACGATCATTTTTCCAGAATGAGGATTCATAGAGAAAATCTTTAAGGTGGAGAAAAGGATTGCCAGTACCATTATAGCAGTGATAAACTAGTAGTTCAGAAGGCGGCAAGTGGAGAACTGGAAAAGAAGGAATAGAAATCTCAGGAACTGACTTGGAGTCCAGGCGACATCTCAGCTCTTCATAACGTTCATTCATCTGTGTGAGCTGGTCCATGATTGCCTGGGTGAGAGAAGGTTCTTGGTTTACTGGTGGGGGTATGTGGTTAGAAGCATGGTTTTGGAATTGAGGAGCATGACTTGGCAAATTTACTGAAGATTGTCCCATGACTTGATGGGCCAAGGGAGCAACATGGTTGAAATAAGATGGCTGAACAAATGAGGGTTGGACCACAGATGGTTGAACTATAGATGGTTGAACTATAGATGGTTGTGTTAATGATGGTTGAATCATAGATGGTTGAACAATAGGTGGTTGAACAAAGGGTAATTGAATGAGTGGTGGTCGAACTAGAGGACAAGGAGATGAAGCAACTTGGGTGGCTTCAGCCTGATCTGAGGCACTTTTGCCCTTCACCATGGATTGTATGAGGGCGTAGGTTTCTGGGTCAGTATAAAGAGACAACTCCCTAAAGAGTTGTTCAACATCACGATGAGCAGATGGTTGAGGGACCTCTTGCGCTTCTGACTCCAACAATGGATTAACATGACCATCTGACGGAATTGGTTGGTGACCCATCTCGTGCTCTCGATGTTCAGCTTGTTCCGCCATTCCAACATGCCTTCCAGACCTTAATTGCATTGACACCTTTCAACTTCAAGGAGAAGGTAATACAAATAAGTTGGCAAAACAAACAAATAACTCTTTTTTTTGTGTTTTTTAGTATTTTGCAAAAAAAAAATGTTAGGGGTTTGAATTTTTGTTTAACAAGCAAGTGATGCAAAGACTTGAAAGCAAGATTACGCAATGATTTTGATTAAACCTTAGGTTTATGGATTTGTTAAGAATTGTTCTCTCAACAAATGGGTTAGGATCCTAACTCCAATCTCCAATGACCTAGGTTTCACACAATCTCACCATGCGTAGGTAACATAGGATGCTTCGGGTTTTTAGGAGTGGTACAACCAACCCGATCGAGAAGAGGAATACTCAACGTATGAGGAATTACGGAGGCCTTGATGAAAGCCAACCAAGTAAACTAGGAAGGAATATCCCAGAAGAGAGGTCAGAATCCACCAAGAGGGTGTTTTGGATGAGAGGGGTAAATGGGAGAGTGAGCTCCCGCCCGCCTCAAAAAAGTGTAAAAGAAGGAGGTAGAGAGAAGGAGCATAGAATGCAATCAAGTAATAAAGCAAGTAATAAGCAAAACATAAACTAAAATAAACAAGCAATGACACAAGACAAGCAATTATAAACTAGATAAGCAACTAGAAACTAGAATCTAGACTTGTTTCTTATGTGAGCCAAATGGAGATAGTGAAAAGGCGATGTAAAGAAGAGGGTTCAGATCTGATAGCCAAGCAAAAGGGTGGTCCACATGGGGACCGATGTAAGAATAAGCTGGTTCACGTGGGAACCGGGGTAAAAAGTAAATGTGGTTCACGCGGGAACCGGTTTTGGGTAAAAAAGGGTGGTTCACGTGGGAACCGGTTTGAATGATTGAAAGAAGGCCACGTGGGGCCAATTGAAGGTGAACAAAGATATGATCCAAGTTAGGATAGATCTGAAAAAAAGTGGTTTGGTTCACGTGGGAACCGAAGTAAAGAAAGAGATTGGTTCACGCGGGACCGGTTTAAAAGGAAAAGGGTGGTTCACGTGGGAACCGGTTTAAATAAAATGATAGAAATTAAATGGCATAATTGGCACTTCAGATATGATGAAAGATGGGTGAAATCATAAATTTTGAGATGGCATGAAGTTTAAGAGAGGTGGAAAGAAGGAAAGGCTCACGTGGGAACCGGTCTAGAACTAGAACTAGTTGCAAACAAAACACTAAGCACCCACGGTTAAAGACATTGCTTGTCCCACCGTGGTCACCACAAAGCTGTCAACTCTGAAAATTTGATGGGGTCTTCTCCTTTTCAGGGAAGTCCGTGAATCCAGATCATCACCTCAAGAGGGGATGAGAAAGAAAGGAAGAAAACTCGGAAAACAACTCTCACCTTGGTCCCACACTCACATTGATCCCCGAACTTTCATCCCTTGGTGTCGCTCGATCACTAAAGAGATGGTTTGGGTCATGTGGGAGGAGGATAATAAGGAAATTAAGACATGTGGTCGCCAGGAACCGCGGGTTCCGATTTATGAAATAAAGATTGAAAGATGACCGTGTGTAACTTAGCATGAAGAATGTGGGTTAAAGCTTCTCCTTCTTCGGCCGGCCGATGAAGAAGAGTCCTCAACGCGTGGGTGCTTCATTTTCTATGCAACTAGACAAATAAACAAGTGAAAGATACAATTAGAACTAAACAAAGTGGAGTATATGTAAATAAAATGACATGAAACACACAATTGACTAGAAACTGACCAGATTCGGGTTATCTCTAACCCCTCTTTTTCTATTTTCGGATAAACAGACTAAAAATAATGCAAAAAAATGTAAAAAAATGATATGAGGATGGAGAATCACGAAACAAAGAGATAGGAAAAATAACAGAAAGATTCTGAGTTGAATACAGAGAGATATGGCCAAATCTGGGTTGTCGAAAAAGCCGAGCAGCAGTCCAGGATCTGCCAGGTGTGACTTTGCTTCTGCGCTCTTCACAACCATCCCCGACCTTGGAATCAAGTGCCATTGATTGAAAACTCAAGAATACTTGGAGAGGAAGAACTTTGATGAAGAGAGCTCTGGCAGCAGACGTCCACACACTGCTGCAGAGGACGAAGAATAGAGACCTGGCTGATCACCTGTAGAACAGCCTTCCTCTCTCTTGAACCGACTTTTATCTCTCTAAAAACTCGAAATTCTCTATCTAAAAATCACAAAATCAATGCAGGAGGGTGGTTGGACGTCTTGAGATGCCTGGGGGGTCGTGCTCATACCTTTGGAACGACCAGAATCAGAGTTAATTTATAGGAGAATGGACGGCGCGATCAAGACTAAAAACTAGGCCACCTTGCGCCCTACCCCAGGGCGCATGCGCCCCACTGAGGGGTGCATGTGCCTCCCAGTGGGGGCGCATGGCACATTTTTCAAAAAATATGATCTTATCCAGTCGATCCGTTCAACGGTAGAGTCCCGGTGAAAAACTGGTTCCCTCGTGCCTCAAGGGCAGGGCGCATGTGCCCTCAAGTGAGGGCACAAGGTCACGTGCCTCACTGGTAGGGCGCATGGGCACGTGCCCTGGGTCCTGGGCGCATGTGACCAGGGACCCGGGCGCATGAGACTATTTTTGCGCGTCCTTCTTCCGGAAGCCATTGCGAACACTCCCAAACTCTGAATTCGACGCCGTTTGTTGCGTTGGAAAGATAACAGGCTGAAGAAGCTTTTTATAGCATTGGATTAGCCATCACACCTTACAAAACTTCATAATTTTGTCTGTAAGTTAGGGCTATGAACAGAAGATCCGATACAGGTCAAAATGACTCCGACGGCAAACCGGAAAGGCACGGTATGCAACAAAACTTGTCCGGGGTGTGAATATGACCATAACCTTCAATGCATGATCATTAGGCATTGGTCATTCAGCTAATTTCAGTGTTTACACGATTTACTTGTGGCTTTCGCTCGGAAATTATGGCTTTTTGCGGAAAACTTCGTAAAACATCCGATTTCATTCGGCGAAGCTCCAAATAAACTTTAAAAGACTCGGCATCATTATAAGGTCAATCATACATGTTACCCTATAAAACATGAGTTTTATGCTCTGAATTAGGCGAATTTGGCATGTCTACACCATCCCAACTATAGCTCCTCAACTTGCCACAGTACTTAGGAGTGGGCGCATGTTTCAAAGGGTCTTTCCCCAAGCCAGTTAGTCAGGATTAGTACCAGAAGTAGAAGAAGAACACATTGAAGAACCATTGCCTGGGACATCCTATGACTTGCTCTAACATCTTGATAAAACCACGACACGGATCTCTATCTTAGAGTTGATCAAAAGACCCAAAGTCCATCAAGAGGTTCTCCAACAATACTTACAGCGGGTGATAGTGAATGAGAGCCTTCCCCCAGAAAAGATCTCATCAGTTCTGGTCCCGAGAAGTGAGTACCTGGCCCTTACATTCACAAAGGAAGAATTGGCCAACCCGGAAATAAAAAAATGTGCCTTATGCATCACAATCCACATCAATGGAGTAGGCATTAAGTCATGTTTAGTCGATACCGGAACCTCCTTTAACGTTCTGCCACCAGAAACATTACGTCTTTGTAAAATTTCTGAAGAGGATGTTCGGCCATCTCAAATAACAGTGACCGCATATGACAATTCAAAGAAGCCCATTGGCGGCATGACTACATTAAATGTGAAGCTTGGACCCCGAACAGTCACTGTTGACTTTCACATACTTGAGATGGATCTGACATATAAAGCTATTCTGGGACGTCCCTATTTGGAAGCACTAGAGGCAGTCACCTCCACCAATCATCAGTGTCTCAAATTTCCTTACAAGGGACAAGTGATTAAGGTGACTAGCATGCCCCTAGATCATCCACCTTCTCCTCCACCACCCCTTGGGTTGCCAAATGTGCCAATTTTGACAATCTTGGATTTTCCAAAAATAAGTAGGCAGCCAAGGCAAATGTGGAGAAAGAAAAGAGAGAAAAATAAAACTATTGGGTGGCATATAATGAAGAGTTTGGGATACCAAGAAGGCCAAGGACTAGGCAAGGAACTGCAAGGCATAGCCGAGCCAATCAATCTAATGAGGTTACAACCAAAAAGTGGGGTTGGGTATGATGGAACGACTACGAATGGTCAGAATATCAAAAGCAGATACTTTTCTGGATGCTTACAAAAGTTTTTTATCAAGAAAGAAACCATTCAACTGGCTGAGAACAAGGAAGAACAAGAGATGGAGCAAGAGAAGAGAAGAAGAACCAACGAACCTGAAGATGACTTGTATCCAGAAATATCTCTTTTGTTTTTCACCAATGAAGAAGGATCAAGCCATGAACCACTCTAGGCTAAACCACTTGTTGACCCACCCAAGGGTTATATTGCCAAACCAACTCGAGAAAAAGTCCAACCAACTCCATGAGGGCTTTCCCTCATTATGTCATCTTTTAGGGCCGACGCCCCAACTCATTGTGATGCTCTCTCCTGGCTTCTTGGCCCGATCCCTATTTCTAGGCCCTCAGGCCCAACTTATGGGTCTGCGTACCCACTTGTTGCTCTTGGGCCATTGAGCCCCTCTACTGAATCCGGGCCTTTATGCCCATTTTCTCCAACTCTTGGGCTCTCAAGCCCATCTCCTAGACCCGAGCCCTCGAGCCCGCATCCTCCTCTTATTGGGTCCATGAACCCACCTTCTTCTATGATCATCCGGCCTACTGGCCCATCATCTCTTTCTGTCAACATTGGGCCCGAAAGCCCCCTCTATCAAACATTGCTCGAAGTCTTCCCCACTTTATCAATATCTCCGCCTACTTTGGCTCCCGTAGTTAATCTCAGCCCAAATCGGGCACCTGAAGCCCATTTTATCTTTACTTTTAGCACTTCCCAAAAAAAAATTATCCTCCTCGAAACTCAAATTTCGATCGAGGAAACATCTCAACTTGCCTCGAAAGGGCATTCGACCCAAGGAGCCACCAGATCCTTGATTGACCTCCTTTTCCCTTCATCCTCTACAATAAATTCTACTCCCTCCACTTCCTCTTCCTCCTCTTATTTACTTTCTTTTCCTTTAGGTTTAGTTTCCAATAAAAACAAAACAAAAGTCAGAGGTAAGAGAGTTCCAGAAAGATACCTGCATCGGTTAGCTCAAAAAAGCTTAGAATGTGCCAAGCTACGAAGTATCTAGGAAATGCAATCCAGTTGGATGAAATTTGATATGAGGAGAAGGACAACATCGATCCAACTTTAGGGGGTTTGCGAGGTTGTATCAGAAAAGGATCCTGATACTGAGGATGAAGAAGAGGATTTGGCTGATGCTTACGCATCCGGATTGAAGACATTTAAAGAGCCATCAGCCACGGTGGATGAACCGACTAAGGAACTTAATCTTGGAACACTGGAAGATCTTAAGAATATCCTCATCAGTGCCAACCTCACCCCTTTAGAAGAACAGAATCTAATGGGGGTACTACAAGAATACAAGGACACGTTTGCTTGGACATATGAAGATATGCCAGGGTTAGACAAGTCATTGATGGAGCATCGATTAACTTTAAAACCCGAAGCTACCTCGGTCAAGCAAAAGCTAAGGAGATTCCACCCAGACATAGCATTGAAGATGAAGGAAAAGGTCGATAAGCTACACCAAGAAAAATTCATTAAAGTCATCCTTTATCCGCAATGGGTGGCAAATATAGTACCAGTCATGAAGAAAGATGGAAAGGTTCGAATTTGCATTGACTTCAGGGACTTAAACCGAGCGTGTCCGAAAGATGATTTCCCCCTTCCTCATATCAATGTTCTTGTTGATAACACGGTTGGATATGAAACTCTATCATTCATGGATGGATATTCAGGGTATAATCAAATACGGTTAGCAGAAGAGGATTAAGAGAATACCTCATTCACTACACTTTGGGGAACTTACTACTATGTTGTCATGCCCTTTGGATTAAAAGATGCCGGAGAGACTTATCAAAGGGCCATGTGGAACCCCCGATCCGGACCCGGTTCCTTCTTTCTTCTCCCGGGGTTGGAACGATGAGCGCCGCTCCTCCTTTCGGTTTCTTCGGTGGTGTAGGGTTGTGGTCGCCAGGAGCCGCGGGCTCCGAGAGTAAAAACAAGAAACGATGTAAGTCTTAAAGAAAATGACCAAACGTACCTAAGCGGGGAGATTGTGTTGGGGAGATTATGGGTTCCATCTTCTTCCTTTTCGGCCGGCCGAGAAGAAAGAGCTTGAAGCACTTTAGTTGTTCCTACAAAAACAAGTAAGCCACGAAAACAAGTGAAGGTAGATTAGAACTAAGATAGTGAAGCATCTTGCAAAAGAAGTGAACTAAAACCACAAATGGATATGAACTAACCGGATTGGGAATAACTCCCAACCCCCCTTTTATGTGTTTTTGGATGATGATATATGATATTACTAAGTTAAATATGCATGCAAATATGATGATCTATGATGGAAAACATAAGAATAAAGTAATGCTAGAGGGTGGTGGAAGAAAAACGGGTTTCGGCTCCAAAAACGGCAATCTGGAGTCCCAGGCGACCCGGCAGGGGGGTCGCCTGGGCGACCTGGTGAACGGGTCGCCTGGGCGACCTGGCAAACGGGTCGCCTGCTGCACCAGAATTCGGTTTACTTCCGGATGCTCCCGCGGTGCTTTCGGATGGCTTTAGAAGCTTGATGACGACTCCCGGAAGCTCCTAGGGCGTGGATGATGATTCCCCCTTTGATGTAGGAGCTTGAGGAGCTTCAAAATGGATGTCGATGAAGAAACGGGATGAAGAACGTCGATTAACGGAGGTGGATGGAAGTGGGAAGCTCTCAATCTCTTAGGCCATGAGAATTGGGGGATGGAAGAGGTTTGGAACTCTATAAGGCTCTCTCTTGGGAGCTTGGGACGTTCTCTCTCTTTTAACACTCTTCCAACCCTTTGAAAGTGGTTAGGGGGTCCCTTTTTATAGGCAAAAGGGTCCCAGGGGCGTTTCAGGTATAAAAATTACTTTTCGGAATCCGCAGGCGACCCGCTGGCCGGGTCGCCTGGGCGACCCGTCTGACGGGTCGCCTGCGCCCAGTCGACTCCGACCATCCGGACGAGCGTGCGCCGTTCATGGGTCATTTCGCCCAGTCCGTACACTGTTTCGGCAGGCGACCCGCTGGCCGGGTCGCTTGCCGTACCTGACCAGATTAGACGCCTCACCTACCACCGTCAGAACGGACGCTTTGGCAGATGACCCGTCAGACGGGTCGCCTGGGCAACCCGGCAGGGGGGACGCCTGGGCGACCTGGCAGACGGGTCGCCTAGGCGACCCGGTAAGCGGGTCACCTGGGCCCCCAGATTTCATTTTTGGGCCGTTTTCTTGGTGATCCGATTTGTTTATCGGAAAACTCGAATACCTTCTAAGAAAACATGGATCTTAAGCTCCTCAAATAGGCAAAATTTGCGTGTCTACAGCTTGCCTCGCCTTGGTGTCAGCTTTGTAGGGGAGCGGTATGGAATGAAGCGTAGATGAATGTAATGAGGCGTAGCGGCGTGCAATGGCGCGAACTGAAAAGGTGGCACCAAGGTGTAGATTTAGACACGCAGGCTACTGCCTAATCGGGCAACGGGCGGACATTACCGGTCCTCTGCCTTTCCCATTTGTCCTCTTCGGATCATTCCCATCTTTGATTGGATGGATGCAGTGTCGCGGGCACGATCATAAAAGGAGAAGCCTGCCCCCCAGCGTGGGGGACCCCCGAGTCGTGGCTCGTGAGTTCATCTCGGTTAGCGGCCCAGCTCTGTGGTGTGCTTGTACCGAAAAGGGCTAACTAAACTAACGAAAACAAAGAGTGAACATCCAATCATTTCGGGGCTATATCTTCCAAGTTCATTTGGTTCTTGCAAGGGTGCCGATTTTGTCCGGAGTGGAATGACTCCATGTTCTTCTAGAATTTACTGAATCTAGCGATAAAACTTTTCGGAACACTGGAATACAACTCGTTCGGAGAGTATGCGATGCATGATGCATGATTTGATTTTTTTTGTTAGGGGTAAAGTAAAAAAACAAACTAAAAATAGGCAAATAGCTGAAGATATAGGTCCTATGTTTAATGGGTCAGGATACTCTTGAAGAGAACCGTCGTCCCCATGCATAAGACTTTGGCCTATCCGCGAGTCTAGAAACAGTTGACCCGTCATTATTTTTGTTGAGGGGGTTCTCAAGCTCAACTGTCCCTGAACTCGAGGTCTTCAACGTTTAATCATATAATAACTGTCGTTAAGTGTACAGAATTCCCAGGTGACCCGTCTGCCGGGTCGCCTGGGCGACCCCGTCTGTCGGGTCGCCTGGGCGACCCGTCTGCCGGGTCGCCTGCACCCGTCGTCAGAGCAGGCAGATTAGACCTCTGGGCATCTTTTCAGCCTTGAATAGAGCGCAGGACAGCTCCTTCCCCCCTTTTAAGCCCCCAACTCGCCCCTCTTGTGAGAACATCATATTTTCTCTCTCTATTTTAGTTCTCTTGCTCCTCTTACAATGTTTCATCCTTCAAGATTCATCCATCCGAAGAAGGCAAGACGATTTTCAGAGGTTCCGGGGCACATCTTCAATGGAATAATGGCCGGAATTGTAAGTATCTTCTTTCTTCTTTCTCCAAAATTATCTCCTTTTTGTTTGGGTCCCACTTTTCTTCTTATTTTCAGATTTGAATCTGTCATCCGCAAATGACCCGGCATCAGGTCGCCTGGGCGACCCGGCAGACGGGTCACCTGGGCGACCCGAAGAAGGGGTCGCCTGGGCGACCCGGTGTACGGGTCGCCTGGGCGACCCGGTAGGCGGGTCACCTATGCATTGCTGACACTTTTATATGTGCACACTCAGGATCCTCCGGCATTTCCGGGAGCTCGTCGCTATGGCTCATGTCAATGGGTCTCCCGTATTGTTCCGTATATCACTTTGCAAGCTCGTCATGTGCTTCGACAATGGGGCATGGCCGACTTCTTTGTTCATGTGATGAATTGCTCTAAATATTATTGGGATTTTGCTCTTGTGGGAGCCTTGGTTGAATGTTGGCATCCAGACACTAATACGTTCATTCTTGATACCTTTGAATGTACCATCCTTCTTGAAGAAGTTGAAATGTTGCTAGGACTCCCAGATTCTCCTTATGGTCAAGAAGATTTCATGTTTATCCCACCTTTTCCTCTAACCGCTCACTTGTTTTTAGAGGAACTTATGACTCCAGTGGAAGCCTCTTCATTGATTGTCGGTAGCAAAATTTCTTTTGAAGGTCTCTTATCATGGTCTATCAAGAGTATGGACAAGGCTTCTGAAGATTCAGACAATCTCATTTGTGGGTTGAAAGGAGCAGTGACTTGTGTTGTTTCTGCCTTCCTTTACCCTTCAGAGGATGGTTGGATTGCCCCAAGTTCCTTGCCTTGCATTTGGGGGTTATGGCGTCGGGAGCGCATCGCCCCATCTGTCTTGGGCTTCTTATATAAAGGGCTTTCTGCGGCATGCCTTGGTCGTCCTATGTTTGGCAGTATCCTCCTTCTGATTTCTTGGGCGGAACTTCACTTTAAGTTTGACGTTGCTGAGGAGATTGTTCCGGCCTCGCATTTGTTTCTCCGCAGCCCTTTGCATTCTTTATCATCCGTTCTTGGCATGGAAGAGAAAGTTATTAACAAGTGCCCTACAGTGAAGACCCGCCAAGACTGGCGCCTGTATCTATCCAAGCTTAACCGAGCTAGCTTTTTATGCGTGCCACTCCCTTTACTCCGGAAGGATCTTAAAGCATGTTTTATCCCGGGAGTTGATCTTCGGCTTATAACTGGTACCTCATTGGTTTTATATAATGCTCACCGGTGCTTTCCCCAATTAGGTCTCTACAGGCAGAAGATGCCATTGGTGTCGCATCTTCCGAGCATCAAGGATCGCCACCTTGGAACACCGGATGATGAGGAGGAATGTCAAAGTGCAATTGCTTTGTGGAAGACGTGCAAATTACATAGCCCTTGGATGGTGATTGAAGAAGATGAAGCGTGCAAGGCTCGTTACTTGAAGAAGCTCCGGGCGATCCGTGCTTGATTTTTCCCTTTCCTGCACTTATGTTAGTTCCAAGCTATGTATTTTCAGACTATTGAACATTTGATGAAGTGAATGCATGTTTCCTTTAAGTAAAGAAGGGCATTTTTCGGTTCTGTTAGTAGGAAACGACCTGTCTGGGGGGTCGCCCAGGTGACCCGCCTGTCGGGTCGCCTGGGCGACCCGGCAGACGGGTCGCCTGGGCGTCCCGGTAAAGGGGTCGCCTGCTGCGTCAGTCTTTCACATGTACTTGACATGAGTAGTCATGTACTTGCTTTGACCACACTTAAGGCTTTAAGAGACCCTAAGCTCGTGGGTCTCTTCTTCCACAGCATTTTTACCTTCCCTTGGAGTGTAAGGTGGTGAGATTTTTGAGTGAGGAGGTTACCATCATGTCTTATGCTAGGCAAAGCTCGGTCCTGCCCATATCGGCTCTTCCAGATCATCTTCGGGGTCTTCGCCATCTTAACGAAGTAAGTGTATTGCTTTTTTCTCTTCCACTCTCTCATTTTCATGTGCTAGACTCCCCCATTCGTCCTTTATTTGTTGAGACGATGCATTACCCATTGGATCAAGGGGTGCCTCTTACTGTTCTAGGAAGTGGCCCGACAGACGGGTCGCCTGGGCGACCCGTTAGGCGGGTCGCCTGGGCGACCCGGGAGACGGGTCGCCTGGGCGACCCAGGAGACCGGTCGCCTGGTATTCACAGAAATTTTTCTTCACCTGATTTTCTGTGCCTTGTCCAGGAATTGCCGTCTTTCCCTTCTTCCAATCGTTTCGGTCAGTTTGCATGGGCCGAACGTCTGACCCGGACGTTGACACGTCACTCGTTGGAAATTTTACACGGTTGGGGCTTGAGGGCGTTCTTGCCCACTTCCGACGCATCCACGGCTATCATTGGGATTTTGCAATGTTAGGTGCTTTGGTGGAACGATGGCACCCGGAAACTCACACATTCATATTTGCTGATTTTGAATGCTCCATTCTTCTGGAGGAAGTGGAGCTCATCTTGGGCCTAAGGGCCAGTGAAATGGGTGAATCTCCAGATTTCTTTACTCCGTCCATAGATTGTTCTTGTTTACAGATATTGCAGGAATTTATGCCTTGTTCAGAGGCGATTGCCTTGATGGATGGCGAGGGGGTCAACCTGTCTCACCTCTACTGTTGGACACTTTCTTGCTTAGAGTCTACTGGTGACTTGACGGAGCAATTAATGTCTGGATTGAAAGGGGCTGCCATATGTATCGCGATAACTGTCTTGTACCCTTCAGGAGATGACATCATCAATTCTGCTCAGCTGGCCCATGTGGACGGCTTATGGAGTGGCTGTCGGTTGGCTATGTCAGTTCTTGGTTTCCTCTACCAAGGATTGACTGAAGCTAGCTTAGGCCTCTCTTTTTGTGGTAGTCTCTTGCTTTTTAGTTGTTGGGCTGATCTTCACTTCAGGTTCACAGCGTCTATCCCCGGCTTCCCAAGCTCCTTTACTCGAAGTCCTCTGGCCGGGGTGGCGAGACAGGCAGGCCTGAGTAGGGGCGTTTGGGATCATTGCCCCGGGTTCCGGTCGAGGCGCAGTTGGCGGGATTACTTTGAGGCCGTCATGTATCAGCAGTTCTTTACCATTACTCAGCCGGTGACTCGCACACTCTTCCAGACTTGCCTTGTTCCTGGTAGAGAGCTATTTCTGGTGACGACGAGGTCTCTTGTGTTGTACAACCCGCATCGATGCGTGCTGCAGTTAAACGTGCCGGTCCGTGAGCTTCTTCATCGTTCCCCGATTCCGAGGATCAGGTCCAGACGTGTGGAGGCGAATGAGCGACATCTTCTTTTAGTTCAGGCAGGCTGGCAATGTTGCCAGTTGGCTTCCGCATCCCGGGGAGAACTCCATTCTCTCGACGGCTTCATGGATTACTTCCTGTTTTTATCTGTTATTTTGGACTAGAGTATGTTCTGTAAGAGGGTTAGCAAAAAACACAACTTTCATTTTTGAAAAAGTCAATTGCCCTGCTCACAAGAATGTTCATATGATTGCAAAATGCCTCTTTTCTCTTTTCGAGTTGTGCCGGATAATCGGGTCGATGTGACGCGTCTACCGGGCCCAAATCGGCCTTCCATGTTCCGATCTCGGAATCGGAAGATACCCATAAAAATTTTCTATTTTTCTGATGTTTTTGGTGATTTTTTCAGAATTTTTTGAACAGTAAGAAAAATTTTCACTTTTTCTATATAAAGGGCTCAGATTTACCGTTCATTTTCACCTGTTCCGGCGAGGATTCCGTGTGAAAAAGTGTACGCTCCACTTCCACGGCTTACTGCTTCCCCTACGACTTCCGAGGTCCGTTATTCCTTTCACGACTATTGTAGAACGTAGTTTCAACTTTTCATAGGCGCGAAAATTTTTGAAATCGGAGGTCGGTAGGTCGAAAAACCGATCGGGGGAAGGGGGCGCGTGCGTCCCCTTCTCCAGGCGGCCCGAGGCCGGGTCGCCTGGGCGTCCCGGAGCCCGGGCCGCAGGGGCGACCCGGCTTCGGGTCGCCTACGGTAGGCGGCCCGAGGCCCAGGCCGCCTGGGCGTCCCGGCGCGCGGGACGCCTAGGCCAGGCGTCCCGGCGCGCGGGACGCCTATGTCATTCCGGAAATGCCTGGTCATTCCGGAAACGCCGGAATGACCAGAAATTTGATTTTTTTTATTATTTTTTTTCATGTATCTAACACTTGGCCTTGTTATTTTCAGATGGTGCGACGTTCTCACACGTCCGAGGCCTCCACTTCTGCCGCGGCACCCGCGATGTCCGACGAGGACATCGGCGATGATGACGTTTTTGCGGCGCCGGAGCAGTATGTAGAGCCCAAAGTTCCGGTAATCATGCATGATTTTCCTTTGTATATATATATATTTCTTTTTCTAATTGGGACTAACAAAAAACATTTATTGCAGAAGAAGATTCATTCCAGGATCTCATGGGAATTGGTGGGCATAGTATACGAGGCGCTCCAGCCCTTCCAGAAGGCGCGCCTGGAGGGAATGGGTTTTGGCCCATTCTTTCGTTGTGCGCCATTCTGGGAGGGCCTCCCTTTTGTCCAGGCGATGAGGGAGAGGTGGGATTCCACCTCTTGCTCATTCCTTTTTCCGTGGGGGCACATGGTGCCCACACTGGAGGACGTGACACGCATTACTGGTTTGCGTGTCCATGGCCTCCCCGTGACGGGGAAGTCCTATGCTGACTACTCGGGGAAACTCGAGCGTTACTTCGGACTTTCCCTCCCGGCGAGTCCAGGGGGATGGCGCACCCTTCATAGGGGTCCTTTTGCCGCCCTTGTCGGCATGCGCGAGGCCATGCCGACAGGGAACTTCAGACCGGCTTTCCTTGCGCAGCTAGTCTTGCGTGTTCGGGAGACCCTCTGTGGTGAGGAGGGTACTCCTCAGGCGGACGTGGACCTCCGTAGGTTCTTGTTGTTCTTCTTGGCCAGACTTCTTCTGTCCACGAAGAGCGACAAGGTACACCTGCGATTCGTGCCCTTACTCGTCAACCTCGAGCGGGTTGGCGAGTATGCCTGGGGCGCCGCGATGCTTGCCCACCTATTCTCATCCCTGGCACGTGAGAGTGGGGAGATCTCAGTTGCCGGGTTCACCCCGTTTCTACAAGTATGCCTTGCTTTTTTTGTAGCATTTATTTATTAAATGAAAAACTAACGGCTATCTTTTGTTGTTCTTTCAGATCTGGGGTTACTTGCATCTTCCTCTGGGGCGGGGAGTCCGCTCAGACCCGCCCCAGTACCCCTTTCTTTGCGGTTGGTCGGTACAGCGACCAGCCGTTCCCCACGACGTTCAGCTGGTCGACCTTCACCGTCGACTGCTCCATTTTCCCCACGATCAGGTATGCCTCTTTCCCTCAGATCTGATTATATCATTTCTGACAGCACTGTTCTTTTAACCGGTATTTGGGTACAGGTTGTTTGGCAGCCTTATCTGGGGTCGGACGATCAGGAGCAGCCTTGGGTTCAGGCCGCCCAAGGGGTTCTGGGTCGTGACACCTTCCTCATCTGCCTCAACGAGGTGGAGCCTCTATGGGTGCATCTTGCGATGCGCTCACTGGGGCTCCACCAGGAGTGGGTCTTCCCAGACCCACACGAGCGGGTGGGGAGGTCGTCACGAGGCCTCACTATCGCCGTGGAATGGCGACACGAGTGACGTACCGCCTTGGACATCTGGCGGCGTGGCGGCACTCCTGTAGTATCCACGGCCACAAACAGCTCAGAGTACTTCCGACAGTACACTGAGTTCTACGGCCACCTCTTCTCTGACCCGGAGGTTTGTAACCCCTTCCTTCCTTCTTTAGAATTTCTTTGTTACCTGTCTGGATGACTGATGATGCATCTTTTCCTTGGTGCAGGAGGCGGAGGAGAGCGAGCTGGTTCACCTTCGCGAGAAGGTGACCTCCCTCCGGGAGAAGGCCCGACGCTTGGTATGATCCACTTTCATTTCTTTGCTGCTTGCTTATGACTGTCAGACTAATGCAGTTTATCTTCTTCTTTCAGCGAGAGAAGCGCCGGGAGAAGGAGGAGCGAGCTCAGCGCCGGCTGCAGGCGGCGCAGGATCGCTTCCTTCATACTTGCCACGAGGTTTGTTCTGCTATTTTTAGGCCTTGTTTGTGTTGTTTTTACTGATTCATTCTGGTTCTTTTCAGCGTGACGAGGCCCACCGTCAGTTAGAGGAGTTGCGGGGCCGAGCCGAAGAGGCCGAGCCCATGGACACCGATGGTATAGGCGTCCCGGAGACGGCGACTTTCTTCCCGGAGGGAGCCGCCATGGCCTGGCCCTCGCCAGTGGGAGAGCCTTCCTGCTCGGCGGTTGTCCCTTACGGCGACCGCTCCACCTTGTGGGCGGATTTGCTAGCTGCGGTATGTTATTTCTTTGCTTACTACCGGCCTTTCTTTCCTTTGCTTGGCGTTGACATTCTCTTTCCTGCAGAACACGGAGCTTCTTCATCAGGTTGCCGAGTCGGCGAGGACCGAGCAGAGTCTTCGCGACTCTGAGCAGAGTCTTCGTGATGAGGTGAGTTTGATGCTCTCTTTCTCTTTTCCTCCTTGCACGTCGTTGAACAGCTTCCCCTTTTCAGGTCGACCGGTTATCGAGACATGTCGGGGAGCTCGAGTTGCAGCTCTCTTCCTCGTCTGCGGAGGTAGAAAGAATTCTTCCCAAAGTTCCTTCTTTGGCTTTTCTTGACAATTTCTGACGGGTTTCTTGGTCTAATTGCAGCTTGCTACTCGCCGAGGGAGAGTGGAGGACCTCTCTCGTCCGTCTGGCGAGCGGGAGATAGGCCTTCGGCTAGCCTTCATGGAGGAGCGCCGGGTACTGGAGGAACGTCACGCGGCAGAGTTGCGGAGAGTTACAGACCAGCAGCATCAGCTGACGTTGGAGTTCGCTCGGGCCCGGTCTGAGTCACGTTCACATCGTTCTGGCGGCTCCCAGATGACGATCCAACAGGGTCTTAGTCGGAGTCGTGCGGCTACCTCTGCTCGACGAGGAGATGAGAGGGCGGCGATGCCCCCTCCTGCTTCGACCCCGGAGGATCTTGTACCAGAGGGAAGCGGCGAGTCTTGATTGTGCCGTCTCCCTCCTTATCTTTGTACATTGTGATCATTAGTGATATTGGATTCATTCTTTCCCCTGCGTGTCCAGACCTTTGAGAGCACGTTAGTTTTTCTTTAGGGTATAGCCCCTTGCAATTTGTCAAGGGGCGTTTCCCTTCTTAAACAGGAAAGGTAATAAGTATGCAATGCATTAAAGGAAATATGCAAGACGAAAATTAAACATGTATGCAAAAGATAACACTTTTTTTTTCAAAAACTTTTTTCTTTTTAATTTTTCGATTTGTTTGTGTTTTGGATATTTGATTTTTTTTTTTTCGTGAGGAGAATAACCGTCTTTCATCTTTTGACTTGCTTGCAAACCGGCGTCCTTTTGTTTCCTTTCTTGGTTAAGGGTAAGCATCACGTGTAAATAGATTACCCTGACTTGTATCTTTTGGCCTTCTACCTTTAATCAGTCAGGGATCCCTCCTAGTTAGATTAGTCAATCTTTATCCGCGGTGGTTAAGAAGGAAGAAAATCTAGGCAAGTCCACGGCAGGATTAAAGAATTCGAATCTGTTTTCCCTACTAATGCCCGAATTACCTGATGGGATTTGGTCTCTTCGGGTCTCTTCTTTTAATTGCCCCTATTTTCGCGGCCCTCATTCAGACGGATTTTTTCTTTTTTTCTTGATCCGTGGGGTTCATTGCCCATCTTTTGGAGCCATTTTTCATTTCTGGGGTTATTTCAGGTGCTCATTCAGACAGGTCAGATGTATAAGTTTCTTTCTGTTCATGACCTGAGGGGTTCATTGCCCATCTTTTGGCACCTATTATTTTGAGAAAATAGACCCTCTGAGGCCGCCTCCTACTAGGGTAGCGGGCTTTTCGAGTACTCCTCGTTCTAATCCTTGCACCTGCCGTGGACCGATTTGTGGAAGGAATCGGATAAGAATGTCACTTCTTTACTAGGAGGTTTCCCATCCCTTCTTCCAGTATCAGGCCATCGGATGATAGATCAGAGCGTGAAGTGGGTGCAGTATGGTGCTTATCTTTAACCTTGATTGAATGGTTATGCCATGTAACAAGCAAGCCTTGGATGATAGCAAAGTTCTTCTTCTCGCAACATTTTGTTGTATATATGATTTTTTTTGGATTTTTATGGAAAATATTTTTTGAGAAAGAGACCGTTCCACGGATGATTCAATTCTTCTCCCTAAGCATTAAGTAGTTTGTAAGAATTGCCAGGATAAATAGCTGAAATTACAAAGGGGCCCTCCCAATTAGGTTGGAGCTTGGAACGGGGACCACCCGGCTTAACAAATACCCTTTTAAGTACTACCTCTCCGACTTGAAATTTTATCTCAATCACTTTTTTCTGATAAAATATTTTGAGCCGATTTTGATAAGCTCTAGCATGTTCAGCGGCGGCCAGCCTCTTTTCGTCCAGCAGATCGAGTTGTACAAGGAGAGATTCCCTGCGTTCACTCACCGGGATGTCCTGATCAAGCTGAACTCGGAGGGACGGTATGAGCACCTCGTATGGGACTACAGCCTCCATTCCATATGCCAGGGCATAGGGAGTTTGACCGGTTGGGGTCCGTACTGAAGTGCGGTAGGCCCATAGAGCGTCTACCAGCTTATCTGGCCAATCGGCGAACTTGCTAGACTCACACGTTTTCTTGATGATTTTAATCAGGGTTTTATTTGTTGCCTCTGCCTGGCCATTGCCTTGAGGGTAATATGGTGATGAATGATGCAATTTTATGCAATACCTGTTGCAGAGGTCCTGTAGCTCTTGAGAGATGAATTGCGGCCCATTGTCGGTGACGAAGCTGCTAGGGATCCCGAACCTGGCGAGGATGTTGCGCTTGATGAAGGTACACACGGTGGATGCCTTGATCTCCGCATATGCCTCTGCTTCAGCCCACTTGGTGAAGTACTCTGTGGCCGTAAGAATGAAAGACTTGGTTTTGATGGCGGCGTTCGGGTCTCCAAGGGGTCCAATGATATCAAAGGCCCACATGGCGAAAGGCCATGGAGCGTGTATTGGGTGAAGAGAGGAAGCAGGTGAATGGATTTTGTCGGCATGGAGTTGACATTGATGGCAATGCCGGACAAAGACCGAACAATCTTTTTCAAGAGTGGGACAATAGTACCCTTGCCGAATGATTTTTTTAGCAAGGGTTTGGGCGTTAACATGGCCTCCACACACTCCAGAATGTGCTTCCTTGAGCACCAGTTCGGCTTCTTCTTCATCTATGCACCGTAGCAAGATTCCGGTCAGGCTCCTCCTGAATAGGGTTCCCCCTAGTAAAACATATTTTTGAGAGATTCTTCTAATGATTTTCCTTTCGGAGGGTGTTGATCCTGGCGGAAATGATTGATCTTTGCAAAATTGAGCAATTTCGGAGTACCAAGGCTTTTCTTCTTCTTCAAGCAACTCTTCTACCTCGACCAAGGTTAATTCCTCTCTCTGCCTCAGATGGTCCTTATCCTCGAATCTGGCTCTTACCTTGAGGAAATAGGGGTCTTTTAGGGCAGGCATAACTTGCCGGTGGACAAAAATATTCTTTTCTGATCCACTTGGCGGAATGGGTAGGGATGATGCCAATGATGCCAAAGAATCAGCAAGGATGTTATGAGCGCGAGGAACGTGGACGAATTCAAGCTTGGAAAAGAGTTTGATGACATATGAAGCAAGCTCTTGATAGGGCCTGAGTCCGGGGTGAGAGGTTCTATAACGAGCCAGGACTTGACGGAGAATCAGTTGACTATCTCCTATTATTCTAAGCTTGGTGGCTCCATGCAAATGAGCGGCTCTCAACCCAGCCAGCAATGCCTCATACTCAGCTATGTTATTGGTCACGGGGAAGCTGAGCTGAAAGGCCTGGGGGATGACAATGCCTTCGGGAGACAACAAAACGATCCCGATGCCCCTACCTTGGGAATTAAGAGCCCCGTCGAAGTGTAATGTCCAAAGATCGGGAATTTGGACAGACATTAATTCTTCGTCGGGCAATTCATTTCGGACAGGGTCAAAGGTAGGGACCGGATGGTGAGCTAGGTGTTCGGCGATAGCATACCCCTTGACTGACTTTTGTTGGACATAGCTGATATCAAACTGGGAAAGGAAGCTTTGCCAGCGGGCTAGCCGGTCGGTTAGCACTAACTTTTCAAGGAGAAACTTGATTGGATTCATTCGGGCGATAAGATGGACTTCTTGAGCCAAGAAATAATGTTTCAGCTTCTGCACCACCCACACGAGGGCGGAGCATGTCTTCTCCATGCTGGTGTACTTGAGCTCACAAGAATCGAAGATTTTAGAAAGATAATAAGTGGCCCTCTCCTTTCCTTCTCCATCTACTTGTGCCAGTACTGCCCCTAGGGATCCCTCGAGCACAGAAATGTACAAGATTAGGGGTTTTCCTTGGACGGGTGGTCTGAGCACCGGTGGATTTGCTAGATAGTCTTTAAGTCCTTGGAATGCTTCTTGGCACTTCTTATCCCACTTAAACTCAGCCCCTACTTTGGTTAACTCGTAAAAGGGTTTGCACCTTTGGGAATGCTGAGAAATGAATCGCCGGATAAACTGCAACCTTCCAATCAATCCTCTGAGTTCCTTGAGGTTGCGTGGTGGCGGGAGGTTGGCGATTGCTTTAGCCTTGTTGGGATCAATTTCAATTCCTCTCTTACTGACAATGAACCCTAACAATTTTCCTGAGGAAACTCCGAACACACATTTCTTAAGGTTCATCCTGAGCTTGTATTCCTCGGCCCTTTGTAAAACTTTTCTCAAAGCTTCTGGGTGATCATCTAGAGTTCTAGACTTAACCACCAAATCATCCACATATACTTCTACATCCTTATGCATCATATCATGAAAGATGGCCATCATGGCTCTTTGATAGGTCGCACCAGCATTTTTTAGTCCAAATGGCATGACCACATAGCAATACGTGCCCCAAGGCGTGGTGAAAGAAGTCTTCTCCTCGTCCTCCTTGGCTAACCGGATTTGATTGTAACCCGAATACCCGTCCATGAATGAGAGAGCCTCATACCCTGCCGTGTTGTCAACCAATACATCGGTATGAGGGAGCGGAAAATCATCTTTAGGACAGGCCTTGTTCAAGTCCCGAAAATCAATGCAGATCCGAATTTTGCCATCCTTCTTCAAAACAGGGACTATGTTTGCCACCCATTGTGGATAGAGGATAACTCTAATGAATTTAGCTTGATGTAGTTTGTCGACCTCTTCTTTCATCTTCAAAGCAACATCTGGGTGGAATCTTCTAAGTTTTTGTTTAGCTGGGCTTGCTCCCTCCTTAAGGGTCAGTCGATGTTCAACTAGGGAATTATCTAGCCCAGGCATGTCTTGATAGGTCCAAGCGAAGGCTTCTTTGTGATCCTGCAAGACTTTTACCATATTCTCTTCTTGAAGAGGGGTGAGGTTGGCACTTATGAGGACAGTTCTGGGGTCTTCTGGTGTGCCGAGATTTAATTCCTTAGTAGGCTCGTCAGCTGCGGCCGAAGGTTCCTCGAATCTCTTGATTCCCGACGCGTAGCTATCAGCCATGTCCTCTTCTTTATCTTCGGATTCAGAATCCTTTCCGGTGGCCACCTCGTATACCCCTAAGGACGTATCAAAGACATTTCCTTCTTCATACCTGATTTCTCCAAAATAAAGTGGATCTTCTAAAAATCCTGGCATCTTGGTGCATTCTAATGCCGTTCGGGCTAGCTGGTGTAAGTACCGGTTCGGAACTCTCTTCCCTCTTTTCCTAGATTGAGCTACTCCTACAGAAAGTGAAGGTGCGGTATTTACAAGAGGAAATAGTGGATTTTCTAGGTTGGTGGCAGGAGCGGCGGCCTCTGGGGCCAAGAGAGACGTCTCCTCGATCGACCAGTGAGTCGCGAAGAGGACATTTTTTTTTGGTGAAAATCAATCATGGAGATCGACCTATTATCAGGTGCATGCTCGGCACATAAAGACAAGAGGGTGAGGAGACCCGACAAGCTCTCTGGATCATCGGGGCTTGCCGCGATTGCGCGAGATCTTGGTGGTTTAGGACCGAGAGTCAAAGAGGAGAATGCTTGGAGGAGCATCGGATGTAAAGGGCTAGCGGGCCCGATGGAAAGAGTGTCGGTGAAACATTGCCTAGGCCCAATGTTGTTCGGGAAAGGTGGCTGCCCGGCATGGTTATCATTAAAGGGAATGGGGAGTCCGTGAGACAAACTGAGTCGAATAGGTGACTGAAACCCTGAAAAGGTAAGGACGATAGACGGCCCTCGAGGAATGGATTGATAATGGAAAGAAAATTGCTTGGCGGATCGGTTCCCATGAATCAGAGCCGAGTCCGTTTTGGTTCCTTCACTTGACCCCTCTTCATCGGTCAAAAACAATGAGTGTAACGAAAGATAAAGCTCTTCCTCACCTTTATCGGTTCTTTGTCTCTTTCTAGGCCTCGTGTTGATATCATGGCAGTATGCTGGACCCTCTTGGCAAATATGGATGACTTCTCCTCGGAGAAAATATTCAAACATATTACTTTTCCATGGCGCTGGTTCAAATGTCCTTCTGTCTTTGCTGATTTCTCGGTACCCAAGCCCTGCCTTGGTCTTCTGATGGGGAAGCTTAATGGGTTTGTCGATCCCTTGCGAGAACCTTCCCAAACCCTATCCTTCTTGATATCCCAATATTTTCATGATGTGCCAGCCAATGGGGAGCTCAGCATCTCTCTTTTTGTGTTGAATTTGCTGTGAAGATTCACCGGTCTCTGGCAGCTCCATCAAGGTTAGCACTGGCTGGGTTGGCAGCCACGAAGTTGTAGATGACAAAGGACTCACATAACTTGATACTTTGATGACTTGTCCTTTGTATGGAAATTTGATGCATTGGTGATTTGTGGATGCCACCGCCTCAAGGGTCTCCAAATAAGGATGCCCCAATATAGCCTTGTAAGTAGGGTCCATTTCAAGTATGTGAAATTCAGCCATAATAACCTTGGGGCCTAGCTCCACTTCTAGCATTACTGTGCCTTGAGCGGGCCTCTTGATATTGTCAAACGCTGTAACCGTGAGACCTGAAGGGTTAACCTCTTCCATGGAGATGTTACATAATTCTAATGTTTCTGGCGGCATGATATTCAAGGAAGCTCCGGTGTCCACCAAGCAATTTGTGAGTAACACCCCCTTGATACCAATGGTTAGGCATAGGGCACATCTCCGGACATCAGGACTTGCCAGCTCCTCATTGGTGAAGGTCAAAGCAGGGTGTGCGCTTTTTGGTGCTAGGACAGCAGTAATCTTTTCGGGAGGGAGGCTTTCATGTACCATTACCCTTTGAAGATATTGTTGCAAGACTTCCTGATGGGTTTTGGACCTCTTGATTAATTCCAGGATGGATATTCGTGCTGGCGTTTTGTCCAAGTGCTTTAACAAGTCATATGATGTTCCTGGGGCAGGCTCTTCAACAACCTCTTCTTCTGGTTCTTGTGTCGCCCCTACTTGTGGGAATACACGCTGTAACATACGCCCGCTCCTGAGAACCGTGGCGAGTTGGGGCTGAGCGGGCTTGTGGGTTGTTGCTGGTTGGATAGGCGGTGGGTTGGGAACGGTAGTGGTTGTCGTTGGCTCGATGGTCGTCGAAGTTGGAGTTGTAAGGGATGTGGGGACAGTGAGAGGCGTGGGCTGGGATGGTGGGGGCTCCCTTTTGTTTATTGGGGGTGTGATTTTGGGCTGAGCGGGAGGTGGTCGGATGATGGGTCCGAGGGGGAGTGGTGGTGGAGTGGATGGGGCTATACTTGGTCGGATTATGGTTCGTCCCGGGTACAATGGGGCGGAAGGAGGTCTTATAATGGGTGGAAGGTTAATTGGGGATCGGGGTATGTTGAGTAAAATTCGGTTGGCATGGGTTGGTTGTGGGCGAGTTGGGAAAGTGGGCGTGAGGTTCTCGAAGTGCCACTTTTGTTCTCGGTTCTGAGCATCTTCCGAAGGAGTTGAAATGTGGACAACTCGATGGTTGTCAGATGCGGGCGCGGGCGCGTGTGCTGGTAGCGGGTTTTGCACTATTCCCAAGTTTACTTGTTGCTGTTGTCTTTCTTGCACAGTTGGCGCTCGAGTTTTGAGGGAATTGATGTATTCTCCCATCTGTGCCCAGTCAATGCTGCCTTGTTCATTTAAATCATGAATGTAATCCCGAAAGTAATAGCAATCCTCTATGCTGTGTCCGGGATATCTATGGTAGATGCAATATTTATCTGTGTTCGCTGTTCCTGACCAAACCATTCTCTCCTTTGGGAGCGTTATTTGTTGTGCTGCCATCAGGGCATTGAAAATGTCGGTTAAGGAATAAGGCAGAGGAGGGTAGTTCTCTCTCTTGGGCCCCACTCTTTTCTGGCCGTATGTGTTTGGTGGTGGTACCTGTTGGTAGTTGAGTGGCCTGGGTGGTTGGCGTTGGTTGTTAACCGGGTTTTGCGTTTGCTGAGGTGGAAGAGGCAACTGGGGCCTTGGGGGTCGAGGAGGTGGCTGCTGGTAGGTGATAGAAATGTATGCCCTACAAGCCAATAATATATGATATGATTCGACATTTCTAGAAATATCTTATTCAATTAATTAGGCAAATCTTCATTATAAGCTCTTATTAGATGCGAATATAATAATGAAGTCCTTGATCAAATACAATGATGATTAAATCATGATGAGATCATGATAATGAGATTGATCATCTAGAGGTATTTGATCTAAATGTTCCTAGTCATAGGATACTTGAGACGGGACATCAAGGATCCGGATAGACTAGTGTATGTGATGTCTTCTCATGTGATGAGGATGGCCAAGATCTCATTGGTCATTAGTGTGGAGACAACGAGATACACATACGGTGCTCATTAGTTGAATGAGTTCGGCAGGCGACCGAATTAGAAACCACGAATGGTATCTTACCGACCATCATCGGGGTTTTCTATCATCACGGTTGCATGGTTGGACCTTTTGACTGAGTCGCCAAAGATGCCTTGTTGGGTGGAACTTGTGCTTTGACCATTGACTTATGGATCACAATTTAGATGGTCCTATATAGCGATGGATCGGGTACAAGGAAAATCCGATGGAGGCAATTGAGCGGACAACAAGGGATCATCCACTCTCGGTAAGTGAGAGTGAATGGCCTATGGGATAGTACTCTAAATCCCTGGCCAGGGTAGAGAGGATAATTGGAAAAGGAGTTTTCCAATTGATCCGGTCAGGAAGTACGGATCATAGAGTCGGTACACTAAGGAGTTGACGTCGATGCCGTACTCCTTTCCGAAATTTGGGACGTTGGATGGATGAGGGTTTATATCCATGTGGTAACTGATGATGGAAAGGCTCAATGGAGATGAGATTATCCCCATAGCCATTTGGGATCATGGGATGTGGCTTGTACCCTTCGCTGATCGGTAGGCCGGATTAATTAATGTTATCGGATAGCACGGATTTAATTAAATTAAATAGAATTGTTCTATTTTATTTAGGCCTCAACCAAATAGGTTATTGGGCCTAGTGGGTCACACACAAAAGGACTTATCCACAAGTACAGGGGCAAGGACGTAATTTATAGAGATTTTGGGTTTTTATGAAAAATTCCATAATTCTCTATAAATAATAATGGTTTCAGCCAAACCCCATCAAGCCAAGGGTGAAAACCACGTCCCAAGTCTCCTCCCTACCTCCTCCTCTCTCTAGAAGGTGTCCATGGTCGATGGAGCTCCGTTCGGGAAGAGCTCTCGAGGCCGGCGCGAAGGGAGAACCTGCTGTGGATGAAGTTCGTGTGGATACTGCTGGAGACCGGACGCTTGAACGGTTTGTAGAGCTTGAGAAGCTCATATCCTTCCTCTCCATGGGATTATATGAATCCCTATCAGGTATATTCGAACCCGATTTGATCGGTTTTCGGTTTTCGGTTTTCGTCGTTCGATTCTAATTGAGACGGATTCTAAAAGAACCCATAGGAATCGTCGCTTACGCTGCACCTAATTTTATGGACGATTCCTTACAGTGGTATCAGAGCCAGGTTCAAGTCTCGGTCAAAACCGACGTCGAATCGACATTATTTCATGTTATTTATGTGTTCCCGAATCTGTGCAAACGTCTGTTTTGACGAGGCCTCCATATTCTGTGTATGACTCAGATAAAATATTTATTGGCCTTGGTAGAATCTCGTGATATAGGGCTTTCCAACGCCGCAAACCGTTTGAAGTTTGGATCTCTGTAGTGTTCGGGGGAAGCCTTAAAAGTTGGTGTTTCTATCATGCCCGAACCAACACCCGGATTTGGGGATTTTGTGAAATCTCCGTCCATAGAAGAAATTGAGGCTTGTAAAGGGTTTAGGAGATGGGTAATATGATTACCTAGCCTTTACCTTTAATATCCAGCTTTGAACGACGGCGGAGGATGAGAATTTTTGAGTTTTCCAACGAACTAGGGTTCTGCGGAGTCTGGCGGCGCCGACTTGTTTCTTCCTGATTTCCCGTTGGTAGAGAAATTTTCTCTGAAAGGATATATACATATTTAGAAACGTCATATGATGAGGATTCTAAATTGTATTTTTGGATAATATTTTTCTTTCTGGATAAGGAGTTATCCTCGTTACAAAATTGGGATTTCTGCTACGGAATTTGGGTGACCGCCGCCTCTTCTTCCTCATTTTTCGGACTATTGGGATTTTTCCTGTATATGAGTCTGACTGTTTTGGATTCCTTATTTGATAAGGATTCCAACGCATATTTTTTCGGATTTTTCGGAGTCCGGGATAAGGAGATAAATCCGATTCTATTGGAGAGATTTTCTCCGGATGAACGAGTGCTTTACGCACCGTTCGGGAAGTCGTTCGAGCGCACGCGCCGGCGCACCGATAGTCGGCGTACACGGGATGGGAGACTGGCGCACGCCGGGCGCACACGGGCGCTTGCCGTTGTGGCGCGTACGCCGGAGCGCGCGGCGCATTGCGCCGGACACTATATTTTATGATTTTAAAGTGTTTAAAATCATAGAAAAATTACGAAAAATTTTCATAAAAATTCTGAAAAATTCTATAATATTATTTAACATGTTTTAAAGTGTTTAATGACATGTTAGATGATGTTTAGTTCTATTTACATAGATTCACTCATGGTTAAACTTTAAAATTGTTTTAAAGGTTTAACTTAAATTATTAGTGTCTTAAATAATTCTGTAAAAATGAGATTTTACAGAATATAAATTGGGACATTAATTTCGACCTTGCACGGTATTGGGAATGCATGAATGTTCTAAATAGTTTAGTTTTATATGTTCATTTCATATAAATTGTTTATATGTTGTTATTCATGTTATTTTCATGTTATTTATTTCATGAAAATTCGACATGCATGAAATTGAGAATTTCAAAATAAATTATATAATTTTATGCTGATATATATGATATATCTCATATAATTATCACGTATGCGCTCTATGTTCATGTGATGAATGTTAGTGTGTGTATGGAGGTGATCGTGGACTTAATTGTGCTTGGCTTGTGATTGTTTTTAATTATGTTGGTTATGTTATTAAATGGGGCCTGCGTGTGCCTCCTCTCTCTCTATACAATCTGATTGTACATTCTACCTCCCTCCATTAATGTACTCCCCTTGGTTAAAACCAAGGTTTCTTATTGAGTTATGTACATTTGTGGGGCAACACTGCCTTAAGCCGCTTGTAAGAGTTAGAAGCTGGTTCGTGGAAGGTTGGAGAGCGGGACCACTTGGAGAAGCACCCTTCGGGAAGTGGGAGCATGCCAACTCAAGCATACGAAGCAAGGATTTGCACCTATAGGGGTGCCTTAGGTGCATGCTTAGGGTTAAGTCCCATGATCACTGATTTTGTGCATATTTGATATGTGGATGTGTGCTACGAGTTATACCTTAGATATATGATATTCCAAAGGTATTATATATACTTAGCACATATTATTGATGAGACTAAAATAAAATCCCTCCTTGTCAGAATTAGGTTGAGAAACGTGGCGCATTAAGAATGACTCGCGTAGCCTTCCGTTGTTATCGTCTTGATGGGCCAATCTTAGATTGGATAGGTTTATTGTGCTACCACAAGACTCATTGACAAGGGATTGGTGATCATGGCTAAGGCATTTGCGAACCTTGGGGTGGACCATTTGCATGGCTTTGTTGTGCTACCACAAGGGGCTGTGTGAATAATCCATTCTCATAACGTAACAAAGCGGGTTTGACCTAACTAGAGTATATGGCTTGTTGTGTCTTTACCACGAGGTCATAACTCTAGAGGTGAAATGACTAAGAGTTGCAAGAGTTGCAGCGGCAATAGTTGCTTACCTATTAAGTATGGGGTGATTTGTTGTGCTACCACAAGGTCATCACCATAAAGTTAATAGGGTCTTAGTCCCCACTAGGATTTCATCGTGATATCCCGTCTTTGCATAATGAGGGTTATGCAAATTCGTCGAAAATTAGTGGGAGCATAAATTAGGATGAAAGACCATATTTTAATTTTAATGAATGTTTGCAATGTTATATTGATAAAATTATATCTCTGTTGTAGAATACGATAATAAACCACCATTAGTATGGCATATTAGATGCCATATAGCTTAATGGCTCACACTTCTTGGACTGGTTTAGAACTAAGAGAATTGTTCTCATAGTTGACCAATTAACTATTCTACTTGAGAAGTAGGTGTCTCCTAAATTATCTAGTGATATGAAAGAAAGATAAGATCTTATCTCATAGACAAGATGCATTGTTTGCCTTAAACTAGATGTTAGTCTCTATGAGACATAATTATAGAGACAACATGGATAGATGGATATGAGATCCATCATGGCTCATAGTGATGAGTTAACTAAAGGGAAACTTAGATCAACAATACATCTTAATTACTTCTCGTTGGTGAGACCAATAGTAAGAAGTAAAATCATTAGATAGAAATAGGAGAGAGTTAATAGTAAAAGGAAGTGGTCAAGATAATAAAGCCGGAATAAGACATGATTCTTACACTTGTCATGATGATGATAAGTGGAAGAGAAAGTACAAAGTGTTTTGTATATAATGCAAAGGTAGAGCTTGAGAAGCTTCATGTATCCAAGTCATTGGCACTTACTTGTTTTAAATATACACTTAATAGTATTAGATACTATATGTGTATATCATAATATTAGATACTATGGATGCGTATCGATGGTATGAGATACCGAGATATGCATCTTATATCTACAAGGAGTTGTAGATGATGACAAGTAAATGAAGGCTTAATAAAGAAGATGTTGACCTATATATGAAATGGTGCAAAAGTTGCATCATTATTAGTGGGAGGTGCAATTCTTTAATAACCTTATAGAGATGTCTTAATAATTAATATTTCTATTATATCCTTCTACAAGAACATTATATGATTTCCTACTTGAATAAATGTTGATTTATTCTAATCAATGGAATTGATAGATGTTCTAATAGATTGAATGGCAAAGTGGTTGCTAGTGGGAGCTTAATGAATTGTTTAATCATATTTGATATGTTAGCTCTCATGTTATGTGTGAATATTCCTTTTAAGAGGAAATGGGTTGATTTAGATCAATCTACACTTTAGCTTTATATAGACTTGGAGAATGGGTTAATGAGTTATTAGAACTCGTACATCTAGATGTATGTTAGCCCATATCTAGTAAGGCTAAAGAAGAATATTTCTACTTCATTATTTCAAAGATGATGTCTCTAGGTTTGAAAACATGTACTTTATGAAGTACAAAACTAAGACCTTTGAGAAATTATTTGAGATTAAGAATGAAGTAGAGATACTAATGGAAAGAGTATTAGAACTCTTTGATGAGATCAAGGAGGGAATACTTAAGTACATAATTTACATATAATAGAAGGATATTAGAATCTAATGGACACCTCTTTACACATTTTAGCTTAATTGAGTAGCTAAAATAAGAAGTCATATTATGTAAGACATAATATGAACAATGACGAGTTTTGCAAATTTCCTCTTTGTCTAATTTTGGTTAAGTACTCGTTATAACCACTTGTTCTTAATAGGTACCTTCTAAGTCATTCGATTATTCCATATAGGATATGGAAAAGGGGTTAAAACTTGACCTTAAGCAAGTTAAGGTTTCGGAATGTCCATTTGGTGAAGAAGTATAACTCTAACAAGTTGGAATATAAGACTATGAAGTGTTGGCTTGTGGAATATCCTAAGGAAACTTTTGGATATTAAATATACGACCCTTATGTATAAGGGTATGTGTTGCTCAGCTCACTATATTTCTAAAGGAAAAGTTCCTTCTTAAGAAAGATAGTGGGAGCAAGGTATATATGGAAGATGTTCCAGTCCCACAACCCAATAACACTTCTATTAAGGTGCTAGTTAATAATTACACAAGGACAAATGATAGGTCTTTACTTGTGTCCATTCTACCTAAGAGATATGTGAGACATATCTCTGATAGATGAAATGAGGCATAAGATAATAAGGATATTGATCCTAGGATCTATATAGAACCAATATGAGATATTGATTCATTAATGGGAAGAGACAATAAAATCTGATATAAACTTTATCTATTCTAATCAAGTTTAGAACTTGATAGATCCACCTAAGTATATAGTATCCATAAGGAATAAATGGATCACTAAAGAATAGATTGGAGTGGATTAGAAGGTAGATATCTTCAAAGGTGAGAATAGTTGAAAAGGATATCATTGAAGTCAAATGGTTGACTATGATGAGATCTTTTACCTATTCCATGGATTAATCCATTCGAATTTTGATTGTAACACTCTATGATTATGAGATAAGCTAATTGGATGTTAAGATAGTGTTCCTCTAAAGTATTTTTGAGGAATAGGTGTATATGATACAACTATAGGGAATCAAGTCCCAATAACATCCAAGAAGAGTGTGTATTAAATTCATTTATGGACTAAAGTAAAATTTCCCATAGATCATATATAAGGTTTAATGAGATTAAATCTTATGACTTCGTTAAGAACGAAGAGGAGCCTTGTGTATTCAACAAGATAAGTGGGAGTGCTATTACTTTCTTGACATTTTATGTTGATGACATACTACTCATTGAGAATGAAGTAGGTGTGTTATCATAAGTGAACCTAGCTATCAAATTAATCTTCCAAACACAATTTGGGTTTTAAGATCTATGGAGATAGATGCAAAATCAATGCCCGATTAATGTACGTAGTCACCATAGTCGAAAGGGTTTGACATGATAAACTCCAAGATAGGTTTCTTACCTATGTGGTGTGGAGTTAATCTCTGTAAAGTGTTGTCTTTGTAGACTTCTTGAAAGATAAAGAGATCACATAAATGGAGCCCTTATGCCTTTGTCGTAGGGTCTATCATTTATATGATGCTACGTATATGATGTAATCGATATGCTCTAAGTGTTATGAGCATTCATCGAGACAGATCCAAGTGAGAGTCAACTGGATAGTTTAGAGATATATCATTTGGTACTTGAGAAGCACGAGAATGTATCTCTATACAGGAGGATAAGACTTGAAGTCTTGTAGTTTTACGAAACACGAGCCTAATCAAATAAGTTTGATATTAAGTCAGAATAATGGTGGTGCAGTGAGTTGAAAGAGTTCTATGTGATAGAACACTGTAAATTCTACAACATATGTAAACAAGTTTACATGGTGGTTGCACACTACTTGAGAAGTAGTCTAGATGAAGATTCTCATCTAAGGTATGGGATTGTCTCGATTTTCTGCGAAAGTGTATCATTGTTTTGAGAAAACAATGGAGTAGAGCCGATGTCTCATCAGAAGTTTAGAACTTCTGTGGCGATACCATACAATTAGAGAGATTGCAACTTATAGAGATATAATTAAAGATAAAGTATCTACCATTAATAACATTGCAGATCCACTAAAGCGATTACTCGAAGAGTGTTTGAGCTTCACCTCGAGCTGATATAGATCGACGGATGGGTGATTGGCTTTAGTGCAAGTGGGAGATTGATAGAAATGTATGCCCTACAAGCCAATAATATATGATATGATTCGACATTTCTAGAAATATCTTATTCAATTAATTAGGCAAATCTTCATTATAAGCTCTTATTAGATGCGAATATAATAATGAAGTCCTTGATCAAATACAATGATGATTAAATCATGATGAGATCATGATAATGAGATTGATAATCTAGAGCTATTTGATCTAAATCTTCCCAGTCATAGGATACTTGAGACGGGACATCAAGGATCCGGATAGACTAGTGTATGTGATGTCTTCTCATGTGATGAGGATGGCCAGGTCTCATTGGTCATTAGTGTGGAGACAACGAGATACACATACGAGGTGCTCGTTAGTTGAATGAGTTCAATTTGAAGCTGACCGAATTAGAAACCACCGAATGGTATCTTGCTGCCGAGCTGTCTATCGGGGTTTTCTATCATCACGGTTGCATGGTTGGACCTTTTGACTGAGTCGCCAAAGATGCCTTGTTGGGTGGAACTTGTGCTTTGACCATTGACTTATGGATCGCAATTTAGATGGTCCTATATAGCGATGGATCGGGTACAAGGAAAATCCGATGGAGGCAATTGAGCGGACAACAAGGGATCATCCACTCTCGGTAAGTGAGAGTGAATGTCCTATGGGATAGTACTCTAAATCACCTGGCCGGGGTAGATAGGATAATTGGAAAAGGAGTTTTCCGATTGATCAGTCGAGTACGGGATCTATGGGAGTCGGTACACTAAGGAGTTGACGATCGATGCCGTAGTCCTTTCCGACCGGGAGGTTGGATGCATGAGGGTTTATATCCATGTGGTAAGTGATGATGGAAAGAGGCAATGGAGATGAGATTATCCCCATAGCCATTTGGGTTCATGGGATGTGGGTTGTACCCTTCATGATCGGTAGGCCGATTAATCTGTTATCGGATAACGGATTTAATTAAATTAAATAGAATTGTTCTATTTTATTTAGGCCTCAACCAAATAGGCTATTGGGCCTAGTGGGACACACACATAAGGACTTATCCACAAGTACAGGGGCAAGGACGTAATTTATAGAGATTTTGGGTTTTTATGAAAAATTCCATAATTCTCTATAAATAATAATGGTTTCAGCCAAACCCCATCAAGCCAAGGGTGAAAACCACGTCCCAAGTCTCCTCCCTACCTCCTCCTCTCTCTAGAAGGTGTCCATGGTCGATGGAGCTCCGTTCGGGAAGAGTTCTCGAGGCGGCGCGAAGGAGAACTGCTGTGGATGAAGTTCGTGTGGATACTGCTGGAGACCGGACGCTTGAACGGTTTGTAGAGCTTGAGAAGCTCATATCCTTCCTCTCCATGGGATTATATGAATCCCTATCAGGTATATTCGAACCCGATTTGATCGGTTTTCGGTTTTCGGTTTTCGTCGTTCGATTCTAGTGAGACGGATTCTAAAGAACCCATAGGAATCGTCGCTTACGCTGCACCTAATTTTATGGACGATTCCTTACAGTGGTATCGAGCCGAGGTTCAAGTCTCGGTCAAAACCGACGTCGAATCGACATTATTTCATGTTATTTATGTGTTCCAGAATGCGTGCAAACGTCTGTTTTGACGAGGCCTCCATATTCTGTGTATGACTCAGATAAAATATTTATTGGCCTTGGTAGAATCTCGTGATATAGGGCTTTCCAACGCCGCAAACCGTTTGAAGTTTGGATCTCTGTAGTGTTCGGGGGAAGCCTTAAAAGTTGGTGTTTCTATCATGCCCGAACCAACACCCGGATTTGGGGATTTTGTGAAATCTCCGTCCATAGAAGAAATTGAGGCTTGTAAAGGGTTTAGGAGATGGGTAATATGATTACCTAGCCTTTACCTTTAATATCCAGCTTTGAACGACGGCGGAGGATGAGAATTTTTGAGTTTTCCAACGAACTAGGGTTCTGCGGAGTCTGGCGGCGCCGACTTGTTTCTTCCTGATTTCCCGTTGGTAGAGAAATTTTCTCTGAAAGGATATATACATATTTAGAAACGTCATATGATGAGGATTCTAAATTGTATTTTTGGATAATATTTTTCTTTCTGGATAAGGAGTTATCCTCGTTACAAAATTGGGATTTCTGCTACGGAATTTGGGTGACCGCCGCCTCTTCTTCCTCATTTTTCGGACTATTGGGATTTTTCCTGTATATGAGTCTGACTGTTTTGGATTCCTTATTTGATAAGGATTCCAACGCATATTTTTTCGGATTTTTCGGAGTCCGGGATAAGGAGATAAATCCGATTCTATTGGAGAGATTTTCTCCCGGATGAACAGTGCTTTACGCACCTGTTCGGGGAAGTCGTTCGGCGCACGCGCCGGCGCACCGATAGTCGGCGTACACGGGATGGGAGACTGGCGCACGCCAGGGCGCACACAGGCGCTTGCCGTTGTGGCGCAGTACGCCGGAGCGCGCGGCGCATTGCGCCAGACACTATATTTTATGATTTTAAAGTGTTTAAAATCATAGAAAATTCCGAAAAATTTCCATAAAAATTCTGAAAAATTCTATAATATTATTTAACATGTTTTAAAGTGTTTAATGACATGTTAGATGATGTTTAGTTCTATTTACATAGATTCACTCATGGTTAAACTTTAAAATTGTTTTAAAGGTTTAACTTAAATTATTAGTGTCTTAAATAATTCTGTAAAAATGAGATTTTACAGAATATAAATTGGGACATTAATTTCTGACCTTGCACAGTATTGGGAATGCATGAATGTTCTAAATAGTTTAGTTTTATATGTTCATTTCATATAAATTGTTTATATGTTGTTGTCATGTTATTTTCATGTTATTTATTTCATGAAAATTCGACATGCATGAAATTGAGAATTTCAAAATAAATTATATAATTTTATGCTGATATATATGATATATCTCATATAATTATCACGTATGCGCTCTATGTTCATGTGATGAATGTTAGTGTGTGTATGGAGGTGATCATGGACTTAATTGTGCTTGGCTTGTGATTGTTTTTAATTATGTTGGTTATGTTATTAAATGGGGCCTGCGTGTGCCTCCTCTCTCTCTATACAATCTGATTGTACATTCTACCTCCCTCCATTAATGTACTCCCCTTGGTTAAAACCAAGGTTTCTTATTGAGTTATGTACATTTGTGGGGTCTGCTTACCCTTAAGCCGCTTGTAAGAGTTAGAAGGCCTGGTTCGTGGAAGGTTGGAGAGCGGGACCACTTGGAGAAGCACCCTTCGAAGTGGGAGCATGCCAACTCAAGCATACGAAGCAAGGATTTGCACCTATAGGGGTGCCTTAGGTGCATGCTTAGGGTTAAGTCCATGATCACACGATTTTGTGCATATTTGATATGTGGATGTGTGCTACAGTTATACCTTAGATATATGATATTCCAAAGGTATTATATATACTTAGCACATATTATTGATGAGACTAAAATAAAATCCCTCCTTGTCATAATTAGGTTGATAAACGTGTGACATTAAGAATGACTCACGTAGCCTTCCGTTGTTATGGTCTTGATGAGCCAATCTTAGATTGGATAGGTTTGTTGTGCTACCACAAGACTCATTCAGCAAGGGATTGGTGATCATGGCTAAGGCATTTGCCGAACCTTGGGGTGGACCATTTGCATGGCTTTGTTGTGCTACCACAAGGGCTGTGTGAATAATCCATTCTCATAACGTAACAAGCGGGTTTGACCTAACTAGAGTATATGGCTTGTTGTGCTACCACAAGGTCATAACTCTAGAGGCTAAATGACTAAGAGTTGCAAGAGTTGCAACTGGCAATAGTTGCTTACCTATTAAGTATGGGGTGATTTGTTGTGCTACCACAAGGTCATCACCATAAAGTTAATAGGGTCTTAGTCCCCACTAGGATTTCATCGTGATATCCCGTCTTTGCATAATGAGGGTTATGCAAATTCGTCGAAAATTAGTGGGAGCATAAATTAGGATGAAAGACCATATTTTAATTTTAATGAATGTTTGCAATGTTATATTGATAAAATTATATCTCTGTTGTAGAATACGATAATAAACCACCATTAGTATGGCATATTAGATGCCATATAGCTTAATGGCTCACACTTCTTAGATTTGGTTTAGAACTAAGAGAATTGTTCTCATAGTTGACCAATTAACTATTCTACTTGAGAAGTAGGTGTCTCCTAAATTATCTAGTGATATGAAAGAAAGATAAGATCTTATCTCATAGACAAGATGCATTGTTTGCCTTAAACTAGATGTTAGTCTCTATGAGACATAATTATAGAGACAACATGGATAGATGGATATGAGATCCATCATGGCTCATAGTGATGAGTTAACTAAAGGGAAACTTAGATCAACAATACATCTTAATTACTTCTCGTTGGTGAGACCAATAGTAAGAAGTAAAATCATTAGATAGAAATAGGAGAGAGTTAATAGTAAAAGGAAGTGGTCAAGATAATAAAGCCAGAATAAGACATGATTCTTACACTGTCATGATGATGATAAGTGGAAGAGAAAGTACAAAGTGTTTTGTATATAATGCAAAGGTAGAGCTTGAGAAGCTTCATGTATCCAAGTCATTGGCACTTACTTGTTTTAAATATACACTTAATAGTATTAGATACTATATGTGTATATCATAATATTAGATACTATGGATGCATCTGATGGTATGAGATACCAGATATGCATCTTATATCTACAAGGAGTTGTAGATGATGACAAGTAAATGAAGGCTTAATAAAGAAGATGTTGACCTATATATGAAATGGTGCAAAAGTTGCATCATTATTAGTGGGAAGTGCAATTCTTTAATAGCCTTATGGAGATGTCTTAATAATTAATATTTCTATTATATCCTTCTACAAGAACATTATATGATTTCCTACTTGAATAAATGTTGATTTATTCTAAGCTATGGAATTGATAGATGTTCTAATAGATTGAATGGCAAAGTGTTTGCCAGTGGGAGCTTAATGAATTGTTTAATCATATTTGATATGTTAGCTCTCATGTTATGTGTGAATATTCCTTTTAAGAGGAAATGGGTTGATTTAGATCAATCTACACTTTAGCTTTATATAGACTTGGAGAATGGGTTAATGAGTTATTAGAACTCGTACATCTAGATGTATGTTAGCCCATATCTAGTAAGGCTAAAGAAGAATATTTCTACTTCATTATTTCAAAGATGATGTCTCTAGGTTTGAAAACATGTACTTTATGAAGTACAAAACTAAGACCTTTGAGAAATTATTTGAGATTAAGAATGAAGTAGAGATACTAATGGAAAGAGTATTAGAACTCTTTGATGAGATCAAGGAGGGGAATACTTAAGTACATAATTTACATATAATAGAAGGATATTAGAATCTAATGGACACCTCTTTACACATTTTAGCTTAATTGAGTAGCTAAAATAAGAAGTCATATTATGTAAGACATAATATGAACAATGACGAGTTTTGCAAATTTCCTCTTTGTCTAATTTTGGTTAAGTACTCGTTATAACCACTTGTTCTTAATAGGTACCTTCTAAGTTCTGTTCTGATTATTCCATATAGGATATGGAAAAGGGGTTAAAACTTGACCTTAAGCAAGTTAAGGTTTCGGAATGTCCGACCTGGTGAAGAAGTATAACTCTAACAAGTTGGAATATAAGACTATGAAGTGTTGGCTTGTGGAATATCCTAAGGAAACTTTTGGATATTAAATATACGACCCTTATGTATAAGGGTATGTGTTGCTTAGCTCACTATATTTCTAAAGGAAAAGTTCCTTCTTAAGAAAGATAGTGGGAGCAAGGTATATATGGAAGATGTTCCAGGTCCACAACCCAATAACACTTCTATTAAGGTGCTAGTTAATAATTACACAAGGACAAATGATAGGTCTTTACTTGTGTCCATTCTACCTAAGAGATATGTGAGACATATCTCTGATAGATGAAATGAGGCATAAGATAATAAGGATATTGATCCTAGGATCTATATAGAACCAATATGAGATATTGATTCATTAATGGGAAGAGACAATAAAATCTGATATAAACTTTATCTATTCTAATCAAGTTTAGAACTTGATAGATCCACCTAAGTATATAGTATCCATAAGGAATAAATGGATCACTAAAGAATAGATTGGAGTGGATTAGAAGGTAGATATCTTCAAAGGTGAGAATAGTTGAAAAGGATATCATTGAAGTCAAATGGTTGACTATGATGAGATCTTTTACCTATTCCATGGATTAATCCATTCGAATTTTGATTGTAACACTCTATGATTATGAGATAAGCTAATTGGATGTTAAGATAGTGTTCCTCTAAAGTATTTTTGAGGAATAGGTGTATATGATACAACTATAGGGAATCAAGTCCCAATAACATCCAAGAAGAGTGTGTATTAAATTCATTTATGGACTAAAGTAAAATTTCCCATAGATCATATATAAGGTTTAATGAGATTAAATCTTATGACTTCGTTAAGAACGAAGAGGAGCCTTGTGTATTCAACAAGATAAGTGGGAGTGCTATTACTTTCTTGACATTTTATGTTGATGACATACTACTCATTGAGAATGAAGTAGGTGTGTTATCATAAGTGAACCTAGCTATCAAATTAATCTTCCAAACACAATTTGGGTTTTAAGATCTATGGAGATAGATCTAAAATCAATGCCCAGTTAATGTACGTAGTCACCATAGTCAAAGGGTTTGACATGATAAACTCCAAGATAGGTTTCTTACCTATGTGGTGTGGAGTTAATCTCTGTAAAGTGTTGTCTTTGTAGACTTCTTGAAAGATAAAGAGATCACATAAATGGAGCCCTTATGCCTTTGTCATAGGGTCTATCATTTATATGATGCTACGTATATGATGTAATCAATGCTCTAAGTGTTATGAGCATTCATCAGACAGATCCAAGTGAGAGTCACTGGATAGTTTAGAGATATATCATTTGGTACTTGAGAAGCACTGAGAATGTATCTCTATACACTGGAGGATAAGACTTGAAGTCTTGTAGTTTTACAAACACAAGCTTCTAATCAAATAAGTTTGATATTAAGTCAGAATAATGGTGGTGCAGTGAGTTGAAAGAGTTCTATGTGATAGAACAGTAAATTCTACAACATATGTAAACAAGTTTACATGGTGGTTGCACACTACTTGAGAAGTAGTCTAGATGAAGATTCTCATCTAAGGTATGGGATTGTCTCAATTTTCTCTGAAAGTGTATCATTGTTTTGAGAAAACAATGGAGTAGAGCCGATGTCTCATCAGAAGTTTAGAACTTCTGTGGCGATACCATACAATTAGAGAGATTGCAACTTATAGAGATATAATTAAAGATAAAGTATCTACCATTAATAACATTGCAGATCCACTAATCGGGCTACTCAAAGAGTGTTTGAGCTTCACCTCGAGCTGATATAGATCAGCCAGATGGGTGATTGGCTTTAGTGCAAGTGGGAGATTGATAGAAATGTATGCCCTACAAGCCAATAATATATGATATGATTCGACATTTCTAGAAATATCTTATTCAATTAATTAGGCAAATCTTCATTATAAGCTCTTATTAGATGCGAATATAATAATGAAGTCCTTGATCAAATACAATGATGATTAAATCATGATGAGATCATGATAATGAGATTGATCATCTAGAGGTATTTGATCTAAATGTTCCTAGTCATAGGATACTTGAGACGGGACATCAAGGATCCGGATAGACTAGTGTATGTGATGTCTTCTCATGTGATGAGGATGACCGATCTCATTGGTCATTAGTGTGGAGACACTGAGATACACATACAGGTGCTCATTAGTTGAATGAGTTCACTGAACTGACCGAATTAGAAACCCTGAATGGTATCTTACCGAACTGTCTATCAGGGTTTTCTATCATCACGGTTGCATGGTTGGACCTTTTGACCTGAGTCGCCAAAGATGCCTTGTTGGGTGGAACTTGTGCTTTGACCATTGACTTATGGATCACAATTTAGATGGTCCTATATAGCGATGGATCGGGTACAAGGAAAATCCGATGGAGGCAATTGAGCGGACAACAAGGGATCATCCACTCTCGGTAAGTGAGAGTGAATGTCCTATGGGATAGTACTCTAAATCCCTGGCCAGGGTAGATAGGATAATTGGAAAAGGAGTTTTCCAATTGATCCAATTCCGAGTACAGGATCCTATAGAGTCGGTACACTAAGGAGTTGACAGTCGATGCCGTACTCCTTTCCGACCGGGACGTTGGATGGATGAGGGTTTATATCCATGTGGTAACTGATGATGGAAAGGCTCAATGGAGATGAGATTATCCCCATAGCCATTTGGGATCATGGGATGTGGCTTGTACCCTTCATGATCGGTAGGCCGATTAATCTGTTATCGGATAACGGATTTAATTAAATTAAATAGAATTGTTCTATTTTATTTAGGCCTCAACCAAATAGGTTATTGGGCCTAGTGGGTCACACACAAAAGGACTTATCCACAAGTACAGGGGCAAGGACGTAATTTATAGAGATTTTGGGTTTTTATGAAAAATTCCATAATTCTCTATAAATAATAATGGTTTCAGCCAAACCCCATCAAGCCAAGGGTGAAAACCACGTCCCAAGTCTCCTCCCTACCTCCTCCTCTCTCTAGAAGGTGTCCATGGTCGATGGAGCTCCGTTCGGGAAGAGTTCTCGAGGCCGGCGCGAAGGGAGAACCTGCTGTGGATGAAGTTCGTGTGGATACTGCTGGAGACCGGACGCTTGAACGGTTTGTAGAGCTTGAGAAGCTCATATCCTTCCTCTCCATGGGATTATATGAATCCCTATCAGGTATATTCGAACCCGATTTGATCGGTTTTCGGTTTTCGGTTTTCGTCGTTCGGTTCTAATTGAGACGGATTCTAAAAGAACCCATAGGAATCGTCGCTTCCGCTGCACCTAATTTTATGGACGATTCCTTACAGTAGGTTCTTGTGTTGTGGTTAGGTCGAGGGTGCTGGTATTGGGGAGAAGGGTGCTGGTATTGGGGAGGAGGGTTACGGACCGGGTTTCCCACCAAACTCACATTTTCAATGTTGACTATCCCTTCGGTTACCGGACCAGAGGTGGTGAAGGCGGCCTTTTTGGTGGCCCGGGGTTTTGGGTCATAAAGATTCATCAAGGGTGTGTCTTTAAGCTGAGTTTGGATGTATCTAGCCCTCTCATATAACTCTGCCATAGTTCCCGGATGGTGCATGACAAGTATGTTTCTCAGTGCTGGAGCGGCATTAGCTATGATCATTTTAACTTGCTCGGCTTCAGAAACCGGGTCAGCTAACTTTTCAGCCATGGACCTCCATCTGTCAGCATATTTGACGAAATCTTCTTCTGCCCTCATTCTTTCTGACCACAGATCTGTAATTGAATAACTCGGGCCCATCCTATCTCTGTACCTCTGCAAGAATTTGGGTTTAACAATGTCAAAATTGCCGGCCTCCAAGGGGTCAAGTGAGTAGAACCATTCTAGGGCATGCCCTTCCAAAGACCTTCGGAAAAGATAGGCAAGGGCTTGCCGATCGTCTTGCCAAGCAGATGACTCATAAATAAAATCTTTGACATGAATGTAAGGGTTACCGGCGCCGTTGTAACGACGGAAAACCGGTAATTCAGAGGGTGGGAAGCGGAGGATCGGGAGAGAAGGGAGAGAAACATCGGGTGCCGACCGAGTGTCGATCATGCGGCGGAGCTCCTTGTATTGCTCTTTGAGTTCGTTGATTGCCACATTATCGGTGGTTGGTTCTCGAGTGATTGGGGGAGACGGGGCATATGTAGGTGCCCGATGTGTCGGATTTTGAGGGGGAAGGGCTGTAACTCGGTGAGGTGGTTGCACAGAAGGGTATGCAGGATGAAGGAGGTGATTAGAAGAATAGACCAACGGTCTAGATGGCCCAGCTAGATTAGGATCCGGATGGTTGAGATTCGCTATCGGAAAAAGATGATCGGGAGCGATCGGACCGGTGTGTGAATGACCGTGTGGTACCGCATCAGGTTGGCGGCCCACGGATCGGGGCGTGGATATAGGAGGAGGTCCCTCCATTTGCGGGTGATTAACGGGAGATTTTCCCCGAAGAGCGGTTTGAAGGGCTTGAACAAGTTGATCGGGGTTGGCTTGGGATAAAGCCTCTTGAAGAGAAATTGGGTTAGGAGGGGGAGAAACAACCCTATCGGTTTCGTAGGGATGATCGGGATCATGTACGGCACAGACGTTTCCTTCGTGGACTGACTGGACCTCTTGTGGGTCGACGTGCGCCTGGTCAAACTCCTCGGGCTCGTAGTAGTCCGCCATGACACGTCCGGACCTAAGTGACATAGGCATAAAGCGAAAGAGCAAGTAATAGAAAATAAATGTTTTTTTTGGATTTTTGTTCTCTTTTTTTTTCTTTTGGTTGTTGTGATCAAATAAGTATTACCTCAATCAATGATTTCTTTTTTTGGGAAGAGTTTAAAGATTTTTGTAAGAAGGTTAACCCTCTTTCCTTTTTTTTTTTCACTTTTTGTTGCACAAACAAGTTAAAACAGAGACTTGGAATGATTAAACGCGTTTTTTTTGTTCAATCCTTAAATTAGTGAGCTTCTTAAGAGAATATTGTCCTCTCAATGATAGGTCGGACCCTATGCTCTCACGACGCCGAGCGATCTAGGATTAACACTTTTCTCACAACTATTGGGTGATAGGTGACACCGGGTTTTTGGGGTAAAAGGTACAACCGGCCCGATCGGTGAAGAGGGAATCCTTCACTTTTGGGGACTTACGGAGGTCTTAGTGAAAACCAATCTAATCAACCGAGAGGGAATCCCCGGAAGAGAGATCGGAATCCACCAAGATACGCGGGTGGGATGGAGATGTCTTTTGGGAGGTGGGTGAGCCTCCCGTCTCGAATGACCTAATGAGTCGGGCGAACCCGGTACTCAATGCAATCTAATGCAAGAATTTAACAAGGATGAGATGGCATATAATAAGAAAGAAAAACAATGCAACGATCAACAAATAACAACTAGGATGATGATTAAACTATAAAGAACAATAACTAAATAAGTCCAGGATGCTAGAAAATATTGATTTTTGCAAGGTTGATTCAAGAGAAACGAGCAAGAGCAAGTAAAGCTAAAGACTACAACAGGAAAAGAGCTTCTGAAAGCGCAGATGACCCGGCAGACGGGTCACCTACGGGTCTGGCAGGCGACCCGGCAGGGGAGTCACCTGCGGAAAACAGAAAACGGAGCCAAAGGAAAGCACTTAATAACCGGGGTCCCGCGGGGACCGAAATAGCATGGATTTGAAAGTAAACTAAGAGCAAGATGCTTAGCAATAACGGTAAATGGAAAAACAAGTGGGTCCACGTAGGGACCTAAGGAAACGGAAAGCTCTAAATCATAAAGACAGGAGATGACCCGGTAGGGGGGTCATTTGCGGAAACCGGACACTTCCGGGAACTTGTTTCTTCAAACCGGAAGGAGATCCACACGGGGGATCGATTAGATAAAGGAAACGGAGGACAATATGAAGGTAGTGGTGGTGAAAAGGGGCTTACTTGGAAATGAGAGAACAACTAAGTTTGCTTCAAGCATGAGACGTCCCACCGTGGTCGCCAAAAGATGTGGAACCCCCGATCCGGACCCGGTTCCTTCTTTCTTCTCCCGGGGTTGGAACGATGAGCGCCGTTCCTCCTTTCGGTTTCTTCGGTGGTGTAGGGTTGTGGTCGCCAGGAGCCGCGGGCTCCGAGAGTAAAAACAAGAAACGATGTAAGTCTTAAAGAAAATGACCAAACGTACCTAAGCGGGGAGATCGTGTTGGGGAGATTATGATAGAAATGTATGCCCTACAAGCCAATCATATATGATATGATTCGACATTTCTAGGAATATCTCATTCAATTAAATAGGCAAAACTTCGTTACTAGCTTTTATTAGAAGCGTATATCGTAATGAAGTCCTTAATCACATGCAATGATGATTGAATCATGATGAGATCATGATAATGAGATCGATCATCTAGAGGTATGTGATCTAAATGTTCCTAGTCATAGGATCCTTGAGACAGGACATCAAGAATCCGGATAGACTAGTGTGTGTGATGTCTTCTCATATGATGAGAATGACCGATCTCATTGGTCATCGGTGTGGGGACACTGAGATACACACACAGGTGCTCATTAGTGGAATGAGTTCACTGAACAAACTAATTTAGAAAAACCTGATCGGTATCTTACCGAACTGTCTATCAGGTTATTCTTACATCTCAATAGCACGGTTGGATCTTTGACTGAGTCGCCAAAGATGCCTTTCCAGGCATACTATGTACTTTGACTATTGACTGATGGATCACTTAGTATTATGGTCCTATATAGTCAATGGATTGGGTATCTGGGAAACCTGGTGGAGGCAATTGAGCGGACAATAGGGGATCGTTCACTCTCGGTAGGAGAGAGAGAATGTCCTATGGATAGTACTCTAAATCCTTGGCCAAGGTAGATAGGATAATTGGAAAAGAGTTTTCCAGTTGATCCATTCCTGAGTACAAGATTTCATAGAGTCGGATTATTAAAGGGGTTGACGATAATGCCGAACCCCCGCCGACCGGGACATTGTATGAAAGAGGATTTAAATCCGTGTGGTAATTGATGATGGAAAGGCTCAATGGATGTTATTTAACTCCCCAAAGTCATTTGGGATCATAGGATGTGGCTTGTACCCTTTATGATCAGAAAGCCGTAAAAACTGTTATTAGATAACGGTTTTGATTTAATTTAAAGGAATTGTTCTTTTAAATTAATTAAGGCTTCAACCAAATTGGCTATTGGGCCTAGTGGGTCACACACAATAGATCTGGTCAATAGGATGAGGGCATGGACGCAATTTTATAGAAGTTTTGGGTTTTTGTGAAAAATTCCATCTTCTATATATAAATGGCTTAATGAAGCCATACCCTAACAAGCCATAGGGCTGGAGCACGTCCCAAGCCTCCTCTCTCCCTCCTCTCTCCTCTAGAAGGCGATCTCCCATGGTCAAGCTTGGATCTGGAAGGTTTATGGAGGCCCGAAGGAAGAGAGAACTCGTCTATTGAAGCAGATCGTGTGGATACCGCTAGAGACCGGACACTTGAACGGTTTTCAGCAAGTAGGAACGTCCTCTCTTCATCCATGGTGAGGGATTTGAGAAATCCCATGAGGTACTCTCGTTCTACTTCATATTCGGTTCCCGGTTTTGCTCGTTCGGCATCGATCAAGGCAAAGATCGTGGTTTTATGGAATCAAAAATTTTCCGCTATCATGTATTGATTCCTTACAGATTATGGGTTCCATCTTCTTCCTTTTCGGCCGGCCGAGAAGAAAGAGCTTGAAGCACTTTAGTTGTTCCTACAAAAACAAGTAAGCCACGAAAAAAAGTGAAGGTAGATTAGAACTAAGATAGTGAAGCATCTTGCAAAAGAAGTGAACTAAAACCACAAATGGATATGAACTAACCGGATTGGGAATAACTCCCAACCCCCCTTTTATGTGTTTTTGGATGATGATATATGATATTACTAAGTTAAATATGCATGCAAATATGATGATCTATGATGGAAAACATAAGAATAAAGTAATGCTAGAGGGTGGTGGAAGAAAAACGGGTTTCGGCTCCAAAAACGGCAATCTGGAGTCCCAGGCGACCCGGCAAACGGGTCGCCTGGGCGACCTGGTGAACGGGTCGCCTGGGCGACCTGGCAAACGGGTCGCCTGCTGCACCAGAATTCGGTTTACTCCCGGATGCTCCCGCGGTGCTTTCGGATGGCTTTAGAAGCTTGATGACGAGTCCGGAAGCTCCTAGGGCGTGGATGATGATTCCCCCTTTGATGTAGGAGCTTGAGGAGCTTCAAAATGGATGTCGATGAAGAAACGGGATGAAGAACGTCGATTAACGAAGGTGGATGGAAGTGGGAAGCTCTCAATCTCTTAGGCCATGAGAATTGGGGGATGGAAGAGGTTTGGAACTCTCTAAGGCTCTCTCTTGGGAGTTTGGGACGTTCTCTCTCTTCTAACACTCTTCCAACCCTTTGAAAGTGGTTAGGGGGTCCCTTTTTATAGGCAAAAGGGTCCCAGGGGCGTTTCAGGTATAAAAATTACTTTTTGGAATCCGCAGGCGACCCGCTGGCCGGGTCGCCTGGGCGACCCGTCTGACGGGTCGCCTGCGCCCAGTCGACTCCGACCATCCGGACGAGCGTGCGCCGTTCATGGGTCATTTCGCCCAGTCCGTACACTGTTTCGGCAGGCGACCCGCTGGCCGGGTCGCTTGCCGTACCTGACCAGATTAGACGCTTCACCTACCACCGTCAGAACGGACGCTTTGGCAGATGACCCGTCAGACGGGTCGCCTGGGCGACCCGGCAGGGGGGACGCCTGGGCCACCCGGCAGACGGGTCGCCTGGGCGACCCGGTAAGCGGGTCGCCTGGGCCCCCAGATTTCATTTTTGGGCCGTTTTCTCGGTGATCCGGTTTGTTTATCAGAAAACTCGAATACCTTCTAAGAAAACATGGATCTTAAGCTCCTCAAATAGGCAAAATTTGCGTGTCTACAGGCCATGGTGGCGATATTTCATGATATGATGCATAAATTTGTAGAGGTGTACGTGGATGATCTAGTGGTTAAATCTCGGACCCGAGATGAGCATGCTGAGGTGTTAAAAAGGGTTTTGCAACGAGCCAGGGAATATAAGCTTAAAATGAATCCCAAGAAGTGTGTGTTTGGAGTGTCAACCGGAAAGCTACTTGGGTTCATCGTCAACAAAAGAGGCATCGAGATCGATCCCAACAAGGCCAAGGCCATCATTGGTATGCCTCCACCAAAGAACTCAAAAGAGCTGAGAGGGTTGATTGGTAGGCTACAATTTGTTCGTCGGTTTATCTCACAACACTCCCAAAGGTGTAAACCTTTCTATGAGTTAACCAAGGCAAAGGCCGAATTCAGATGGGATTCAAGATGTCAGGAGGCATTCGATGGTTTAAATAAATATTTGTCAAGCCCACCTGTGGTCAAACCTCCGGTTCTCGGCAAACCCTTAATCTTATACATCTCGCTTTGGAAAGAGTGAGCAGCGTACTATTTGTCCAAAATATTTGATCCTTATGAGCAGAAGTATACAACCATGGAAAAAACCTGTGCCACCCTAGTTTGGGTGGTCCAGAAGCTTAAACACTACTTTCTGGCTCACGAGGTTAATCTCATTGCTCGTATGAATCCAATCAAGTTTCTTCTTGAAAAATCTGTCCTGACTGACCGGTTAGCATGCTGGCAGAGCTTTCTCTCTCAATTTGACATCACCTACATCCAGCAGAAGGCGATCAAGATATATGCGATTGCTGAACACCTTGCCCATCATCCTATCCCAATCTATGACCCTATCCAATCAGAATTCCCCGATGAAGAATTAATATCCATTCGATCTTCCAATCAATGGACTTTATATTTTGACGGGGCATTAAACTCCTAGGGTAGAAGGATAGGGATTGTTCTTCTGTCACCTGAAGGTGTCACCATTCCACAGGCTTTTCAGATCCATTTTCCAGCAACAAACAATATAGCTGAGTATGAAGCCTTACTGGCCGGACTAGAGGCCGCTCACTTCTATGGTGTAAAGAATCAATACATGACAGCGGAAAAATTTTGATTCCATAAAACCATGATCTTTGCCTTGATCGATGCCGAACGAGTAAAACCGGGAACCGAATATGAAGTAGAACGAGAGTACCTCATGGGATTTCTCAAATCCCTCACCATGGATGAAGAGAGGACATTCCTCCTTGCTGAAAACCGTTCAAGTGTCCGGTCTCTAGCGGTATCCACACGATCTGCTTCAATAGACGAGTTCTCTCTTCCTTCGGGCCTCCAGAAACCTTCCAGATCCAAGCTTGACCATGGGAGATCACCTTCTAGAGGAGAGAGGAGGGAGAGAGGAGGCTTGGGACGTGCTCCAGCCCTATGGCTTGTTAGGGTATGGCTTCATAAGCCATTTATATATAGAAGATGGAATTTTTCACAAAAACCCAAAACTTCTATAAAATTGTGTCCATGCCCTCATCTTATTGACCAGATCTATTGTGTGTGACCCACTAGGCCCAATAGTCAATTTGGTTGAAGCCTTAATTAATTTAAAAGAACAATTCCTTTAAATTAAATCAAAACCGTTATCCGATAACAATTTTTACGGCTTTCTAATCATAAAGGGTACAAGCCACATCCTATGATCCCAAATGACTTTGGGGAGTTAAATAACATCCATTGAGCCTTTCCATCATCAATTACCACATGGATTTAAATCCTCGTTCATACAATGTCCCGGTCGGTCAGGGGTTCGGCACTGACTGTCAACCCCTAAATCTCTCAACACTATGAAATCTTGTACTCGGGAATGGATCAACTGGAAAACTCCTTTTCCAATTATCCTATCTACCTTGGCCAAGGATTTAGAGTACTATCCATAGGACATTCTCTCTCTCCTACCGAGAGTGAACGATCCCCTATTGTCCGCTCAATTGCCTCCACCGGGTTTCCCATATACCCAATCCATTAACTATATAGGACCACAATACTAAGTGATCCATCAGTCAATAGTCAAAGTACATAGTACGCCTGGAAAGACATCTTTGGCGACTCAGGTCAAAGATCCAACCGTGTAAGTCTTATCTTATTAAGCAAAATGACCAACCCTTCATTTGTTAGACATGGAGAGAGGGATAAAGAGTTTATAGAACTCATGCATCTAGATGCATGTTAGCCCATATCTATTAAAGATAGAGGATAATATTTCAACTTCATTAATTTTCAAAGATGACTTCTCTAGGTATGGACATATGTACTTTATGAAGTACAAATCCAAAACCTTTGAGAAATTATTTGAGATTAAGAATGAAGAAGAAATATCAATGAAAAGAGTATTAGAACTCTTTGATGTGATCAAAGAGGGGATACTTAAGTAATAATTCACACATAAAGGAAGGATAGTATAATCTAATTTTGATGGACACCTCTTATACATTTTAGCTTAATTGAGCAGCTAAAATGAGAAGCCATATTGTGTAGGACATGATATGGACATTGACAACCTTTGCAAAATTCTTCTTTGTCTGTTTAGGGGTTAGCACTCAATATAGACATTTGATCTTAAATCGGTACCTTTCAAGTCTATTCCAATTATTCCATATTAGATATGGAAAGGGATTAAAGCTTGACCTTAAGCAAGTTAAGGTTTCAGAATGTCTGGCTTGGTAAAGAAGTATAACCCTATCAAGTTGGAATATAAGACTACAAAGTGTTGGCTTGTGGGATATCCTAAGGAAACTTAAGGATATTAATGCCTCCCATAGGGAGAAGGGTATGAGTTGCTCACCTCTCCATATTTCTAGAGGAAGTGTCCCTCCTTTAGAAAGACAGTGGGAGCAAGGCATAAATGGAAGGTGTTCCAGTCCCACAATCCATGGACACTTTTATTAAGGTACTAGTTTATATTTACACAAGGGCAAATCATAGATCTTTTCTTATGTCCAATCAACCTAAGAGATATGTGAGACATATCTTTGATGGAAGAAATGAGACATAAGATAAAAGGATAATGATCCTAAGATCTATATTGAAGCAATATGAGATATTGATTCAAAATGGGAGGAAACAATAAAATCCGATATAAACTCTATCTATTCTAATCAAGTTCAGAACTTGATTGATCCACCTAAGGATTTAGTATCTATAGGGTATAAATGGATCACTAAAGAATAGATTGAAGTCTATTAGAAGGTAGAGACCTTCAAAGTAAGGATAGTTAAAAGGGATATCATTTATGTCAAATAGTTGACTATGATAAGACCTTTTACCTATGCCATGGAATTAATCCATTCGGATTTGATTGTTACACACCATGACTATAGGATATGTCAAATGGATGTTAAGATAGTGTTTCTCTATGTTATTTTGAGAAACAGTGTATATGATACAACCTTTGGGAATCAAGTTCCAAAACATCCAAATAGTGTGTGTATAAGGTCCATTTATGGACTCAAGTAAAACTTCCCATAAATGGTAGATAAGGTTTAATGAGATTAAATCTTATGACTTCATTGAGAATGAAGATATGCCTTGTGTTTTCATATAAGATAAGTGGGAGTGCTATTATCTTCTTGACATGATATATGTATGACATACTACTCATTAAGAATGAAGTAAGTATGTTGTCATAAGTGAGCCTAGTTATCAATTAATCCTCCAAACTTAATATGGGTTTTAAGATCTATGGAGATAGATTTAAACGTCTCTCGGCCTTACCCAATTCATGTGCATAAAAACCATAGTCAAAGAGTTTGACATGGTAAACTCCAAGATAGGTTTCTTACCTATGTAGTGTGGAGTTGATCTTTTTAAAGAGATGTCTTTGTAGACTTCTTAAGAGATAAAGAGATCACATTAGTATAGCCCTTATGCTTTTGCAATAGGACTTATCACATTCGTGATGCTAAGCACATGACTTCATGCTCTAAGTGTTACGAGCATTCATCAAGTAGATCCATGTGACAGTCACTGGATAATTAAGAGATGTATCCTTAAGTACTTGAGAAGAACTAAGGATGTACCTCTAATGTATGAAGGATAAGACTTGAAGTCTTGGAATTTTATGAACACAAGCTTCTAATCGGATAAATACGATAATAAGTCAATATAATGGTGAATTGAGTGTGGAAGAGTTCCATGCAAGAGAACACCTTTGCTAATTCTACAACTAATCTAACGTAGATTGAATAATGACTGTATATTGCTTGAGAAGCCGAGTAGATGAAGTTGTTCATCTAAAGCTTAGGATTGTCCCAATTTTCTTCGAAAGTATATTGTTTTGAGAAAACAAGAGGGTAGAGCCACAGTCTCATTAGAAGTTTCAGACTTCTATGTCAATACCATAGAATCAAAGCGAAGGCAATTGATAGGGATATAATTAAAGATAGAGTAGCTTTCATTAATAACATTACAGATCCACTAACTGAAGCAGATACTCAAAGAGTGTTTGAGCTTCACCTTGAGTTGATAGAGATCAGCCAGATGGGTGATTGGCTTTAGTGCAAGTGGGAGATTGATAGAAATGTATGCCCTACAAGCCAATCATATATGATATGATTCGACATTTCTAGGAATATCTCATTCAATTAAATAGGCAAAACTTCGTTACTAGCTTTTATTAGAAGCGTATATCGTAATGAAGTCCTTAATCACATGCAATGATGATTGAATCATGATGAGATCATGATAATGAGATCGATCATCTAGAGGTATGTGATCTAAATGTTCCTAGTCATAGGATCCTTGAGACGGGACATCAAGAATCCGGATAGACTAGTGTGTGTGATGTCTTCTCATATGATGAGAATGACCGATCTCATTGGTCATCGGTGTGGGGACAACCGAGATGCATACACGAGGTGCTCATTAGTGGGAATGAGTTCACCGAAGGCTGACAAATTTAGGAAAACCCGATCGGTATCTTACCGAACTGCTCTATCGTTATTCTTACATCTCAATAGCACGGTTGGATCTTTGACCTGAGTCGCCAAAGATGTCTTGCCAGGCGTACTATGTACTTTGACTATTGACTGATGGATCACTTAGTATTGTGGTCCTATATAGTTAATGGATTGGGTATATGGGAAACCTGGTGGAGGCAATTGAGCGGACAATAGGGGATCGTTCACTCTCGGTAGGAGAGAGAGAATGTCCTATGGATAGTACTCTAAATCCTTGGCCAAGGTAGATAGGATAATTGGAAAAAGAGTTTTCCAGTTGATCCATTCCTGAGTACAAGATTTCATAGAGTCGGATTATTAAAGGGGTTGACAGTCAATGCCGAACCCCTGACCGACCGGGACATTGTATGAACGAGGATTTAAATCCGTGTGGTAATTGATGATGGAAAGGCTCAATGGATGTTATTTAACTCCCCAAAGTCATTTGGGATCATAGGATGTGGCTTGTACCCTTTATGATCAGAAAGCCGTAAAAACTGTTATTGGATAACGGTTTTGATTTAATTTAAAGGAATTGTTCTTTTAAATTAATTAAGGCTTCAACCAAATTGGCTATTGGGCCTAGTGGGTCACACACAATAGATCTGGTCAATAAGATGAGGGCATGGACGCAATTTTATAGAAGTTTTGGGTTTTTTGTGAAAAATTCCATCTTCTATATATAAATGGCTTAATGAAGCCATACCCTAACAAGCCATAGGGCTGGAGCACGTCCCAAGCCTCCTCTCTCCCTCCTCTCTCCTCTAGAAGGCGATCTCCCATGGTCAAGCTTGGATCTGGAAGGTTTTGCGGAGGCCCGAAGGAAGAGAGAACTCGTCGTGAGAGGATCGTGTGGATACCGCTAGAGACCGGACACTTGAACGGTTTTCAGCAAGTAGGAACGTCCTCTCTTCATCCATGGTGAGGGATTTGAGAAATCCCATGAGGTACTCTCGTTCTACTTCATATTCGGTTCCCGGTTTTGCTCGTTCGGCATCGATCAAGGCAAAGATCGTGGTTTTATGGAATCAAAAATTTTCCGCTATCATGTATTGATTCCTTACGGATTATGGGTTCCATCTTCTTCCTTTTCGGCCGGCCGAGAAGAAAGAGCTTGAAGCACTTTAGTTGTTCCTACAAAAACAAGTAAGCCACGAAAAAAAGTGAAGGTAGATTAGAACTAAGATAGTGAAGCATCTTGCAAAAGAAGTGAACTAAAACCACAAATGGATATGAACTAACCGGATTGGGAATAACTCCCAACCCCCCTTTTATGTGTTTTTGGATGATGATATATGATATTACTAAGTTAAATATGCATGCAAATATGATGATCTATGATGGAAAACATAAGAATAAAGTAATGCTAGAGGGTGGTGGAAGAAAAACGGGTTTCGGCTCCAAAAACGGCAATCTGGAGTCCCAGGCGACCCGGCAAACGGGTCGCCTGGGCGACCTGGTGAACGGGTCGCCTGGGCGACCTGGCAAACGGGTCGCCTGCTGCACCAGAATTCGGTTTACTCCCGGATGCTCCCGCGGTGCTTTCGGATGGCTTTAGAAGCTTGATGACGACTCCCGGAAGCTCCTAGGGCGTGGATGATGATTCCCCCTTTGATGTAGGAGCTTGAGGAGCTTCAAAATGGATGTCGATGAAGAAACGGGATGAAGAACGTCGATTAACGAAGGTGGATGGAAGTGGGAAGCTCTCAATCTCTTAGGCCATGAGAATTGGGGGATGGAAGAGGTTTGGAACTCTCTAAGGCTCTCTCTTGGGAGTTTGGGACGTTCTCTCTCTTCTAACACTCTTCCAACCCTTTGAAAGTGGTTAGGGGGTCCCTTTTTATAGGCAAAAGGGTCCCAGGGGCGTTTCAGGTATAAAAATTACTTTTTGGAATCCGCAGGCGACCCGCTGGCCGGGTCGCCTGGGCGACCCGTCTGACGGGTCGCCTGCGCCCAGTCGACTCCGACCATCCGGACGAGCGTGCGCCGTTCATGGGTCATTTCGCCCAGTCCGTACACTGTTTCGGCAGGCGACCCGCTGGCCGGGTCGCTTGCCGTACCTGACCAGATTAGACGCCTCACCTACCACCGTCAGAACGGACGCTTTGGCAGATGACCCGTCAGACGGGTCGCCTGGGCGACCCGGCAGGGGGGACGCCTGGGCGACCCGGCAGACGGGTCGCCTGGGCGACCCGGTAAGCGGGTCGCCTGGGCCCCCAGATTTCATTTTTGGGCCGTTTTCTCGGTGATCCGGTTTGTTTATCAGAAAACTCGAATACCTTCTAAGAAAACATGGATCTTAAGCTCCTCAAATAGGCAAAATTTGCGTGTCTACAGGCCATGGTGGCGATATTTCATGATATGATGCATAAATTTGTAGAGGTGTACGTGGATGATCTAGTGGTTAAATCTCGGACCCGAGATGAGCATGCTGAGGTGTTAAAAAGGGTTTTGCAACGAGCCAGGGAATATAAGCTTAAAATGAATCCCAAGAAGTGTGTGTTTGGAGTGTCAACCGGAAAGCTACTTGGGTTCATCGTCAACAAAAGAGGCATCGAGATCGATCCCAACAAGGCCAAGGCCATCATTGGTATGCCTCCACCAAAGAACTCAAAAGAGCTGAGAGGGTTGATTGGTAGGCTACAATTTGTTCGTCGGTTTATCTCACAACACTCCCAAAGGTGTAAACCTTTCTATGAGTTAACCAAGGCAAAGGCCGAATTCAGATGGGATTCAAGATGTCAGGAGGCATTCGATGGTTTAAAGAAATATTTGTCAAGTCCACCTGTGCTCAAACCTCCAGTTCCTGGCAAACCCTTAATCTTATACATCTCAGTTTTGGAAAGAGTGAGCAGCGTACTATTTGTCCAAAATATTTGATCCTTATGAGCAGAAGTATACAACCATGGAAAAAACCTGTGCCACCCTAGTTTGGGTGGTCCAGAAGCTTAAACACTACTTTCTGGCTCACGAGGTTAATCTCATTGCTCGTATGAATCCAATCAAGTTTCTTCTTGAAAAATCTGTCCTGACTGACCGGTTAGCATGCTGGCAGAGCTTTCTCTCTCAATTTGACATCACCTACATCCAGCAGAAGGCGATCAAGATATATGCGATTGCTGAACACCTTGCCCATCATCCTATCCCAATCTATGACCCTATCCAATCAGAATTCCCCGATGAAGAATTAATATCCATTCGATCTTCCAATCAATGGACTTTATATTTTGACGGGGCATTAAACTCCTAGGGTAGAAGGATAGGGATTGTTCTTCTGTCACCTGAAGGTGTCACCATTCCACAGGCTTTTCAGATCCATTTTCCAGCAACAAACAATATAGCTGAGTATGAAGCCTTACTGGCCGGACTAGAGGCCGCTCACTTCTATGGTGTAAAGAATCAATACATGACAGCGGAAAAATTTTGATTCCATAAAACCATGATCTTTGCCTTGATCGATGCTGAACGAGTAAAATCGGGAACCGAATATGAAGTAGAACGAGAGTACCTCATGGGATTTCTCAAATCCCTCACCATGGATGAAGAGAGGACATTCCTCCTTGCTGAAAACCGTTCAAGTGTCCGGTCTCTAGCGGTATCCACACGATCTGCTTCAATAGACGAGTTCTCTCTTCCTTCGGGCCTCCATAAACCTTCCAGATCCAAGCTTGACCATGGGAGATCACCTTCTAGAGGAGAGAGGAGGGAGAGAGGAGGCTTGGGACGTGCTCCAGCCCTATGGCTTGTTAGGGTATGGCTTCATAAGCCATTTATATATAGAAGATGGAATTTTTCACAAAAACCCAAAACTTCTATAAAATTGTGTCCATGCCCTCATCTTATTGACCAGATCTATTGTGTGTGACCCACTAGGCCCAATAGTCAATTTGGTTGAAGCCTTAATTAATTTAAAAGAACAATTCCTTTAAATTAAATCAAAACCGTTATCCGATAACAGTTTTTACGGCTTTCTGATCATAAAGGGTACAAGCCACATCCTATGATCCCAAATGACTTTGGGGAGTTAAATAACATCCATTGAGCCTTTCCATCATCAATTACCACATGGATTTAAATCCTCGTTCATACAATGTCCCGGTCGGTCAGGGGTTCGGCACTGACTGTCAACCCCTAAGTATTCCAACACTATGAAATCTTGTACTCAGGAATGGATCAACTGGAAAACTCCTTTTCCAATTATCCTATCTACCTTGGCCAAGGATTTAGAGTACTATCCATAGGACATTCTCTCTCTCCTACCGAGAGTGAACGATCCCCTATTGTTCGCTCAATTGCCTCCACCGGGTTTCCCATATACCCAATCCATTAACTATATAGGACCACAATACTAAGTGATCCATCAGTCAATAGTCAAAGTACATAGTACGCCTGGAAAGACATCTTTGGCGACTCAGGTCAAAGATCCAACCGTGCTATTGAGATGTAAGAATAACCTGATAGACAGTTCTGTAAGATACCGATTAGGTTTTCCTAAATTGGTCAGTTCAGTGAACTCATTCCACTAATGAGCACCTGTGTGTGTATCTCAGTGTCCCCACATTGATGACCAATGAGATCGGTCATTCTCATCATATGAGAAGACATCACACACACTAGTCTATCCAGATTCTTGATGTCCTATCTCAAGGATCCTATGACTAGGAACATTTAGATCACATACCTCTAGATGATCGATCTCATTATCATGATCTCATCATAATTCAATCATCATTGCATGTGATTAAGGACTTCATTACGATATTGTAGACACGCCAAATTCGCCTAATTCAGAGCATAAAACTCATGTTTTATAGGGTAACATGTGTGATTGACCTTATAATGATGCCGGGTCTTTTTAAGTTGATTTGGAACTTCGCCGAACGAAATCGGATGCTTTCCGAAGTTTTCCGCAAAAAGCCGTAATTTCCGAGCGAAAGCCACACGTAAATCATGTAAACACGGAAATTGGCTGAATGACCAATGCCTAATGATCATGCATTGAAGGTTATGGTCAAATTCACACCCCGAACAAGTTTTGTTGCATTCCGTGCTTTTCCGGTTTGCCGTCGAAGTCATTTCAACCTGTATCGGATCTTCTGTTCACTGCCCTAACTTCCGGATAAAATTCTGAAGTTTTGGAGGGTGTGATGGCTGATCCAATGCTATAGGAAGCTTCTTCGGCCTATTAACTTTCCAACGCAACAAACGGCGTCGAATTCCGAGTTCGGGAGTGTTCGCAATGGCTTCCGGAAGAAGGACGCGCAAAACCAGTCCCATGCGCCCGGGTTCCTGGTCACATGCGCCCGGGACCCAGGGCACGTGTCCATGCGCCCTATCAGTGAGGCACCTGACCTCGTGCCCTCACATGAGGGCACATGCGCCCCACCTTTGAGGCACGAGGGACCCAGTTTTTCACCCGGACTCTACCGCTCAACCGACGGACCGGATAAGATCGAAATTTTTGGAGAAGATAAGATGTGCCCTCACTGGGGGGCACATGCGCCCCTCAGTGGGGTGCATGCGCCTGGAACCAGGGCGCATGCGCCCAGGGCCAGGGCGCATTTATCCCTATTTTTTAGCTCCGATCGCATCGCTCGTTCTCCTATAAAAGGACTCTGATTCCGGTCGTTCCAGAGGCATGAGCACGACCCCCAGGCATCTTAAGACGTCCTAAAACCCTCCTGCATCGATTTTGTGATTTTTAGAGAGAGAATTTCGAGTTTTTAGAGAGAGAAAAGTCGGTTCAAGAGAGAGGAAGGCTGTTCTGCAGGTGATCAGCCAGGTCTCTCTTCTTCGGCCTCTACAACTTCTTGTAGACGTCTTCTGCCAGATCTCTCTTCATCAAAGTTCTTCATCTCCAAGTCTTCTTGAGTCTACAATCGACGGCACTTGATTCTGAGGTCGGTGCTGATCGTGACGAGCGCAGAAGCAAAGTCGCGCCTGGCAGATCCTAGACTGCTGCTCGGCTTTTTCGACAACACAGATTTGGCTATATCTTTCTCTATTCAACTCAGAATCTTGCTGTTTTTCTTCCTATCTCTTTGTTTCGTGATTCTCCATACTCCTATCATTTTTTTTTCATTTTATTGCATTACTTTTACTATGTTAATTCGAAAATAAAAAAAGGGGTTAGAGATAACCCGAATCCGGTCAGTTTCTAGTCAATTGTGTGTTTCATGTCATTCTCTTTACATATACTCCACTTTGTCTAGTTCTAATTGTCTACTTCACTTGTTTATTTGTCTAGTTGCACAGAATATCAAGCACCCACCGCGTTGAGGACTCTTCTTCATCGGCCGGCCGAAGAAGGAGAAGCTTAAACTCACATTCTTCACGCTAAGGTACACACGGTCATCTTTCAATTTAATTTCATAAATCGGAACCCACGGTTCCTGGCGACCACGTTTATTTCTTCTCACCCTCCTCCCACATGACCCGAACCGTCTCTTTGGTGATCAAGCGACGCCAAGGGATGAAAGTTCGGGGATCAATGTGAGTGTGGGACCGAGGTGAGATTTGCTTTCCGAGTTTTAATCCTTTCTTTTCTCATTCCCCCTTGAGGTGACGATCTGGATTCACGAACTTCCCTGAAAAGGAGAGGACCCCGTCGAATTTCCAGAGTCGACAGCTTTGTGGCGACCACGGTGGGACAAGCAATGTCTTCAACCGTGGGTGCTTAGTGTTTTGTTTGCAACTAGTTCTAGTTCTAGACCGGTTCCCACGTGAGCCTTTCCTTCCTTCCACCTTTCTTAACCTCATGCCATCTCAAAATTTCTGATTTCACCCATCTTCCATCAGATCTGAAGTGCCAAGTGTGCCATTTAATTTCTGCATTTTATTTAAACCGGTTCCCACGTGAACCACCCTTTTCTTCTTAAACCGGTTCCCACGTGAACCAATCTCTTTCTTTACTTCGGTTCCCACGTGAACCAAACCCCTTTTTCAGATCTATCCCCACTTGGATCAGATCTTTACTCACCTTTAATTGGCCCCACGTGGCCCTCTTTTGACCATTGAAACCGGTTCCCACGCGAACCACCCCTTTTTACCCAAAACCGGTTCCCACGTGAACCACCTTTGCTTCTTACCCCAGTTCCCACATCGGTCCCCACGTGGACCACCCTTTTTTCTTGGCTATCAGATCTGAACCCTCTTCTTTCCATCACTTTTCACTATCTCCATTTGGCTCACATAAGAAACAAGTCTAGATTCTAGTTTCTAGTTGCTTGTCTAGTTTCTAATTGCTTGTCTGGTGTTGATTGCTCGTTTATTTAAGTTCATGTTTTGCTTATTACTTGCTTTATTACTTGATTGCATTCTCTGTTCCTTCTCTCTACCTCCTTCTTTTACACTTTTTGAGGCGGGAGCTCACTCTCCCATTTACCCCTCCCATCCAAAACACCCTCTTGGTGGATTCTGACCTCTCTTCTGGGATATTCCTTCCTAGTTGACTTGGTTGGCTTTCATCAAGGCCTTCGTAATTCCTCATAGGTGGAGTATTCCTCTTCACGATCGGGTTGGTTGTACCACTCCCCAAAACCCGAAGCATCCTATGTTACCTACACGTGGTGAGATTGTGTGAAACCTAGGTCATTGGAGATTGGAGTTAGGATCCTAACCCATTTGTTAAGAGAACAATTCTTAACAAAATTCATAAACCTAAGGTTTAATCAAAATCATTGCGTAATCTTGCTTTCAAGTCTTTGCATCACTTGCTTGTCAAACAAAAATTCAAACCTTTAACTTTTTGCAAAATACTAAAAAAAACAAAAAAAAAGTTCTTTGTTTACTTTGTCAACTTGTTTGTTTTACTTTCTCCTTGAAGTTCAATGCAACTAAGGTCTGGAAGACACGTTGGAATGGCGGAACAAGCTGAACATCGAGAGCACGAGATGGGTCACCAACCGATTCAGTCAGAAGCGCAAGAGGTCCCTCAACCATCTGCTCCCCGTGATGTTGAACAACTCTTTAGGGAGTTGTCTCTCTATACCGACCCAGAAACCTATGCCCGTATACAATCCATGGTGAAGGGCAAAATTGCTTCAGATCAGGCTGAAACCAATCAAGTTGCCCTATCTCCTCGTCCTCTAGTTCAACCACCACTCATGCAGTCACCCTTTGTTCAATCACATGTTGTTCAACAATCTATGATTCAACCTCCTGTTGTTCAACAACCTATGATTCAGCCATCTGCAGTTCAACCATCTGTGGTCCAACCCTCATTTGTCCAACCATCTTATTTCAACCATGTTGTTCCCCCAATCCACCAAGCCATGGGACAATCTTCAAATCATGCTCCTCAATTCCAAAACCATGCCTCTAACCACATACCCCAACCAGTAAACCAAGAACCTGCTCTCACCCAGGCAATCATGGATCAACTCACTCAGATGAATGAACGTTATGAAGAGCTGAGATGTCGCCTGGACTCCAAGTCAGTGCCTGAGATTTCCATCCCTTCTCTGCCAGTCTTACACCTGCCACCTTCTGAGCTACTAGTTTATCGCCGCTACAATGGTACTGGCAACCCCTTTCTTCATCTTAAAGATTTTCTTTATGAATCCTCATTCTGGAAAGATGATCATAGGGTTCTTGCCTTCTTGTTTCGTCGATCACTAGAAGGGTCTGCATTGGAATGGTTCTACTCACTCGACTCCTTTGAGGCAGGAGACTTCGATATTGTTAAAACCAAATTCTTGCAGAGATACAAAGACCGGGTGGCACCAGCATGCTCCATTACAGACTTGATTGCTGAGAAGATGAAGCCTGAAGAGGACTTCATAAAGTTTGCTGATCGCTGGAGGGGAATGGCAGAAAAATTGACAGATGTGATTTCTGAAGGGGAACAAGTGAAGATGCTTATTGGCAACACTACACCGCTTCCGAGAAATGTCTTGATCATGCACCATCCTACCACAATGAATGAACTCTATGACAGTGCTCGATACTTGCAAGCCCACTTCAAGGATGCCACCATGATAAACCCTTTTGATCCTAAACCTAGAAACTTCAGGAAAACCCCCTCTGCACCAGTTGGTCCTACAACCGAGGGAGTAGTTAACAACGAAGCTATAAACATTGTAGGGAACCAGGGAGGGAACCATCAAAACCAGTTCAGGAACCCACCACAGAACCCTTCCTATTACCCCCCTCAACAACAGATTAGGCCACCACAACCACGATAACCACAACAACCACCTCAGCCAGTAGCACAACCCCAGCAACCTCGTCAACCTGCCTACAATAGGGCACCGCCACCACCCAATCAAGTACCACGAAGGGGAGGTCCTAGGAGAGAGAACTACCAACAACTCCCTTACTCCTTGACCGACATCTTCAATGTACTCATGGCGGAGAAACAGTTGGAATTACCCAAGGAAAGAGAGGTTTGGCCAACAAACGTTGATATGTCCCGATATTGTGCTTACCACCGGTGCCCCGGTCACACTGCTGAAGTGTGCTTTCAATTCAAGGATTACATCCATGATCTCAATGACCAAGGCAGCATTGATTGGGTCCAAATGGGGGAATGCATACAAGCTATGAAGGCTAGGCAGCAGCAGCGGCAGCGTCCACCGGCTCAACCTCAACAACAACCTGGCTTGGGGATTGTCCAGAATCCGCTCCCATTACATGCTCCCGCTCCAGCACCGGCACCAGCACATCCAAATCCAGGAATTGGTCTAGTACACTCCATTGTCCAGGGAGATGCCAGCCGTGCTCAAGGTTGGCAACTAGAAAGCCAAAATGCAACCATGCCTGTCAACCCAGCTAGGTCTCCTGCTAGGCCTCCTCCTAGACAAATAATCCGTGCACCTGCTACTCCACAACCACTACCAAGCTCAATAACCCAACCACTGGCTGCCACTTCTTCTCACCGACCCATCATTAGGCCAGCCCCCACTTTAACTACACCTCCTTCAGCCATTACTACACACCGGCCCTTGCTCATCCGACCACCACAATCACCACCAGACCTGAACCACCAACCTATGAGCTCTACCACTCCAAAACCCCAACTTATCATACCACCAACACCACATCCAATCCCACAACCTACACCTTTATTAAACCCATCAACCACTCCCACACCCCGGCCTCTTCTTATCAGGCCACCAGTATCACCATCATTACCGCCTCAAAATCCTACCCCTCTACCGACTAACCCCATCATCCCAGAACCATCGATCCCATTACCTATCATACCTGCACCTACACCACCTGTTCCACCTATTACCACCCCAGTTAACCCATCACCTCTACCCGACCGCCAAATAGCCCCGGTGCTTCGAAGTGGGAGGATGTTCCAGCGGCTCTTTCCCCAAGCTGGTACTCAACCGCAGGATCCAGTGGAGGAGGAACAAGTTGAAGAGCCATTGCCAGGCACGGCATATGATCTGTTAAAACATTTAGATAAGACACCAGCCCGTATTTCCATACTTGAGTTGATCAAAAGATCAAAGGTGCACCAGGAGATTCTACAGCAGTACCTGCAAAGGGTCATGGTGAATGAAGATCTCCCACCTGAGAAGATGACTACAGTGTTAGCCCCTAGAAGTGAGCACCCAACACTCACTTTCTCTCAGGAAGAATTAGCAGATCCAGAATTCAGGAGATATGCTTTGCATGTGGCTGTTATCATCTGCAATATCGAAGTAAAATCATGTTTGGTTGACACTGGAGCTTCTATCAACGTTATGCCGCCAGAAACTTTGCAGTTGTGCGGCATTTCTGAGCAAGAAATCAAGCCATCATGTGCCATGGTGACAGCCTACGACAACTCCAAGAAGTCTGCACGTGGGGTGGTCACTTTAGAAGTCAAACTTGGACCATGTACGGTCACAACAGATTTTCATATTCTAGAATTGGATCCAACTTTTCGGGCTATACTTGGGAGGCCATACTTGGAGGCAATAGGAGCTGTGGCTTCAACAAACCACCAGTGCATAAAGTTTCCCTTTAAAGGACAGGTGGTCAAGGTTACTAGCATACCTATAAGGGACGAGCTGAACGATGCTTCTTTACCCCTAGGTCTGTCAATACAACCCCGGATCTCAGTGGGAGAATTGCCAGAAGTCAGATGCATGACCGCCTCACTACCAGACACACTGGGATGGCGGATGATGATGAAATTGGGCTATCAGCCTGGAAGAGGTTTAGGCAAGGATCTTCAAGGGATCACTCAGCCAATTGAAACTGTGAAAAGGCCACGCAGGCAGGGGTTGGGATATGAAGAGGGTTCCATCCCAAGGAGGATCTTCCAGCCAAGATATGCCATGGGACTCCACACCTTCTTTATCAAAGGGGAGACCATGATGATGGCTGAAGATGGCAAAAGTTCCATGATGACTGTCAAGAGAAGGAAAGTTGTAGACGAAGAAGAAGAAGACTTGGAAGACTTGTGCTTATCTTTGACTAGTCTGTTTTCAAGTGGGGAAGAGTATCAAGAACCACCCAAGGGCAGACCAATCTTGGATCATCTAGTTAAGCATGTTACCCAAGTCAAAACCATTCCACGAGGCCCAAATACAACAATCCCATGTTTGAACCTCATACCTTTATTTCTAGATCTTTTGGATGGGCTTCAGAGCCCACTTACCCACTTTGGGCCCATGTGCCCTCTTCAACCTTCTACTCTTACTGGGCCTGCTTGCCCATTTACTTCCCTCATTAACTTCAGAACTGAGGGCTTTTCTCAACATGGGCTCACATGCCCATCCACTTCTAAGATCGGGTCCATGTACCCGTTTACTTTTTTCATCAGTTTTGGGTCCATGTGCCCATTTTCTGTTACCATTGGGCCCACGAGCCCCTTTTTCCCTTTTATTCTTAAGCTTTTATCTATGTTAACTTCATCATCTTCTAGCAAGCCTCGAGTCATTCAGGCTCATTCTATCTTTTTACTTCAAATTTCCAAAAAAAAAACGTCTTCTCTAAAACTCACATTTCCATCGAGGAGACGTCTCTACTCATCCCAGAGGGTGCTCCCAATCAGGGATCCCTCTCTTCTGAATCATTGATCGATTTACTCGATCCTCCCTCCACTGTAAATACCACCTTTCCAGCTTTATCTTCAGTAGGTCAAGTTAGGTTAGGAAATAGGAAAGTCAGAGGTAAGCGAGTTCCAAATAGGTATCTGCAACAATTGGCTCAGAAATGCGTAGAGTGTGCAAGGCTGCCAAACTTTTTGGATAATACCATCCAGCTAGATGAAATCCGATATGAGGATGAGCATAACATAGATCATACTTTGGGAGTATATGAGGTGGTATCAGAGAAGGATCCATAATCCGAGGATGAAATCGAGGACTTGGCTGATGCATATGCATCTGGACTTAGAAGATTTGAAGAACCATCAGCCACAGGGAATGAACCAACCAAGGAACTGAATTTAGGAACCCTGGAAGATCCTAAGACTATCCTCATTAGTGCAAACCTCACTCCCTCAGAAGAACAACGTTTGATCAAAGTTTTGGAAGAATATAAGGACACGTTCGCATGGACATATGAAGATATGCCGGGATTAGATAATTCACTGGTTGAACATAGATTAACTTTGAAACCTGGAACTACCCCGGTTAAACAAAAGCTCAGGAGGTTCCACCCTGATATTGCACTCAGAATGAAAGAAGAGGTCGACAAACTACATCAAGCAAAATTTATTAAGGTTGTTCTATATCCGCAATGGGTGGCTAACATAGTCCCTGTTATGAAGAAGGATGGACGAATTCGGATTTGTATAGATTTCAGGGACTTGAACCGAGCGTGTCCTAAGGATGATTTCCCTTTACCTCATATCGATGTTTTGGTTGATAACACAGTTGGATTTGAAATGCTTTCATTCATGGACGGCTATTCTGGATACAATCAGATCCGGTTAGCTGAGGAGGACCAAGAGAAGACCTCATTCACTACACCTTGGGGAACATATTGCTATGTTGTCATGCCCTTTGGGTTAAAGAATGCTGGTGCTACATATCAGAGGGCTATGATGGCTATCTTTCACGACATGATGCACACTCTTGTAGAGGTATATGTGGATGATTTAGTTATCAAGTCCAAGACTCGGGAAGATCATTCTGAAGTGCTAAGAAAGGTCTTGCAAAGGGCTAGAGAATATAAGCTGAAAATGAACCCTAAGAAATGTACATTTGGAGTTTCATCAGGAAAACTACTTGGGTTCATAGTAAGCAAAAGGGGCATAGAGATCGACCCAAACAAGGCCAAGGCAATTATTGGTATGCCTCCTCCGAAGAATATGAAAGAGCTTCGAGGATTGATTGGGAGGCTACAATTTGTCCGCCGGTTTATCTCACAACATTCCCAAAGGTGTAAACCTTTCTATGAGTTAACCAAGGCGGGGGCCAAGTTTAAATGGGATTCGAAGTGCCAGGAGGCGTTTGATGGGTTGAAAACATACCTGGCAAGTCCCCCTGTACTTAGACCACCAATTCCCGACAAGCCCTTGGTCCTCTACATTTCGGTTCTTGAGAACTCTCTTGGGGCAGTCCTTGCACAAGTTGATGAAGAAGGGAAAGAACGAGCTACTTATTACTTGTCTAAGATGTTTGATACTTATGAGCTGAAGTACACTGTGGTAGAAAAGACCTGTGCTGCTCTTGTTTGGGTGGTTCAGAAACTCAAACATTATTTCCTTGCTCACCAAGTCAAGCTCATTGCTCGTATCAATCCCATTAAGTTTCTCTTAGAGAAGACAGTTTTGACTGATCGGTTAGGACGATGGCAGAGTTTCTTATCCCAATTTGATATCACTTATGTCCCACAGAAGGCAATTAAGGGCTATGTTATTGCTGAACACCTTGCCCATCATCCCATACCCGTCTTTGACCCAGTCCGGTCGGAGTTCCCGGATGACGAACTAATGTCAGTCCGATCTTCCAATCTTTGGACATTATATTTTGACAGGGCTCTGAACTCTCATGGTAGAGGGATAGGTATTGTCCTTCTGTCACCTGAAGGTGTCACCATTCCACAGGCTTTTCAGCTTAACTTTCCAACAACCAACAACATAGCTGAGTATGAAGCCTTGCTGGCCGGGCTGGAGGCCGCTCATTTCCATGGTGCCACCGAACTGAGGGTGATAGGTGATAGTCAATTGATCCTACGTCAAGTCCTATCCAAGTACCGAACTTCTCATCCGAACCTCAAACCCTACCAGGAGCTCACCACCTGCTACATCAAGCTATTCTTCAAACTCACCTTTGTCCATGTCCCCCGTTCTCAGAATATCCTCGTCGATGCCTTAGCTTCACTAGCTTCATCTCTATCTGTCCCGCTAGGCAGGCAAGTGCGGACTATCCACATCTGTAAGAGGACAATTCCAGCAATTGAGGATGGACGTTTTCTGAAGGTTAAGGAGAGGTTCAATAGAAAGGAATACTTAGAACATAAAGAAGAAATCTCCTTGCTTGAGTTAGAAGAATTAGAAGAAGGTGAAAGACCTTGGTATGACGAGATTGCGAGGTATTGCCAAGATCAGTCATATCCACCTGGATCATCCACCAAGGAAAAGAAGGCAATCAGAAGAGTATCCCAGAGGTATACAATCCTAGGAGGAGTGCTCTACAAGAGAAGCCTAAGTGGAATCTTACTCAGATGTCTTGATGAAGAAGAAGCTGAGTTGGTGCTGAAGGAAGCACATTCTGGAGTTTGTGGTGGTCATGTGAATGCCCAAGCCCTTGCTAAGAAAATCATCCGACAAGGGTATTATTGGCCAACTCTAGAAGAAGACTGCTCCATCTTTGTCCGGCATTGTCATTCATGTCAACTCCATGCCGACAAGATTCACTCTCCCGCATCTTCCCTTCATCCAATTCATGCCCCATGGCCTTTCGCCATGTGGGCCTTTGATATCATTGGCCCCTTGAGTGACCTCAACTCCGAAATGCGCTCAAAATCATTAATTCTGACGGCAACGGAGTACTTCACAAAGTGGGCTGAAGCGGAAGCATTCGTGGAGATTAAAGCGTCAACAGTCTGCTCTTTCATCAAGCGCAACATCCTGGCAAGGTTCGGGATCCCCAGCGACATCGTCACCGATAATGGGCCACAATTTCTTTCTCAAGATCTGCGTGATCTTTGCAACAGGTATTGCATTTCATTGCATCATTCATCACCATACTATCCTCAAGGCAATGGTCAAGCAGAAGCCACCAACAAAACCTTAATCAAAATAATCAAGAAATCTTGTAAGTCTAGCAAATTTGTCGACTGGCCTGATAAGCTTGTAGATGCGCTATGGGCTTATCGTACTTCTGTAAGGACTCCCACTGGACAAACCACGTATGCTTTGGCATATGGGATGGAAGCAGTGGTCCCTTACGAAGTATTACTTCCATCTCTCAGAGTACAGCTCGACAGGGATATTCCTGTTGATGAGAGACGAGAATCTCTCCTTGCACAGCTTGAACTCTTGGATGAAAGAAGGCTAGCCGCTGCCGAGCATGCCCGGACTTATCAGAATAGACTCAAAAGGTTTTATCAAAAGAGGGTGGTCGAGAGAAAATTCGAAATCGGTGAGATGGTAGTCAAACGCATATTCGTTAAACCCGGGGGTCCCCGCTCCAAGTTGCAACCTAACTGGGAAGGGCCTTTTGTAATCACTGAAAAGTATCCAGGCAATGCATATGAATTGACTAATGCAGATGGAGAAAAAATGAATCATCCTTGGAATGGAGTTTACCTCAAAAAGTACTTTCCATAAAAATGGAGAAACCACTGGTATAATCTCAGGTCATCGATCCTAGGTTGTTCGTGAGAAGTCAAGGGTAGGTACCATCCTACACACACAACACCTCCCGATCCTAGAATCCAGACAACCCGACACTTGCGAAAGGCAAGGCAGAAATCTAGAAATGGAAGGAATACCCTTACCCTATTCTCTTCTACTCGGTCCAAGATAGGGAGAGAAGATTAGAGAGGGGTAGTATCGAAAACACTCCCACCCTAGTAGGAGGCCGTCTCAGAGGGTACAAAAGGGTGCCAAAAGATGGGCAATGAACCCCTCAGGTTAGAAAAAGAATGATCAACCTGTCTGAATGAGTACCCAGAATGATAGTCAAGGCAAAAGGCACTAAAAGATGGGCAATGTCCCCACGGGTCAAAAACCTGTCCAAATATGTGCCACATAGAAAAGAGCAAGAAAAGAAAGAAAAACCCAAAGAGGCCGAACCCCAATGGGTGATTTGAGTGAGAGTAGAGAAATCCCTCTCAACATCTTCAAACCCTATCAAGGACTTCCTCTATACTCTTCCTCCTTAAACCCCTTGGGTAGGGTAAACCGACCAAATCCAGGTGGAACCCAAGCCGATCAAAGGAAGAAGGTTAGAAGGATTCTAGGTAGGGAACTTTATTTTTGCACGTGGCATCTACCACTTGAGTCTTGACAAACCCCAAAGACTGATGACTTGTCTCAAATACTAGCATTTTCTCCCCCCCCCCCAAAAAAAAAAAGAAATATTTCGAAAAACCCAAAAAAAAACTGCATATTTCAAAAACCAAAAAAATTGCATATTTCAAAACCCAAAAAAATTTGCATATTTCAAAACCCAAAAAAAAAATGCATATTTCAAAAGCCAAAAAAAATACATATTTTGAAATCCAAAAAAAAAAACACACATATTTCAAAAATCCCAAAAAAATGGAATACTTTTGAAAATCAAAAAAAAATGATTGTTTTCAAGAAAAACCAATATATATATATATTGCTCAGTCATGATCATTGCCTTAGTTGCATTCATGTTTATTTTGATTGTCATGCATATTTCCATTTCTGCATTGCATATCCATTTTTTTACTTTAATTACCTTGTTAAGAAGGCTCTTCCCTTTGACCTGAGTCGAAGTTGACCATAATGGGCAAAGGGATGAGTCACGGTGAAGATCTAATCCCCTTTTATCAAGTGTTTCAGGCATTTTCAATGCAGGAGAGGAGGGGATTCACACCACGGCAGGTAAGTTCTCTCAACCCTTACCACCAATTCATTTTAGTCATTTGTTTTATTCCACCTTGTTAAGAAGGCTCCTCCCTTTGACTTAAAATCAAGGCAAACGATGAATAGGCAAAGGGATGAGTCATAATGAAAATTTAATCATTTTCATTAAGTGTTTGCAGGGGCTGAAGAAACAAAAAGAGAAGGGCAATCAGGTACAATTTTTAAAAAAAAAAAAAAAATTGGCCTCAGGGCGCATGTGCCCTCATCTGGGGGCACATGGCCAGGTGCCCCACCCCTTGGGCGCATGGCCAGGTGCCCCCGATCGGGGGCACATGGACAAAAAAATTGAAAAATTCAGAAAAATCTCAAAAATTCAGAAATTGTCTATAATGTTAAAAATGACATTTTTGCTAAAGGAACCATCATCATAAACTTTGTTTTGACATCCAAATGATGGTTCTAATAGTAAAATCTTCAGTTGATCATTTCATGAACAATTTGCTTCATATGACAATTCTGTCTGTTGGGTACTAACTAAAAATGTGCAGGCAACCTTTTTAGTCCTAACAGGTAAATTGGCGAGATCAGTGTTCCCCAAAGAATGTCATGTCAACCTTGCGGCGAAAAGGAAGCACCACCCAGCTGAACATTCTCATGGTGTTGTATTCCGTCAGAAGGCAAGACAAGGATGGACTAGAGATGCTGGTCGATGCACTACGCCTGAAGACTTCACTCAAATCCACATTCTCATCAATCCTACATCATCACCATCATTTCATTTTGCACTTCATCTCACTCTTATCATTTGTCACCTAGTTATATTAGGTCCATTTGATACATATTATATGCATTAATGTTGAAGACCATGAGAGTGAAGATGACTGGGCCCGAGATCCCCTTCAACAAAATCTACGACGGCTTGGTCATTTCTTCACACTCACGGATAAGCCAAAATTGAACATTGGAGGGACGATGGTTCCTAATCGGGTGTCTTGACCTCCAATAGACAATCTATATCTTCAACTATTTTCTACATAATTTTCTATGTTTTCACATCTATCTCCTTTTTTTTCATTCTTCATCATTACCAATTCTATTTCATTATGTTTTCTATTTCTTTTATTTCATCATGTTTTATTTTTTCTTTTTTCCTTTCATGTTTCATTCCTTTCTTTTTATTCCACCATGTTTTATTCTATCCTTTCTTTTATCCCACCGTGTCTTTTATTTTACCCACCGTGTCATATTTGTCATGCCCTTGTTTCTTCTTTACCATCACTCTATGTTAGTCCCACCATTGTCTATCAATCCCCCTATGGCTTAAGTCTGTTTTGCCGTTTTCCGAATATCGAGTTTTCTGCTAGAGCGTGATTCATGGTTTTCACGATACCCGAGCAATTTTGTTTTGCTTAAAACGAACCCTTTTAGAACTTGAGGTTCTTCCACTCAGAATTAAACTGAGTATTTTAGTGAAACTTGAATGAACTTGAGATTCCAAATATGATGGATTGGTATTCTTTTCATTTTAAGATCAACTTCTCTTTTACAAACTTTAGCCCATCACAGTACAAGAACACCGCAAAGTTCGGGTTGCTGGCTGATGATGAACCTACGAATTCGAGGACTCCTCACCACGCTGAGGGTTGGCTACATCCTTTTATCCTTTATCATTTACTTTTTCATCTCTCGTGCCAAGGGCATGTCTTTTACCAGTCAATTATATGAGGTTTTGATAGAACATGAAAGCGATCTAGAATACTCAGAGAGATTCATTTTGCTGGATCGGGTAGATAAGCGTGTTTATATCTACACCTCGATGCCACCTTTTCAGTCCATCACCATTCCATTACGCTACATTCATCTACGCTCACTTGCATTCCATTACAGTTCACTCTGAATCACTCCGCTTCATTACATGCCACTCCCTTACAAAGCCGACATCAAGGCGAGGCAAGCTGTAGACACGCCAAATTCGCCTAATTCAGAGCATAAAACTCATGTTTTATAGGGTAACATGTGCGATTGACCTTATAATGATGCCGGGTCTTTTTAAGTTGATTTGGAACTTCGCCGAACGAAATCGGATGCTTTCCGAAGTTTTCCGCAAAAAGCCATAATTTCCGAGCGAAAGCCACACGTAAATCGTGTAAACATGGAATTTGGCTGAATGACCAATGCCTAATGATCATGCATTTAAGGTTATGGTCAAATTCACACCCCGAACAAGTTTTGTTGCATTCCGTGCTTTTCCGGTTTGCCATCGAAGTCATTTCGACCTGTATCGGATCTTCTGTTCACTGCCCTAACTTACGAATAAAATTCTGAAGTTTTGGAGGGTGTGATGGCTCATCCAATTCTATAGGAAGCTTCTTCGGCCTATTATCTTTCCAACGCAACAAACGGCGTCGAATTCCGAGTTCGGGAGTGTTCGCAATGGCTTCCGGAAGAAGGACGCGCAAAACCAGTCCCATGCGCCCGGGTTCCTGGTCACATGCGCCCGGGACCCAGGGCACGTGTCCATGCGCCCTATCAGTGAGGCACCTGACCTCGTGCCCTCACATGAGGGCACATGCGTACCACCTTTGAGGCACGAGGGACCCAGTTTTTCACCCGGACTCTACCGCTCAACCGACAGACCGGATAAGATCGAAATTTTCGGAGAAGATAAGATGTGCCCTCACTGGGGGGCACATGCGCCCCTCAGTGGGGTGCATGCGCCTGGAACCAGGGCGCATGCGCCCAGGGCCAGGGCGCATTTATCCCTATTTTTTAGCTCCGATCGCATCGCTCGTTCTCCTATAAAAGGACTCTGATTCCGGTCATTCCAGAGGCATGAGCACGACCCCCCAGGCATCTCAAGACGTCCTAAAACCCTCCTGCATCGATTTTGTGATTTTTAGAGAGAGAATTTCGAGTTTTTAGAGAGAGAAAAGTCGGTTCAAGAGAGAGGAAGGCTGTTCTGCAGGTGATCAGCCAGGTCTCTCTTCTTCGGCCTCTACAACTTCTTGTAGACGTCTTCTGCCAGATCTCTCTTCATCAAAGTTCTTCATCTCCAAGTCTTCTTGAGTCTACAATCGACGGCACTTGATTCTGAGGTCGGTGCTGATCGTGACGAGCGCAGAAGCAAAGTCGCGCCTGGCAGATCCTAGACTGCTGCTCGGCTTTTTCGACAACACAGATTTGGCTATATCTTTCTCTATTCAACTCAGAATCTTGCTGTTTTTCTTCCTATCTCTTTGTTTCGTGATTCTCCATACTCCTATCATTTTTTTTTCATTTTATTGCATTACTTTTACTCTGTTAATTCGAAAATAAAAAAGGGGTTAGAGATAACCCGAATCCGGTCAGTTTCTAGTCAATTGTGTGTTTCATGTCATTCTCTTTACATATACTCCACTTTGTCTAGTTCTAATTGTCTACTTCACTTGTTTATTTGTCTAGTTGCACAGAATATCAAGCACCCACCGCGTTGAGGACTCTTCTTCATCGGCCGGCCGAAGAAGGAGAAGCTTAAACTCACATTCTTCACGCTAAGGTACACACGGTCATCTTTCAATTTAATTTCATAAATCGGAACCCACGGTTCCTGGCGACCACGTTTATTTCTTCTCACCCTCCTCCCACATGACCCGAACCGTCTCTTTGGTGATCAAGCGACGCCAAGGGATGAAAGTTCGGGGATCAATGTGAGTGTGGGACCGAGGTGAGATTTGCTTTCCGAGTTTTAATCCTTTCTTTTCTCATTCCCCCTTGAGGTGATGATCTGGATTCACGGAGTTCCCTGAAAAGGAGAGGACCCCGTCGAATTTCCGGAGTCGACAGATATACGCTTCTAATAAAAGTTAGTATCGAAGTTTTGCCTATTTAATTGAATGAGATATTCCTAGAAATGTAGAATCATATCATATATGATTGGCTTGTAGGGCATACATTTCTATCATATGGTGCCTCTGAACTAAGGGTGATCGGTGATAGTCAGTTAATTCTCCGTCAACTGCTTGCCAAATACCGCACATCTCATCCAGGGCTCAGGCCATACCAAGAACTCACCGTCTGCTACATCAAGCTATTCTCCAAACTCGAATTCATTTATGTTCCTTATGCTCAAAATATTCTCGCCGATGCTCTCGCTTCTCTGGCATCTTCACTATCTGTCCCGCTAGGTAGACAAGTTAGGATGATCTATGTCCGCCGACATACCATTCTGGCAGTAGAAGATGCACAATTCTTGAGGGTTAAAGAAGATTTGAAAGAAAAGAATACATTGAGCAAAAGGAGGAAGTATCTTTGGTCGAGTTGGAAGAACTAGAAGAGGGTGATAAACCATGGTATCATGAGATTGCGAATTACTGTCAGGATCAGACATACCCACCGGGATCGACTGCCGAAGAGAAGAAAGCCATAAGAAGGGTCTCCCAGAGATACACCATCTTAGACGGAGTGCTTTATAAAAGGAGCCTGGCCGGCATTCTATTAAGATGCATAGATGTAGAAGAGGCTGAATTGGTGCTTAAGGAAGCACATTCCGAAGTATGTGGTGGCCATGTAAATGCTCAAGCCCTCGCCAAGAAGATCATTAGGCAAGGGTATTATTGGCCTACTCTGGAAGAAGATTGCTTGATCTTTGTCCGGCACTATCATCAATGTCAACTTCATGCCGACAAGATACACTCTCACGCATCTTCCCTTCACCCGATCATGCCCCATGGCCCTTCGCTATGTGGGCTTTTGATGTTATCGAACTCCTTGGTGATCCAAACTCCACAAACAAAACCAAATCCTTCATCCTAACGGCAACGGAGTACTTCACCAAATGGGCGGAAGCGGAAGCATACGTGTAAATCAAGGCATCAACAGTCTGCACGTTCATCAAATGCAACATCATTGCTAGGTTCGGGATCCCAGGCGACATCATCACTGACAATGGACCACAATTCATCTCCCAGGAGCTGCGTGACCTTTGCAACAGGTATTGCATCAGATTGCATCATTCATCTCCATATTATCCTCAAGGCAACGGTCAAGCAGAAGCCACCAATAAAACTTTGATAAAAATCATTAAGAAGACTTGTAAGTCTAGCAAGTTCACGGACTGGCCGGATAAGTTAGTTGATGCTCTATGGGCCAACCGCACTTCCATTCGAACCCCAACAGGTCAAACTCCCTATGCCTTGGCATTTGGGATGGAGGCGGTAGTCCCATATGAAGTACTCATTCCTTCCCTCCGAGTCTAGATCGATCGAGACATCCCGATAGATGAACGCCGAGATTCCCTTCTCGCGCAACTCTAACTCTTGGACGAAAGGAGGCTGGCCACTGCCGAGCATGCTAGATCTTATCATAATAGACTTAAAAGATTTTATCAAAAGAGGGTGGTAGAGAGAAAATTTTAAATCGGTGAGGTTGTGCTTAAAAGAATATTCATTAAGCCTGGCGGTCCCCGCTCCAAACTTCAACCTAATTGGGAGGGTCCGTATGTAATTTTGGTTGTTTATCCTGGTAATTCATACAAGCTAACTAATGCAGAAAGAGAAGAACTAGCTCATCCTTGGAATGGTGTATACCTCAAAAAATATTTCACTTAAAATAAAATCACAAAAAAAACAAAAAAAATAGATAAAATCCAAAGCTATGAAGAATGATGATAACATCTAACGCTTGCTTGTTCGGTGCCCCAACTTGTCACTTAGGAAAATAAGGATAGGCATCATATTGCACACACTACACACCTAGGTTTCGGAATTCGATGATTGGAAGTCAAAGAAAAAGCTAGGCAACACTTGGAAAAAGAAGGTCGACCCTATCCTATTCTCTTCTTATTCGGTCCTAAATGGATGAAAGGGGTTAGAATCAGGAGTATCGAAAGTGCCCATTGCCTTTGTAGGAGGATGCCTCTGAAGGTCTGACTTCTTAAAAGAAAAGGTACCAAAAGATGGGCAATGACTCCTCAAGTCGGCAAAAGAATAGACATGTCTAAATGTGTACCAAAAAAACCCAAAAAAGAAAAGACTCCAAAAGATGGGCAATGAACCCCTCAGGTCAAAATCAAGCAAAAGAAAAAAAGACATGTCTCAATGTGGGCCATCAAAGAAAAGGGCTAGAAGGAAGGACCCGAGGATGTCAAATCCTAAACAGGCAACGCAGGCACTAGTAGAGAAACGAACTCGACATCCTTAAATTCTATTAAGGACTTACCACCAATCCTCTTCCCTCTTTAACCTTGTGGGTAGGGTTGACCGATTGGATCCAAGAAGAGCCATAGCCTATTAAAGGCGAAAGGTCAGAAGATTTCGGACTAGGCACTTTCTTACACGTGATGCCTACTCTTAACCCTTAGGTAACGATGAGGGACACCTATGGCAAGCAAGGAAAAGAATAAGATAGTCGTTTCTTTCACACCAAACCAAAAAATTAAATATTTTAAAAACACCAAAAAAATTCATAAAATCAAAAAATCTTAAAAGGTAAATATCCAAAATACTAAAAAAATTGTAAAACCATCAAAACCCAAACAAATCAAAAAATTTCAAAACACCTAAAAATTTGATTTCTAGATTGACTAGTTGCCTTTGCATTCATGTTTAATTCTAGTCTTGCATATTTCCTTTTATGCATACTTATGTTTTTCTGTTATCTTTACCTTGATAAGGTCTATGTCCCTTGACAAAAGATCAAGGCAATGGACTAAGTCAAAATAAAGTTCTAATATTTTCTCTCAAGTGGATGCAGGAACAGGAGAAGGCATGCCAGCTTCATATCCCTAGACACTTAGAGGAAGCAAAAACAACAAAAAAATTTGAAAATTGAAAAACAAAAGTGGACTACCCCAACCCCTATTAGGACTTGCATTTAGTATTGCATTTATCAAAATAAATAATATTTGAGATGTTGAAGACCTCAAGTCTAGAGGGGGCCGAGCTTGAGAACCCCTTCAACAAAATCAGTGAGGGCTCAGTCATTCCCTAGGCTTGCAGATAGGCCAAAGTTGAATATACGGGGACGGTTTCTTTACGGATGTCCTGGCCCGTAATGTTCAACCTATATCTTCAACTATTTTCTTATACTTAGTTGAATTTCTTTAAACCCAGCATGCATCATTTCATACATGCATCACCCCATCATAATCCTGCCATGACCTCTTTCCAGTCCACTATGAACATTTTAAAGATGGTCTTTTATAGCCCCAGAGGAGGTCTTGATTTTTTAGAGAATCGATTTCCAACATGCTTTAACAATGATTTCATCGAAACAAGAAGTTTTTCTATGTCGAACTGAACCGGTATTGTTGAGTAAAACCTCATGAATTTGAAGAACCCAACCTTGGTTGATTGGCTGTCTCCTCTTTACTTTTCGCAATTTACTTTTCAATGCATTTCTACCGAGTCCAGCACACCATGCAGTTCGGGTCCTGGCCAGTAACAATTCTCCCCCACGTGGGATTTTAGTTATTTACTTTTAGTACTGTTCTTCTCCATAGCCAATCAACCAGAGGGAAGGTTTCGATAAGACAAAGGGTAATCTCAGAGTCTGGTAAAGTTTTAATCCACTCAACTAGGACAATGAGGGCGTGTCTAAATCTACACCTAGGTGTCACATTTTCAGTCCATTACCACTTCATTTCACTGTGCCTCACTACGCTTCACTACATTTGCCTACGCTTCATTCATGTCACTCCCTTGTAAAGCTGACGCCAAGGCGAGGCAAGCTGTAGACACGTAATTTTGGTCTAATTGAAGAGCTTAATTCTTGTTTTCATGAATAATATTTGAGTAACCTTTAAAGGGAACCGAGTTTTCCAGAAAAATCAAGTTTTTTGACGCATTTCGAAGAATTTCGATAGGCGTTGACCAGGGTCAAAGTGCCCTATATATAGGGAACCTGGCACCCTACTTATAGGGCATCAGGCTCCCTATAAATAGGGCACTAGGCGCCCTACTTATAGGGCACCTGCACCTAGTCTGACTGACTGGACAGATTGTTGGGACAGTTCTGCAGATAAAGTTGCCCTTTTCTTGGCTATAAAAGGACCCCTATTTGGAGGGTTTAGGACACACCAAGGGCGCCCCCCAAACTCTCTCATCCACCACAACACTCCCAAGGCCTTACAACCCCTTTCCAAGCTCTCAAATCGTTCCAAAACTCTCTCCCAAAACCCTAAAAACCTACAGTTTCCTTCTTCAGAAATATGATTTTTCTTCGACTTTGAGGACCTCTACACTCCATTTCTATTACATCTAGTGCCAAAACACTCTTCCATTAGCTTCACTTGAGTATTGGCTGCTTGAATAACTCCTTCTTCCATCTTGGAGGTCTTCCTACACTCCGGGGCGACACCGCGAAGAAGGAAAGAAAATCTGCTGAAACCAGTCCCTAGTGCCCCATAAATAGGGCGCTTTGACTTTGGTCAATGCGCCCCATCATGGGGACACCTGCAGCTAGAGCCCCATATATGGGGCACTAGCAGGGGCAGACCCCGTTTTGCATTTTTTTGAGTTTATTTACCTTTCCGGTCGATCCTTTACTCCCCCCTTTCATTTTAACTTTCATTAACATGTCATTTATCATGCATTAAGTCACACCTTTGCATCTTCATACCTCTTTAAAAACCTATCTAAAATAGGGGTTGGGATTTAGTCCCTATCCGATTAGTTCCTTCCCTTTTGCATGTTTAAGTTCGAATTTGTGGATGATTCTACACTTTCACTAGAATTAATGATCTTTTCACTTATTTCTATGTTTTCATATGAACATTTGTTGGTAAATCCGGCCGAGGCAGAGCTTCAACCGGACCAAAGACGAAGGACTCATTAAGCACTCTTCTTTCGGCCGGTTAAAAGAGGAGAAGTCGGAACCCAACAATCCCCCCGCTTCCAAAGGTACGACGGTCATTTTTATTCTTCATTTTTATTTATTTCTATTATATTTTGAAGCCTTTGGCTCCTGACGACAACAAATACTAACATTCCATCCACCAAGTTCCCAAAGCAAGCGTAGGGGCCGAAAAAGGGAGAACTACGGATATCCTCGTTTTGGGTGCTTACACCTGGGAGATGGTCTTCTACGCTTACCAGGGGTTACAGGACTTCCAGAAGGCGCGGTTGGATGAGATGGGCTTCGGCCCTTACTTCGTTGCACCGCCTTCTGGGAGGACCTCCCTTTGATCCAAGCATTGAGGGAGAGATGGGATTTTACTGCCCATTCCTTCCTCTTTCCCCGGGGGCACATGGTGTCCACCTTGGAGGACGTGTCCCGGATTACCGGGCTTAGAGTTCACGTTCGCGCTATTACTGGCAAGACCTACCATGATTATTCTACCATGGTCCGAGATTTCTTGGGTCATTCGATCCCACACTGCCCCGGCGGTCTGCGTGTTATGAAGCGCATAGACGTGGGGGACTTGCTCGGACTGGGCAAGGCGAGTGTGGGGAAGGACGACCTAGTGGCGGAGGTTCTTCATGCGTTGACGGAACACGTGAAGAAGCACCTGGTTGGTGAGGAGGGTACCGTCTAGGCCGACTTCGACCTCTGCCGGTTTCTTCTTTTCTTCCTGACCCGGCTTCTGCTAGCCTCGAAGACGGACAGGGTGCATCTGCGGTTTCTTCCATTTCTCGCCGACCTGTCAAAGGTTGGCGAGTATGCCTAGGGGACCACCATGTTGCCATAATTATTTTCTTCGTTGGTGATGGAGAGAGGCCCAGTCTCTGTGGCTAGTTTTACTCCATTCCTTCAGGTATGCTTTGTCTTTTGTTCATTGCTAGTTCTGCCTTCTTTATGTTGTCTAATCAAGCTTGTTGGCAGGTATGGAGCTATTATCACATTTCCTTGGGGCATGCCTTGCTGAAGGAGGCCCCTGAGTATCCCCTCATCGGCAACTGGGTCGCCAGCCATTCTGCTTCTTCCCATCCCTATCAGGTGGAGAACCTGAGGAGGCAGTTGCTCTACTTCCCCCACCACAAGGTATCTTGTTGCTTTTACTTTTAGCTGTCCCTGGTTCTTCTTATTCACTATCGTGCTCTGCTTTTCAAGTGGTGTGGTGCCCGTATTCTGACATTCACCTGGATCGGCAGTTGTGGGTGTTAGAGAGTTGTCCAATCTTCGGCCGTGACACTTTCTTGATCTGCCTGAACAAGATGGAGCCTTTGTGGGTGCGTCTCACAATGCGCTCACTGGGGCTCCGCCAGGAGTGGGTTGACCTTCCTCCATACCCACGCCTGGGTCATTCCATCGCGATCTGATCCAGGAGATCGACTAGAAGAAGGAGGGTCAGTTCACCATTCAGATCTGGAAGAGGGGTGGTACCCCAGTGACCTCCAGTGCCAACAACAACGGTGATTACTTACGCCACTACATAGAGACATTTGCCCACCTTTCCATCGAGGGTGGCGAGGTATGCATTTATTTTTCCTGACATTGTTGTTTTCTTGTTTGGTATCTGACTGTTTGTTGCTTGCAGACCATCTAGGAGGAGTTGTCTCGCCTGAGGGTAGGGACTGCATCTCTAGAGGCAGAGCTAGAGCGACAGGTATTTTCTTGCTTTGTGTCTTTCCCATTGCCAGTTAATTAACTATTCTTCCTTTCTTTCAGCGGCGTCGATATCGAGGTGTGCACCGGCAGTTGCGGGGGCATGATGATGAGGTGACATTTCTTCTCTTTCCTCATTATCCTGAATAAATGTTTTTGACTATTTCTCCTGCTTCTTTTCCAGATTTCAAGGCTTCGGGAGCGTTTAGCCAAGATGGAGTTGGGTACCCACCCAACTGACCCCGAGCCGGTGGGCTTTGATGGGCCTTCAGAGGCTCCTTTTGAGCCATTTGACTTCGGTGAGCCGATGGGCCCTAAGCTCCCTCCTCACCATTCTTCTCTGCCAGCTGATCCTCCCCAGTTCATTCCCACCGACCTTGGGAGTAGTTCCTCCGAGATAGGTCTTCTTCTTGAGGTGATCGTTGTTTCTTCCTTATGTTGTCTTCTTCCTTTATTTGCTTTGTTAATTTTTTTATTTCTTGTAGATCACTCAGCTGAAGGAACGGGTACAAGCCCTTAGTACTGAGGTGAACTTCTGTGACTTGCCTCTGTTTCATTTTGCTTGATTCTGACATCCTTTTTTATTGTAGAACAAGGATCTTTAGGCGAGGATCTCCGACCTTACTGTGGGGGTGTGCCACGTCTTGACAGTGGGCCCTCGGATCTTCAGGACAGGGTATATATTCTTGCTTTGTTTGTCATCATTACTTTTTTTTCTGGCGCCTTTTCTTGTAGGTGATGGAGCTGCAGAGGGAGCTCGAGCTCGAGCCAGTTGTAGGTGTTCCCGATCCTGGTCCTTCTTCTTCTGAGGTGCGGAGTCTTTATTCAGATTTTTAGGTTCGTAACTTATGGACTGACGCTCCTTCTTCTGTTTTCCAGACTATTCAGTGGATAGAGGAGTTTACACAAGAGGTATGGGTTTAATTCTTATCTTTGACTATATTTTCTCTATTGCTGACACATTTCTATGTTATCTTGTAGGTTGGGAGGCTGGAGGCCCGTGTGGTTAAGCTGTCACGACCCGAGTCCGAGCAGATCCTGATTATTCATCTCGAGCATTCCTCAGAGCTCCTTCGATTGGAGGCAGAGCATCAACAGATGATAATGTAGATGATTCAGTCTCAGTCCCGGAGTCATTTTCACCGCTCCGACTCTCGTCGGACTACGCTGAGTGGACCTACCCACACTGGTTCTTCTCAGACTAGCAATCATATAAGGAGAGGTGATGAGGGACATGCTATGCCACCTCTGGGTGATCAGGCTCTAGCGGAAGGTGGCGACGATTTGTGATGTGCTGACCCCTTCCTCATTTATGATGTATCTTTCTTTTTACATAGTGACTCCTGCTCTGCTTGTTTCTCTTCCTAGCTCCCTGCGTTCACTTAAAAGGCGATTAGAACTTTATTTAGGCTTAGTCTCTTGCGAGAAGAGGACAAAACTGTCTTGATCTTTTGTCAAGGGTCATAGGCCTTATCAAGGTGAAGATAACAGAAAAACATAAGCATGCACAAAAGAAAATATGCAAGATTGAAATTAAACATGAATGCAAAGGCAACTAGTCAATTTAGAAAGCAATTTTTTAGGTGTTTTGAAAATTTTTGATTTGTTTGAGTTTTGATGGTTTATAATGTTTTTGGTATTTTGGCATTTTTATGAGTTTTTTGGTGTTTTGGATATTTAATTTTTAAGAGTTTTGATTTTATGAATTTATTTGGTGTTTTTAAAGTATTCGATTTTTTTTGCGGTGTGAACGAAACAACCATCTCATCATTTACCTTACTTGCCATAGGTGCCCCTCATTGTTACCCAAGGGTTAAGAGTATGCACCATGTGTGAGAAAGTGCCTTGTTCAGAATCTTCTGACCTTCCGCCTTTGATAGGCTATGGTTTTTTCTTGAACCTAGTCAGTCAACCCTGCCCACAAGATTAAAGAGGGAAGAGGATTGGTGATAAGTCCTTAATAGAATTCAGAGATGTCGAATTTGTTTCTCTACTAGTGCCTACGTTGTCCATTTGGGATTTGACATCCTTGGGTCCTTCCTTCTAACCCTTTTTCTTTGATGGCCCACATTCAGATAGGTTTTTTTTCTTTTGCTTGATTTTGACCTGAGGGGTTCATTGCCCATATTTTGGAGCCTTTTTCTTTTTTGGGCTTTTGTTGGTACACATTCAGACAGGTCTATTCTTTTACATACCTGAGGGGTCATTGCCCATCTTTTGGAGTCTTTTTCTTTTTTGGGCTTTTGTTGGTACACATTTATACAGGTCTATTCTTTTGCTGACCTGAGGGGTCATTGCCCATCTTTTGGCACCTTTTCTTTTAAGAAGTCAGACCTTCAGAGACATCCTCCTACTAAAGCAATTGGCACTTTCGATACTCCTCATTCTAATCCCTTTCATCCATTCAGGACCTAAATAAGAAGAGAATAGGCTAGGGTCGATCTTCTTTTGCCAAGTGTTGCCTAGCTTTCTCTCTGACTTCCAGTCATTGGATCCTGAAATCTAGGCATGTAGTATGTGTAGTATGGTGCCCATCCTTATCTCCTTAGGTGATAAATTGATGCACCAAGCAAGCAAGCATTAGATGTTACTACTATCCTTCATACCTTTTGGGTTTTACAGATTTTTTATAATTTTTGTTTTTTTATGATTTTTGTTTTATTTTCTTTTAAGGGAAATATTTTTTAAGGTATAAACCATTCCAGGGACGTGCTAATTCTTATTCTTCTGCATTAGTTAGCTTGTATGAATTACCAGGATAAACAGCTGAGATCACATACGGACCCTCCCAATTAGGTTGAAATTTGGAGTGGGGACCGCCCGGTTTAACGAATATTTCTTTAAGCACAACCTCACCGACTTCAAATTTTCTCTCTACCACCCTCTTCTGATAAAATCTTTTAAGTCTATTCTGATAAGATCTAGCATGTTCGACAGTGGCCAGCCTCCTTTCGTCCAAGAGTTCGAGTTGCGCGAGAAGAGAATCTCGGCGTTCATCCATCAGGATGTCTCGATCGATCTGGACTCAAAGGGAAGGAATGAATACTTCATATGGGACTACCGCCTCCATCACAAATGCCAAGGCATAGGGAGTTTGACCCGTTGGGGTTCGAATAGAAGTGCGGTAGGCCCATAGAGCATCAACTAACTTATCCGGCCAGTCTGCGAACTTTCTAGACTTACATGTTTTCTTGATGATTTTTATCAGAGTTTTATTCGTGGCTTCCATTTGACCATTGCCTTAAAGATAATATGGAGATGAATGATGCAATTTGATGCAATACCTATTGCAAAGGTCGTGCAGCTCCTGAGAGATGAATTGTGGTCTGTTGTTGGTGATGATGTCGCCTAGGATCCCAAATCTGGCAATGATGTTGCATTTGATGAAGGCGCAGACTGTTGATGCCTTGATCTCCATGTATGCTTCTGCTTCTACCCACTTGGTGAAGTACTATGTTGCCGTTAGGATGAAATATTTGGTTTTGTTTGTGGAGTTTGGGTCACCAAGGGGTCCAATAACATCGAAAGCCCACATAGCGAAAGGCCATAGGGCAAGAATTGGGTGAAGGGAAGATGCGGGAGAGTGGATCTTGTCAGCGTGAAGTTGACATTGATGATAGTGCCAGACAAAGATTGAGCAATCTTCTTCTAGAGTAGGTCAATAATACCCTTGCCTGATGATCTTCTTGGTGAGGGCTTGAGCATTTACATGGCCTCTATATGCTTAGGAATGTGCTTATTTTAGCACCAGTTCAGCCTCTTCTTCATCTATGCATCTTAATAGAATGTCGGCCAAGTTCCTTTTGTAAAGCACTCCACCTAAAATGGTGTATCTTTGGGAGACCCTCCTGATAGCCTTCTTCTCTTCAGTGGTTGACCTTGCTGGATATGTCTGATCCTGACAGTAATTCGCAATCTCATAATATCATGGTTTCTCACCTTCTTCTAATTCTTCCAGCTCAACCAAAGACACTTCCTCCTTTTGCTCATTGTATTCCTTCCTTTCAAAACCTTCAAGAATTGTGCATCTTCTATTGTCGGAATGGTACGTCGGAGGACATAGATCGTCCTAACATGTCTGCCTAGCGGGATAGATAGTGAAGATGCCAGAGAGGCGAGAGAAACAACTAGAATATTTTGAGCACGAGGAACATGAATGAATTCGACTTTGAAGAACAACTTGATGTAACAGGCAGTGAGTTCTTGGTACGGTCTGAGCCCAGGATGAGATGTACTCTATTTGGCAAGCACTTGGCAGAGAATCAACTGACTATCACCGATCACCCTTAGTTTGGTGGCACCATAGGAGTGAGCGGCCTCCAGTCTGGCCAGCAAGACTTCATACTCAGCTATATTGTTTGTTGCTGGAAAGTGGAGCTGAAAAGCCTGCGAGATGGTGACACCTTCGGGTGACAGAAGAACAATCCCTATCCCTCTACCCTGAGAGTTTAATGCCCCCATCAAAATATAAAGTCCATAGATTGGAATATCGAATGGATATCAATTCTTCATCGGGGAATTCTGATTGGATAGGGTCAAATATTGGGATAGGATGATGGGCGAGGTGTTCAGCAAACGCATATCCCTTGATCGCCTTCTGTTGGATATAGGTGATGTCAAATTGAGAAAGAAAGCTCAGCCTACGTGCCAACCGGTCAGTCAGGATAGATTTTTTCAAGCAGAAACTTGATGAGATTCATGCGAGCAATGATATTAACCTCGTGTGCTAGAAAGTAGTGCTTAAGCTTTTGAATCACCCAAACCAACGCGGCACATATTTTCTCCATGGTTGTGTACTTCTGCTCATAAGGATCAAAGATCTTAGACACACAGTATGTAGCTCGCTCTTTCCCTTCATCATCTAACTGTGTCAATACTGCTCCAAGGGATCCTTCCAAACCCGAGACATATAAGATAAATGGTTTGCCTGGAACTGGGGGTTTAAGCACAGGTGGGCTTGACAGGTACTTCTTTAGACCATCAAATGCCTCCTGACATCTCGAATCCCATCTAAACTCGGCCTTCGCTTTGGTTAACTCATAGAAAGGTTTGCACCTTTGAGAATGTTGTGAGACAAATCGACAAATAAATTGTAGCCTACCAATTAACCCTCTCAGTTCTTTTAAATTCTTTGATGGAGGCATATTAATGATGGTCTTGGCCTTGTTGGGATCGATCTCAATGCCTCTTTTGCTGAAGATGAACCCAAGTAGCTTTCCAGATGACACTTCAAACACACACTTCTTGGGGTCCATTTTAAGCTTATATTCCCTGGCCCGCTGCAAAACCCTTTTTAACACCTTAGCATGCTCATCTTGGGTCCAAGATTTAACCACCAGATCATCCACATACACCTCTACAAATTTATGCATCATATCATGAAATATTTCTACCATGGCCCTTTGATAAGTTGCTCCGACATTCTTAATTCAAAAGGCATGACGACATAGCAATAAATTCTCCAAGGTGTAGTGAATGAGGTCTTCTCTTGATCCTCTTCTGCTAATCGGATTTGATTATACCCTAAACATCCCTCCATGAATGATAGGGTTTCATATCCAACTGTGTTATCAAAAAGGACATCAATATGAGGAAGGGGGAAATCATCTTTTGAACACGCTCGATTCAAGTCCCTGAAGTCAATGCAAATTCAAACTTTTCCATTCTTCTTCATGACTGGGACTATATTTGCCACCCATTACAGATAAATGATGACTCTATTGAATTTTTCTTGGTGTAGCTTATCGACCTCTTCCTTCATCTTTAATGCTATGTCTGGGTGGAATCTTATTAACTTTTTCTTGACCGGGGTAGCTTCGGGTTTTAAAGTTAATCGATGCTCTATCAATGAATTGTCTAACCCTGACATATCTTCATATGTCCAAAAAAATGTGTCCTTGTATTCTTGTAGTTCCCCCATTAGATTCTGTTCTTCCATAGGGGTGAGGTTGGCACTGATGAGGTTGTTATTAGGATCTTCCGGTGTTCCAAGATTGAGTTCTTTAGTTGGTTCATCCACCGTGGCTGATGGTTCCTCGAATCTCTTTAATCTGGATGCGTAAGCATTAGCCAAATCCTCTTCTTCGTCCTCGATGTCAAGATCCTTTTCCAACACAACCTCATAGACCCCTAAAGTTTGATCAATGTTGTCATTCTCCTCATATCGTATTTCATCCAACTGGATTGCATTTTCTAGATACTCCGGTAGCTTGGCATATCGTATGTTTTCTTAGCTAATTGTTGCAGATATCTTTTTGGAACTCTTTTACATCTGATTTTTGTTTTGTCAGAAACTAGTCCTAAAGAAGAAGATGAGGGCAGAAGAAATGAGGAAGAAGAAGTGGAGGGAGTGGAATTTACTGATGGAGGTGAAGGGCAAAGGAGGTCAATCAAAGACCGGGTGGTCTCCCGGATTGGGTCATCCTTCGAAGCGAGTTGGGAGGTCTCTTCGATTGAGACTTGGGTTGAGGACAGGACATTTTTTTTATCTTTTTAGGGAGCACTAAACATGAACACAGAATGGGTTCGGCCGGTTGTGGTTTCCGGTGTGGACTGGGATATCGACAGGGAAGGAAACAAGTTGAGCAAAGAGGGATAGAGAGAGCGTTCATTCTTGCTACCTGGTAAATTTGATGGTGAACTTGTTGAGAGAGGATTTGTTAGATCTGTGGAGGTGGCAATAGGTGAATGCCCCTTATTCTGATCGCCAGAAGGCTCGCTACGAAATGATTCACCACTCAGCCCTTTTTCGGAGAACAACCATGATATGTCGAGACATGGCTCATCCTTTAGGCTGTCAATCTTATTTTTCTTTGCCTGTTCTTGGGGTTCTCGATATTCAATCATTTGTATTGTCTCCCTCTTGGCAAAGAACTTGCGCAAACACCCTTTGAAGTATTTTTGACTGATTTTCTGGCCATTATCACATGTCCCATCGTATCCTACCCCACTTCTTGACGTTGTCTTTACTAGCTGGATAGGTTCTACAATGCCTTGCAATTCTTTTCCCAATCCTCAGCCTTCTTGATATCCCAAATTTTTCATCATGCACCATCCAAGGGTCTTGGTAGCGTCCTTCTTTCTTTTCCAGACTTGCTTGGGCTGCCTTCCATCCTCTGGTAGGTCAAGGATCGTGAAGACCAGTTGATTTGGCAAGCCAGGAGGGAGAGGAACCAGGCAATCCACAAGCATACTTACCACTTTAATGAATTGACTCTTGAAGGGAAACTTGATGCACTGATGATTGGTTGAGGACACGGCCTCTAGTGCCTCGAGGTAAGGCCTTCCTAAGATAGCTTTGTAGGTTGGGTCCATGTCCAGGATGTGGAAGTCAACGGTAACAACCCGAGGTACGAGCTTGACTTCGAACGTAACCATGCCATGGGCGGGTCTCTTTGAATTATCATATGTTGTTACAGTGATTTGTGATGGCCGAACCTCCTCTTCTAGGATTCCACACAATTGCAGCATTTATGGTGGTAATGGAAGCACCGATATCAACTAAACAAGACTTGACGTCCATTCCGTTGATGCTGACAATGATGCAAAGTGCATACTTTCTTGCTTTTGGTTCGGCCAACTCTTCTTTGGTGAAAGTGAGGGCAGGGTGTTCACTTCTCGGAGTCAAGACTGATGCGATCTTTTCAGGGGAGAGGGTTTCATTGACCATCACTCGCTGTAGATACTGTTGAAGAACTTCCTGGTGAACCTTGGACCACTTGATCAGTTCCAGGATAGAAATTCGTGCAAGGGTTTTGTCGAGGTGCTTCAACAAGTTGTAAGATGTTCTTGGCACTGGCTCTTTTGGGTGTTCTTCTTCCTCTTCTTGTGACCGTCCCGGTTGACTAGTGTGGGGAAAAACCCTTTGAAACATGTGCCCACTCCTAAGCACCAGGGCAAGCTGAGGGGCTATGTTTGGTGTAGTAGAGGTGGATGAAAGGTTAGGTCGAATGATGGGAGGCCTCGGTAGGGGAGTAGTGATGATGGTTCGGGTTGTACGGGTGCAGGTAGGTTGTGATGGCATGGTTGTACGAGGTGGTACGATGATGGGTCCTAATGGTGATGGTGTTTGTGGTGGCTTAATTGGACAGATCAGGGTCCGACCCGGCTGGAGTTGTATGGCTGGCGGCATTATGATAGGTTGTGACAAGGTGCGAATGACTGGTGGTTGGCTTCTTCTGGTGGGTATGGCTCGTGGTATGGAGTGAATGGTTCGGTTAACGTGGTTTGGAGGGTTGATGTTTATGAAGGAAGTAGGTCCCTCGATTTACCAATTTTGGCCTCTATCGCGGGGTTCATTAGTAGAGGTTAGAATGGGATTACCTCTTTGATTTTCTGGTACTATTGTGGGCGCATGCGTTGGTAACAGGTTCTGAATGATCCCCAGACCAGATTCTTGTTGCTACTATTTTTGGGCTGGTGCCTGCTGCTGCTGAGGCTGGTTCTTTACTACCTTGATGTACTCGCCCATCTGACCCCAGTCAATGTTTCCCTACTCGTGGAGGTCATGGATATAACCCTTAAACTGAAAACAATTCTCCACTGTGTGTCCCGGGTATCTGTGGTATAAGCAATATTTATTTGTATTGGCATTCTGTGGCAATTCCAGCTTTTCTCTTGGCAATGAAATCTGCCACGCCTCCATAAGAGCATTGAAAATATCAGTGAGAGAGTACTGTAATGGAGGATAATAGTTTCTTCTAGGCCCTGTTCTTCGCGGCGCATAGGTGGCGGGGGGAGGTGCCTGGATATAAGCGGTTGGTTGGCGTGATGGTTGAGGTGCAAAGGTTTGCATGGCCAACTGTCGGGGTTGTTGGTGGACTAGTGTCTGTGTTGGTTGTTGGGGATGTTGATTTGGTATTTGGTGTCGGAAAGGTTGGGGTTGGATCTGAGGGCGAGGTGCTGGTTGGGCTTGGTGAGAGTTTCTGTATTGGGGGTTTCTGTACTATTGTTGGTGGTTGTTGGGCGGGTTTCCTATGATGTTGACATGTTCGTTGGTTACCACGCCTTCGGTTACAGGCCCAGTGGTAGTGGTGTTGTCTTTTTGGTGACTCGGGGCAAAGGGTCGAAGAGGTTCATGATGGGAGAGTCTCGGAGTTGTGTTTGGATGTACCGTGCTCTCTCGTAGAGTTTGCTCATGGTGATAGGGTGATTCAATGTCAGTACATTCTTTAGAGCTGGAGTGGCGTTAGTGATGATCATTTTGACCCGTTCTGATTCTGATAATGCATTTGTCAACCTCTCTACCATTGCTCTCCATCTGTCAGCATACCTTATGAAATCCTCATCATTTCTTATCTTTTTAGCCATGAGATCTATGATTGAATACGTACGTCCAACTCAATCTTCATATTTTTGCAAGAATTTTGCTTTAATAGTTTCAAAGTTGTTGGCTTCTAAAGGGTCAAGTGAATAGAACCATTCTAATGTGAAGCCTTCCAGTAATCATCTAAATAGATATGCAAGGGCTTTTTGATCGTTTTGCCACATGACAGATTCATAAAGGAAGTCTTTGATGTGAATGAAAGGATTCCCGCTTCCATTATATCGGCGGTAGATGGGCATTTCGGAAGGGGGGAGGTGGAATACGGGGAGAGAGGGGAGAGATATCTCAAGGAGAGCCTTTGTGTCGATCAACCGCTTGAGTTATCGATATTGTTCATCCATTTGGTTGATTTTGTTTATCACCAATTGATCAACGGAGGATTCACGAGCAAGAAAGGGGGGAGAACAGTTGTTTGATTTATCGACATGACCATTATATAGGCTGAAGCGGCCGAGCAAGAAGGGTGTATCGGGTGGTGCATTTACGGGTGGGCTTGATTGAAGTGTGCAGAAGTGTAGACCGGTGGCCTGAGTGATGTGGTGTTATTCGGGTCCGGGTGGTTCAAGATAGCCACCAGATGGGGTGAGTTTGGAATCAGGGGTCCGTTGTGAGATTGGCCTAGTACTGGTGCACCGGGTTGGTCAGTTGCCAATTGGGGGTAGATGCGGTGGCCATCTTCGGCATGGGTGTGATTGGCGGGCGATTTTCCCTTCAAGATGGCTTAGATGGCTTGTAGTTGAGTTGGGTCGGCATGAGCAAATGCCTCCCACAGAGAATCTTGGTGGAGTCGAGGTGAACTGGTTTCAGGAAGAATTTCAGGTTCATTAGCGGCACATACGGCATCCAGGGGGAGGTAGGATTGATCATACTCCCGCTGTAGCGGCTCGTATCCTTGGTCCATCATCCCGATGACTCGCCCTGATCTCAAGTTCATAAACACGAAGAAAAAGATGAAGAGCAAAAGCACATAGAACCTCTTTTTCTTTCTTTTGATTTCCTTTTTGGTTTTTTTTTGGGTTTTGAATTTTTGGTTGGACAAACAAGTTATCAAGAAAATTATACTCAAGCAAAGAATTTCTTTTTGTTTTTGTTAAGTGTTTTCAAAAACAAATTTGATTTTCAATTTTGATTTGCAAACAAGTAATGGCATAGACTTGAAATGATTACCACAATTTTTTTATGTTTCAATCTTAAATTAGTGGCTTGTTAAGAGAAATAATGTCCACTCGAATAAATGGGTAGGACCCTATGCTCTCACAATGCCGAGCAATCTAAGATTGTCACTCTTTTCACAACGATAGGTGATAGGTACTCCGGATTTTGGGATAAAATGGTACAACCAGCCAAATTAGTGAAGAGGGAATCCTTCACGTCTGGGGACTTACGGAGGCCTTGGTGGAAGCTACCTAGTCCTTCCGAGAGGGAATCCCCAGAGGAGGAGTTGGCAACCACCAAGAGGGGTGTTTGGATGTGTGGGGCTTTGGGAGGAGAGAGCCTCCTTTCTCGGATGACCTAAAGGATTCAAAGAAACCCCAATGCAAACTAAATGCAAGTGAAATGTCAAGAAGTAAGAAGCAAACAAGAAGAAAGTAGCATACAATGAACAATGAAATGTTGTAGCAAATAAGTAAACAAGACAATGATATTAAGTCAAACTAGGGTGAAAGCAAGTACTAATTTAACTAAAGATGCTTAGGAAAGAAATTAGACTTTGAGGAAAATAGGCAAAGATACTTAACAAGATAATCCTTAAGATGCAAAGTTGAAGCAAGTTGATAAACAAGTCTAAAAATCAGATTGTGCTTTTAAAAAGGACCAATGGAAAGCAAGTAAACCGAAAGAAACTAAATGATGTTCAAAGGAAGCCAGTGAGCGAGCAAGCAAGCAAGTAGAGACACAAGGAAGATGTAATAACTCAAGCAAGAATTAGAGTGAATATGAGCATGTTGGACATTCTTTTGAAGGGATGAGAAGAGCTCACTAAGGCAAGGTTGTCTCACCGTGGTCGCCAAAAGGTGTGAGCACCCGAAACGGGACGGTGATGGCGGTAACTTCTTGGAACGAAGAGTTAGTGGTGATGTGGTTGCCAGAAGTCGAAGACTCCAAAATATGGTTAGATATAAAGTAAATGGAATAAAAAGCAAGCTTGACTGTCGTACCTTTTGGAATGGGGGGGAGATTGCTAGGTTATAACTTCTCCTCTCTCGGCCGGCCAAAATAAGAGAGCTTTAGTGAGCTCTTTGTTTCCGATCATGTCGAAGCTTCGCCTCAGTCTGGTTCACCTAAGAATGTCCTATGGAAGAACATTAAAATAAGTAAAAGATCATTAACTCTGGCGAGAGTATATCATCATGCTTGATATGGATCTTGAACATGTAAAAGGGGATGAGCTAACCGGATTGGGACGAAATACCAACCCCTATTTTTGGTAGGTTTTTAAATATATGAGAGGTGCAAAATGACCTAATGCATGCAAAATGAAGTGACGAGAGATTTTAAGATGAAAACAAAGAACAAAAAATCCAATCGGACGGGTGATCGGACTCCGAAAAATGCAAAATCGGCTTCTGCCCCTGCTAGTGCCCTGTATATGGGGCACCAACTACAAGTGCCCCCTTTATGGGGCGCGTTGATCAAGGTCAACACACCCTGCTTATGGGGCACTAGGTCTGGCTCGGGCAGATTTTCTTCCCCTCTTCGCTTTGCTGCCTCGGAGTGCCAGATGGCTTCCAAGATGAAGTGGAAGCTCCTCCTTGTAGTCAATATGCAAATGAAGCTTGTGGTAGGGGGGTTCGGACGCTGGATGGGAAGGAAATAGTAGGTAGAGGCCTTCAAAGCTGAAGAAAAAAACATGCTTCTGGATGACAGAAACAACAAATTTTTGGGCTTTTGGAGAGGCGAATTTGGATCAGTTTGAAGGCTTATGGGTGGCAAAGGGCTTGAAAACGTAGTGTTGGATGAGCTCTAGGATGGCACGAAGTTGGAACCTTCTCAAAGCTTTAAATGGTTACCTATTTATAGCTAAAAAGTGGGCACTTTGTTCAAAATTGAAAACCTGTTCCACGCGGCAAAGCGCCCTATATATGGAGTGCTAGCATCATGAGCCGTGTCAATTCGATAAGACGAGTCCCGGTGAGTGGTCAAATCAGCCGGTCAAGTCGATTCGACCAGGTGCCAGGTGCCCCATTTATAGGGCGCCTGGTGCTCTATAAGTAGGGCGCTTGGTGCCCTATAAGCAGGGCGCCAGGTGACCTATATACAGGGTGCCTGGTGCCCTATATATAGGGCACTTTGACCTTGCTCAATGCTCTATCGATCTTCTTCGAAATGTGCCAAAAAACTTGATTTTTCTGAAAGACTCGATTCCCTTGAAAGGTTATTCAAATATTCTTCATGAAAACAAAAATTTAAGCTCTTCACACATCTCTCCACAATTTTATATCATTGGCTAGTTTATATTTTCTTTTAATATATATTTTTATTATGAAGGTATATGACAACTTATTGTGCAATCAAATAATTCGTTTAAGAAGCTTAAACTCTCCGTTTTAGTATGAACTCGGTTATAAATTTTAATTCAAACTCAAAGTTTATGTTATAACTAAGCTTGATTTCTACTTATTTAATACATTTAAAGGTATTAGTACCCCTAATTTAATACTAAATGATATTTAATTGAATAACTAATCAAATAATATTTTTATTTTTGATGATGAAGGCGACAACGATCATAATAAGAATTTTAAAGTGTTCGATCCAAATTAATTAAAGGTGTAATTGAATTAGTGGTATAAGTTAGACTCAAGTCTCAAATTAACTAATCGTTAGTCTTGCCGATCTATGAGCAAGGTGTTTGTTCAAGTTTGACTCATTATCAGAAGTCGAGATTTATTCACATGTATAAACAAATTAAGTTTGTTTATTTGACGTAATGAATGACTCAAGGCACATTTTTTGGAGTGAGTGGGTGCAAGTAATTATTATACTTGTAGAATATATATTACCTGTTCACAAACATTTCCGTGTGAACGTTACGTTGACAAATAAGTTTAATCATCTTACGCTTCCGTCGATAGCCATATTACTTTTACGCACCTCATGCATGTATACCAATTAATTTTGAAATTAATCGTGATATTATGCTTCAGTGGATAGCCATATTAATTACTTCCGAACTGGTTTATAAAAATTAAATTAAAATTAAACTCAACTGAAACATGATTTAAAGTTTTAAACTTATCTAATATAATATTATATGATTAATCTAGGTGTTTTCCTGAAATTTGTTGGCGAGACGGCACTGAGTGCTTATACGTACACTAGCTGGCTCGTTAAGCATGCCCACGACAATTTTCTATTCATGGCCGAAAAATCAGGCAGGCCTGATTACCTCTCTACAGATGTGGAGACGTGGCGGGTGAGGGAGAAGAAGACACGCCGCTGGCTCGGGGGTAGACTGGAGCCCGATCGGCAGAGGAAGAAGGAATAAAGGCGTCCGACACCGGCGGGACCAGATTCTCTGTATACTCGGGTGTGCACCCCTGTGCACACCGTAGTCTTCGGTCCATTTATTTGCATGAACAGTTGACCTATCAAATCGAAAACGCCGTTTGAGAGAAAAATAAAGTAAGTTGTTGTAAAAAAAATAAAAAACAAAAATAAAATATATTTTATCATATGAATTTTAGTATTTCATATATTTTTTAAATTGTTTATGTTATGAATCATAATATTTAGATTAACATGCATATATGCTGCTTTTAATTTGTTAGTTATAGACAGTCAACTTTAGATCCATGTTTAAGATAATTAATTTCTGTGTATACAATTATTCTATAAAATAATATTTTCTCTCTACTTTTTAAAAATATAAAATTTCTAATTATTTAAAGTTTGATCTTAATTTGAAAATAAAATTAATTTATTCATATACTAATTTTATAGAATAATTAATTTGAAGATAAATTTAATTTATCTATGTATTAATTTTAATTATTTATGAGAAAGAGACAGAGATTAAAGACGATAACAATGATAAGATATAACTGTGAATGTGTTAATATTTTTATTCTTTTTAGTTTTTTACAATGCCGTCTCCATTTCTCTTTATTTATTTATTTTATCAGTATTATTTTTCTTTCAAACGAATGTTTTTCAATTTGAGTGTTCACACAAGTACGTGGACCAATGACCATGCGATGTGTATAGGGGTGCACATTGGAGTGTACAGAGGATCCGGTCTCGACACTAGGGGCGGCAATGGGGCGGGCTGACCCGCGGGCCTTCGGGCCGAGCCAAATGTGGACCTAATATCGGGCCATCGACTTGGGCCCGCGGGCTTACAGCGGGTTCTGTTCGGGTGAAGCGCGGGCTGATGTCGCCAGTTCGCCTAGGGCGTGGGCGAGCGCCGAGCGGCCGCCAGTCTCCTTCTCCTCCCCCCTCTTTGTCCATTGATTTCCGGCTGTAGCTGCAGAGCTCGAGGTCGGTCGGCCTCATCTGGAAGCGTGGAAGGCAAAGACGAGATTCTCCATTTCGCCTCCATTTCAACCGGGCGCCAGTCTCCTTCTCCTCCCCCCTCTTGGTCCATTGATTTCCGGCTGTAGCTGCAGAGCTCGAGGTCGGTCGGCCTCGTCTAGAAGCGTGGAAGGCAGAGACGAGATTCTCCATTTCGCCTCCATTTCAACCGGGCGCTAGTCTCCTTCTCCTCCCCCTATTTGTCCATTGATTTTCGGCTGTAGCTGTGGAGCCCCTGCTCAGCGAGTAGTATCTGTAAGGAATCGTCCATTAAAATTTGGTGCAGCGGAAGCGACGATTCCTATGAGTTCCTTTAGAATCCGTTTCAATCAGAACCGAACGACGAAAATCGAAAACCGATCAAATCGGGTTCGAATATACCTGATAGGGAATCATATAATCCCATGGAGAGGAAGGAGATGAGCTTCGTAAGCTCTACAAACCGTTCAAGCGTCCGGTCTCCAGCAGTATCCACACGAACTTCATCCACAACAGGTTCTCCCTTCGCACCGGCGTCGAGAACTCTTCCTGAACGGAGCTCCATCGACCATGGACACCTTCTTGAGAGAGGAGGAGGTAGGGAGGAGGCTTGGGACGTGGTTTTCACCCTTGGCTTGATTGGGTTTTGCTGAAACCATTATGGGGTGTTTGGTTGCGTGATAATGAAGGTTTTTGTTTTAATTTTTAAAAATTGTAAGAAAACTTGTTAAAAGAGGTGTTTGGTAACCATGACAATTTTAAATTTTAAAAGTGATTTTCTTCTTAAACAAAAAAGAGGGTCTCACCTCTTTCTTTTTTCTTGTGGTCCCCCACTTTGTTTGGTCATGTGTGGTAGTTACTCTTTTTTATAATCACATCCCTCCAAACATGATAATTTTATGTCATGAGTTGGTCCACTTTTTATTTTAATACAATTTTTTATCATGAAAGTGTACAAAAAATTATCATGCAACCAAACACCCCATTAGTATTTATAGAGAATTATGAAATTTTTCATAAAAACCCAAAATCTCTATAAATTACACCCTTGCCCCTGTACTTGTGGATAAATCCTTTTGTGTGTGACCCACTAGGCCCAATAACCTATTTGGTTGAGGCCTAAATAAAATAGAACAATTCTATTTAATTTAATTAAATCTATTATCCGATAACAGATTAATCGACCTACCGATCATGAAGGATACAAGCCACATCCCATGATCCCAAATGGCTATGGGGATAATCTCATCTCCATTGAGCTTTTCCATCATCAGTTACCACATGGATATAAACCCTCATCCATCCAATGTCCCGGTCGGAAAGGAGTACGGCATCGACTGTCAACTCCTTAGTGTACCGACTCTATAGGATCATGTACTCGGAATTGGATCAATTAGAAAACTCCTTCTCCAATTATCCTATCTACCTTGTCCAGGGATTTAGAGTACTATCCCATAGGACATTCACTCTCACTTACCGAGAGTTGACGATCCCTTGTTGTCCGCTCAATTGCCTCCATCGGATTTTTCTTGTATCCGATCCATCGCTATATAGGACCATCTAAATTGTGATCCATAAGTCAATGGTCAAAGCACAAGTTCCACCCAACAAGGCATCTTTGGTGACTCAGGTCAAAGGTCCAACCATGCAACCGTGATGACAGAAAACCCTGATAGACAGTTCGGTAAGATACCATTCAGGGTTTCTAATTCGGTCAGTTCAGTGAACTCATTCAACTAATGAGCACCTGTATGTGTATCTCAGTGTCTCCACACTAATAACCAATGAGATCGATCATCCTCATCACATGAGAAGTCATCACATACACTAGTCTATCCGGATCCTTGATGTCCCGTCTCAAGTATCCTATGACTAGGAACATTTAGATCAAATACCTCTAGATGATCAATCTCATTATCATGATCTCATCATGATTTAATCATCATTGTATTTGATCAAGGACTTCATTATGATATTCATATCTAATAAGAGCTTATAATGAAGATTTGCCTGATTAATTGAATGAGATATTTCTAGAAATGTCGAATCATATCATATATGATTGGCTTGTAGAGCATACATTTTTATCAGTATCACTATGGATGAAGGATGACATGAAAAGGCAGATTTTTTTGCCGCAGATTACCCGCTGTTGATAGTCGTCACGCCACATCCGCCGGTGCCGGCGCTGGAAAGATGACCCTTCTCCCGTGCGTCTTCGGTCTATTTTCCTTGCAAAAGCTAACCACGCTGCTTAGAAGCAAGGCTCAAGGCCGTGACAATTCCTGATCCTCCGGGGAAAGGTAACATTTCATGTTTCCTGCGTCTCTCCCGCACTCCTCATCTGTGCACGGAAATCGCACCTCAGTGTTGGTTTTCAGGTCCCCCAGTTCGTGTTGGAGTTTTCAGTGTTCCTTCTTCTCGTCCCCCTTTCTCTTTTGCTAATCAACTCCGTCTTGTAGTTGTTGCTTGTTGGGGGTAGGAATCTCAGATGCCGTAAGGGGTGGAAGAGAGGCCTGTCGTCCTTCATCCTGATTGTACGTTATGGATTGACATTTTTTTAGAAATCAACTGAGGTTGATCATCGGTAAGTACCTGATAGGCATTTATTTTGATTAAATACTTTCAGTTATTGTGAAATTTAAGTTTATTCTTGTTCCCATGGAAAGAATTTTCCTCTCCCCATTAGTCATTGACTGGATATGCTGATTAGAGACATTGCTTTATCCAGTACGTAAAAGTGCATAATTAAATGCTCAATTTAAGAGAAACTGGTGAAATCCGCTATTTTACTTTAAGGGTTTTTTTAATGTACTAAAACCATCTACATGTTGATTATGCTAATTTCATTTAACTACTATTTCTTTTATCTTCATATAGGAAACTTTGTCCAGATTTATTTTAGCTACAATTTGTTTAAAGGGGCACTAAATTAAGATGTCAGACTTAAATATGAATGATTGTATATGTGAAGAAACATCCACCCAAGCAACTGGTTCACGAAAACGTTCTAGGGAGCCAAAATCAAAAGTATGGAAGTACTTTCCTAAATTATCTGATGATGATGGACAAAAAGCATAGTGTAATGCATGCAAAGTTATATTTTCTGCAAATCCTAGATCAGGGACAAGTCATTTGACTAGACATGTGCAAATTTCATGTTCAATTCTTGGTGGTGAAAAGAACCAACCATTAGTTTCTCCGAGCACTGCAATGTTTCAAGAAGGTGAAAGTTCTTCTAATTGGAGATTTGATCCAGACATTTGTAGATATGAATTAGCCAGAGCGATTATATTACATGAGTTTCCTTTTTCAGTCGTGGACTATGATGGAGTTCGTAGATTTGTGAGAAGTTTAAATCCAAAATTTAAGATGGTAACCAGGAACACTATCAGAGATGATTGTTTGAAAATATACAAAGCTGAAAAGTTGACACTTAAAGAATTCTTGCAGTCATCTTGTATTAGTTTATCACTTACATCTGATATGTAGACATCTAACCAAGACATCAGCTATTTGTCTATTACTGCACATTTCATTAACAATGATTGGAGATTGCATAAAAAGATTTTAAATTTTTCAATGGTTGAAACACCACATCCAGCACGTCTTGGCAGGTAAAATTTGGAACTGTATAAAAGATTGGGGTCTTGAGTTAAATATCTTAAGTATCACATTAGATAATGCTTCAGTTAATGATGCATGCATTCCACTTCTCACTTCAAATATCATGGAGCATAAAAAGATGATCCTTGATGGAAAATTTTTTCATGTAAGATGTGCTTCTCATGTTCTTAATTTGGTTGTCCAAGATGGATTGAATGTTATTGGAAGTGTCATTCGTAATGTTCGGGCAAGTGTTCGACATGTAAAGGGTTCTCCATCACGTCGTCATACATTTGAGAAGTGTATTGAGGATGCTTAATTATTATTTGAAAGATGGGTGTGTTTAGATGTTCCAACACGTTGGAACTCTACATATGATATGCTTGATATAGCTATCCAATACAAAAAAGCTTTCTCTTATTTGGATTTGTATGATCCAAACTATCATTATGCACCTACGGTAGAAGAGTGGAAAAATGCTGAAATTGTATGTAATTTCTTGAAAAAATTTTATAATGCAACTAATGTGGTTTCTGGAGTGAAATACCCGACAGCGAATATGTATTTTCAAGAAATGTTCAAGGTGAAATTATTATTGGATAGTAAAGTGTCAAGTCCATATGAATTTATTCATGCAATGACAGAGAGAATGAAGTTGAAATTTAACAAATATTGGAAAGATTGTGATTTGGTGTTAACTATTCCTGTTATACTTGATCCACGTTATAAGATGCAATTTTCTGAGTTCTGTTTTCCGGTATTATATGGAAACGAGGCACAAATGTATGTTACACAATTGAATGAGGCTATTCGAACATTATTTGATGAATATCAAGTTTCTTTTCCATGAGAGCGAGATTCATCTATAAGTGAGACAATTGAGTCTACTTCTTCGAGTAATATTGTAGAGAAATTTGATATGGATATTTTAAACGGATGGAGCCATTTTTTATTAGAGAAAGCAAGACAATGCAAAAAGACAGAGTTAGATGAATATCTTGAGGAAAATATGCTTCATACAGAGTCTAATTTCGATATACTTGATTGGTGGTCAGCTAGGAGATCAATGTATCCAACTCTTTCAAGGATGGCACGCGATATTTTATCTATTCCAGCTTCAACTGTTGCATCTGAGTCAGCTTTTAGTACAGGACGAAGAATCTTGTCTGATTTTCGTAGTTCATTACTTCCAGAAACGGTTGAGGCATTGATATGTACCCAAGATTGGTTAAGAAATGTTGTTAAAGGTATTCATATAGTTTCATTTATCATATTTTATTTGTTTGTTATTTTAAAGAAGAATGATTAAAAATTTTATTTTTTGAATACTAGGGTTAATTTCTACGGAGACGGTTAGCGATATTTTCATTGTTCCAGATCCAGATAAATTATGATTAGGTAAATAAATATGTCACATTTCAATATCTTAACTCTTAAGATGTTGTAGTTGCACTTTTAGTCGCTCTACCTGATCCCTTAAACTTAATTTATTTAATTCCTTTTATTTCATTTTTGTAGTTAAACTGCTAGAAGTTCATCTTACTTTTTTATGGATTTTTTGGTTTTGGAAATGTACTTTTGGTGGGATCAATTTTACATCAGTGAAGATCTCCACTCAGCATTTTCAAACAAGTCTTCTGGCATCACTCTTTTGTGTTATTATATGAAAGTTATATCTGAGCTTTGGCCAATGGTCTGTCCTGGTAGGTATGTTGATTTTTATGCTTCAATAACCAGCGCTTTAACTACCTGGAGCAAAGCATATTTGATGAATGCTTTTGCATAGACTATATTGTTTTTGATAGGCTAGCTTTTTCTCTCCTGTGCAGCTTCGGGTGCTTGGTAGAGTGCAAGAGCAGCTTCTGCTTTGTTGATAGGCAGCCTTGGACTCTTTTCCATTTTGTTTCTTTGGTCCCTCTTGGACTCTTTTTCTTTTGCTTCTTCCGGAGGGGACAGTTTTTCAAATTAGAGAAATAGGTACCTACTACCTAACGTGTTGTCTTTGTTTATTGGCCGTTTGGGGATAGCATGCAGCAAGAGGAATCTGCATCAGCAATGAAAATTCAGGTTTAACTTGATCTGGATCAGGGAACCTCTTTTCAAGGAGACGGTTAGGGACCGGTGGAATCAAGACAACTAAGGTGAGCATTATTTTGACTTTGGCGGAAGGACGTTTGCTGTAAATGTTAATTAAAAAGTTTATATGAGTAAGTTTATTAAAGCTACATTATAAAGAGGAATTACCATATTATCAAATATTCTAATGAAGATGCATGTTTGGTTTATTTATCGGTAGCAGCTATGTGCTTATCTCTTAATCTTAGATGTTTCTGGTTATGCAGATCTACCATATTCATCAGCTGGCCATCTGTTTAGCATCACCCCTGCTATATATTTCCTTACCATTTATTCAGTTCCGAGATGTTTATGATGTCTAGAGATTATCCTGAAAAGTCTTTACTCATGTTCACTCTTCCCGAGCTCAGATCTGGTGACACTTAGTTGTTCCAGTTCTCCATCGCACTTGGACTCAACGTGCATTCATCAGATTGTAGCCTGGAACTTATGTTTAGCAGATCTTTATGGTCGGAGGGATTAAGAGATGGACAGAGGCTGGGAATCTCTCAGGTTACACATGAAATGTTTACTGAAATGATGCCATCGGTGAGTTCATATTCTTATTGATTAAGTGACCTCAGTAATGAACATTCCTCCACGTTATTTTCTCTGCTATTACCAATTGGGAATTATGGAAACTCCAGAGCATAGTTCTGAGGAGTATTAATCATTAACAATGAAGCCTCAGGATTATTGTTCCTGAATCTGAACTATATTGGAATGATAGTGTAACGTCCGCCAAATTTAAAAAAAAAATGAAAAACTCCCTCTCTCTCGAACCTTCTCCCCTCCACCGCCATTATCTCCCTCTTCTTCCTCTTCCTTTCCGTCGTCGTGCCGCCGTCATCAACACCGACTCACCGCCTCCCCTTCGCCGCCTTGTCGAACCGCCTCCCCACCTCTCGAATCTTCCCACTGCCTCTCTCTCCCGTTCCCCCCCCCATCCGCCCCATGGTCGCCGTCGCCACCGTGTGGACGCCTCTGCCGCCGTCGCCCCTCCTCCCTCCCTTCCTCCCCGTTTCTTCTTCTTCTTTCTCGCTGTCGACCATCGCCATCGTCGGGCACGTCACTAGGCACCGGCCCCCTACTCCGCGACCCCCCCTCTCTCTCTGTCTCTCACCTGGCTCTCATCGCCTCCCCGCCGTCGTCGTCTCCTCTCCACCGCGAGTTCACCGTCGCCAGCTACTTCCCCTCTCTTCTTCTTCCTCCTCCCCGCCTGCCGTCCGCGTCGCCGCCGCGCCCATTGCCGCCGTGCGGTCGCCGCCGTGCCCCCCCCTCCACTATGTTCTCTCTCTTTCTCCCTTCTCTCCCCCCCCCCGCGGGCGAATTAGCCGCGCACGCACAGCTTTGCGCGCGTGCCCGCGTGAGGGCCGGCAGCCGCTGCACCACCGGCGCATGCGGCTACGCCGCGGGGTGGGCGGCGCAGCGCCCCCCTCCAGCCTCTCTCTCCTCCCCCTCCCCCCCAGCCGCTCTCTCTCTCCCTCTCCTGCGTTTTCCCCTCCAGCGCCGCGTCCAGCCGGCGTCGCCCCCCGCCTCCGCCGCTCGCACCCCCTCTCTCCCGCTCTCCCTCCCTGTCTCTCTCCATTTTTCTCCCCCCCCCATGCGCACGCGCTCTATCTCTCCCTCCAACACTTTCTCTCACGCTCTCTCTCTCTCCCTATCGCTCTCTCACTCTCTCTCCCTCTCCCTCTCCCACTCTCTGTCTGTTCCTCTCTCTCCTCTGTGTGCATCCCCGCGGGAACGCGGCACCCCGCCGATGCCCCCTCTCTCCCTTTCTCTCTCCCCGTCTCTCTCTCTCTCTCTCTCTCTGTCTCTCTCTCTCTCTCTCTCTCTCTCTCTCTCCCGCACTCTTCTCGATCTCTCTCTCCTGCCTTTCTCTCGTTCTTCCCCCCCCCCCCTCGCCCATACGCTCTCTCTCTCCCGTCGGCTCTCTCTCTCTCTCACACACACTCTCTCTCTCCCCGTCGCTCTCCCTCTTCTCTCACCCCCTCTGTCTCTCTTTCCCTGTCTCGTGCTCTCTCTCACGTACTTCCCACCATTGCCCCACGTGACATAGCCGCTACCGTGACTGCCTCCGGTCGTCGTATGCCCCCTACTCTCCCACTCTCTGTTTCTCTCTGTTTTCAGGCCACCCGCACGCATGCTCGCACACTCGCAGTGTCCGCTGTGACCCCGTCGTCGTCGTCTCTCTCTCTCTCCTGTTGACCGTGCGTCCTCGGCCACGGCAGCCGTAGCCATAGTCAGCGTTGCTTTTTGGTTGATCCGCTAACGTGAACCTCTCATTTCTATTTCTTATTTTATTTTGGGATTAATATATATATTTGGAATCTATTAAAAGATTGATATTCTCCTAGTTAGTCATCATCGGTTGCCGTTACCGTTGCCGTTGTCGGTCCAAGCTCATCGTCCGGTTAGCTCCTTTTGGACTTGGGTTAATGGTTATCGACATTGAGGTAGGCATCCCAACTTTTCATAGCATCTCGATATTTTAATTAAAATGTTAAAATGTGTTTATTAGATAAATAGTTAGAAATTAATGATTAAGTGATAGTTTAATTATTTGATTGACTGTATGGATTTATTTAAATGTCATTCATGTCATCCATGTATAGTTTTAGCTATGTTCATGGCATGCATTAGATAGTGGTAATTATATTTGATCTTGTGTTAGTAATTATCAGAAGTTAGTTAGATAAGATCATGATTAAATGTATTGATTATATTAAATTATAAAAATAGAATTACAATTCTTTTATGATCATATTTATATCCGATCTATGTTATGAATGATCTCGATTTATTTAAGTTAATTGAGATAACTTTGGAATTGCTTGATAATGAAGGAATATGGTTGATTAACATTAATAGCTGCATATTCATGTAATATGTATCATTTTATGAATTGATATTAAATTGTGATCAATTAAAGTTAACCTGTATAATTATGTTGCATATTTCTGATTGGGTCAATTGCATGAATTGGAGTATAATTGAATTATTATTCCTGATTGGGTCTATTGCATGAATATTTGCATTAATTGAATGGTCTGCATGTGTCGACCTGATTGTGATTAATGGCATGATTATGATTAAGTGCATAATTTTGTGATTGAATAGAATATTGGCATGGTTTAATGATTTGGCTTTTGATTGAGTTACATTGCATAATTGGCTATTGAAATGGAATTGTCTGAGTAATTGTATGGCTTGCTTGTGAAATGTTATTGATGCTGTGATGCATATGATGTAATGTTTGCTCCTCCAGCCTATGATAGAATCGCCCGTGGGCAGCGGTGGAAATAGATTGATCCAGTGCATCCTTCAATCCCGGATACCGCGGTTTATCCTAAGTACGCCTCTGCCTAGACGTACTTTGGGATTTAGCTTACTATATGGTACTTCTTATATATATTTAGAGCTGGAGTGACGATCGCCAAGTATAGCATATGATCTACTCAGACAAATGGAATGGAAATGGTATTAAAGTATGCATAGTAGGCTCATGTAAGTCCAGGTGGCATGCATATAGAATAGATCAGTTGGTTAAGTGATAGATAGTTTGGTTCATGTAGAGTTAGGTTCATTCGGTTAATCGATTTTGGAAAGGACCCAAATAAATAATTGAATTATGATAATTAGTTTAGTGATTATGTACGCCAAAATAGACTTTTAACACCAATTATATTTGTTACCAAAAGAATCGGATTTGCTACTAAAACAAATTAACAGCCATACATAATTTGGCTACTATAAAGGCCGTCGCTAAAAATCTATAGTAGCCATTATTTTAAATTACTATTAAAGTAATATTTAGTAGCAATTTTAATTGCCTTTGTATATATTTAAAAATATCATTTTTTCACATCTTATTAGTCACAAAAAGAATTAACGACACTTGATTTGGCTACTGAAGATAGTAAAAGAAAACAATTCAAATAGCTACTATACATATTATGTTATAATGACAATCAAATTGGCTATTAAAGATACATACAATACCAATTTCATTTGCTATTAACGGTATTTTTTTATATACTACTATATCAAATGAAAAGAATTATTGATCACATAGTCCGCTATTAGCGACCAATACAAATGTTGCTAATGTTAATATTGATAACAATAAAAAATTTATTTTCTTCGTAATTAAATTAAACCTATTAGATTTCCATCTTCAATCTATATTAATTTGCACAATCACAATCTTATGTACTCATTCAAACAAATACAATCAAAAATGTTAATTTTTATCTTTACCCAAAGTACAGATTTAGTGAAAGAACATTTAATTTCTATCTCATGTACCCATGCATACACATACAATCAAACATATTAATTTGCATCTCTTCCTCTCATTACAATCAAGTACATGAAGCTATACAAATTCACTATGTATAAATTCACAAGAACACGATGTTGCTTTCAAACATTCTTAGTATCTCCTCCTTTTTCCTCCTCTAGAACCTCTCCCAATCCTCAACAATATAAGAAGAATCATCTGCCATAAATGAAGAATAATGAGTTAGTCTTCAGCATAAGATGTTGATAGACATGTCTAGAATATTTAAGTAATAAAATTTGATGCATCATATACTTAAAAAGTAATATTATTGAAAAACCTATTTGAATCCACACATGACTTGAAGAGTAATCTGCAAAATAATTTTCTTTTGCCCAAGATAGAAATTTTGTATTTGAAGAATTCATTTGTACACATGGACATAAGAATTTTTTAAGAACTTACATATCTCATTTCTTCATTCAATAGTAAATGCTAGTAATGCTGACTGAAGAAAAAGATAGTTTAATAGTAATGATTTATTAGTACATGCATTTGGCAAAATAATGGTAGCAAGTTGTACAGATAAAAGGAAATAGATACACAATAGAAGCATGTTGAGTTTTGTGCTTGATAACTGCTAATGCTTTCACATTAATGAATAAGAAACCAAAATTCTTAAGTAAATCCTACAAAATGAAATCATGCATGTGAAAATAAACATGATATGTATACAAGTAGAGGTAAGAAGACATACACTCCCTATTATGCATGGTGAGAAATCTCACCTTGATATATATCCTTGAAGAATATAGTTAACCTTGCTTTTTAATGAAAGACAAAAATAAATCGTCACCTTGCTTTGTTCCCATTGCTGATCTAAATTACCTCACTTGTGAAGTAACTTCCTTGCCATCTTCTTGACCACTTTCAAATGTACATTTTTGCTGCATAATGTAATAGAAGTGCATGATAATAGACAAAATTATAGCGTAACTTGAATTCCAAAGTTTATCCAAACACGTCCAAAACAAGAACTAAAAATTCCAAAGTTCATTCAAACATCTAATACAATGAGTTTAGATAGGAACTAAGAATTACAAAGTTCATCCAAACATATCCATAACTGAAATTGAAATGTAGTGTAACTTGAAGTTTCATCTGCTTTAAACAACATTGTTCGAAAAGCACCCCTCATGTGTAGTCTTTCAGTCCTCTACCCTGCTTACCTACAATAAAAAAGATAATCATTAGATAAATTTTATTTATTTATAAATAATAATCAAAATTTTTAGAATATACGTACAAGAGTAAATGGCCATGCAATACTTGTCCCAATTGCATCTCCAATTGTTTTAATATTCCCATATGGTCTTGGAAGAGGTTCATCATGTATTAATGCAACATATATGGCTATTTCCCAATATTCATATCCCAATTCACAACCTCCAACCTTTTTATTTGGATCTTTACATTCAATAGTTCCAAGAGCCACACCAACTTTTTTCACATTTTTTAAACAGACCGTGCTTCTCACCTATACAAAACTTAGTGTCAAATTTCCATCACTATTATAACATAATAAAACATCAATTTTATAAAATGTTCATTTACCTGTATATTATCAAGACTAGTCACCCTTTTCTTCATATTTAACATCCGAGGCACCTGTCAATTTGTTAAACTAGAAATATTATATCATAGGAACATTTAAAACAAATAAAGGCTAATGTTTTAAACATATACCTCAAATTTTGATTTCCTCTTATTTTCGTGATGAGATCTAGGGATTTGAATATTCGTCTGAACAATATAACACTCATAAGTCATCATTTTACCATGCATTGAACATGTACTTTATTTTACACGAAAAAGGTGATGTTGCACTTCATGACTTGATGCAGAGGAAGGAATAGAGGGTGATGAGCTCTCTTCTTGTACCTAACAAGCAATTTAAACAAGATTTTTATAATACATTTCAAACAAAAGTTGATGATAAGAAAATATATATATACATGTTGGTCAGCATTTTTTTTGTTCACTATCTCCTTGAACATATTAAACTCTTCTTGTATACTATTAAGACGACCTTCATATGATTCCTTCATTTTCTCATTTTGTTCTTTCATCTCCTCTATCTTCTCAAACAACTTTGACATTATACTTTCAGATGATGTTCTGATTTGATTCACCATTTGGAGGGCTTAAGAGCGAGTAGGAGTTGGACCATAAACACTTGAAGGAGTGGGGCCCAAGCCAAGCATTCTTATACATCCAGATTTCTCCTTTCCTAATACTTGAGATAGAATGTCATCTTTCAGTGTAGTAGTTAAATTTTCTTCTTCATGAGAGGTTCGTTCTTGCAATATTGCCTATAGTTAAAAAACAAGAAGAAAATGTTAGACATATTTAACTATTACTTATCATAACAAGAACAAATTGACTGAAAATGTACCATAACTTTTGACGATTCTTCATTAACTGGTGTCCCATCCTTTCTTGTATGTGTTATGGTAAATAACTCAGCTCGCGAGGGATTTTTTTTATCAACATTTTTCTGATGTTGTTTAACATAATAAAGATGTAATTAATTAGTACAATATCAATAGTAATCAGACTGAAAGTATTTTATGAAACAAATGAATGCTTACAATTTCCTCACGTATCATAGCATAACTCCTTGATCCAGATGTGTGACCAACTATTTGTTTTCCATGATTTACTTTGTTAGTGATACTCCTTTGCTGATAATATAAGATGTCAAATTATTCATTATGTAAATCAATAAAATAAAGACCATTCTTACATACCAGCCCTTTTTCAGATCTCCAATATTGAACGAGTTCTTTCCATTGGTTGGGATCTACACGTGCATCACTTATAGTTGGTGTACCATGATTATTATTGATATCATCCTCAAACTTTTTCTTTAGTTTGCACTTGAAGTTTTTCCACTTTGAACCAAGACTTCTCATCACCCATGGGTATAAGGCGTCATCAACATCAAACTTGTCCTACACACAAGACATAATTTTTAGAACTATTTACTGTTTCAAATAACACAATAAAATTTCCATTTATACCTTTACGAGTTCCCACATGTTACTTTTATTCACTTGTGGCACCTTTCTCCAATCTTCCCATGTTAATGGAGATTTTTGTGGATTACGAGCAATGACGCCAAGATAACTTGCCAACTTTCTTGCATTTGGTCCAACTGGCTGACCGAAATCATTTATATCCACATGTAAAGCTTGTCTCTTGTCCACGTTCAATAAATCAATACATCGAATAACTCCACGTGTCTTCTTTTGCACATCTGTAATGTTTAACAACACATGACATAAAACATTTGCATACATGTGTTCGCAAAAATCAAGATATATACATTACAAATCTAAATACCTGTAGTCATTTCTTCAACATCATTTTGTGAGTTTATTCCATCGACATCATTATCATTAAAGTTGACTTCTCTTGAAGGTGGATCACTACGATTAAACAAATCATTATTTTCTGTAGACCTTTTATCTTGCTCTTTACCCTGGATGACATGTGTAGATTGATTTGTTGTCTTTGATCTAACATGATCTTGAAGTTGAGACACATGTGTACTCTAGTATAAAAGAATTTTGAGTACATTCCAAAGCCACATTATCATCAAGTAAGAAAGAATAATATGAACAAGTGATACATTTAATTCATAGATAAGTAAAACCAAGTTTTCTTACTCTATGGTCATTGTTTTGATAAGTGTGCACTTTTGCTGAGGATGTATTCGTTGTCTTTGTTCTAAGCTGAGTCTGCATTTGACGAACATGTTCTGTGCTCTGATGCAATCAAAGCCTTATTATAATCACATGTAACACAATGAACAAGCAATAACATAACTAGACATGTTCATAAGTAAAGAAGATTGTATGTATACAATTTTCTCACTTTATTGCCATTCTTCCGATGAATATGCACTTTTGCTGAGGATGTATCCGTTGTCTTTGTTCTAAGCTGAGTCTGCATTTGACGAACATGTTCTGTGCTCTGATGCAATCAAAGCCTTATTATAATCACATGTAACACAATGAACAAGCAATAACATAACTAGACATGTTCATAAGTAAAGAAGATTGTATGTATACAATTTTCTCACTTTATTGCCATTCTTCTGATGAATATGCACTTTTGTCGAAGATGGATCAATGATATTAAAAAATTCATTAACTTCTACGGATGTTTTGTCTTTCTCTTTTCGTTGAATGTGATGTCTGGATGGAAACTTTGACTCCGATCTATGATGAATCTGTACTTGAGGAACATATTGTGTGCTCTAATACAATAAAAACATACATCAATACAAACGTCAGATTATCATGACACTTGATATAATATTTTGATCAAAAGAAACATCAAGTGTACATACAAAGTCAAACATGTGTACAAGAAATGCTAGATAGTAGGATTACAATCATGTCATGTCAATAGCATATATGGAAAATACCTATGAATCATTGTTTCCATACGTTCCTTCAACATCTGTTCTAAGCCAACTTATGTCTTCATCTTCAATATTTTCGATATGTGCAGGTAACACTTGAAATAAATTTGGATCAAAGCTAAAACTTCTTTGATCATTTTCTTTTGCAATGTCTTGTTCGGAATCTATCAAGTCCCTAGGTGGAGCTTTCAACACAACATGCCAGTTGTTGTCTATAGGATCTAGAGAATAGAACACTTGCTCTGCTTGTGATGCTAAAATAAAAGGTTCATCTGAAATTTTATCAATGCTTAATAACTTTGAAAAATTAACAAGTGTTAATCCGAAGTCATCTACTTTAACTCCTCTTCCATGAGATAAAACATCAACCCAATCGCATTTAAATAATGCAATCTTCATGTCATGATCATATTCCACTTCTACTATATCTCAAAGTACACCGTAGTATGAAACTTCTCCAACAATTGGATTTTTATCTTTAACACTTGAAAAGCTTGATGTTTTAGCCTTCACCACAATTCCACTATTTTGTGTCTTTCGCTCCTCTTCAAGTTCTTTCGTGTGAAATCTATAGCCATTAATGACAAACCTTTTGTAGGTCTTAGCTAAGCTATTTGGACCATGTGCTAACCGTTGAAGTTTAATACATTCAAGTTCACCTTTGCCTTGTATGAGTTCCTTCACCTACAAATATTGAAAAACAAAAACAAAATATATGACATTGCCTTTAATTTCTACGGACAGAGTGACAATAAAATTATCTCTTACATTTTCTCTAAACCAAATATGAAATTGTTCATTGTGTTTTTTCTCTATGTATCTAGCACGTGCATTACGATATTGTCTAGCCAAAGTGTTAAGGTGAAGCCTGCATACAAAAATAAAAGTTAATTGCGTCCATACTTTCTAGAATATTAATGTAAAATAAGCATTACTTACTCAATAAAAGGGCTCACTGCATTACAATTGAATAACACATATCGGTGGGCTTGGACCAAAGTTATATGATTCAATAATTGACATGAAGATCCACCTATTCCACGTCCACACTTAGAGAAAATAGAGAACTCCTTTAAGTCAATTGCGTCCATATTTTCATCGAAATTTCTCACTGGACGATTTACCCTACTTTCCATATTATGAAGGTATCTAGAACAAAATGTTAGACATTCTTCTGCAAGATAACCTTGTGCAATAGAGCCTTCTGGATGACTTTTGTTGCGTACATAAGACTTCAATGCCATTAGATATCTACAAAAATAAAAGAAATGTTATTATATTCTGATGGGCCATGTACGTTTAAATAAATGAGTAAAGTCTTACATACCTCTCAATAGGATACATCCATCGATAATACACTGGTCCAAATAAGTCTTGCCTCCTCGGCTAAATGAATAGGTAGGTGCATCATGATATGAAAAAATGCTGGTGGGGAAATTCTCTCCATTTGACATAGAACTATAGCAATGTGTGACTCCAAAATTTGTAGGTTGCAAATTGATAGAGTATTTGAACAAATTGCATTAAAAAACTTGCATAACTCAACCAAAACTAAGCTGACTTTTTTACGCAAAGCTTTTCATAGAGCCAGGGGAAGTAGTTGTTGCATCAAAACATGACAATCATGACTTTTCAAACCTTGAAGTTTTGTTTCTTTCACACATCTAGAAATATTCGATGCATACCCATCTGGAAGCTTAATATCCTTTAAAACTTTACAAAAAACTTTTTTTTCTTTTTTATCCATGTGAAAGCATGCTGTGGGGAAATAGACCCTTGATCCATGTTGTTGTGGATGTAACTCATTTCTTATGCCCATTTCCTTCAAGTCATATCTAGAGCTACTATTATCTTTATTTTTTCCTTCAATGTCCAGTAAAGTCCCAATAATATTATCACACACATTCTTTTCAATATGCATAACATCCAAATTGTGACGAAGAAGATTATCCTTCTAATATGGTAATTCAAAGAAAACACTTTTTTTCCTCCAATTATATGGTGGCTCAGTATAGGTAATGTTCGTTCTCTTTCGTTTAGATTCTCGGACACTCCTCTTTCCAAATGTAACATTAACGTCCTTCATTTGTGTCAACTCATCTTCACCTGTCAAAAGCATTGGTGCACAAGAATGCTCTTCATTACCATCAAATGACATCCTGTCTTTTCGAAATTTATGATCACGTTGGAGAAATCGACGATGTCCTAGGTAGCATAATTTCCTTCCATGCACTAGTTGTCTCAAACATGTTTCCTTGTTACATCTAGGACATGCTAAATAACCTTTAGTGCTCCATCCTGATAAATTTGCATAACCTGGAAAATCACTAATAGTCCACATTAAAGCTGCATGCATCTTAAACATTTCCTCTTTTGATACTTTTTCATTGGTCTTCCAACGTGAAGTTTTACATGTCTGGCATGATACCTCATTAGCATGTTCTTTCCAATATAACTGACAATCATTAGGACAAGCATGTATCTTTTTATAGTCAAGTCCCAATTGTACAATCAATTTTTTCATCTCATAATAGGATCTTGGTAATGTATGACCATTTGGGAGTGCTTTGCCTAATAGCTCAAGTAACATAGTCATTGATTTATCACTCCACCCATTAAGACATTTCAAGTGAAATAATTCAACTTGGAACGAAAGCTTAGTATAAGTATCACAATCGGGATATAAGTGTACATCAGCATCATTCAATAGAGTAAAAAACTTGTCTGGTTCTAATTTACTATAAGCTGTCTGATCAATGCCTACTTGACTTTCATCCTCACCTTGCATTGGATTTCCATAAAGTTCTTCTAACATTGTCTGCATGTCATCTCGTTGATTTAAATCGTAGGATAACCTAGATTTTGACCCTCTGTTTGAATACTTGTTTCTCCATGAAAGTACCAACAAGTATAATCTCTAGCAAAACCTTCACATACAAGATGATCAAAAACATCATCTCTAGCCATTAAAAGACAATTGTTGCAATTCTTACAAGGACACAATATTCGATTCCCAGAACATGACACCTCAAATGCATAATCTAGAAATTTGTTGAGTCCAAGTATGTACTCTTTGCTTGCCCTATTTAAATAAAAAATATGAGTTAGGCCCTTATGTTGAATGTGGCAAATTTTATTTTTATTAGTTATATCACACAACTTTAAACTATCGTACCTTGGTTGTTGCATCCAACTCTTGTCCAACTTGTTGCTTACTATATAACTATTTACTTCCTACATATTTCATGAATCAATATAAGTAAAATATGAACATAATTCCAAACATAAATGCTTCATTTTTATAAAGAACTAGAAAATGATTGAAATACGTAAATTTACTCACAGTGGGAGGAATTGAAGTCGGACGGGTTCCACTTGAATTCATGTTGTGATTGTTGCCTTGTTGTACATATTCAGGTTTGTTAACAAAATCCATGGCTCTATCTCTTTCGTTGAGATTGTTATTTTGTCTCTTCATAACTTTGGAAGAGCTAGATGCAAAGAAAAAAAGTAATAATTAGCATGGGAAATCAAGCCCAAAAAATTTACACCAACATAGTACAAAAAGGTTAGGATTGATTTGTGCTAAATTTTTTAAATTAAAATGGATAAAAGACTAGACAACTATGGAGATAGAAAAAATTCTTTCACATGGAATTCTATACAGGCAAGCTAATTGATTGAAAATAAAGAAATGCATAAAGTAGTTCTAACTTTACAACTATGGAGGTAGAAAAAATTCTTTCTACGAATTCTTTACTTATTTAATTACATCAAAAAATATAATTATATTTATGTAAATATTTTTATGTATACATAAATATATATAATATAAAAAATATCATTTTTATTTAATTTATTTTACATAATGTTTTATATTTTTAATATTTTATATAATAACATAAATAAAACCCGACCCTATCCAACTATGTTAGTTTTGAGGCCGACCGATCCCTGGCCGACCCCCGACCCGGCCTTCCTTGAAAGGTTTATCATTTTCAAAATTTTAATATTTCTTCTTGTTTCTTGCATTACATCAACGTAATGAGGCTATTAATCCTCCACTCCATATCAAGTGTGCACTAAACATAATATTCCCATTACTTGCTCTATGCGAAATACATAAATATGGGGGAGCCATGGAAGGGTAACTCCTAGAATTTGAGTGACTTAGTATTAAGGTTTTTAGCCATTATTAGGCATTAGGACATTTATGCCAATCATTTAGGATATAATGCACCTAGTAATAGAGGGTCCAAAGAACTCAAGTTAGTTCTGAACATTAATTAGCAAATTGCTATAGATTGCTATAGTTATCTTGAATGATGCTGACACATTATAAACAATTTAATTATTGCATTGAAAAAAAATATTAAACAAAAATGAAAACAAAAAATGTGAAATGGCTGTAACAAAATCAATTTGTAAGGTTAACGAGCATAAAGATTTATCATAGAAGAGTTTAACTCGTTTTTGAATTAATAAGTTTCAATCATTCATACCCGGGCTTCCGAAGCTTTTGATCCGCATAACAACTTCAGGGGCTTGATCCACAATGCATTGATTGGGGCTTCTAAACGTTTTGCCGTCGAAGGATTCCGTTTCCATAGTGCAAAGATCTCTGCACATACAGATGGGATTCCGATGGGTTGTGCGGCTCTGCACTGTGGGGGTGGAGTCTATAAGGAGGGGGATGTATCGATGGAGATGGAGAGAACGAGAAGAGGAGAGGAGAGAAAGGCACATATATATCGGGTAACTTGAAGTTTCGATCGACAACGATACTTCAGTGGCTCGATCTACAACGCGTCAACTGGGCCTTCCGAAGATTTCACTGTCTCTAGGACTCTGCAATGCAATGAATTGCATAGATGCGTTTCAAGACATCACAAGGGCTCCGCAACGCAAAGATCATAGCACGCACATATCTTCAGAAGGGTTGTGAGGCTCTGTGGGTGGAGTGTATGAGGAGGGGGAAGGGATCGCAAAGATCTTCGCACAATTGGGTTTCCTGAAGGCCTCCAAGGACTCCGTGCAGTGCAAGGTCTCCGCACATACGGTTGGGTTTCCTAAGTATTCGCTGACTACAACGCTTTGTGAGGAATCAGTCGTCGCCGTAACAACGCGCCAACAACGTTGTTTCTTTTTTCTGGGACGGGGAAAAGGGCTTGCGCACGCGAGGCATATCCACTCTCTGGTTACAAAAGGGGGGAGCTAATCCTCTATTTACTCACATGTGCGCTCCCGTGCACAATTTTTATTTGTCCACGTATGCGTAGGCATGTTGAAACATGGAAACTGCCACGTTATGGAACCACCGAGGGATAAAAAGATAGAAAATGTAACAAGAGGATTGGAATAAAAAAGATAAAATAATAATTTATAGTGTCTCGCTTGATTATTGTTTATCTTCATTTTTGTTTTGTAAAAATTTTTAAAAAAATATAAACTCTACTATTTTTCTTTCATGCATATATCTGATTTTTTATGATGTTTCTGTCGTTTGATTTGTTTTGCTCTTATATTATATCTAAAAGTATGTTAATATAGAAGGTACATTTTAATTCAATCGAACAACCACCTGTTCCGTAGAAGTTGTTAGTTTATGTTTTCTTAAGATCACCGATTCCATTTTTTATTTTATCTTTTTTTCTCCTAATCCTCGTGACATTTTCTATTATCTCATCCCTCGGTGGTTCCACAGCGTGGTGGTTTCCCCGTTCAAACATGTCCATCGTGGACGGGAGTGTACATGCAAAGGATCCGCTCCCACGAAAGGGGGGAACTAATCCCTTCCGCACACGTCGTGAACATGGAGATACGGAAGGATACGTATTTAGTTGCAAATTTCATATTTTCTATTAATATAGTCAAATTGATAACAAATAAAATGGCTATTAAATATATTTATCTCAATGTGACTCTATTAACAGCGTTTGATCTTAAATGGCTATTAATTAGTAGCAAATTATTATTTGCTACCTGAAAAAAAGCTGTTAAAGACATGTTTTCTTGTAGTGATAATCTGATTTGTGTTGATTTTATCATTTATTGCTATCATTTAGATTGATTAGTATAATAGGAAAGTTGGGTATAAGTCCTACTGAGTCCGTGTGACTCATTCCAAATCTTTTAACATTTTTCAGGTAAACAGGTTTAGCGCAGCATAAGCGTAGTGGATCAAGTTTAGTGCAGAAGAGGCTTAGAGAATTTGGTTTATGAATTATTTATATGGAATCAAGGTATGATTTATTTGTGGATTGAATCAATTTTTTATGAACTGGGACCTGTTAGTCTTCAATTTTTCCCAAACCGACGTAGTTTAGGGGTTAATTCCCCAGTCTCGTACCCGGATTTATTCCGCTACACCGGTTAGAAAATCCAGGGCGTGACAGGTTGGTATCAGAGCAATAACCCAGTCGGAAGGTCTATTTTGACCTGCCTGGGTATAGGATGTTGGTTTAGATGAATCAGAATCGATCCTTTGGAATCAATGATCTTCGAGATGAATGAGGGTTAGAATTATATATTTGATGTTGGAATTTTAATTTGTCAAAGGACACTGATATTGGATGGTCGGATCTTGATCTATCCCACGTCAATTTGGATTTTGTAGGAGGATCCATGATATTTGGATTTATATGATATCTAGTGGATCAAATTAAGAATAATCTATTGAATTGATTAGAGCTACGAGGATAGATAGATATACCATAGATGAGTTAATTTTAGAGTTTAATTGTAGATAAATTGAATGGTGGACGTATTAATGGACTTGAGAGATAGATGATAGATAGATGAAGATGCATAGAGGATTAGATGAATGGATAAGATAGATAGAGAGGTAAGTTTTGAAGAGAGAAAGATCAATTGATATCAAGATTTAGATAAGTTGAAATTTTAGAAACAATTTATTTGATGATGTATATGAGAATAATTAGAGTAAATTCTTATGTCGAGGTGGGAATAATAGAATTCAATGCTATATGTGATTTTGGAAAAAATATTTATATGATATGTGATACCCTCTTGGATTATAAATTTTGAGAATTTGGATTTTACCGATATATCATAATTCGGTGATCAAATTGAATCAGAGCAGATGTTGTCAACCAATGAGTAGATGTTGTCAACCAATGTAGGTCATTGGAAGAATGATTTTAGCATTTGATAAACATTATTAATTTTGAAGAGGAAATAGTTTGAAATTTCGAGGACGAAATTTTTGTGAGGAGGGAAGAATGTAACGTCCGCCAAATTTTAAAAAAAATGAAAAACTCCCTCTCTCTCGAACCTTCTCCCCTCCACCGCCTTCCATCCACCGCCATTATCTCTCTCTTCTTCCTCTTCCTTTCCGTCGTCGTGCCGCCGTCATCAACACCGCTTCACCGCCTCCCCTTCGCCGCCTTGTCGAACCGCCTCCCCCACCTCTCGAATCTTCCCACTGCCTCTCTCTCCCGTTTCCCCCCCCCCTCCGCCCCATGGTGGCCGTCGCCACCGTGTGGACGCCTCTGCTGCCGTCGCCCCTCCTCCCTCCCTTCCTCCCCGTTTCTTCTTCTTCTTCCTCGCCGTCGACCATCGCCATCGTCGGGCACATCACTAGGCACTGGCCCCCTGCTCCGCGACCCCCCTCTCTCTCTGTCTCTCACCTGGCTCTCATCGCCTCCCCGCCGTCGTCGTCTCCTCTCCACCGCGAGGTCACCGTCGCCAGCTCCTTCCCCTCTCTTCTTATTCCTCCTCCCCGCTCGCCATCCGCGTCGCCGCCGCGCCCATTGCCGCCGTGCGGTCGTCGCCGTGCCCCCCCTACTTAGAGAAGCAGAATTGAAGACTTCAGGTCCTCTGCTTCAGTAGATCTGATCCTGCAAGACACGAAACAGAACACAGAGCAAGGGTTGCAGAGAAGGAAAGCTCAAGAGTGAGGAGAAGAGAATGAGCGGGAAAAAGCCTCTCAATTGAGGTCTCCGCTTCATCTCCGATTATATATATATGAGTGTACATGGACAGGTGTACAAGCAGACAAATGTAATGCCACATATACTTATCTGTAATGCCAGGTCATCCTTGATTTATTTCTTGTATCCTAACACCCCCCCCTCAAGTTAAATGGGGGTAGGACATTTAACTTGTACCGAAAATCTTAAAATTCATGAATGGAAAGAGGTTTGGTAAAACCATCTGCAATTTGATCCCGACTGGAAATATGTTGAACTTGAATCTTCTTCTCTTGTACCAATTGACGAATGAAGTGAAAGTCAACTTCTACATGACGCGTTCTTGCTTTAAAAACTGGGTTTGCTGTAAGATAAATGGTGGACACATTGTCACACCAGATTGTAGGAAGATGATTCATTGGCAAATTGAGTTCTTTCATCAGCTGCAACGTCCACAAAAATTCTGTCACTGCCATGGCCATTGCTCTCATCTCAGCCTCAGTGCTGGATCTAGCAATGGTCTTCTGCTTTTTAGCAGCCCAATTAAGAAGATTAGCTCCCATATAAATCCCAAAACCTGTTGTAGATCTCCTGTCATCAGGACAGCCAGCCCAATCCGCATCCGAATAGATGTGCAGATTAAAACTAGATGGCTTTATTGTAAACTGAAAACTATGAGTAGCCTTTAGATACCTAAGAATCCTTTTAACCAAACTGAGGTGAGAATCTGTAGGTTGAGACAAAAACTGACATGCTTTGTTGATTGCATAAGCAACATCTGGCCTTGTAACAGTAATATATTGTAAAGATCCAACAATACTTCTGTATAAAGTGGGATCAGAAAGAGGCTTGCCTTCATATTTGGATAGCACTGTCCGAGGAGCAATAGGAGTAGACATCGGTTTAGCATCTAGCAAGTTAGCCTTCTTTAGTACATCAAGAATGTACTGCTGCTGATTCAACATCAAACCAGACTCATTTCTGGTAACCTGAATACCGAGAAAATACGCTAGATGTCCCAAATCTTTGATGGAAAAAGTACTGTCCAAGAGATTAATCAAATCTGTCACAGCTAAAGTATCATTCCCGGTAATGATTATATCATCCACATATACCAAAAGATATATGACAACATGATGTTTGTAAAGAAGAAATAGAGAAGGATCACAAATTGAAGCCTTGAAGCCAAGAGACAAGAGAAAACTGTACAATCTGAAAAACCAAGCCCGAGGAGCTTGTTTTAGACCATACAATGACTTTTGTAATTTGCACACAAAATGTGGTTTATCTTTATCAATGAAGCCTTGAGGTTGCATCATGTAAATGTCCTCTTCCAAAACACCATGAAGAAAGGCATTATTGATGTCTAATTGGCGTAAAACCCACTTGGATGAAACAACAATTGACAAGACCAAACATATAGTAGCTGGCTTAATTACAGGACTAAAAGTGTCATTATAATCGATACCATATTCCTGAGTGTACCCTTTTGCTACAAGCCTAGCTTTGTACCTAGAGATGGTTCCATCTGAATGTCTTTTGATTTTATAAATCCACTTGCACCCTATTATATTCACATTGGAAGGAGGAGGAACTAAAATCCAAGTGTTATTTCTTTGTAAAGCTGAGAACTCCTCAGACATGGCTCTTCTCCATGAGTCTTGTTTACTTGCAACAGTATAGCATGAAGGTTCAGAATCAGACTGAAGAACCGCAGAGAGAGCATATTTGCTTTTGTTAATAGTAGGGTCAGGCACTGTCTGTTGCATAATGTCATTGATAGACCTGTACTTCACAGATCGAAGGCTGCTGCTAGAAGAACCAGAGGACTCAGGTGTACCAAGTAAACCATCAGACCTGTGTAAACTAGACTCTGATGACTGAGCAGAACTGGGACTGACAGGTTGATGAACCATCGGTTCTGGTTGTACAGACCCAGAACAACCAGAAAATCCATGCTGAACTACAGCATTGTCAAGCAAGTTCGAACATGGTGACAAATGTTCAGATGTGCTATGGATCGGATTAGGTAGACTAATAACATGAGAAAAATTCTCACTGGCAGCAGGTTGAAGAAGTAAATTGTAAGGAAAAGAAGTCTCATCAAAAAGAACATTTCTTGCAATATAAAATCTCTTTTGTCTTGGTAAATAGCAACGATAACCTTTGTGATCCTTACTGTATCCCATAAAGATGCAACACTCAGACCTATAACTAAATTTATGTGCATTGTAGGGTCGAAGCAAAGGATAGCAGGCGCATCCAAAAACTTTTAGAAAACCATAATCAGGTGCCTTACTAAAAAGTTTTTCAAAAGGAGACAACCCTCTAAGAAGAAGAGTTGGCATTCTATTAATCAAATGGATCGCACAATTGGCAGCCTCATCCCAAAACTCATAAGGAAGAGAAGCATGATGTAATAAAGCAAGTGTGGTCTCAACAATATGCCTATGCTTGCGCTCAGATACCCCATTCTGATTATGGGTGTAAGGACATGCCACACGATGAATTATTCCACATTTGGAAAAGAAAGAAGTGAGAGAACGAAATTCTCCACCCCAATCACTTTGAAAGAACTTAATCTTTCTTGAGAACAGATTTTCCACTTGATTTTTAAAGTGTAAAAACACATGATATACATCACTCTTTGCACTAATGGGATATAACCAGCAATACCTACTATAATAGTCAATGAAACTGACATAGTATCTATTTCCATGTATACTAAGATGAGGCGACAGCCCCCACACATCAGAGGCAATTATCTCTAATGGATACTGTGAAACATAAGTAGAAGAAGGGAAATGTTGACGATGGCTCTTTGCAAGAGCACAATGACTACAAAAAAAAATTTTGACTGAACTAAATGAGTCACCCATATTGTAAAGAACTTGCTGAACTATCTTCATAGCCGGATGTCCCAAGCGCTTGTGCCAGGTTCCAACAGTAGCTGCAAAAGACTGAAGAAGACCAGCTCTGGTTGGATCAATACTGTATAGCCCATCAATGTTGCTGCCGCGAGCTAGAGGCTTCAGAGTGTGCATATCCTTAATAACACAGCAATCCGGAAAGAATTCAAAAAATACTCCATTATCTTTGCAGAACTGAGAAACAGATAATAAATTCTTTTCAAGTGATGGAACATGCAAAATATTGTTCAGATGGAATGAGAGAAGACCTGAATTCCCAATGTGTGAAATGTTTAAAGCATCTCCACTGCCAACCTTAACTGACTCCTGCCCAGTGTAAGCTATAGGATTTCCAAGTAAGCTTAAGTGTGGTGTCATATGACTATTAGCACCCGAATCCGGATACCATTTGTTGTCAAACTTGTATTCCGAAGATGTAGTATCATTAGGGTAAAAATTGGGACTAACAGAGGTCATATTTGCAGAATAATTGGACTGAGTATCACGCTGAGAATTGAACTGATTATTTGAATTAGTGTCATAATTCTGAAAGTTAAAGTCATATCATTTCCAACATTGAAGGGCCATGTGCCCCCTCTTATCACATAGTTGACAGTACGGTGGATATACCTGAGAATTATTGCCTTGAAAGTTATTTTGTGAACTCCCTTGGTTGGAATTCTGATTATACTGTCCAGCCGAGTTCTGATTTGGTCCTTGGAAGAAATTTTGACTATTATTGAACTGAGGTCTGCCATTGTTCCCATAAGAATTGCGATTGCCAGTTCTGCCTGCAGAATTTCTGCCACGGCCTCTGCCTCTTCCACGTCCAGAATTGTTAAAATTTGGCTGCTGAGTATTCACATTTGTCCGTGCTAAATTAGCACTTAGTTCTGCAATAGACTGCATATGCTTCTGAAGATGTAATTCATGTGTAAGAAGAAGCCCTTGTAAATCATCTAAAGTCATCTCAACTACATCCATTCTAGTGTTAATTGCGGTAACAAAAGACTCAAATTCTGGTCCAAGACCATCCAGAACATATAAAATCAAATCGGAATTTGACACCGGCTCAGCCACCATGGCAAGAGAATTAGCTATAGATCGCATTTTCCTTAAATAATCAGTCACATTCATAGACCCTTTCTTAGTACACTGCAGTTGAGACTTCAACTGTAAGATCCGAGCACGAGAAGCTGAAGAATATGTTTTATTAATAGCTTCCCAAATACTAGCAGATGAATCGTGTCCCACAACCAGAGGAAGAATATTTTCACTAACGGTAGAGATCAACATCGTAGTAACTAGGCTATCAAACTTCTTCCAGATCTTATAATCTGGATTAGGAACAGATCTCGTAGTATTAACTGGATCCGGAATAAGCATAGAAGGACACTTAACCGATCCATCAATCAAGCCAATAAGATCATACGTATGAAGAAACGGCAAAATCTGCGCTCTCCAGACCATGAAATTCTCACCGGTGAGCTTAACCGAGACGTAATGAGTGATGTTCGGAATCGAATGAAACATTGAAGTAGGGAAAGCGACAAAGGGAAGATGCCGAGAAGTATCACTTGTTGCGAGAAGAACCGTCTGGAGAATTTTCCATAATATCGAAGAACGAGAGAACAAACCGTAAAACCGAGAAGAGGTCTCGTCGGCTCGATACCAACTTAGAGAAGCGAGAATTGAAGACTTCAGGTCCTCTGCTTCAGTAGATCTGATCCTGCAAGACACGAAACAGAACACAGAGCAAGGGTTGCAGAGAAGGAAAGCTCAAGAGTGAGGAGAAGAGAATGAGCGGGAAAAAGCCCCTCAATTGAGGTCTCCGCTTCATCTCCGATTATATATATATGAGTGTACATGGACAGGTGTACAAGCAGACAAATGTAATGCCACATATACTTATCTGTAATGCCAGGTCATCCTGGATTTATTTCTTGTATCCTAACACCCCTCCACTATGTTCTCTCTCTTTTCCCTCTCCCGCGCTCCCCCTCGGTCTCTCTCTTTCTCCCTTTTCTCGCCCCCCCGGGGCGAATTAGCCACGCACGCACGGCTTTGCGCGCGTACCCGCGTGAGGGTCGGCAGCCGATGCGCCACCGGCGCATGCGGCTGCACCGCGGGGTGGGGCGGCACAGCGCCCCCCTCCAGCCTCTCTCTCCTCCCCCTCCCCCCAGCCGCTCTCTCTCTCCCTCTCCTGCATTTTCCCCTCCAGCGCCGCGTCCAACCGGCGTCGCCCCCGCCTCCGCCGCTCGCACCCCCTCTCTCCCGCTCTCCCTCCTGTCTCTCTCCTTTTCTCCCCCCCCCCCCATGCACACGCGCTCTATCTCTCCCTCCAGCACTCTCTCTCACGCTCTCTCTCTCTCCCTATCACTCTCTCACTCTCACGCTCTCACTCTCTCTCCCTTTCCCACTCTCTGTTCTTCTCTCTCCTCTGTGTGCATCCCTGCGGGAATGCGGCACCCTGCCGATGCCACCTCTCTCCCTCTCTCTCTCCCTCTCTCTCTCTCTCTTTTCTCCCCCCCTCTTCGTTTCTTCCGCGCCGCGCGAGCCCATATGTGAGCGCGGCAAAACTGCGCGCCGCGCAGGGGGGTGCGCCAGTGGCGCACTTGTTGTGCGTCGGCGGCACAACGCCGCCGAACACCGCCGTCCCATCCTCCTCTATGTCTCCGCGTGCGCCATCGCGCACACGGCTCTCTCTCTCTCTCTCTCTCTCTCTCTCTCTCTCTCTCTCTCTCTCTCGTAGTCTCTCTCTCTCCCGCTCTCTTCTCTCTCTCTCCTGCCTTTCTCTCGTTCTTCCCCCCCTCGCCCATACGCTCTCTCTCTCCCGTCGGCTCTCTCTCTCTCACACACTCTCTCTCTCTCTCCCCGTCGCTCTCCCTCTTCTCTCACACCCTCTGTCTCTCTTTCCCTGTCTCGTGCTCTCTCTCACGTACTTCCCACCATTGCCCCACGTGACATAGCCGCTACCGTGACTGCCTCCGGTCGTCGTATGCCCCCTACTCTCCCACTCTCTGTTTCTCTGTTTTCAGGCCACCCGCACGCATGCTCGCACACTCGCAGTGTCCGCTGTGACCCCGTCGTCGTCGTCTCTCTCTCTCTCCTGTTGACCGTGCGCCCTCGGCCACGGCAGCCGTAGCCATAGTCAGCGTTGCTTTTTGGTTGATCCGCTAAGGTGAGCCTCCCATTTCTATTTCTTATTTTATTTTGGGATTAATATATATATTTGGAATTTATTAAAAGATTGATATTCTCTTAGTTAGTCATCGTCGGTTGCCGTTACCGTTGCCGTTGCCGTTGTCGGTCCATGCTCATCGTCCGGTCAGCTCCTTTTGGACTTGGGTTAATGGTTATCGACATTGAGGTAGGCATCCCAATTTTCCATAGCATCTCGATATTTTAATTAAAATGTTAAAATGTGTTTATTAGATAAATAGTTATAAATTAATGATTAAGTGGTAGTTTAATTATTTGATTGACTGTATGGATTCATTTAAATGTCATTCATGTCATCCATGTATAGTTTTAGCTATGTTCTTGGCATGCATTAGATAGTGGTAATTATTTTTGATCTTGTGTTAGTAATTATCAGAAGTTAGTTAGATAAGATCATGATTAAATGTATTGATTATATTAAATTATGAAAATGGAATTACAATTCTTTTATGATCATATTTATATCCGATCTATGTTATGAATGATCTTAATTTATTTAAGTTAATTGAGATAACTTTGGAATTTCTTGATAATGAAGGAATATGGTTGATTAACATTAATAGCTGCATAATCATGTAATATGTATCATTTTATGAATTGATATTAAATTGTGATCAATTAAAGTTAACCTGTATAATTATGTTGCATATTTCTGATTGGGTCAATTGCATGAATTGGAGTATAATTGAATTATTATTCCTGATTGGGTCTATTGCATGAATATTTGCATTAATTGAATGGTCTGCATGTGTCGACCTGATTGTGATTAATGGCATGATTATGATTAAGTGCATAATTTTGTGATTGAATAGAATATTGGCATGGTTTAATGATTTGGCTTTTGATTGAGTTACATTGCATAATTGGCTATTGAAATGGAATTGTCTGAGTAATTGTATGGCTTGCTTGTGAAATGTTATTGATGTTGTGATGCATATGATGTAATGTTTGCTCCTCCAGCCTATGATAGAATCGCCCGTGGGCAGCGGTGGAAATAGATTGATCCGGTGCATCCTTCGCTCTCGGATACCGCAGTTTATCCTAAGTACGCCCCTGCCTAGACGTACTTTGGGATTTAGCTTACTATATGGTACTTCTTATATATATTTAGAGCTGGAGTGACGATCGCCAAGTATAGCATATGATCTACTCAGACAAATGGAATGGAAATGGTATTAAAGTATGCATAGTAGGCTCATGTAAGTCCAGGTGGCATGCATATAGAATAGATCAGTTGGTTAAGTGATAGATAGTTTGGTTCATGTAGAGTTAGGTTCATTCGGTTAATCGATTTTGGAAAGGACCCAAATAAATAATTGAAATATGATAATAAGTTTAGTGATTATGATATAATCTGATTTGTGGAGCAACATGTCACGCCCCGGATTTCCTTACCTGCGCAGCGGAATAAATCTGGAGATGGGACCGGGGAATTAACCCCAAAACTACGTCAGTTTGGAAAAAAATAATGAATCACAGGTCCCAGTTAATAAAACAAATGATTCAATCCAAATATATACCATACCTTGATTTCAATATAAACAATTCATAAACCAAATTCTCTGAACCTCTTCTGCACTAATCCTAATCCACTACGCTTCTGCTGCGCTACCTGATTTCCTGAAAAATGTTAAAAGATTTGGAATGAGTCACGCGGACTCAGTAGGACTTATACCCAACTATCCTAATATACTAACCAATCTAACTGCTAATTATAGGCATAAACCAGACTCATCAATTGCTATAATATCATATAGACTAATTATCAGTGATAGATAGTTTGGTTCATGTAGAGTTAGCCTCATTCGGTTAATCGATTTTGGAAAGGACCCAAATAAATAATTGAAATATGATAATAAGTTTAGTGATTATGATATAATCTGATTTGTGTTGATTTTATCATTTATTGCTATCATTTAGATTGATTAGTATAATAGGAAAGTTGGGTATAAGTCCTACTGAGTCCGTGTGACTCATTGCAAATCTTTTAACATTTTTCAGGTAAACAGGTTTAGCACAGCAGAAGCGTAGTGGATCAAGTTTAATGCAGAAGAGGCTTAGAGAATTTGGTTTATGAATTATTTATATGGAATCAAGGTATGATTTATTTGTGGATTGAATCAATTTTTTATGAACTGGGACCTGTTAGTCTTCAATTTTTCCCAAACCGACGTAGTTTAGGGGTTAATTCCCCGGTCTCGTACCCAGATTTATTCCGCTGCGCCGGTTAGAAAATCCGGGGCGTGACAGATAGACTATTAATCGTTGTTTCTTTTCTGATAAATGTTCCATCTGAAATTCTATCCTCTACTGAGGCATTGTCTATAGCTGAATAAATGCCCTGTTTCTATGATTGAACTCCTATGAATGAAATTTAGAGGATGATGATGGATGTCTTGTGTATGTTGACCAGTGAATGGTCGGCCATCAGCTTTTGTGTTCCCAACAGAGGGGTTTACTTGTCGGATGCTGGTATTGGTATAAATTCTGGTATTGGTATAAATTCTGTGGTTTACCTGTCGAATCATCATTTTTTATCATATTTATATATTTTTTTTTATTCTAAATTTTATATATTTTTTATATTGAAAAGATCAGGCCGGATCGGGCCAAATTTAAATTTTATGCGGGCCGGGCTGGGCCGAGCCAGCAATACAATGTGGGTCGGGCCGGGCTGGCCCGTTCAATTTTGAACTGGGCCTGTATTGGGCCGACTTCGGGCTTAGCCCGGCCCGGCCCATTGACACTTCTACTCGACACCAGCGGTAGCCGTAGGCCCCCCGCGCCGCCGAACGGGAAGAAGAAAAAAAATAAATTAGAAAAAAAAAATAGGAGGGAGAGAGAGCGTGAGAGACGTGGCCGTGATCCGGTCGCCCGAGCTGCGCCGTGCGTGCACCTGCAACGCAGCCTCTGCGTCCCCCGATACTCGCCGCGCCACGCTGCCATCCCGCCAGCTGTCACGCCGATCGCGGAGGAAAAGGTGGCGGAGGCCGAACAAAACGGCGAGAACGGTTACGGGACCGTCAAGTTACCACCGCCCAGTGGTCCACGGAGAGTCGAGCAAAAAAAAAACATTTGAAAAAGTAAAGTAAGGAGGTTGCGACCCGCTCTTGCGAAAAGGGAAAAAAATACTTGAATAGCCAAACAAAAAAACTTATAAATTATAACGATAAATTTAGTGAAAATATATAAATAAAAAGATATTAATTAATTTAAAAAAATCGAAGATTCATGAATAGTTTTTAAAAATGAAAACGGTGACCGCGGCATCACGTCACCACCGCCTTGCGGTCCAGCTCGCCGGAATGTCCAGAAAAAAAGGTACGACAAAGTAAAGGAGAAGGCTGGTGATCCGCTCTACAAATTAAGTTTATAAAAAAACATAAATAACCAAAATAAAAAACCTAGCGAAAATAAACAAATAAAAAAGTGATAAATGATTAAAAAGATTCTAAGATTCATAAATAACATATAAAAATGTTATACGGTGAGTATGCCCGTAAATAAAAGAGGAAAGAAGAAGAAAATAAAATCATAGAAAAAAATAAGCGTAAACGATTTTTTTAAAGTAAATGGAGTGAAATAAACAGCATCAACGAAACATAGGGTAAACCAAATCTTAATATAGTGAATAAAAATATTCACAAATAGTCATAAAATGAAAAATTAACCAAAATTGATATAAAAACATCAATCGATCTAGGACAGTCCAAACCACTAAAGATTCGAAGACAAACAAATAAGCTGATGAAGCAAATAAGTTTCCGAGAAAAGCAAACAGATAAACTGCCTTCATTTGATCAAGATGCACGTTTGTTAAATCAACTAGTGTTTACTTATTACATTTGTTACCAGCCGAGCATCGCTCGGTTAGTGTTATCCCTCACTCACCAGAGTGAGGCAGATTCGAATGGTTGCTGAGTCGGCCATCCTCTGGGGATGGTTCTTTGTGGGGATCAAGCAAGGGACTCGATCCTTCGTTGCCGCGCGATACTGCGCGGGTGTGGGCTGTTTCGACCATGGTGACTAAAAAAAAAGTTTACTTACTACATTTGTTCCTTTTACCCATCACAAAGAAATCATGGATAATTTTATAAATAAGTTTATAACATAAAAATAATGAGATTTTACGTATAAAAATGCAAAAAAACTAAAAAAATAAGTAATAAAATTTTAAAAATGAATAAATGAAAAAGAAATAAATGATTGAAAAAAAACGAAGATTCACGAATAACTTTAAAAATGTTAAGAATAAGGACAAGATGAATAATTAGTAATTATGGCGATAAAAAGATAGTGAATATGACCATAAATAAATAAAGGACCGAAAAAGAAAATGAAACAAAAGACGAAATAAGTATAAACAAATTTTTTAAAAGAAATGAAGTGAAATAAAAAACATCAAGGAAAAATGTAGTAAATAAAATCTGAATATAAAAGTGAAAAAACATATTGATGATAATCATGAAATAAAAATTAAATTAAATAATAAAAAATAAAAAATAACGACAACTAACTAAAACATAGAAAAATGGATATTTATTAAAAATAGTATAAACACATCAATCAGTCTAGGACAGCTGAAATAACAAAATTATTATTAGATAAACAGTAGAAAATAACAAAGAAATGGATGAAGCAAGGAGAAAATTGCATAAAAAGATCAACAAATATGGTGAAACAAAAAAGAAAAAAACATATAATAGCAAAGGAGGAGAGAAAAAAGGAAAAGGAAAGGGGAAAAAGGAAAGAAAGGAGGAAATGGAAAAAGAAAGACCCATTATTTGACCCATAAAAAAATAAATCTTATAACATCAAAACTCTCAAATCCCAACATTTGGACCAAAAGAAAATTTATTTGATTAAAATGCATATGTTTGTTAATTTTATTCATCATAGAGATTATGTCTAAAAATTAAAAAGTTAAATCACACAACTTAGTTGTAAGAGATTTATTAAGATTTGTGAGGCATATTTAAAAGCTAATGAATACATTAATTGAAATAATATTTAGCCAATCGCTGACCGAATACGAGGGTGGTTTACATGATTTAGCTCAAACCTGATTATGTGCTGAATTCACATAAACTTGAATTCAAGTACAACATGGGCTTGTTAACAAAAACTTGAACACAAGCCCGGTCTGCACTAGGTTATGGAATTCAAATTTTAACTCATTTATGAAACTTAAATTCATGTTTGAGTTCAAATTAAATTTTATTTACACTTATTTAACATATTTCATTTATTTTAAAATTTTTAAATATATAAATTTAATTTTTTAAAAATTTATAAATACTACGAATATAACATCAACAAAAGATATAACAAAGTGAATACATATTAACAATAATATAAAAAGTATCAGTCTATCTAGGACAGCCAAAATAAGAAGAGATTATGATAAAGAGAAAATATACACATTAGCAATATGAAGCAAGGGGGGGAATGGAGGAAAAGAAGCCAAAATAGGGTAAAGAATAAAAGGAAAAAATAGAAAGGGAGAGATAAAAGAAACAAGTGATAAAAATAAGGAAAAGAAAAAAAAAGAACCAAATGGAAAAAGATATTATATAATTAAGCTTGATCTCAGCTTATTCAATATCTTTAATTAATTTTATATGATTATTGAGTATTATTAATTTATTTTAACAATATTTAACTGAATAAAATCTTGTTCCTTGATTACAATTAAAAGTATAAAGTGTTCAATTGGAACATCAAAACTCAATTAAACTGGTGTTAGTTATAATTGCCAATCTTGCGGCCTACCATGGCCACCCAAGCACACACCGCCAGGCGCCATCCACAACACTTCCACACCCCACCGGTGCCCGTTGGCACCGGCCAAGCCCCAGCCCACTAACCCTCGCTTGCATCGGCTTAAACTGCCGGTGGCCAGCCACTTGACCGCCTGCTCCACCGGTAGGGATTATCAATGGGTTGAACAGTGACTATTTACGTTTGTATCCTATAAATGAAAAGATTCACGAGAATCCCGGTTGTTCGTTAATTTTTAAAAATGGCTTCATCCACAAACCATTTTCTATTATTCACTAAGAAATAGTTAATAATCGATTAATAGATAATTAATGGATATACAAATAAAATATATAAAGATTAAATTTGACCAATCAATAAGCCAGATTAATAAGAATCCTATAACGACAGCTGCTTTAAAAAATTATATAATAAATACTAATTACTTAATATAATATTTATGTTAACTCATTTAACCACCCCTTTTTCTGCCTTTGCCGTAACTCTATTTTTTCCTATCGTAACCATCCGACCCGAGAGAGAGAGAGAGAGAGAGATTACGGTTACGGTAGTTCTTGAAAACTTTCGAGACATTATCTTCTTTGTTAGAGCGGACAATTTCGTGTTTGATTGAGACAAGAAAATAATTGATCGTGTCGGAAGAGACATCTCGAGACTTGCAAGAACGAAACATCGAGTTCTATGTTCATTTAGGATCGATTTGGAATTTGTTGTTTGAGGTATGGCCGTTTGATCTATTTGAACTATCTCCATGGTCAATTAGTTATGAGGGAGTGCCAAGGTGTAAAGACTAAAATGAAAGACACACCTCATGGGAAAGGGAATACTAAAAATAAAGGCATTCACACACTATGAGGAAATTATCATTGGTTGGCATCCAAATTGTGCAGTGTACTAAATCGAGAAGTGCGATAAAAGTAAAATGAGGAAAGTAACTTGAGTAAAGTGTAATTAACTGAAAGTAAACTTAGTAAATTTTCCAATCAATCACAATTGGAGTCTTCAAGTTCATTAGTTTCTAGTAGGAACATTGGTTTAATTTAGAGTTGAATAATTTCATGTTTCATTGAATAATTATAAATGCCAGATAAAGTATTAGTAATCTGGACATCCAAGCTTCCAGGTAGTGTGGAAAGTACAACGGGATGCAAATATAGTAGAACATAGACATGGACAACATAATGATCTAGAATATAATTTAGACATGGACAACATAATGGACAACAATAAATCTTCTATTTGACATAATGAGGAAGAACACAATAAAAAAACTTTACAATATTCTAAATTATTAAAAGATTCTAAAATACCTCTATACGAAGGTGTAAAAGATGTATCTAAATTAATATTTATTTTAAAGTTGTTTCAACTTAAGTCCATTAATGATCTCATTAGAAAATGTATGGATATGATATTATATTTATTTAAGGAAGTCTTACCTGATGGGGCACATGTTCCCGATAATTAGTATGAGCTTAAGAAAATAGTTAAGGAATTAGGACTTATAAGAAAATTCATGCATATAAAAATGATTGTATTCTTTTTTGGAGAGAAAATAAAGATAAAAGTGTTTGTCTACATTATAACATCTCCAGATATAAAAATGATCCTACAAATCAAAATAAAAAATAGTACAAAAGGTTTTACATTATTTTCTATTAGGAGATAGGCTGCAACGCTTATTTATATCATCCAATACGGCTAAGTGGATGACATGGCATAGCCAGTCATGATCAAATCAATTGACTGGTGAAATGCATCATTCTGCCGATTCTCCCACTTGGAAAAGGATGGATAAACTTTATCCAAAATTTGCATTAGAGAAACGCAATGTTCAGATTGGATTGGCTTTAGATGGCTTTAATCCATTTGGTCAAATGTCATCAAAATACAACGTATGGCCTGTTGTTACAATGGTGTATAACTTACCACCGTGGATGTGTATGAAAGCCACATACACAATGATATCATTGTTAATACCCGATTCAAGAGCTCCCAGAAATGATATCGATGTATTCTTACAACCATTGGTGGAAAAGTTAAAAGATTTGTGGGAGATCAGATTGATGACTTATGATGTTGAACAGACATATTTTCGTAATGAGAGTCCTACTTTTTAGTACGATGAATAATTTTTAGGGATATGTAAACTTATCTGGATGGAGTACTAAAGGGACATTAGCATGTCCTATTTGTAACGAGGAAACACATTCCATTTGACTTGCTCATAGTCGAAAACAATGTTATGGTCATCGTCGATTCTTACCAGTAGCACATCGGTGGAGAAAGAACCAGTATAAGTATCTTTTTGATGGTTGACGATGTGAGAAGGGAGCATCAAAGATGCTTACAGGATATGACCTATGGAGGCAATAAAAAGAGATGGATACTATTATATTTGAAAAACTGTTTAAGAAAGAATTAGAGAACTTAAGGAAAAATTTGTCAAAGAACAAAAATTGGAAGAAAAAGAAGAAGAAGAAGAAGAAGAGTATATTTTTTGAGAAACTACCATATTGGTCATCTCTTATCATTCGGCACCATTTGAATGTCATGCACATTGTGAAGAATGTGTGCGATAATATTTTATACATTTTTAACTTATTAGGAACCAACAAGGACAATCTAAACTCAAGGAAGGATTCAGTAGATTTAAAGATTCGCCCTGAGTTATGTTTGTACAAGGGTTCATTAAAGTTTCCAGATGTAGTTTATAGACTCATCAATGAACAAAAGTCAAGAATACTTGATTTCATTAAGAAAATTCGTGTACCAGATGGTTATTCTTCGAATTTCAGTAGATGTGTAGATTTAAGTGTCAGGACAATTAGTGGATTAAAAGGTCATGATTGCCATGTTATGATGCAAATGATTATTCCTTTGGCATTCCAAGAAAACGTGTCGAATGATGTACTAAGTCCCATTGTAGAGTTATGTCAGTATTTTAAGATCATTTGTGCTAAGGTTTTAAACAGTAACATTTTGAGAGATTAGGAGTCAAAGATTGTGATAATGTTGTGCAAGTTAGAATAAATTTATCCACCATCATTCTTTGATGTGATGGTCCACTTAGTTGTGCATTTGGCTTATGAGCCAAGAATGTCTGGACCAGTTCAATACCAGTGGATGTATCCAATTGAAAGATGTTTAAAGAGGCTCAAAGATTATGTGGGCAAAAAGGTGAGAGTTGAAGATTCCATTGCCTAGGGATACTTGGTTGAGAAGTGTACGTAGTTTATTTTAACATATATGCAGGAAACGAGTGTATATAATAGAGATCAGAACTACGATGGTGGTCCATATGAAGGTGACAATGACGATAGTTTAATATTCAAACCAGTTGGTCGCCCATTGAAATGCAGGTGTGTGCCTAAAATTTTGACGAAAAGAGAACAAAAGTTAATTCATGCAAACGTCTTAAATCAAATTGATGATATTGATTATTTTCGTCAATCTCATAGTGAGACTCTTAATAATGGATAAACTAGGGAAAATAACTTCTTCGTGTGGTTCAGATCACACATTCAAGAGTTAAGGAATGTAGGTTCTTCTAGATACACCAAGGAGCTTGAGATATTATCACTCAGTCCATCGAGATTTACGTCATCATTAAATAGTTATATATGCAATGGATTTAGATTTTGAACGTTGGAATCTAATTCAACCAAATCAACTCAATTATGTGATGTTATTGTGAATAACTATCTTTCAATCTGGTTGTGACGGGTATTATGGACGGATATTGGATATACTTGAAATATCGTTCGATAGAAATAGTCGTTTAATGCTTTTTAAATGTAAATAGTGGGATGTGTATAATAAGGATCGAGGTTAAAGAGTTAACGAATATGGTCTTATATCATTAAACACAGAGAAAATTAAAAACCGATGAACCGTTTGCACTGACAAGTCAAGTGGAACAAGTTTTTTATGTAGATGATAACTCTAATAAGGGTTTACCAATACGATCACTAGCTCATAACTATTATAACATTTCAGTAAATGAGAGTGATGATGAAATCGAACCATATCAAGAACAACTTATTAACATACCTATAACATTTGGTGTAACCAATGAAGATGTACAACTTCAAAAAATCCAACCTATACAAATAGAAATTTAATCCAAATTCTCAAGTCCCCTATGCATGGCATCAGGTTGGGTTGGGCAAAAATCCCCAAGTCCCCAACCCGAAGTCGGATTGCCCAATCCAAGCCCGTTTCAAGTTTGAATTGGGAAATCTGGCATCGGGTTGGGAAAAAAGACCCAAGTCCCCAACCCGATGCCGGATTGCCCAATTCAAATATGGAATGAGCGCTTCAGGCAGGGCAAAAAACCCCAAGTCCCCAACCCGAAGCCGGATTGCCCACTCCAAGCTTGTTCCGAGTTCGAACTGGGCAATTCGGCATCAGGTTGGGTAAAAAATCCCATGTCCCAATCCAAAGCCGGATTGCCCGATACAAGCCCGTTCTAGGTTTGAATTGGGAAAAAAACCCCAAGTCCCCAACCTGAAGCCGGATTACCCAATCCAAGCCCGTTCCGGGTTTGAATTGGGCAATCCGGTATCGAGTTAGGCAAAAAATTCCAAGTCCCCAACCCGAAGCTGGATTGCCCAATCCAAGCCCGTTCTAGGTTTGAATTGTGTAATCCGGCATCGGGTTGGGCAAAAAACCTCAAGTCCCCAACCAGAAGCCGGATTGCCCAATTCAAACCCAGAACGGGTTTGGATTGGGCAATCCGGCATTGGGTTGGGCAAATATTCCCAAGTCCCCAACCCAAAGTTGGATTGCCCAATCCAAGCCCTTTCCAGGTTTGAATTGAGCGAAAAACCCAAAGTCCCCAACCCGATCTCGGATTGCCTAATTCAAACCTGGAATGGGCTTGGATTGGGCAATCTGGCTTCAAGTTTTGAATTGGGCAATCTAGCATCGGGTTGGGCAAAAATCCCCAAGTCCCCAACCCGAAGTCAGACTATGCAATCCAAGCCCATTCCGGGTTTGAATTGGGAATCCAGCATCCGTTTGGGAAAAAAACCCCGAGTCCCCAACCCGATACTAGATTGCCCAATTCAAACCTAGAATGGGCTCGAATTGGACAATCCGGCATCGGGTTGGGAAAAAATTCCCAAGTCCCCAACCCGAAGTCAGATTGCTCAATCCAAGCCCGTTCCGGGTTTGAATTGGGCAATACGGCATCAAGTTGGGAAAAAATTCCAAGTCCCCAACCTGATGCCAGAATGCTCAATTCAAACCCGGAATGGGTTTGGATTGGGCAATCCAGCATCGGGTTGGGCAAAAAACCCCAAGTCCCCAACCCGAAGCCGGATTGTCCAATCCAAGCCCATTCCGGGTTTGAATTGGGTAATCTGGCATCTAATTGAATAAACTCAACCCGTAGCCTACTATTTTTATGTGGCAGATGAAGAGTGTTTTCAGCAAGAGTCGGAGGACGTCTCAGACGGCTACACCTTCTGAGGGTGGTGGATTACAGGGTCGATCTCACATATCCAAAGATCGACCTTCCACCTCCAGTGGTGTTGTTTTCGAGCCAACTTGGGAGGCACCCAGTGAGCCTAGTCCATATCAGGCTCGTTCTCACCGGGTTCCAATGGCGTCACCTACAGATGGTAGTAGTCCATCTTCTCATAATTCAAGTATATATTTGACTATATATAAGTATGAAATTTTCTTAAAAATATTCGTTGTCTAATTGAATTTTTATGTTTAATTAGCTACATTAGTTAGACGTGGGAGAGGTTCAGCAAAGGCCATTAGTGTGCGAACACTAGGGCCTGATGAGTCATACAACATCGATATAGTAGGAGGATCTGGCATTGGATCACATGAGCATGAGTTTACCTCCTAGTTAGGAGTTATGAACATAGTACATTGTGATTTGTGGGAACACAATTACATTGCTCTGGCGCAGGAGAAGAAGGATGCCATATTCCGTGATTTAGAGGTAACATGATAAATATTCATATTGTTTAAATTTTTGTGAACTTTATAATCATTCTTATATTGATGCAGCAACATTTTACCTTTGAGCGGAATCCCCAATCCGATGCATGAATATTAAGGCATATGGAAGATATGCAAAGGAAACAAAGAAATCATTTGAAAAAAAAAACGTAGAATATAATTTATTAATCATGTAAATTTTATTAGACCAATTTCTTGCTAATAGTATTTGTGTACAGTACTCTATAGGACAATCAGCGATCAGTGGAGGAAGCTCATGCCAATGTTTCTCCACAATGCAATGAGGAACAATGGCATCATATGTGCCATTTATGGAGTCAAGATGAAGCCAGGGTAAAATCAAACAAATCTCTTCTTTTTATATTTAATTAGTTTAGTGATATTGAGATATATTATTTCAATTTTTTATATATATTTGTAAGCACTAAAGGGATTTTGCAAGTAGTAAAAACTTAAATTTTTCATATTATTTGAACCTTATTTTCAAATTCTTTATTATTTTTATAATTTTTTGTCTAAGTAAGAAAAGAAGGTTGTCCTCCAACTCGTCCAGAAGTATTCTAGATGAGTCAAATACATAAAGAGCTTGATGGAGCGGTCATTTGGGATAATGACCAAAGTCATCTCATGATGGTAATGATTGATTTATAAATGATTTTTTCCTTATAATTTGTAATTAAACATTTTTTTTTATTTAATATATAGAAAAATATGCATGGATTGATGAATCCCCAGTATCTGAATCCTCGGATGTTGGGGTATCACAGCCTCCACTCATCGCGGAGGAGGCTTTTGTATCTGTCTTCAGTAGAGATCGACTGGGATAGATCCGACATAGTGGGCGAGGTGAAACTCGCAACACTTGATATGGTGAGTCAAGTGGAGGTGCTTCTACCTCTACTCAAGAAGTTCGAGACCTTAGAGCTCAGGTGGCGAGGTAAGGAGAACTAAATGTTCATTATGAAGTTGAAATTACTTCATTAAAATAACAATTGGATAATCAACAAAAATCATTCCAAGATAATTTTGATCGCCTCAATCAAATTATAGAAGGGTTGTCTCAAAGGTTCCAAACTTTTGATGTGCCATCCACATCAGGGCATCCTCCACCTCACCAAACAGATGACGGAAACGACGAGGACTACGAGGATGGCGAGGAGAGTGAAGATGAAGACGAAGATGAAGATGACGAATAAATATGTATATTTTGAACTCTCCTATGTGTTAATGTTTTTATGTATCAAAATATTTTGGCATATAAATAAAATATATTATTTGGTCTAGTTTGTAAATGTGTGTTTATGTATGCAGATTGTGAATGATGATTATTGGATCATCCTGGAAGTTATGTAAATGGTTGCTTGTGTATGTGTATATGTGGACTGTAAATGTGTATTTGTGTATCCCAACTTGTTTCCGGATTAGTCAATCCAATTCTAGATCATTCTGGAAGTTATCGGGAATGACCGGTCTTCCTGATTCGATCCAAGAATTGGTCCAATCTGGCAATGCTGGATTAATTTTTTTTGGCAGAAAAAAATTATTGGCGACAACTTCCATAGCCGTCACCCATAAGCTTATTTGCGATAGATGAAGCCATCCCAAATGAGGTTTTAGCCATTGCTTTACCCAAAAAAAAAACATCCAATGTAGGCACCGGTTGGTCAAGGTTAACATTTGCGAAGGCTTATCGGCGATGACTGAATAAGCCATCACCCATAAGGTTATTTTGCGACGGCTTTAAGCCGTCGCAATACCTAGAAAAAACACTCAAAACCCCACTGGGGTGGGTTCTGTTTACCATTTGTGATGACTTTATAGCCATTGCAAATAACCTTATGGGCGATGGCTTATTCAGTCGTCGCCAATAAGTTTATCATCTTACAATTATTTGTGACGGCCTTTTAGCCATCACAAATACATTTATTTGCGATGGCTTACATTTGGCCGTCGCCAATAACATTGGCGACGTGGTTATTTGTGATGACTTAGTGACGGCGGGATAGCCATCGCCAATATATATTGGCGATGGCTTTTTGGATATTTGGGATGGTGTCAAGCCATCCCCAATAACCTATTTTTTGTAGTGTATTGTGCAAAGTATGAAAATGCAAGAGTGTAGTGGGACAACGATATGAGTTGACAAATGGTGGGAGAGAGTGTCATAGTAAGATCTAAATGATCATGGTGGGATAAGGTGTAAAGCCAACATAGTGGGATGTGAGTCATAGTGACAAATATAGTGGGATCACAAAAGGTTGCGAAAATACATGGTGGGATACATGACTTGGGCATGGAAGGAAAACCATGGTTGGACACAATCAGGAGGAAATAGTGATTGCTTGATGAACAAGGTCTGATGAGATTTAGAGTATGAAAGGTTGTGTTGGGGTCGGAACAACCATGGTGGGAAGAGAGGGTGGTGTTAGACGATTATTGTAAGGTAATGATTGGAAACATGATTGCCATTATAGGACACATACGGTGGCATATGAGATGGATAAATATGGTGCATGAAGTAATGCATATTGGTTTTAAGAATACACAAATGTATCATAAGAATATAGTTAAAGATATAGGCTATGTAGGACGTGTCAAGACCCCGAGTTAAGAACTGCCATCCCCATCTACACAACCCTATCTGCAAGTCTAGGAATTAGCTAAACTATTAATGATTTTTTTGAAGGGTTCTCAAGCTTAGCCTCTCCTATACATATGATCTTTAACATCTCATGAATTATTTTATTTTGATTGAATGCAATACTTGATATGCAAGACTCTAGAAGGTTAGGAATAGCCCCTCTTTTGGCTATTCATTTTCCACTTGTTTTTGTTATTTTGCTTCCTTTAAGTATATTGGGTGGAGGATCATTGCCCTTGTTTTTTATGAGGGATTTTACATATTTCCTGTATTCACTTGAAAGGGGTGATTAAAACTTTATTCAGGCTTAGTCTCTTGTAAGAGAGTATTGAGTTGCCTTGATCTTTTGTTAAGGGACAAGGGCCTTATTAAGAAGGCAAAAGATAATAATAAGATATCAAGTATGCCAATAAATAGAAACATGCCACTACAATTAAACATAGATGCAATAGGCATATTATCAAGTAGGAAACAAATATTTAGGCATTTTGAGAGTTTTTAATTTGTTCAGGTTGTTTGAGGGATTTATATTTTGTTTGTGATTTTTTAGGTTTTGGGTATTTTATTTTTATAGTTTTTTTAGATTTTTTTTGTTGTTTTGAAATATTCTATTTTTATGTGTTTTGACATTTCATTTTTTTATGTTGAGGAGACAACCACTTTCATTCTTGTTCTCGCTTGAAACATGTGTCCTTAGCTGTTAACCTTATGATTAAAAGTAAGCATCATGTATAAGACAATGCCTTTCATTCAAGATCATTTGACTTTCTTCTTTCAATATACGAGGTTTCTGTTTAGGTCTAGTCAATCGACCTACCCAACGGGGCTAAAGAAGGAAGAGTCAATGATAAGTCTTCGTTAGACTTAGGGGATGTCAAAGTGGTTTCTCTACTTATGCCCATTTGTCTGTTGGGGTTCAGCCTCCTCGAGTCTTTCTTTACTTATTGATGTTTCTCACATTTTTTTGTTGGCACTTCAAATATATCTTTTATTTTTCTTGACCTGTGAGGTTCATTGTCTATCTTTTGGTGCCCTATTCTTTTCTAGAGCTAGTTTGGGGCACTCATTCAGTAGGTCTTGGGACATAAGAGGTCATTGCCCATCTCTTGGTTCATTTTCATTTCGAAAAGTTGGACTTTCTGAGATAGCTTTCTATTAAGGTGGTTGACATTTTTGAGAGAGAATAGGGTACGAAAACCCTTCCTTTTCCAAAGCTTTGCCTAGCTTCTTATCTAGCATTTAGTCATTGGATCCTAAAATCTAGGCATGTAGTATGTGTGTGGTGGTGCCTAACCTTAACTCCTAGAGAACAGAACAGGGGTACCAAATAGCAAGTGGACTTCAAATACCAAAATTTTCAATTCAACTCATTCAATACAAATTTGAGCAATACCGAAGTCGGTCTACAAAACAGACCTAGATTCGGTAAAACAAGGACCAGATGGCACAAATAAGCTCTTGAAATGTCAAGATATGGCTTAATAGGCTCCAAATAGCCAAGATAATGATTTCATTGCATAGCCTCAACTGAGAGCTTCGCAACAGTACCCAAAACATAAAAAAAAACACCGGATGGCCGAAATGACCATTTTGCCATCGACACTTCAAGACAAGTTGAGACTCTTATAAAAAAGATTCAACTTTACCACATTGTTAGTACAAGATAGAACTAGACAATGCTCAAAACGGATCGAAAATATAACCACCAGTTGAAAAGATATCCATAAAATATCAAATATGGGCAAAAGTCCGTGCTTCGTCACTCCAGGGGCATGATGGTCCAAAAGAATTTCTAGATCAGCCTATAAGATGAATATTTCAATTTTTCAATTCATGACTTTAGTCTCAGGAATATTGATGCAACAAAAATAAAATTTGGCCAATGGGATGATTTAATTGGACTCAATTACAATTTTTGGTATTATCAACCACCGAAATCGCACCGATCAGGAGAATTGGCAAAATCAAAAAATTAATGCAATTCTGGGCATCTTGACCACACATCTGGATGGAGCACAGGATCAATGGCCATTGGAGCTCATTCTGGATTTTTCTTTATCAATTCAAGGTGTATTTAATTAATTTTGGTCAAAATTAAAGACGCATGTTGGATCGGAAGCATTTGTATAAGATGATTAGCCATCTCTCTTCACCTAGGCTCCAATTCCTCTATCCTCACCTGACCTTGGCACACATCAGCTGACTTAGACTTCTCCTTTGATTGAAGTTCTTTTGTGAGAATACTTCTTCATGAGATGAGACTCTTACCGTTATCCTATCTCATCTTATCACCTTATCTTCTATCTGTCTTATTCTCTAGACTCTCCAATTGATAGGAGACTGAGTAAGATGATCATGTGCACCGACTCTCTCCCTCACCCTCACCTTGTGCGCACAAGAACCTATAAAGTAGGGTTGGATGCACCAACTCACCTCATCCATGCGTGCATCAGATGGTAGACTTCCCCTCGGTTGGAATTCTCACCGGATAAGATCTCTTCAAGCACTAGGACTCAGCCTTTATCCCCATCTGATCTGATCCAAGAGATCCTATTTGGCATGGAGACTTGCCCAAGGGCGGGATGCCATCCTTTCTCACCTAACCACCAGATTGTGCCATCTTCTCTCTCTCTCTCTCTCAGCTGGTGCGATAGTACCTTCCTCATCTCTTCATCCTGGTGAGGCAACAGCTTTCTCCTTCCTCCTTTCTCACCTGCAGAAGAATAAGAAGAAGAAGAAGAAGAAGAAGAAGAAGAAGAAGAAGAAGGGAAAGGTGGCTTCATCCTCCAGCAGAAGCAGCAAGGCATTCTCCATCTTTCTCCTCTCTCTGGTGCACCAACTCCAGCAGTAGCCTTCTACTTCCTCCATAGCACCTGCATCATGGAGAAGAAGAAGAGAAAGACCAGCCTTCATTCCAACAACAGCAGCACCAGTGGGCTTCCTTGAAGCTCCTTGGTGGCCTGCCATCTCTCCCATCTCCAGTAGCACATGCATGCCAAGGAGAAGTGGAAGGTCTTCCAACACCAGCAAAACCTGCCATCTTCTTCCCTTGTGCGGCCTTCAGCACCAATAGGAGAACCATTTTTTTCTCCTAGCAGGACCTGCACACGAAGGATAAGGAGAATAGGAAGAAGGATCAGCCTGATCCTCCTCCAGTAGTGCTCTATGCAAAAGGAAAGAAAGGGAGAAGGTGAGTAAAAAAGTAATCCATATAGTCCTTTTTCTTCTTCTCGTCCTCCTTCTCTTCTTTTCTCTACCTCCTCCATGGCCAAGCTAGCTATCAGCCAGCCCATGTTCGACCCCCCCTCTTCTGGTCCCACAAGCCATCAGAGATCAACGCCTTGGGCGCCCTCCTTTTGGCCAACCAAATCAGGCCCTTAGACAAAGCCAATCAGGGCCCTGCTGTCCCCTGCGCACAATCCTCAGATGGCCTGCAAATAGCCACTTTGGCCTTGCCATTTGGCCTTCAAAGACAGCCCCTCTACTGTCCCTCCAGCACCTTGTGCACCTCCTTTTGGCCACCCGATCAGGCCTCCCAAATCAGCACCTGATCAGTTCCTTGCTGGCCACTGGAACCTGCTTCAAAAACCTAGCATTGTTGTCTTTCAATTAGCCCTTGTGCTACCCTCTCAAAGTTCCCTCAATCAGCCCCTTGGGTTCCCCTAATTGGCCTTCACAAAAGCCAGCCCTGCTGTCTACTGTACACAGTCCTTAGATGGCCTGCAAACAGTCCCTACTCAGGTCCCCAAACAGCCATCTGTGCACCCCACAATCAGGCCCCCTGTGTGCCCTTAACTCTCCCCACAATTAGGCCCTCTGTGTGCCTTAACTTGTCCTATAAACAGCCCCCCTGTGTGCCTTTACACCTCCCCCTAACTAGGTTTCCCAAACAGCCTGCCATCCAGCCCCATGTTGGCCATCAAAACATCCTCCTTGCTGTCCCAATTCAGCCCCAATCTATCCCAAAATCTACCCTTGTGCAGTCCCCTTCAAAGTTCCTTTCAAACAACATCAAAACACACCCTTGTTAGCCCCTTTGAGGTCCCCTTAGCCCCCTATTGCAGCAAGAAGAAAACTTCAAAACAGGTGCTGGATTTGGTGCAAAATAGGTGCTTGATTAACATTCAAAACAGGTGCTGAATTAAAGGTGAAACAGGTTGCAAAGTAAGCCTTGCTGGCCCATGAAGCTTAAAACAGGCCTCTTTGGCCCAAGCACTTGAAGACCAGCCTGCTGCACCAATAAGACATGAACTGACCAACTGGGTATTGAACAAAATGACTAAGTCTGGGGGTCCACAACTGGATACTGCTCTGGACATTTCAATCTTGAAACATTAAAAAAACACCAAGTCTTGAGAGTTAGCCTACTATTGGGCATTGCCTTAGGATTCACACTTAAAAAAAAACAAGTCTGGGAGTCAACCCACAATTGAGCATTACCTCAGGCTTCACACCTAAAAAAACTTAGTCTAGGGAGTGAGTCCATCATAGAATGCTGGTTCAAACTAAAAAAAATTAAGTTAAGGAGTTAGTTCACAACAGGACGCTCCATTCTGTGGCTAGTCTAGATATGCTTTTAGTGTGCTGACCTAGGCATATGTATCGGACACTTCCTATGTAGACGGACCCTTCTCACTATGTGAAAAAGTCGAAAGAGTTAACCATATAGGATGGGTAAATTTTCACACTGATCGAAAAGGTGGCATGCTGCCAAAATTTTCCTAAACCCCATTTTGACAGGTTACTAACCCTTTGCATATGTAAAGAGTTAGTAACCTGTCAAATTATGGTTCAATATCATATGTAAAGGGTTAATCACTAAACATCACTTTCAATAATATCACTTGGATTGAAATGACGTGACCAAATACAAGCCAGTTTAACAACCACAACGCTAAAATGGAACCACATAACTCTCACTGAGGAAATGAACAACTACATCAATTAATGAACCATAAAGGTTTAACAACCACACCACACCAATTTAACCACCGCCCAAATAATTTGAACCACAACTAACAACTTCTCATCAGAATTCAAGTGTTACAGGGTCAATGAACAACCACCGTTTACATTGTCGTCACTTTACAAATTGGAAGGGGAAGGCTACACAACCATCTTCTGGATCAGGTGACAAATGAGTTGTACTCTTGTGAGCAACAGTTCCTCCTGACCAATACACCACGACTGCTTATGTTGTTTAGCAAGGTGTTCAGCGAACCTCATCACATACAGCTCACGTTCAATGCTGAAAATGAAGTTGTGAAGTTGAAATCCTTGGTATAAGATAATGCTTCATAGTTCATTTGTATTAAAACACAATCAAACCAAAAATATGTTGTTTTACCTGCTGCTGGGTTGTTGTGGACAACTCTCGCTGAACTTGCAGGGCCAGTCTTCAACGTCGGGGAGGTCAAATACATTGATGATCAAACTCTTCAAGAATTGAACCATGTTCCTCGCACCAGCCATGTATCATGGATTGGTTCTGATTGAATTGTACACTCCCCATCTCTATTTCTTTGTGTCCAGGACGATAAGCATGAAATCATTTGAATGATGGCAGATGAAGAAGTACCTCTCAACAGCCATAAATCTGTTGACTGTCTTCAATTTTATGGCCTATTGTATGGTACCTTTCACCCTAGCTCATTTTAATGTCGCATCGGTTTGGTACTTAGAGATAAATGTAAGACAGAATCAGAAACTTTGGTAGTAATTTATGTTGTCCTTTACCGCATCTGTCATTGTCTCCCAATACACATCTACATCATCCATAGACATAAACCTTTAAATGTAGAACAAGTCTTCGGCATCACCATTCAGTATAGTGGAATTCTAGCGGGTGACACATGTTTCGTCATCCCTATTCTTGCAATACAGTAAGTAACATTTAAATATGATAACATATTGGGGGTTAGTGACAACAATTCACACAAACCTGGTGTGAGAGGTCAGAAGCCATTCCTCGTAGAAAAATTTAAATTCTTCTAGAATTTTATCCAAAACTGGCTTTGCCTTGGTGATGTCGACATGCCCTGCTATTGTGGTGTATGATAATGCTGCAGGGGCCTTCTGCTGTTGGCTCCTTCCCTTCCCCTTCCCCTTCCCCTTCCCCTTCCCCTTCTATGCTACCATCTTCATTGCTTCAAGTGTCTCATGTTCCACATCTGATAGTAAGTGGGCAATGGGAGGTACGTCTTGAGGAGCTACCTGAAGTTGAGGTCTCCCTGTGCGGCTCTTAAAGATAAAGAAAGATGTTGCCGCAACCTTCTCAGACGATTTTCGGTCGATTCTTGACCTGTGTTTGACCCTCAATACGAGGGAGGACACAATGTCATCAACCTTGTCGGGAGACAACTGTAAATTTCTGTCCAAAACATCCTCGGGGATGTCTGTGGCCTCATCCATCAGTAGGCTCACAACATGTATACCCCTACCAACACTTGTTTCAAAATTCAGCCTGTCCTTCTTCTCCCTTGTCAGATCTGTCCTCAGGCTGCAAACCTCATCTCTTAACTTACAAAGGGAGTACACAGGACTCTTCCTAGGCATTTGTTCACTGACCTCCATGGCCTCATGTGGTTCCTTCTCTACATCCTTCCTGCTCTCGCTGTTTCTACCTGTAGTAGGGTGATTTTTCAATTCTTCAACTATTAATTCAAGAGCTATTCTTTTTTCTTTCTCGATTTTCAACTCTTCCTCAAGGGTCTGCATTCTTTGTAGCATCTGCTAAAGAGTTTGTTCTAATTTATTCTCATCATCAGCCTTGTGACCCTCAGCCCCCCCTCTTCCTCCTTTGGGGATTGTGCATCTTGTCGCTCGGTCATGTCTCCCTACTCTTCTACGGAGAGAGACAACATCACCTACATCATTAGCATACAACTCAACACACCATAGGATATGTAAAAAAGCATAACACTTAAAAAGCATGCTCACCTGATATGACTGTTGAGCCAAATTGTTGAATATGTTAAAGAAGTCCAATGGCTTCTTCAACATCCACGTATTCTACATTAAAAGGCGCAGAAAACTTCAGCTAGTTGAAGGTTCGATGGCACGCATGTGCTCAAAGAACCATGCATGTCCTCAAGTGCAAAATAAATAAAGGTATATGAATGTTGTCAAAACATTTAACTTCAGAAAGAATTTGTGAACTCAGTGGAAAAGGACATCAATGTACTTACGGGAATGACGGTGGCACACCCAAACAAGTAGGGTGATTTATTATCCTTCAGCTCAACAACATACGTCCCGAGCTTCTCAAAAGAATGGTATGTACACAAGCAACCCAATTATATTTACCTACTGATTTAATATCCTACAAATATTAAAGAACATTTTGGGAACAAGAAAAGTTAGACATAGGAATAAGAAAGCAAGCTAGCATGAAGATAACTCACAGCTCACGGTGCTCTGCACATCATATGGGTTGTCAAAAGTGGCAAGCTTTTTCAAGACCTTGAAAATGTCATCTTGGTGCAAGCCACCACCTAACACCAACTTGTCTAAAGTTGAGTGCCGTGGCCTGCCCTATAGGTCGATGGGTTCACCCTTGTTTGGTAAACCCAGAATTAGACTAGCATCAATGGTAGTTAGCTCAACATGGTGTCCATGTAGGTAGAACACCTGTCCACCACAGTGTAGCCGAAGGACTTCCCAAAGTATGTCATTACTGGATTTGTAGTTTGGGAGGCCCTAGAATATACCAAAAGGAGTCTTTGCTAATAACTCCAAATGACCTTGTCGGAAGTTAACTTGTGCAACCATGTCCACATAGTGTGAAATGATACACCTATGTTGCACATACTTTTTAATGTCCCTTACACCCGAAGGACCCTCACCAATAGCCAACTTCCACTTTGTAGCCTTAACTTTGCGACCCATGTCTGTAAAATAAGATTGGAACATTAAAATAATGTACAAATAAATCAAAGAACAATGGACAGACAGCACACAAATACATATGCTACTGAACCCCAGTCTAAGAGGTTCAATCAAACTACATAGACATGTTCATGATAATCCAAACATGCTTTACATAAAAGAACCACCATTACCCTGAACACGTCATACATGCATACCGAACTGCATCTTAAAATAAGAGTCAAAGGTTTTTTGGATCTTTTGATTCATTTACTCGGTACATGGTGTTGTTCTACCAGGGTTTCTGTCTCCAAGACAAAGTCCCTTCGTAGAGGAGGTTCTGGTTTCCAACCGATATACCAAAGTAAATAAAGCGAAATGGAAAACACCTCTACAACCATTCAATTATATGATGCATGTAAGATAGGATCATGCAATTACAACCTAAACGTATGAAGACATGCATTGACCTTTTACATAGCCGACTAATCCCCAATTTTAGAAATTACTAACCCTTTACATATGTTACTAACCCTTACATAGCCCCCTCAACTCATTTTTAAGAAGTTATTAACCCTTTACATATGTTACTAACCTTTTACATAGCCCACTGAACTTTTTTTTAATAGGTCACTAACCCTTTACATATGTTACTAACCCTTTACATAGCCTACTAAACCCCTTTTTCAGAGGTTACTAACCCTTTACATATGTTACTAACCCTATACATAGCCCACTGAACCCCTTTTTAACAGGTTACTAACCCTTTACATATGTTACTAACCCATTACAGAGCCCACTGAACCCCTGTAAAATAGGTTACTAACCCTTTACATATGTTACTAACCTTTTACATAGCTGACTGAACCCCTTTTTAAGAAGTTACTAACCCTTTATATATGTTACTAATTCTTTACATAGTCGACTGAACCCCTTTTTAAGAAGTTACTAACCCCTTACATATCCATCTGAACCCCTTTTTAAAAAGTTACTAACCATTTACATATGTTACTAACCCTTTACATAGCCCTTCAACCTATTTTTTACAGGTTACTAACCTTTTACATATGTTACTAACTATTTACATAGCCTACTAAACCCATTTTTCAGAGGTTACTAACCCTTTACATATGTTACTAACCCTTTACATAGTCTATTGAATCCCTTTTTAAGAAGTTACTAACCCTTTACATAGCTCTTCAACCTATTTTTTACAGGTTACTAACCCTTTACATATGTTACTAACCATTTACATAGCCTACTGAACCCCTTTTTCAGAGGTTACTAACCCTTTACATAGTCCATTGAATCCCTTTTTAAGAAGTTACTAACCCTTGACATATATTACTAAACTCCATTTTGATAGGTTACTAAGTCTATACATATGTTACTAACTCTTTACATATGTTACTGAACTCCATTTTGACAAGTTACTAACTCTCTACATATGTTACTAAACCTCAAATTCAGATGTTACTAACCCTTTACTTATGTTACTGAACCCCTATTTGAGCTGTCACTAACTATTTACATATGTTATTAACTCTTTACATATGTTACTGAACTCCTGTTTGAGCCGTTACTAACCCACTACATATGTTACTAAACCCCAAATTTAGATGTTACTGACCCTCTATATATGTTATTGAGCCCCCATTTCAAACGTTACTGACCACTCAATTGAGCCACTCACGATAAATTAATGTAATCTACATTTCATTTCAATTAACTTCTCTGCTCTATGGAGCCACTCAGTTTACACAAAAAATTAGATGAACATATATAGATATACTCACAAAATTGCGTAAGAACTAGGTAAGAATTTGTACATTCAGTCGTTCCCACCCAATAGTCTTGCCGTCTCTTCTGCATCACTCCTCATGTCTCACTTTCCTATAATCGGTGCTACTGGTAAACAATCATTGTCAACATTGCACTCAAAGGGATTCATCGACCACACATGCTACAACATAAACATCTTCACTCTAACTGCCCCGACTGGCAAATACCATTTCACATAAACCCTAGTCAACGTCATTAATATGCTAAGTATGAAAATTACTATGTAAGCACGACAATACAAGATTACCTGTCAGAGAGAACAATAGTAGTCAAAGATGGAGGGCACTACAAACTCTGGCCGGAACTAGGGCAATGCCAAGGAAGGGCACTACGAATTTGGAGGGCACTGAGGTGACCCGGAGGCGACTATGACTGACAACACTATGAACATCAGAGGGAACGTTGGAGCGAACACTGGAGGACACCATTGAGAATGTCAGACGAGGGGGAGGCGATGGGGACGACACCCCCCCTCGTGAACTAACTACAGTAGATGAATAGGTACTAAACAAATGATGTAAATGTGTTAAACCAACTTAGCTCTCTGAACCGATATTGAAATAGTTGAAGTACTGAAAGATAAACAATCTCCTATAGCCAAAGCCCCCCCCCCCCGTGAACTACTAACTATATTAGATGAATAGGTAGCCCCCGAGAGTGGTGAACGCTCCGGACGCTGTTTACTCGATCATCTTCTTCTGCTCCGACGAGTAACCTGTCACCTTGAGTGGTGAATGTCATCCGCTGTGATGAGGTCCCATGAATGGTGAATGCCTGGAAGACTGTGCGTGTTTGTCCTATGTTCAACCCGTGACGATGAAGGGACGAGTAGCATCAACGTTAGACATCCTCCTGTGAACAAAAAGGTAAGTAATGTTCGAAGAGAGTTAGAAAACTTGCATGTGACAGAAAGAAAGAGAATGAATTTTTGGTCTCTCTAGTCTTCCTCTCGGTGGTCTTCCTGCGCGCGGATCGGCGCCCTGCTTCGGAGTTGCGCCTCCGTTTGTCATCGCTTATAATTTTTCGTCGAGAGTGAATTGCTGCTGCAATTTTGAGGTCGATTCATACACTCTCATTTCAGCACTTTACTTAAATATAATTTTAAATATTTTTTATCTAGTTGAAATTGTAAAATTCGATTTATTTATGTTTATTTTTTCTATTTTTACGTTTAGTATTATCAGTGGTCAAATTGTCTCTTAATTTCTTTCTTTGTTATTTTCATAGTCATCATCTTTATTTTGAGACTGTTAAATTGAATGATATTCAAATCTCTTTGATATGATCATTTAATTTTGCCTTTGCGAAATTAAATGCGAAATTAAATGTTAGTCATCAAGCCAATTCTCATATGGATGAGTGGCCCTTGCTTAAAAGGTATGGTCATGTTCATAAATCTCTGGAAAACATTTGACTTAGTTGGACAAAGCTATAAATTAGAGAAAGACTCAACATAATTTTAAATAATGCAGTCACATGTATTGCCCTTCATAGCAAGAGTTTCATGCTCTGAATTTGGCCAATTTTGTGTGTCTACACCATTCATATCAAAATTATAATCCTTTTTCTCCATCTAAATCATATTGATTCACTATTACCATACATCAAATATGGTGGCCGTCTAACTAATTCTTCTACTCCAATTAATTATAATATGAAAGTCAATCTATCATCATCTACTCACGTCTAAATATGAGTATATAAAGTTCACACTTAACTAAGTTTGTAAGCCAAGATTGAAGTTATATTGAGTTTTGAATCAAATACGCCATATATGGGTCATAATAGATAGAATAATTTCTCAAATTCTTGATCGACATGTAATCGATTATAATTTGAATGACATCATCGAACCATAAATTAGATTGTTGGTAACTTAAACTAATTATAACACTATTTAGATATTCATCTATTCACTAAGGTTTATATTAGATCTTCTATAAATCTCATCCTCAATATCAAAAAATTAAGAACCCTATAATCATGCCTTTATTGAATCTATTAAAAAGTGCATATCGGTAATTTATTTTTATAATATGATATCTTCTCATCTTGCTCATATAAAGCTAAAGTATTTTCATTCAATTTTGTTCTAATTCAAAATAGATTGATATCAATGCATGATTTCTATTTGATCTCTTAGCTAAGCTTTATAGACACCAAATTGGACTGATTCGGAGCCCCAGACTCTTATTCCATTGGCAATATCCATTATTTGACCGATTATCTGAATCGTATTACCTCATTAAGATGAGCTAAGGATGCAGGTGGAGCCCCTTGTGAGTTGGGAATGGACCGATGATTTCTGGAACAATGCCGTAACCTTCAAGCGAGAGCCACACGTGAATTGTGAAAACACTGAGCTTGCTCGATGACCGACCTTGAATAGTCCTTAATTGAAGGTCTCGGGAGTCCCGCATGTGTTCCGTAACATTCAGGGTTTCTGGGAAGTCATTTCGGTAGTCGTCGGTCAATAACGGCTTTCGTTATGGCTTTTTCGATTTGTACTGACACGGCTATCCTGAACCACGTGTTAGGCCTTTCTGGTCATCACTGGGTCTTTTTGAGTCGTTCGGGTCGATCCTAGCCATATATTTCATCAACCGGCGCCATACAGCCATTTCGGTCGATTTTAGGGTTTTACGGCTTTTCCGAGTTTCAGTTCACGTTTACCGGGTTAATCTCAGATTTTTCGATGATTTCGGATTTTTGGACCATACCAGACTCATTTGGTCATCATTTTAAGTCATCATGAGTTGACCCGAGATTCCTTGACCGGAACCATGCTCTTTCGGACCTTCGCCACGATTTTCAGCTTTTCACGAGAGGATAAACCGGTAGAAAACCCCGTGCGAACGTCTCGGGAGTCATGCCGGCTGGTTTACCAACTTGAGGAGGTGCGGTTGAAGGCCCTCTTTCCAATGCAAAAAATGGGAGCCGAATCGGACATCTCGTTTGCAAGTTAAAACCCGCGAAACGCACGCGTAGGAGAGAGAGTGTATCGCGCCCCCGCTCCCTTTGAAATGGGAGGGCGCGGTCACCGCGCCCTCACCGCGCCCTCAACCTCAGGGCGCGCCCTGCGTGCCCCCACTTCATTTTAAACGCAGGGGCACGGTGCATTTTTGGAAATTGGAAATTACCCCGATTAGCACCTTCTAAACCGAATTTTTGGAAGGTTACCATCATTGATTATCGTTTATTTTGACTGCGTCCCGGGTCGGGGGTGCGTTATGTTTGTCAAGTCAATTTTTAGCAATTTCTGAAAGGTTCCGGTGAATTTTAGCAATAAGACGCGTAATGCGCCCCCGGTTTCTCTGAAACAGGGGGGCGCGCAGACCGCGCCCCCAAGGTGAGGGCACACCCTCGTATCTAGGGCGCTTCCTGCGCGCCCTCATCTCCTTTGAAAAGCGGGGGCGCGGTCAGTCTAGTTTCTATGTTTTGCACTGGTTTCTCTCTTCTATAAATTGAGGGTCATTCTCAATGACCCAAGGTTAATCGCTCATGCCTATTTCATCCTGAGGTTGTCCAAGCTCTCTCCCAAGACCGTCCCGATGTCCAAAGCCGATCCAACGTCGAGAGATCGATCCCGAAGCAAAGGAGAAGCCCGATCCGTGTGTTCTGCAGCAACCCAACTTCATCAGCTTCTGTAAAAAATTTGAGGCTACTTCTGCAAATGTCTTCAACAGAGGAGTTGTTCCCATCTTCGTCCTCATTCATTTGAAACTGACGGCATTCGATTCTGACTTGCCGTTTGTCCATGGAGATTGCTGCACCAAGGGTGCACATCCAGGTTTTACTTTTCCATATCCGTCTACTTTCATATTATTTAAAGACTTTTACAGGCAGATTTCGGAGAAGTCATTAACATAACAACTCTTCCCCTCCAAGTCTTCTGTCTACTGCAACAAACGGCAGTCAATTCTGACATCGGTACTTCCCGTGGCGAGATCTACACTGATGTTGTGCCAGATAGTGCAACGCGCCCCCGAACCAAGGGCGTGCAAACCGCGCTCTCACACCTAGGGCGCGCCCACCGCGGCCTTAAACCCAGGGCACGTTTAGTCCAGTGCATTGTCTGGCCATATTGGTGATATCTTTTCCGTTTTAGCTCCGATCTGAGCCGTTCAAGTTTCTATGTCTTCGTCATTCATCCAGAATCATTTTAGCATCATTTTTATTTAGTTTTTGCATAATTTTATATCACAAAAATACACAAAAAATGAGTTAAAGCTCACCCCGAAGCCAGTGAGTCCGATTCCAATTACTTATTTCTCATCTTCTCTCTACAGTTACTACACTTCTCATTAGTCTAATTAAACTCTTCATTTATTTTATTGTCTTAAGTTGCACAATTTTATCAAGCTAGCATCGGTTGGACTCTTCTTCATCGGCCGGCCGATGAGGAAGAAGGTTTAACCCACATATCATCTCCCGTGCTAAGGTACACATGGTCAACTTCTTTCTATTTTCATTACATAAAGCGGAGCCCGCGGCGACCACTTCTTCAATCTTCTTATGCATTAAGTCATTTATTCCTCCCTCTCCTCCCACATGACCCGAACCATCTCCGGTGCTCGAGCGACGCCGTGAGATGAAAGTTCGGGGATCAATGTGAGTGTGGGGTTGAGGTGAGGACTTTTTACCACTTTCCGAATGTTTTCCAATTCACTCTCCTTTTTCCCCTTATTCTATCTTTCACCCTTTCTCTTGAGGTGCCGATCCAGAACCCATGTTTGGAGTCGACAGCTTTTTGGCGACCACGGTGGGACAACCAATGTCTTCAACCGTGCTAGCTTGATTGATTTGTGCAAGTAGTTGTTTTCCGATTTGGTTCCCACGTGAACCGGCTTGTCCTTTACCTTTTCCATGTCAATCTACATTTAAACTTGATGTTTACTCTTCCTTTAAGATTGTCCCCCATGTGGACCTGACTTGCTTGTCTTTAATTTCAACCCGGTTCTCACGTGAACCACTCTTTTCTTCTTATAAATTGGTTCCCGCGTGAACCACCTTTCTTTTCCAGCTCGGTTCCCGTGTGAACCAACTTATTTTCAAATCAGTCCCCGCGTGGACCATCCATTTGTAGCACCTTCAGATTGGTCCCACGTGGCCCTTTTTTCATTTTGTCACCTTTTACACCGGTTCCCACGTGAACCGCCCCTTCCTTTATTAAAACCAGTTCCCGCATGAACCAAACCCCCTTTTCCAAACCGGTTCCCGCATGAACCAATCCACTTTCATATCAGTCCCCGCGTGGACCGCCCCTTTACACCACTTTAGATTAGCCCCACGTGGCCCTCCTTCCCTTTTCCAATCAAACAAACCAATTCCTGCGCGAACCACCTTTTAATTGCTAGTTGCTAGTTACTTGTTTTACTTTATCATTGCTTACCTTGATTGTTTTCACTTGCTTTATTTATTTAATAGCTTTCATTCATTTCATATTTGCATATTGTTTGCTTCTTCTCCTCCTACCCTCCATTTTTCATTTTTGCATTAGCTTTTGCATAGGGTACCGGACTTGCTCCGATCCATAGGGCATTCGAGGCGGAGGCTCTCTCTCCCAACACACCCTCACCCTCCAAATACCTTCTTGGTGGATTCTAACCTCTCTTCTGGGATATTCCTTCCTAGTTGATTTGGTTGTTTCCATCAAGGCCTCCATAAGTCCCCATCCGTGGAGTATTCCTCTTCGCACGATTGGGCCGGTTGTACCACTTTTCCAAAACCTGAAGAACCCAAGTACCTACTCGTGGTGATTGAGTGACAACCTTAGGTCTTGAAGATTGAAGCAATAGTAACCATACCTAATTGAGTGAACAATTTCTAACAATCTATCTAATCTAAGGCTGAAACCCAAAAATTGTCGAGTAGTCATTTTAAAAAGTTGTTTGCATAACTTGCTTGCTCACCAACAATTGAAAACAACTAAAAATTTCTTCTTTCAAAAACACCTAAAAAGAACAAAACAAAAACCTCTTTAATTTTGTGTTCAACTTGTTTTCCAAACAACCAAATTGAAACAAAAAAATCAAACAAAAAAAAATATAACAAAAAATCCTTCAATTGTGTGCTTTGCTTGCTCTCTTTTTTAACCATCTTTGAATAAAGATCGACATGATGCCCATGATGCTAAAGTCTGGAAGCCTCGTTGGGAGGTCGGACTACTACAAGCAACAAGAGTACGGGGAAGGTCTCTACAAGCTCCAACAACAACCCAAGAGCCATGTCAATGCTGCTATGGAACCTGAAGTGCAAGAAGATGCCCATCAGTCTGCTTCATTTAGTATAGAACAAGCTCTTGAGGATCTATCTTTTCATCTTGATCCCAATACCTTGTCATTCATACAATCTCTAGTGAAGGGCAAGATGCCTGCTAATCAAGGTCCAGCCAAAGTCAACCGAGCTGCCTCGCCTCCCCAATCGGTAGTTCGACCTCTTGCCATAACCCCACCTGGGCAGCCCTGCCATGTTACTTCACCTACTCACCCCATTGTGGGTCATTCTTCAGCTTGCACACCAACCCACCTCCTTCCCATCCAAGTGCCACGTGCACACCCCCTAGTGAATTCCTCCCCACCTGTTGTCAAGGATAAAGAAACCATTGAATTTCCCCTCTATACTATCTACATTCCTCCATCACAAACACCAGCCTACCATCATTACAATGGCTCAGGTGATCCCTTCACCCATGTCAATGATTTCCTGAGCAAATCATCTCGATGGCAGAATGATAGAAAGACCCTTGCTTTTCTTTTTAGGAGATCTTTAGAGGGTGCAGCCCTAGATTGGTTTTTTTCATTAAATGAAATAGAAATATGGGATTTCAAAATTGTCAAGGCCAAATTCTTTCAACAATATGGGCTGGGCTATTCAATAATTGGGGAAGCAAGAGAAGATATGGAATTAATGCAATATTCTAATGAATTAAAGCCCATGGCCGAGAGGAGCATTGATGCTATGCACCAACATAGGAGCCCTCCCCAACCCCATCCAGATCATCATCATCGGCCAACTCCTCGACGCCAGTTGATTAGGCCACCCATGCCCCAACCTCAGCAGCCATGCAACCCGAGTCAATGGCACAACCAACCACGCTTAATAAAGCTCCTCTTGTTGCTTGTGTGAATACTCCATTACTTCAACCGGCTCCCCAGCCTTCAACTCCACCAACATTTCTTAAGGTCCATCGGCCAATCATCCGACCATTGGCTTCTCAGCATATTCCAACAACAACCCCTCGGCTAGCCACGCAAGCCTTGGCCCCTTAACCCACTTCACCAATGGACCCTCGGCCAATCATTCATCCTAAGCCGATCGAGCAAACCTCGGCTTCTCAACCAATCCCACCGCATAAGGATCCTCTTCAGTTGGTTTCACAACTACCAATCATTTCTTCTATTACTCTTGCCCCAACAAAGGAATCAATCACTCCTACTATTCTTGCTCCTACTGTAGTAGAAGATTCAGACACTTCGACCCTTCAAGCTCCTACCCTGGCAGAGGAATCAATCACTCCAACCATTTGTGCTCTTGCCCCGGTAGAGAAATCAGTTTCTACCCCTCAGCATATCATTGCTATTTCTCAAGATCCAAGTCAGCCAGTAGGGGAGATTAAACCAAACCCTTTGATACTTCCGGAATCTCCTAGACTAGGCATGCCCCCTTTTATAGAACAACCTAAGGAGAAGCCTACTGTAGGGAGCTTAGATGAGGGGATCACAAATTTAGTTGATTGTCAAGGACTAGGCAAGAATTCTCCTGGTATTGATCAAATGTTGCCATCATTAGAATTGATCCTTGAAGTTGGGGAGATAGAATTGACCCCTGAACGAAAAAATAAGGAGATAGAATTGCTCAGTGAAATGAAAAATGAATCGACAAGCCTCCAGAAGGGCATAGACAAAGGGATATTGGGACCTCCTCCAGATAGGCAGGCAAATCCGTTAGCATCAATCTTAGGGCCACGACCCTTACCCCATTCTTCTCCTAAGCAACAATCCAGCCCATGGGCCCACGATCAATCAATCTTAGGGCCACGACCCATTCTTTATTCTCCTCCAAATCAACGATCAGGCCCATGGGCCCACAAATCCTCAATCTTAGGGCCACTGCCCTTTCTTTATCCTTCTTACAACCATCAATCAGGCCCATGGGTCCAAAATCTGTCAATCCTAGGGCCATGGCCCACACCCCATCCCACTCAATTGGGCCCTTATGCCCCAGTTTTGGGCCTTTATGCCCTATTTTCGGGCCCTTATGCCCCTTTTCATCAATCGGGCTCTTATGCACCTTTTCAACAACCGGGCCCATGTGCTCCTTTCCATCAGCCGGGCCCACGTGCCCCCTTTATCCAATCGGGCCCATGTGCCCCTCTTCATCAACCGGGCTCTTATGCCCCTTTTATCCAACTGGGCCCACGTGCCCCTTTTAATCAATCAGGCCTGCGTGCCCCTTTCCTTCAACTGGGCCCATGCACCCATTTTCCCCAACTGGGCCTACGTAACTCTTTCCTTCCATCGGGCCCACATGCCCACAATTCTTCCCAATCGGATCATGTGCCCTTAATTTTTTTAAATCGGGCCGACATGCCCACAATTCACCTCAATCGGGCCCACGTGCCTGTAATCCACCTCAACCAGGTTCACATGCCCATGTTTTTCTGCAACCGGGCCCATGTGCCCAAATTTCTTCTAAATCGGGCCCACGTGCCCACCTTCCATCAACCTCGGGCACACATGCCCACACTCTTTCAACTTTGGCTCCGTATGCCCCCATTTCTTCGCCATTGGGCCCGCGTGCCCATACTTCTTCGAAATCGGGCCCCTGTGCCCCCACTTCAAATATGGGCTTGTGCACCCATACTCTTCGATGGTGCCCACGAGCCCATCACAAATCTTCCAAATCACAATCATACTTCTAATCACCTAAATTGGGTCCACATGCCCATTCTTTTCGTTGGGTCCCTCAAGCTCAACCTTCAATCGGGCCACCGAGCCCATCACCTTTAGTTAGGCCCTCGAACCTATCACCTTTAGTTAGGCCCTCAAGCCCATCAACATCAATTGGGCCCTCTGGCTCGCATTCAACTCTTGGGCCCACATGCCCCTTGATTTCAACCTTTCCCGGGCTTGCAATCCCACTATCAACTCCTGGGCCCAAGATCCCACTTTAATTCACTTTTCTTTTCAAGCATTCTCTTTCCTTTTCCAAATTTTATTTTCAAAAAAATCAAGGTAGAGAAATTTCCTAGGTGATACCCCAATATTTGCCTTCTACATCATCAATCCTAGTTCCACCATGCCAAATCAAATCTACCACATCTTGCACCTCACTGTATGACTCTTACTCTTTGATTTAATGTGGAACATATCAACAGTGGAAGCAGTTGGGCAAGGCAAGGCAAGACATGGCAGGCAAGGCAAGGCATGCACAAGCAAAGCCATCATCAGCAATGAACTTCTTCTTCTCTCAGGTATTACATGAAATTGCATTCATCATCATTATGTCATCCGCAAGGCAATGTTTTTTTTTTGAAATAATTTTGAATCTCACATGACAATCTTACTTGAGAGAAATTTATGATTGAAAATAACTACTTTTTGTTTTACCCTAATGAATTCTTTATGATGCAAGGCATGTTTTCAATTGATTCACCCATGGAATGTAATCTACCTCAAAAATGGAGAGAACTACCAGTATGACTTGAGCCCACATATGGTTGTTCTCTAGGAGTCGAGGTTGGATGCCATCCCACACGCAACACGTCCCGATCCCAGAATCTGGATGACTTGACACCTGAGAGAAGCTAGGCAAGGCTTAGAGATGAAAGCAAAACCCTCACCCTATTCTCTTATGTTCGGTCCAAGATAGGCGAAGGGGACTAGAGGGGGAGAGTATCGAAAGCATCTGTCGCCCTAGTAGGAGGCCATCTTAGAAGGTCCAACTTCTTAAATAGAAAAAGGGTGTCAAAAGATGAGCAATGAACCCCACAGGTTTAAACAAATATGAGACTGTCTGAATGAGTACCCAAAAATGTAGAAAATGAAAAAAAAGACACCAAAATATGGGCAATGACCCCACAGGTCAAAACACCTGTCCGAATGTGTGCCACAAAAATAGATTAGTCAATAAATAAGAAAAGACCCGAAGAGGCTGAACCCCAATGGGCAATTAGGTGCAAGTAGAGAAATCCCTCTTGATATCTCCAAAGCCTATCAAGGACTTCCTTTCTTCATTCTTAACCCCCCCCCAGGGTGTGGGTGGACCAACCAAATCGAAGCTAAACTCTGACCGATCAAAGGTTGAAGGTCAAAAGATTATGAGTAAGGAACCCTATTTTGCACATGGTGTCAACATAACCTCGGCTTCAACTCTACCGAGGAGCTTTCTTTGCAAGACTTCAATAAGGCGATGCTCGCCACTTCCCTCCCCTGAGTATTCTCAGTAGGAGGAGGAGTCATTACCTTGGCCTCAACTTTGCCGAGAAACTTTTACTTTGTGTCCTCATTATGACACATGAACTCTTTTGTGAGAATGCATGTCATCACATCGCAAACTCACTGTTATCAGTTCCTTTCTTAGCATATATTATGTGCATTACTATTTATTTTATGCATTGATGTTGAAGACCATGAGTGCGGAGAAGACTTGACTCGAGATCTCCTTCATCAAAATCTACGACGGTCGGGTCATCTCCGATGCTCACGGATAAGCCAAAGTTGTGTTGTGAGGGACGATGGTTCCCGAATGGGTATCTTGACCTCATAGACAATCTATATCTTCAACTATTTATTATACAAGTTTTGTTTTGTTTTCTTGATCCCAGCATACATCATGTAGCGTTAGTTGCATTACATTTTGTTTTGTTATCGCATACATCCTTTCATAATCTTTACCTTCTCACCCTAATCTCTAAATCTTGTATCCTAATTCCGATCATTCTGAATCCCACCGTGTTTTCTAATCCCACCATGTTTGATAATCCCACCGTATTTTCTAGTCCCATCGACCTTTCTAATATCCCATCGTGTCTGTTAATCCCACCGTGGTCGGTAATCACCTTAAGTCTCCAAATCTTTCATTTCTATCCCCACTATGACCACTACAACCCTTCTTCCTATTCATCCCACCCTGACAATCAATTCATCCCACCAAGGGCCTCCTATTCAATCAGAACTTGCACCGTCACTATCTTCACGGTCTGAGCTTTAACATTTGCCCTTTGGAATTTGAAATCATTCCATTCTGAATTGAATCTTGTCTCTTGGAATACCTAAATGAATCTAAGAGCTTGAATGTGCTCGATTGGTATTCTTTAACTTTTTCAAAACAAATATCCTTTTTAAAAACTTTAGCTCATCACAGTACAGGAACACCGCAAAGATCGGGTTACTAGCTGATGATGAACCTACGAACCCATGTTTCGGGGACTCCCCACCGCGTTGGGGGTTGGCTATTCTTCCCTTGTGCCAATGGCACATCTCTTACCAATCGAACATAGGAAGACTTGATGAAACATGGTAGTCATCCAGGAGACTTTAGGAGATTCGTCTTGCCGAATCTGGTCGTTGAGCGTATCTATATCTACACCTTGATGCCACATTTTCAGTCCATCACCATTTCACTCCACTACATTCCACTACGATCCATCTCGCTTCGTTACGCTTTATTTACGTTTCACTTCGCTCCTCTACATGACATTCCCTTACAAAGCCAACATCAAGGTGAGGCAAGTTGTAGATACGCCAAATTGGCCTGATTCGGAGCCCCAAACACTTATTTCATTGGAAATATCCATTATTTGACCGATTATCTGATCTGGATTACCTCGTGGAGATGAGCTAAGGACGCTGATGGAGCCCCTTGTGAGTTGGGAATGGACCGATGATTTCTGGAACAATGCCGTAACCTTCAAGCGAGAGCCATACGTGAATTGTGAAAACACAGAGCTTACTCGATGACTGACCTTGAATAGTCCTTAATTGAAGGTCTCGGGAGTCCCGCATGTATTCTGTAACATTCAGGGTTTCTGGCAAGTCAGTTCGGTAGTCGTCGGTCAATGATAGCTTTCGTTATGGCTTTTTCGATCTGTACTGACACAGCTATCCTGGACCACGCATTAGGCCTTTTCGGTCATCACCGGGTCTTTTCGAGTCGTCTGGGTCGATCCTAGCCTTATATTTCATCAACCGGGGCCATACGGCCATTTCGGTCGATTTTAGGGTTTTACGGCTTTTCCGAGTTTTGGTTCATGTTTACCGGGTTAATCTCAGATTTTTCGATGATTTCATATTTTTTGACCATACCGGACTCGTTCGGTCATCATTTTAAGTCACCCCGAGTTGACCCGAGATTCCTCAATCGGAACCGTGCTCTTTCGGACCTTCACCACAGTTTTTGGCTTTTCGCGAAAGGGTAAACTGGTAGAAAACCCCGTGCGAATGTCTCAGGAGTCATACTGGCTGGTTTACCGACTTGAGGAGGTGCGGTTGAAGGCCCTCTTTCCAACGCAACAAACGGGAGCTGAATTGGACATCCTGTTTGCAGGCTACAGCCCGCAGAACGCGCGCGCAGGAGAGAGAGTGTATCGCACCCCTGCTCCCTTTTAAATGAGAGGGCTCGGTCACCGCGCCCTCAAACTGGGGGCGCACCCTGTGCACCCTCAACCTAAGGGCACGCCCCCGCTTCCTTTGAAGCGCGAGGGCACGGTGCATTTTTGGAAACCAGAAATTGCCCCGATTAGCAACTTCTAAACCGGATTTTTGGAAGGTTACCATCGTTGATTATCATTTATTTTGACCGCGCCCCCGGGTCGGGGGCGCGTTATGTTTGTCAAGTTAATTTTTAGCAATTTCTAGAAGGTTTCAGTGGATTTTAGCAATAAGACGTGTAACGCGCCCCCGGTTTCTTGGAAATAGGGGGCACGTAGACCGCACCCCCAAGGTGAGGGTGTGCCCTACGCGCCCACGGATCTAGGGCGCGCCCTAGGATCTAAGGCGCGCCCTACACACCCTCATCTCCTTTGAAAAGTGGGAGCACGGTCGGTCCAGTTTCTATGTTTTGCACCGATTTCTCTCCTCTATAAATTGAGGGCCATTCTCAGCACCCCAAGGTTAATTTCCCATGCCTAGCTTGTCCTAAGGTCGTCCAAGCTCTCTCCCAAGGCCGTCCCGACGTCCAAAGCTGATCCGACGTCGAGAGATCGATCTCGAAGAGAAGGAGAAGCCCGATCCGTGCGTTTTGCAGCAACCGAACTTCATCGGCTTCTGTACAAAATCTGAGGCTCCTGCTGCAAAAGTCTTCAACAGAGGAGTTGTTCCTATCTTCGTCCTCTTTCATTTTCAACTAACGGCATTTGATTCCTACTTTCCGTTTGTCTGTGGCGATTGCTGCACCAAGGGCACGCATCCATGTTTTACTTTTCCATATCCGTCCACTTTCAGTTTTGTTACAAACTTCTACAGGCGGATTTCAAAGAAGTCATCAACATAAAAACTCTTTCTCTCCGAGTCTTATGTCTACTGCAACAAACAACATTCAATTCCGACATCGGTACTGCTCGTGGCAAGCTTTATTCTAACATTTAATAACAACATTCAATTCCAACATTCAATTCCGACATCAAACCCCCCTAGTCACAGACCTGATTCTGGATCCCTGTAGCCCCCCACCCCAGCTGGCTAGACCCCAACCCTCGCAACCCCCACCTGTAGATCCTTTGCTGCAGCCCCCACCCCCATGCGATCTGCCGCTACCGCCCATCCCAGCACCCTTGCTGCAACACCTAGCTATTGGAACCCCCCTGTGTAGACCCAGTTTCGGACCCCACCCCTACAACCCCTCCGCCATAGGCCCCCACCCCAGCTAGCCGGACCCCCACCCACAACTCTTCTGCTGCAGCCCCCCCCCCCCATGGGAGCTACCACTGCCACTGCAGTCCCTCTACCTAGACCCCCACTCCCACGTGCAGCCCCCACCCCAAGCCCCACTACCAAAGCCACCACCCCAGCCCCTCTACCGAACACCCACACTCACAGCCCCCACCCCAATCCGGTCTACCGCACTCCCTCCACCCACATCTGAGCGCCCCCTCCTTTTGTGACGTGAAGACGAAACGAAGAATACATGAAAACAATCAATGACATTGCATAACATACTAGAAATTCTCCATTTATTTTTTCTAAGAAAAATGTTTTTTGAGGTAAACGTCGTTCCATGGATGGTTCAATTTTTCTCCATCGGCGTTGGTTAGCTCATATGCATTGACTGGATATTTTTCAATGATAACGAAAGCCCTTCTTAGTTAGGTTGCAACTTGGAGCAGGGACCACCGGGCTTAACAAATATTCGTTTGACTACCATCTCACCGATTTCGAACTTTCTCTCTACCACCCTCTTTTGATAAAACCTTTTCAATCTATTCTGATAAGTCTGGGCATGCTCGGAGGCGGCCAACCTTCTTTCATCTAGGAGTTCAAGTTGTGCAAGGAGAGATTCTCATCTCTCATCGACAGGGATGTCCCTATCAAGCTAAACTCGTAATGAAGGAAGGAGTATTACGTACGGGACCACCACTTCCATCCCATATGCGAGAGCATATGAGTTTGACCAGTGGGGGTCCGCACAGAAGTCCGATAAACCCATAGGGCATCAACAAGCTTATCAGGCCTGTCCACGAACTTGCTAGACTTACAGGTTTTCTTAATAATTTTGATCAAAGTTTTGTTGGTGGCTTCTGCTTAACCATTGCCTTGCGGGTAGTATGGAGATGAATGATGCAATGCAACGTAGTACCTGTTGCAAAGATCTCGTAGATCTTGAGAGAGAAATTGTATTGACTCCAAAAATGGGTTTCGGATTGGCACCTCAAGAAAAGGTGATGATGCAATAGGGTAGAAGGAGTGAATCGGAAAACACTCGAAAAGCGGTAAAATACTCACCTCGATCCCACACTCACATTGATCCCCGAACTTTTATCTAACGGTGTCGCTCGAGCACCGGATACGGTTTGGGTCATGTGGGAGGAGAGTGAGGAATAAATTGACTTAAAACATGAATAAAAGAGGTGGTCGCCAGGAGCCGCAGGCTCCACTTTATGGAATTGAACAAGAGATTAAGTTAGATGACCATGTGCACCTTAGCGCGGGCGATTGAGATGTGAGTTCAACCTTCTTCTTCTTCGACTGGCCAATGAAGAAGAGTCCAACCAGTGCTAGTTTTATCAATCTGTGCAACTATTAAACAAAGAAAAAAGTGAAGGGATGGATTAGACTTGTGGGAAGTGTAGTAACTGTAAAGAGAAGATGAGAAAGGAAGCAATTGAAACCGAACTCACCGGCTTCGGGGTGAGCCTTAATTTCTTTTATTTGTATTTTTCGTTATCTAAAAATGATACAAACTAAACTAATAGATGTTCTAACAAATAAATATACTGAATGAAATGAGTTAAGAAGAACTTATGAAGTGAATTGGCTTAAGTTGAAGCCGAGTTGGTTGAAGAAGGCCGGTTCGGGTAGGCTTGCACCCTTCTGGTGCGACTTTGGTGCAGAGAATTTTATGGATGACTCTAATCTCAGAATTAAGTGACATTTGTTTCTATCGATTAAGAACTCAGAGTGGAAGAGATTTCCTGTTGATGACGTTGATGACTTCTTCGAAATCTATCCGTACAAGCTTGTAGAAATATGAAAGTAGATGGATATAGAAGAACATAACTTAGATGCATGCCCTAAGTGCAGCCATCACCACGAACAGACGAAAAGTCGGAATTGAGTGCTGCCAAATGAAAATGAAAGAGGACAAAGAGAAGAACAACTCTTCTGTTGAAGACTTTAGCAGCAGGAGCCCCGGATTTTTTACAGAAGCCGATGAAGTTAGGTTATTGTACCTTCACTTCGGGATCGATCCCTCGACATCGGATCAGTTTTGGACGTTAAGACGGCCTCGGGAGGGAGCTTGGATGACCTAACGATGAGCAAGGCACGGGGGGTTAGCCTTGGTTCATTGGGAATAGCCCTCAATTTATACAGATGGAAAATCGGTTCAAAATATGGAAACTGGTCTGACCGCTCCCCCGCATTTCAAAGGAGGTGAGGACGCGCAGGGCACGCCCTTATGTTTCAAGGGAGGCGGGGGGTGCTAAAAATCGCCAGAAGCTTCCGAAAATTTCTAAAAATCAGACTTGATAAGATGAACGTGCCCTCGGGGGCACAGTCAAAATAAACGATAATTAGCGGGAGAAACTTTCCAAAAATCTGTTTAAAAAGTGTTAAACGGGGTAGTTTCTTGTTTCCAGAAACAGACTATGCCCCCACCTTTCAAAGGGAGCAAGGGCGTTAAGGGCGCGCCCCTGGACTAAGGGTGTGCCCCCAGTGTGAGGGCGTCGCGCCCTCCCATTTCAAGGGGGGCGCGGGCGCGGGCGCGGGACACTCTCTCTCCTATGCACGTGTTCCGCGGGCCGTAACATGCAAACGGGACATCCGATTTGACTTCCGTTTGTTGTGTTGGAAAGAGAGCATTAAATTGCAGCTCCTCAAGTCAGTAAACTAGTTGGCATGACCTCCAAGACGTTCGCATGGGACTTTCTACCGGTTTACACTCTCACGAAAAGTCGAAAACCGCAGCGAAGATCCGAAAGGGCACGGTTCCGGTCGAGGAATCTCGGGTCAACTTGGAATGACTTAAAATGAAGACCGAAAAAGTCCAATACAGTTGAAAAACCTAAAATTATCGAAAAATCCAAGATTAACCCGGTAAACGTGAACCGAAGCTCGTAAAGGCCGAGAAACCCTAAAATCGACCAAAACCACTGTATGGCTCCGGTTGATGAAAATATATGGCTACAATCAACCTGGATGACCTGAAAAGGCCTGGTGATAACTGGAAAGGTTGAACACATGGTCCAGGATAGCCGTGTCAACACGGATTGAAAAGCCATAACGAAAAATCATTATAGACCAACACCTACCAAAATGAGTTCTCGGAAACCCTGAATGTTATGGAACACAAGCGGGACTCCCGAGAACTTCAAGTATGGACCATTCAAGGTTTGTCATTGAGCAGGCTTCATGTTTTCATGGTTCATGTGCGGCTCTCGCTTGAAGGTTACGTCATTATTCGAGAAATCATCGGTCCATTCCCAACTCACGAGGGGTCTCCACCAACATCCTTAGCTCATATCCACGAGGTAATCCGATCAAATAACGGTCAAATAAAGGATATCACCAATGGAATAGGAGTCTAGCGCTCCGAATCAGGCCAATTTGGCGTGTCTATAGCCGTACCCAACGGCGCACCAGCCACACGCGCAAAGCGCGCAGGCATCCCGCCACGCGCGGGAGCCACAGTAGCGGTGCGGACGACAAGGGGGACAGGGGAAACGGGGAGGCCGCAATGCTTCGGGGGGGAGAGAGAGAGAGAAATAGAGAGAGGGTGGGAGAGAGGGAGAGCGGCGACGCAGACGGCGGTGGAGTCGATGGCTCACGATGACATCGACAACGACGGAAAAAGAGGAAGAGAGGGGGAGTAGGTAGCCATGCTGAGGGAGAAAAAACAGGGGGAGCGTGTTGAGAGCAGGCAGCGATGACCACGGGAAGGAGAGAGGGTGATGACAACGACAACAGCTCAACGGCGACGGGGAGGAGATGGAGCGGGAGGCGACGATGTGATGGGGAGAAGGTAAATCGGGAACCCGAGACGACGGAGGCAATGAAGGGGAGGCGGTGGAGGGAAGGTTCGAGAGGGGGGAGGGAAAGGTGGTGGACAGAAGGTTCGACAGATAGAGGGATATTTTTTTAAAGACTGGATATGACATTTTTCCCTCCTCATAAAAATTTCGTCCTCAAAATTTTAAAATATTATTTCTAAAATACTATTGTTCCTCTTCCACTGATATCATCCCTTTCTGTAACCTTTGTTGCTTATCAATATCTTTTTCTATTCAGATTGATCATCCAATCATGATACATTAATTTGGTCCAATTCCATATCATTCATGATTTGAGAAAATCTTTCATATCATATAAACAACTTTCTAGAATCACATATATCATCAGATTCCGTTATTCTCACGTAGACTAGATGAACTAATCTAATTATTCGCATATCTATAGTAGAATCTTTCAAAAATTCAACGATTAACTTATCTTTCTATCCACATATCTTGACAATCCAACTTACTTATTTATCATTTTTACCATACAAGCACATAATCCCATGATATGATTAGTAATCCGAATTATTGACATTCTATATCTACATATTTTGTAGATTAATACAATAATGATCAATATAGATCAAATTAATGCTCTAATACCAACCTGTCACGTCCCGAATTTCACAACAGGCACAATAGATTGAATCTAGCAATGGGACTGGGGAAATAATCCCTAAACTACGTCGGTTTAGAAAAATTAAAGAATAACAGGTCCCAATTCATTAAAATAATTGATTCAATCCAAAAGTAAATCATACCTTGATTCAATACAAACAATTCATAAACCAATTCTCTAATCTTTTTCTACACTAATCCAGATCCACTATGCTTCTGCTACGCTAAACCTGATTATCTAAAAAATGTTAAAAATTATGGAATGAGTCACACGAACTCAGTAGGACTTATACCCGAACTTTCCTAATATATTAATCAACCTAAATGATAGCAATAAATAATAAAAATCAACGCAAATCAGATTATAACATAATCACTAAACTTATTATCAAAATTCAATTATTTATTTGGGACCTTTCCAAAATCAATTAATTAATTTAACCTGACTCGACATGAACCAAACTGACGATCACTTAACCAACCAAACTATTATATATGCCATGCCACCTGGACTTACATGAGCCTACTGTGCATGCTTTAATACCATTTCAGTTTCATTTGTCTGAGTAGATCAAATGCTATACTTGAAACTCTCAACTCCAGCTCTAAATATATATAGGAAGTACCATATAGTAAGCTAGATCCTTAGTACACCTGGGCAGGGGCATACTTAGGATAAACCGTGGTATCCGGGATCGAAGTATGCACCAGATTGCACTATATCATCCGCTGACCATGGGGACCACTAATCATAGGCTGGAGGAATCTCACAAGTAAAAGCCATATAATTGCTCAAACAAAACCAATTTAATCAACTAGATATACAATTCACTGAACCAGATATGCCAATTATCAAGTCATGCACAACAATTTCATTATTTCAACAATTCATACAATAGACCCAATCAATAACATCATGCATATATACTAAGTCATGCACATAATTAAATTATACTACAATTCATGCAATTAACCTAATCAGAGAAGAATATGCAACATAATTAGACATGTTAACTTCAATTAATCACAATTCAATATCAATTTATCAAATAATGCACTTTGCAACTTTATGCCACTAAAAATATAAGTTAATTAATTATGCTGAGAAATTATCATATCAATTCTAATTCTAATTCAACTTATCAATTAATAATCTTTAAGGTCATACATATCATGAATCAGATAATCTTAACAGGTCATAACTCAATTTTCATAACTCAATACAAACAATATAATTAACCATCATAATAATTTAAGATTCTGGCGACTACTAAATCATGATTATCACATTTTTAGTTAACTAATGTAGTTCATGAAAATGAATGCAACTATGGATGAATGTCATGAATGACATCCAAATAACTCACGCAAACAATTACACAATAAAATTATCATTAACTAACTACTAATCTAATAAACATGTTTTAATATTTTAATTAAATATTGAGATGCTAAGGAAAGTTGGGATGCCTACCTTGAGGTGATTGGTAAATTCTCAAGTCCAAAAGAAGTCGGTTGGATGCCCCACCACAGAACGACGACGACTACGCCAATCGACAACGCCAAACTGGGAGAATATTAATATTTAATAAACATCCAATGTATATAAAAATCTCCTTATAAAATAGGAAATAGAAATGGGAGGCTCACCTCGGTGGATCATCCTGGAAAACTACATTGGCAAAGTCAACCGACTGGGCAGGGCGGCCGAACAGTTGCACATGGAAGGGAAATTGGTAGGGCGACGCTGAGAAGAGAGAAGGAGAAGAGTGGCGACGATGAGGCACAGGTGAGAGTTCCAGGTGATGCATGGCAGTGGCTCACAGAGGCCGCATGCGCGACGACGCACAGGGGGACGGGGGAGGGCGTGCAACGGAAAGAGAGAGAGGGACACAGAGATCACGACAAGCACCGCAGCCATGAAGGAAAGCTGCATGGGCAGCTTGAAGAAAGAGAGGAAGAGAGAGAGAGAGTGGAACAAGGGGGCTGACGCCTAGCACCGTGCCTGGTGGCAGCGTAGCTGGCCGCGCCCAGCAGTGCACCACCCACACGTGCGAAGCACGCAAGCATCCTGCCGCGCGCGGGAGCCGCAACAACGGCGCGGACGACAAGGGGGACAAGGGAAATGGGGAGGCTGCAGTGCTTCGGGGGAGAGAGAGAGAGAGAGAAACAAAGAGAGGGTGGGAAACAGGGAGAGCGGCGACGCAGACGGCAGTGGAGTCGACAGCTCGCGACGACACCGGCAACGGTGGAAAAAGAAGAAGAGAGGGGGAGCAGGCAACCACGCTGAGGGGGAAGAAATAGGGTGAGGGTGGCGAGAGCGGGCGGTGACGACAGAGGGAAGGAGAGAGGGTGATGGCAACGGCGACGGCACGACGGTGATGGGGAGGTGATGGAGCGGGAGGTGACGACGCGATGGGGGGAAGGTAAATCGAGAACCCGAGAAGACGGAGGAAACGGAGGGGAGGCGGTGGAGGGACGGTTCGAGAGGGGGGGAAAGGTGGCAGGCAAAAGGTTCGATAGAAAGAGGGAGACATTTTTTAAAAAAAAATCGGATGTGACATTGCCCCTCCGCACGCGTGGCCCTATTGCCCTGCACATCTATAGCATCTGCCAACCGACAGCCACCTCGTCTGCCAGTCAACTCCACCCGCATGGCCTCCCACACACCCCTCCCGGCCAATTAGAATAGTGTCAAATCAACTAAGTAGGAGAGATATTCACACTTAAAAGTTTGGACCACTCTAACTCAAAGTCGCGATTTCAGGTCGGTTAACATGGTATCAAAGTCAAGGACTGTGAACCACCTCCGTTGACCGCCAACCATAAACAGTGTACAGATGACAAAACCAGAAGAGTTTGCACATGAGGAAGCAAGTTAGACTAGCGCCATATCAACTAGATAGGAGAGATACCCAAGCTTAAAAGCCTAGACCACTTTAACTTAGACTCTCGCCTCCCATGCCCACGCAACCACCACTACAGTTGCCTGCCTAGAGACAACCAAGCTCCACATGGCCTCGTTGAGCCACCCCCATGCCACATCAGCTGCCATGGCCATGTCACTTGTTGATGCGTACCTTCGCTGCCTAGCCACCTGCCGTTGTCCACATTGTGTAGTTGCTGCCTTGCCTGGCTGCCTTTGGTCCCTTGGTCTAGAGCTGCTCCCCCCTGCAGCGACATTGATCGCCCAAATGCACCTTCGGTCACCGTTTAACCGCAGGCCAACCAGCGATTGACCGTTGCTTTGACATTGGTAATCTCCTCTCACCTATCTACTCTATCTCCTATTGCACGCTCTCTCTCTCTCTCTCTCTCTCTCTCTCTCTCTCTCTCATATCTTCTTCTTCTTGGCAGCAATAAGAGGAGATTAACTTTATCCCAATTCTCACGATTTTAGACTTTGGTTAATCATTACCATCTCTAAGGTGACATCTCGACTATTCTTATTATCATAAATATTTTAATTGATATGCTAAAACTTGCAAGTTAAAATTGGTTAGTGTCTTGTGATTAGTAGCTATTCAAGTTTGATTATATGTTTTTTTATTAGTTAGAGGTTAACTTAGCTAATCATGTGGGGTTACATATTAAACAAGATTTTATTATTATGCTTAGTTAGATTGAATGCGTATAATTACATAACACGTGGTAATATATTATGACTTTGTAGATAGTTTGATCCATGTTATCAACTAGCTTAAATTGCTAAGAGTTAACTAGTAGAGAACTTAGATTTGATTCAATATATGTAAATTGCAATTGATTCATTGTTGTTAATAATTGCATGACATGTTAATCATGGTAGAATGCATGATTTTAGATAATGTGCATCATCTTGCTATTTGTCTTTATATGTTGGTTATTAGCAATTCGCATGCATCTATGTGAATCGTATAGCCTTTAATTGTGTTTTTGCATATGATTGTCTATAATTGTGTTTTATGTTTAGATTACTCCTTATATGTCTAGTTTCACTAGTTAATGTGTATCTGAGTATTATATAATTTCAGCTTGTGAAATGTAGTTGATTAAATGTATTACAATCTGTGACAAAATTTTACTTTACTAGACTATGTTAGTGGCTCATGGATAGTGGAGATTAGTTTATTCTGGAGCATATTTTAATCCTAAATACCGCAATTCATCCTAAGTACACCTCTGCCTGGGTGTACTATGGGATTTACTATATATTACATTCTACTATATGGTAAATCTGGTGTTAGTTCAGTAACATAACTGTAATATCCAAGTAGAACATATATTCTACTCAGACAAATAGTTTAATTTTGTATTTAGTTACATTATGGTATGTAAGTTAGTCAGTTGTTGTATTTAATTTTTCATTTCATATTAGTTATATGCGGTGGGTGCATATAGAGTTATACTAGTGATGTCTTACTATGGTTAGAGTAGTATGCATTTAGAAATTATGATGATCTATACAATGAGAAGAAAAGCATCTCATTTAATTGATTGAACCTTGATAATTAGCTTTATTTATAGTTGATATAATCTGATTTTTTTGGCTTCATATCTCTATTATAAGGTAGAACTTGTCTAGTATAGTAGAATAGTTCGGGTGTAAGTCCTAATAAATCAAATGTGACTCACCTCTTTTCAATATTTAATATTTTTAAGTTTACAAGTTTAGCACTTCAGAAGCATAGTAATGATTTGAAATCCAAAAAATTAGTTGATTAGTTATTCTATATTGTAAAATGGTATTTAATTTGCATAGAAATAAATTTATTGTGCTATTAGAATGTAATGATTAGAGTTGTGATATTAATCTTATCTTACTCTAAACTACTATATTTTAGGAGCTATTTCCCTTATTATGTTGTCAAATTATATTCCATTGTGCATGTTAAAATCTAGATCGTGACAAATTGGCAATTTTTGTTTGAATTATTGTGCTTATCAACTTTTAAATATACCTCACATATCTTAATAAATCTCTTAAAAATAAGTTGTGTGAACTAAATTTTTAATTTTCAGACATAATATTTGTTTGATGAAAAAAAGTAACAAGTATAGGCGTCTTAATCAAATTAAATTTCTTTGGGTCCAATTGATGGGATTTGATAGTCTAGATCTATTTTGATGGTGTGTGATTTATTAATTTATATTTTTTTGATGGGCCAATGATGGGTCCTTCTTTTTTTCTCACCTTTTCCTTTTCACTCTTCCCCTTTTCTATTATAACTAGTCAAAAAAATGTGCTTCGCTCGTGTGTTTATAAATTATAAAATATTTTTTGATGTTATATTTACATATAATATATTTTATTTAATATTATACTTACACAATACAGTACATATTTTAAAATTTAATTTGTTGGTGAAAAATAAACTACCAAGATATAATATCTTAAAATTTAAAATATTGAATATCTCAGTTAAAAATAGATTCAATAACTTTAATTTAAGTAAACTATATATATAATAAAGTAAGAAAATATGATACTTTTTTAGAAAGTTTAATTTTTAATCAGTTAAATAAATTGAAAAAATATAATTTAAAAATAATTGTAGACGACTTAATAAAATTAGCTCGATCTTGGCAGAAGTTGGCTCCGAGAGGGGGTCCCCTCTAAATCAAGTTGGCACCTGCCGATCCTGATTTAGAATTAGACAATCTTACATATCGCTCAATGTTTTATTCAGTGCACCTCTTACATCTTCTAGATCAGTGCACCTGCATATTTGTTTTTCACAATTTTACACCCTGTTTGGTAACACTATTTAGTACCTCTATCACTATCAATTTTAAAATTGATATTGATAAGAACCATTAAGAGGTGTTTGGCTAATTGTATCAATTTTAAAATTTGTAGTACAAACAAAGCACATTATGTAATACAAGTGCCAACTTGTATTAATTTTGATATTGATACTCTAACATTTGAAAATATTAATATCAATATTGATATAGTACCAAAAATGAAACTCTAACCAAACAGGGCATTAGTTATTGTAGTCCGCTTAATCTTAATGTAAACAACGATCTGTCTAGTAATTTTTAACACACTGAACAAACCAGATCTTGGATGTGATGAACAAATCCTCTCACTTCACTGTGCAATTTTCAAACAGCTTCCTCAGCGCTTGATCTAATCTGAGGTTAGATCAAACTTAGCGAACTGAAATCTCAGGAAGAAGTGTAGCTGACTATTAGCTATAATGTTTCATGTACATATGTTAAAACTTAAAATAAGGTACATTCAGGTCAATCACAGTAAATTAGACCGCAGTCTGAACGCATCATGCATCGATCTGCAACCGAGATATGGATATCCTGGTTGTTTAACTGGAGTTCATAGTTAATTTAGAAAAATGATATGGAGGTAAACAAAGTATATCCAATTATTATTAATTATTTACTAATTAATAATAAATGACAAGTGGATGCAGAAAACTTTACTTGTTAATTTATACAGATAATTTAATGATACCCATAATGAGCAGTAAATTAAATTAGTTTGCCAGGTAATGGACATATATACTTAAATAAAAAAAAAAAGAAAAGATCGGAAATGTTTAATAAATCCACAGAGGTTTTCCCTCTTTCCAGTGTTAAAGATATCTGTAGTCAATTCTTAATGTTTTATAGAAAAAGTGTATCATATTATTTTATAGACCTCTCAGAAGATAGTTACTCACTTGATCAAAAGGCTTAAACTACAATTATTCACTTAACAATTCCCCATTCAAGTAATTAGAAAGACTCTTGTGCATGTAGCAAGATCTATATGGGAAGTTACATAATGCCACGCTGAAGTCAACTTCAAACAATGATATTGACATCTTTAGTACATATATACACCCTCATGGACATTTAGTCCCATTCTTGTAGCAGTTTAACCTGGTTAATCTGGCGTTTAGCTCTATTTTAGTAGAAAGGGTGATTAGCTATCAGGTTTTGTAACTTTAAATCGATTTATGAAGTGTCAAACTTGGGGTAAACCCATGTCACGTTAGGCTTACAAAATCCATCCAGTGAGCTCTATTACGCCAGCTTTGCCCCAACCAAACATGGTTACGATCATGACAAGAATGCTGCTGCCATAATTCCCATGCTCAGAGCTAACCTCGGAATCCACCTTTTTTCATGGTACAAAATTGATATTTGCAACATTTAACATCTTCAATCACATTGTGTGCATTCTAGACGATATAAGCAAGGTAAATAAAACAATTACAAGAGATAAACCACTTCTATCAAGCATATGTATCAAACTTCCAAGGGTAAACAAGGAACCTAAAAAGTTTAACTCACCTAACTTGATGTTAGCCCAACCTTCCAAACAAACTGGACTACAATTCCATGGATAACTCTAGAAAGTCACTTCTAATCCCAACCTTTATTAGATGAATTTTTAAAAATTGGATTATAAAAGTTAACATTTTTCAAGTTTTTGTCAGCACCTTGCATTTCTTATTTCTTAATCTGCAACCCATCCTCATTCAATCATTCTCAATAAGCATGCTTCTCAAAGAGGGAGAGTGCAAAACATGTTAACAGAACTTAAAACAACAATTGTTGGACATATGGTAGATATGGGACATAAACAATGACTGGTTTATAGATGCATCGATGAGTGCTCAGCGAAATGTATAGACAAACCTCACAAAATTTTGCTCTAATTGATTCATTACTAAACCACATTGCAGAGTGGCAGAACAATGAAAGTCGGAGCATCTAGCTGTGAGCTATCAGAAGATGAGTATGGCATATGATAGATAGTTTTTATGATGTGATAATGTGCCTTTGAGTTTTTTGTTGATATTTTTTTTCATAATAATGGTCTATTAATAGAGAAAAGTTTCTATTGTAATGCATCTTTTGCTTTATTGATCTTTTTTTTTGTAAACAAGCTTAACAGTTATTTCAAAAAGATGCACAAACTATCACACCAGAAGCACTTGAAAATGTAAAGGCAGCCTTAGCTTGCGACGTAGTTGACCATAAATCTGAAACTAAAAAGAAAGCAGTTTCTTATAAACCTGCTAGCCAGACTTGGGAAGATCCAGCATCATCCAACTGGCCAGAAAGTATGGTAAATGACTCTCTCTCTCTCTCTCTCTCTCTCTCTCTCTCTCTCTCTCTCTCTCTCTTCCCCCACATTCAAAATCTGTAAAGAGATATTATATTGATAATTCACCTTTTCAAAAGTAAAGTTACATATGAAATTTAAAAAAATAATTGTGGCATAGTCATAAAAATTAAAAGAAAATTGTGGAGATTAACCAGTGTGCCTTATTATATAAACTAAGGAATCAGTAATCATATGAAAGTTGTCAAATACCATGATATAGAAATAGGTACATGTATGGTGGTAAATTGCCCTTAATTATTTATCATCAACTATGAAAAATAAAAGGAGTATAACTAAAAAACAACTAAAAAGGCGCAAAGTAGGCTATTTTTCTTTAGAAAAAGTCATTATCTATGATGAAAAGTATCCACGATGAGAAAACTTACAGAAGCAACAAACAAACAAACAAAAAATACCAAACATCAGAAATCTGAAATCTGAAACATAGATCGACAACGAAAACATAATAGACACTTCAATTTATTACCTAGTCAGCCAACCTTCCGATCTTTTCTATGTAAAGATTGTCCAGGCGAGCAAGCCTGGTTAACAAAGCAAATCCTACATCTTCACATGAAGCAGCATAAATATCATCTTCGATATATCATAACATGCTCCGGGCCTTAGGGTCTGCACATTGATTTTATAATTTTTGGACAAGGCACTATTTCATAATAAAAAGATATTCACTGCTACCAACTTATGTCATTGGATTTGATACCTAAGTCCCCTGTGTAGCTATAAGAATAACATATATATAATCGTCTAGCACAAAATCCACTGACTACAAACATGCAGACTTGTATTTCCAAATTCATTATACACACATATATTTAAGAACTAATAAGGTAGCTCTTATGACAGCCGAAAACATATCAATGGCCTCCACATTAGGTGACATATAAAGACAACGCATATGTCAAGTGTAAAATTCAAATACACATCGCCTGACTGCCTATAAGTTGAGAATGGAAGCATTTGCAGTTGAATCAGTCAAAATAACATAAGATAATGAGAATAAATCAGAACAGCCTTACGAACATAAAGAAATCACAAGAAAACCTAATGAAGAATTTTTGATCTGCCATAGAAGCAGGACCCATTGGCATATCCATTCCATACATATCCATGAGTGGCGACATACCATTCATCCCAGTCTGCCAAACAGATAGAGCATAGGTAAGTGCCATTGAGAGAATATCTAACAGTTTCAACTTGTGGAACAAGTTTCCGATGACAACTAAGATAACTGCAAATGATAAAAATAAAAATTACTTGTTCCCATCGTAAATCCACCAGAGTAAGGTGGTGGTCTAAACATATGCAAGGACCCATATAGACTGCCAACAGACAGGCAATTGCCATAATCCTAGTGATATCCCATGAGTTTTTTCTTCACATCATTTTTATTTTATGAAGGTGGGGAGAGATGTGTCAGTGATTTGTGGACACTATTATTTTGTTAGCCAAGTCTAAATAAGGTATAGTGTCTTATTTCTAGTTTGCTACCATCAATTTAAGTCTCTAAATTCCTTAATTTTCAAAATAAAATCAAACGTCCTAAAACCAGAAAAGCAAGGCAAGAGGGCTCCAATATCCGTATTCGAAAGGAAAACAAAAACACAAATTAGATATTCATTTATTGAAATATACTTTTGTCAACCTCAAGAATAAGCAAAAAAATAATGAGAACTATTCATAAGGAATAGAACATAAATTGTGAGGAAAATAACATGAAATATAACATATTTCCTCAATGACTTAAGAAAAATATCAATGCATAAGCAAAAGAAAATACCTCAGTCTGTCCAGGCATAATGGGCTTACCAGCCAACAACTCTACCAAAATGCAACCAGCACTCCATAGATCCACACCAACACCATAATCAATGGCCCCTAAGAGGAGTTTTGGGAGTAATACCAAAGTGTTACTACCCTGCTGGTCATAGGGTGCTTATAATCTGGATCAAAAATGTAACTAAGCCAAAATATATAATTTTGAGCATCCCACCACTCTCTAGTAAGAGATTAGACCCCTTTATATCATGGTGCAGTACACAATGATTATGGAAGTGCTCAAGTCTAGATAGCAACTGATTCATGTAACACTTCACATGTTCAAGAAGGCAAACTTAAGCCCAAATAAAGGATACAAAATGCTATTAAGAAATAAGTATAAATAATCTGATTTGAAATGTGTTATCACGAAACAAAGGTTAGAGCAAATTGACATAATTAAGTGCCAAAAAGAAATAGGCATTTATTGAACTTTATATCAGATATGATGCAAATATGCATATCTATGCTCATCAGATCAACATGATTCCAATTTATGAAAAGATAAAGTTTTTAGAATTCCCTATGATTTGCAGACAGATTAAGGATTTCAAGTAACTTTAAAGAAGTAAAAGAAAAGAAAAAGATGGAAGAGGCAAATTAAGAAATACTCGTTTATAGATTTGTTCAGCTATACAATTTTAGTTAAAACCTATTATATCATTCAACAAGGTTTCATTTTTTTTTTTTTTGCAAATCAACCTGATTACATGTAAAGAAAGATGGCTAATCACGGGATTTTGAGCCATACCTGACAGAAACCACCACGACAATGCCCATGTCCAGAGCACTGATTTACACAGCTACAAGTTGTAGGAATCTCATAAAATTGTCCTCATATGCAATCATATTTACAGTCACATTCCTCCTTAAACTTAACCTCGGAGGCATATGCTTCCTGTGAACCATCCAATCTATCAGCTTAGGTCCATCCGGTTGAGAGGGTAAAATGGGATACCATGTTTCAAGACATCAGTTATAGATAAATGCAAAATGATATATAATGTTTAAGCAAGTAGGCTTACACATCAGTTACTACTTCGGATATAAAAGAGATAAGAATATGTTAGTGGTTCAAGAACTTTATCTACCTTACTCTATTTTGAATCCACATGCTTCAGTAAGAGAACGATTGGCGTATGCGGTTGCTTGTTAATAAAAACGCATAGCTCAAGTCTTATCACCGTAAGCAGCATAGTTTAAAACAACCCATGATTTAAGGTTGAACAGGGGATTCAGGGAAACTCACCTTCCCCTTTTCCAATCGGCTACCCACGGCCCTCTGTTCGTAGATCACAAAGCCCAACGCCACCAGCAGCGTCGGCGGAACCGCTAACAGCCCCAGCGCTCCATAAAATGATTCTTCCAATCCGTATCAATGGTGGATGGGTGGAGTCCACTGCGGGCAGCAGCAGCAGAGTGTTTACCTACCTAAGTGCCGACGGCATGCACGCAAAGGCCGCTAGTCGAGTAGCCCGCCAGCGCCCCTGCCGACGAGACAAAGCCACAGAAGCTCTGCATATCCGTCACCAGCCTGGGCTTCTCGATGTTGTTCCTCGCGATGCATGCGTTGATGGTTTCGTCGGAGATGCCATCCGAGCAGCGGTGATCAAAGCGATGTCGCTATTCGTTGCCAATTAAGGCGAAGGAGGCACGAGAGAGAGATAGAGAGAGAGAGAGAGAGAGAGAGAGAGAGTCCATGGAAGGATGGAAGCCCACAGTGGAGGATAACGGATACGGCAATTCTGTTAGGCGGAGGCACCGACAAATCCGTCGGGTGGACGAAAGGTCGAGATTCGAAGGAAGCAGAGGGGAAGAATCATGAAGGTCGTAGAATGGCGAAAGAGTCGATCGACAGGACGGTCGAAAATAAGAAAGCAAAAAAATACAGTCGAAAATGAGAGGACAAAAAAAATCGATTCCCACTTCTATATACTAAGTTAGATTTTCTTATACTTTTTCACCATATTTGTTCTTCTTTTTATGCATGTTTCTTCATGTTTCATCTATTTCTTTGTTTGTCACGACCCGGATTTTTAACATGCACAGCGGAAGATAATCCGGCGACGTAAAGGGATAGGATATCGGTCTGGAACCAAATAAGACTAAAATCACAATCCAAATAAACAATTCCAATCTTTACAACATATTAACACCATAAACAAACACCTATCTAGACAAATTAAATACCGACATTGAATGAGTACACCACTAGCTCCTCGAATTCCACAACACCACTACGCTTCTGCTGCGCTAAACCTGCACTCCTGAAAATATTAACAACGGAAGGGGTGAGTCACAACAGACCCAGTAGGACTTACACCCGAACTACCCCATTATAATAATGATTCTAGTGGTATAATAGAATAATAAGCCTAAAAATCAGATTTAATACATAGCTCTTAACTAATTATATATCTTTAATTAATTGATTACAAGATCAATCAACTACCCCATATGATAACTAGACTCTAAATGCATTAGACCAACATAACCTACACATTAAACCACTCTAGGTATGCACATAACCTGACATAAAACCAATGACACATCTATAACATACCATCTATGCCAATCTACACAACTATACATCTGTCTGAGTAAATAACATGCTCCATCAGATAAATGTAGTCACATCACAAAACTAGCACCAGATTTACCATATAGTAGGAAGTAACATATAGTAACTAAATCCCATAGTACCCCTAGGCAGGGGAGTACTTAGGATGAACCGCGGTATCTGGGATCGAAGGATGCACCAGATTCAACTAACCTCCGCTGCCCACGGGACACTAACGTAGTCTGGTGAAGTACATTTCCATCACAATGCAGCTCACTGCACTAACCACATTCAACACCATGCAAGCATATAATTAAGCTCAGACAGTAAAACATGAACATGAAATTGGCAATCAAACATGAAATACATAGATGAACACCCATGGTTCTATGCACCACATATTTGCATACCACAACACAATCTAACACAAACTAATGCATATACATGGAATCATGCAATTTACAACCTAAATATGACAATTACATGCTTAAACAGGACTATCTACTACATAACAGAAAAATAAACTAAATTCTATCAACATATGCTTACACCTTACATCGGCTTTTTAACAAATCGGGATATATACTTTTAAGGTTCACCGCGATGCAAGCAATGCTAAACTAGCTAAACTAAACATATACAACCTATCATGATGTCTATCATACATGAATAACCGAATTAATCTAAGCATGCACAATCTAGACAAATTAATCTAACTCTAACTAAACATGCTAATAAATCCAAAATAACCCATTAACTACAATATTCTAATCCTGGTGATCTAAACATGATTATTACGATTTAATCAAAATATTAGAATGCTAAGGATAGCCGAGACGCCTACCTCAACGGCGACGGCGAACGGCGCACGGAATTCCAACAGAATCGATCCGGGTGGTGAGTGTATTGCCGCGGTCACGACGGCGATGAAAAACCGAACCGAACAGTGTCTTGATAATCTGTTGGGAAAAGAGAATAATATTGAATGAAGAATAATAGAGAGAATAGAAGAGAGAGAGAGAAAATGATAGGAGAGAGAGGGCGATATGAGAGAGAGGGAGGGGGAGCGATAGGAGAGAGAGAGACCGGCGGAGGGGGGGGGCCGCGGGTTGGCGCACCGGGGCGCGGGGGCGCACGCGCGGACCACGCGCGGAAGGGGGCCGCGCTGGCGGGCGCCGGCGGCGGGGGGGGGGGGGCCGGCCACCGGGCGGCGGCGACGGCGGGCGGGGGCGTCGCGGGGAGGCCGTGGCCGGCGACGTCGGGCGATCGGCCGCGGACGGCGGCGACCGGCGGGCGGCGACGGTGGAGGCCGGCGGGGAGGGAGAGCGGGCGGCGGTGCGGGTGGCCGGGGTGGCCGGCGACGGCGGAGGGCGGCGCGCGGGGAGAGGACGGCATCGTGCGGCGAGAGAGATCGCCGGCGGCGGCGGGCGAGCGGCGTCGGACGGCGGCGACCGGCGGAGGGCGCAGCGGGGTGGCGCGCGGTGGCCGGCGGTGGTCGCCGGCGGCGGTGCAGGTGGGTGGCGCCGGCGGTGATGTCGCGCGGTGGCCGACGGCGCTGCGCGCGCTCGCGCGGAGGAAGGCACCACCGAGGGGGGGGGCTCGTGCGATGGCGGCGGCATCGGGGGGGGGTGTCCGGGTGTTGCACCCGCGCGGGAGGGAAGAAGAGGGAAGGAGAAGGAGGACGGCGTCCGCGGGCTGCGGCTGCGTCCGAGGGAGGGTGGCCGGCGGAGGGTGCGGTGAGGCGTCGGCGGCGGCGGCGCAACCGGCGGAGGAAACGCCGGACGGCGGCAGCGCGAGGGAGGTCCGGCGGTGCGAGGTGGCCGGGTGGCGCCGGCGGCTCCCGGTGGGTGCAACCGTAAGAGAAGAAGAAGAAGAAAAGAAGGAGGAGGAGGAGGAGGAGGAGAAGGAGAGCGCGGGGCTGCCGGGTGCGCTCGCGGAAGAGGAGAAGAGGGAGACGTGGAAGGTGGGGGTGCTGCGCGGGGAATAAAAATAGAGGGGGGGGGAGAGTCCGATCGGGACAGGGAGACTAGAGTTAGAGTTCTATTGGGAGAGGGGGGGTGGCTGTTTAGGAAGATTATCCGGAGGGAGAAAAAAAAATAGAAAGGATAAGGGAGGAAGGTAGATTATTATAAATAAAACTAATAATAAATATAATAACTATATATTATATTTTATATATATATAACCGGGGTATTACATTGTTATTTGGTATTGTTTCTCTGATAATATTTTGTTATTTCGGCTGTTGTAGACTGATCGATGTGTTAATACAATTTTTAATAAATATTTATTTTGCTATGTTTTAGCTTGTTGTCGTTATTTTTGTATTTTTTTAAAAAAAATTTTATTTTATGATTATTCATCAATATGTTTTTTACTTTTATATTCAGATTTTATTTAATATCTTTCTTGTTGTTTTTTATTTCACTTCATTTCCTTTAAAAAACTTGGTTTATACTTATTTTCCTTTTCTGTTTCACTGTTTTCCATCTCTCCTTTATTTATTTATGGTCATATTCACTATCGCTTTATTGCCATCATTACAAATTATTCATCATGTTTTTATTCTTAACACTTTTATAAGTTATTCGTGAATATTAATTTTTATTTCAATTATTTATTACCTTTTCATTTATTCATCATGTTTATCCCTTGTTTTCTCTTTGCCACATGGTACTTCTTTCTTCTAAGTTTTTTTCCCAGAAACTTACTTATGGGGTGTTCGGTTGCATGATAATGAAGGTTTTTATTTTAACTTTTAAAAATTGTAAGAAAACTTGTTAAAAGATGTGTTTGGTAACTATGACAATTTTATGTTTTAAAAGTGATTTTCTTCTTAAACAAAAAAAGAGGGTCTCACCTCTTTCTTTTTTCTTGTGGTCCCCCACTTTGTTTGGTCATGTGTGGTAGTTAATTTTTTTTTGTAATCACATCCTTCCAAACATGAGTTGGTTCACTTTTTATAAACCGACGAAGCTAATGGGGTGTTTGGTTGCATGATAGTTGTTTGTACACTTTGATGATAAAAAATTATATTAAAATAAAAAGTGAACCAACTCATGTTTGGAGGGATGTGATAACAAAAAAGTGTAACTATCATTTATGACCAAACAAAGTGGGGGACCACAAGAAAAAAGAAAGAGGTAAGATCCTCTTTTCATGTTTAAGAAGAAAATCACTTTCAAAACATAAAATTGTCAAGGTTGCCAAACAAGTTTTCTTACCGTTTTTAAAAATTATAATAAAAGTCTCCTTTGCATGCAACCAAACACCCCATTATCTTTTCATTCATTCATTTTTTTTAAATTTCTTACTTACCTTTTTTAGTTTTTTTGCATTTTTATTCGTTCAAACTCATTATTTTTATGTTATAAACTTATATAAAATTATCCACGATTTCTTTGTGACGGGTAAAAGTAACAAACGTAGTAAGTAAACACCAATTGATCAATAAACATGCATGTCAATCAAATGTAGGCAGTATTTGTTTGTTTCTCTCATAAACTTATTTGCTTCGTCCGTTTATTTGTTTTTTCTTAGAATTTTTAGTTGTTTCGGCTGTCCTAGATCGATTGATGTTTTTATACTATTTTTTTGTTAATTTTTAATTTTAGGACTATTTTTAAATATTTTTATTCACTATATTAAGATTTGGCTTACTATATGTTTCACTCCACTTACTTTTAAAAACCATCGTTTACCCATATTTTCTTCTAAGAAATCATTTTCTTCCTTCTTTCCTTCTTTATAAGTTATTCATGAATTTAGGAATCTTCTTAATCATTTATAACCTCTTCATTTGTTCATTTTCACTAGGTTTTTTATTTATCATTTGATTATTTATGTATTTTCTTAAACTTCAGATCTTTTTTGTTCACAAGTACACTTCTCCCCGGGAAGGAAGTTGGCTCCTGCGGTCATTTGAACCCCGCTCATCTGCTCTTGCGGACAGGAAAGTGTCAACCGGGCTACAGCCGGCCGACCCGTCAAACTTCGGATCACCCCCTTGCTCTTTTAGCTTTTACCTTTTTTGTGGATAGTCCATCGAGCTGGACCGCTGGTAACTTGAGATGTCGTTTGGTATCGGGATAAAATCAACGAGGATAGGGATAAACTAATCCTCGTGATTAACCCTATCCTCGTTTCGTTTGGTTTAACTTAGGATAAGTTTATGGATAATCTTATGTTATGTTTGGTATGTTAATATTAAATTTGAGGATAAACAAGTCCGGTTGTCCACCCAGCCGGAGCTCCCCTCCCCCCGGGCGCCGCCGCAGTTCCCGCCCCTTTGGACACCCCTCCGGACGAAGCTCCACCCCCCGGGCGCCGCCGCCGAATGGAGCTCCCAGTGCCTGCCCCTTCGGACACCTCTCCGGACAAAGCTCCACCCCCCAGCGCCTCCGTCCGCGGCATCGGCACTCCCATCTTCGGGCCCCCCAGCGGACGCCGGCCGTCCGCGGGCCGCGGGCGTTCGCCCCCTCCCGCGCACGCCGCCGGCGTTCGCCCCCCCCCCTCGGCCCCCGGCGTCCGGCCCGTCCGCGGGTCGCCGGCGTTCGCCCCCGCCGGCTCCTCCCCCGCGGCCGCGGACGTCGTCCGCAGCCCCCACCCCCCACCGCCGTCCAACCCCTCCCACCCGCGGAGCGGCGCCCCCGCTCCCCCTCCCCGCCGCGCCGTTCGCACCGACCGGCGCTGCACGCCTTCACCGCCCCATCTCCTCCTCGCCGCGTTTCCCTGGTCAGCCCCCGCCGGACGGAGCTCCCAGCGCCCGCCCTCCGGACACCTCTCCGGAAGAAGGTCCAGCCCCCCCCCGAACGGCTCCCAATGCCCGCCGCCCGCCCCTCCGGACGAAGACAGTCCGGCGACGACGACGGCACCGAAGAGGAAGTAAGAGAGGGAGTCGCGAATCAGATCGCCACCGTGGGGAGCTCGGGCGTCGTATCCCCAAATTTTATTTGGGGATAAGTTAGTCTAAGTAACAAGAGGGATGAGTTATCCCTGCACTTATTCTTAATTTTGGGGATAACCTGGATTAACTTAATATAGGTTAAACTCATTTATAAGTGTGCACCAAACAGGGGATTGGGGATAAACCAGGTCTATCCTAGGTTATCCCCATACCAAACAGGGTCTGAAGGTGTGGTCACCGTTGTCATTTTTATAAACTACTCATGAATCTTCAAAATTTTTAATTATTTATCATCTTTTCATTTGTTTATTTTTACTAAACTTATAATTATTATTTTATAAGTTTTTTTATTATTCATGTAAATTTTTCGTAAGAGTTGGTGGCCTACTGGCCTTCGTCTTACTTAATTTATTCCACGGGCCGAAACACTGGGCAGTGGTAACTCGATTAATATACCGGTCGAGCGTGGCTCGACTGGTACGGGGGCCTGCGCCTGGGGGCGCAGGTTGGCGCTTCGAGCGCGACGCCTCCCGGTGGCTGTCCAAGCCGGGCGTCCCAAGGGGGGGACGACCTGTGGGGTTCGACCGGGGGGTCGCCACCCGCGGCGCCAGCGGGGTTCGGGCCACTGGGCCACTCGTGACCAAAAAAAAAAAAAAAGGTAACTCGATTAATATTTTATATATATATATATATTTTTTGTTTGATCCCATCTTTTTTTTGAAACGAATCAAATTAAATCAACTTCTCAAATCAAACTAGTTCGATTTAAAGTAAAAGTATACAAAAATATTTAAATTAATTAATTTTTACATATATTTAATATTTTTTAAAGTTAAAAATAATAAAAAATAGTATTTCATTATAAAAAAATTATTTTTATTAATACTATAATATTTTTATAATTTTTTAATTACATTGATTTAAATAATTTAGTTTGATTTAAATCCATTTGGAAGACTTTTTGAACCCAATCAAATTGAAGATAGTTCAAATCAAATTGAATCAAACTAAATCAAGAAGTCAGTTCAATTTAATTTTTCAATTTAAATAATTTAGTGTCTACTTCGGTCTACCCTAGGGCTAGAGGTGTGTCTTCTTCTCCCTCACCCGTCACGTCTCCACATCCGCAAAGAGGTGATTAGGCCTACTTGATTCAGCCCTTAACGAGCCAGCAGCATACGTATAAACACTCGCCGCCGTCTCGCCAACAAATTTCGGGGAAACAAGTAGATTGGTCATATAATACTAATTAAATTTATTAGAAAAGTTGAAATCATGTTCCAGTTGAGTTTAATTTCAATTTAATTTTTATAAACTAGTTCGGAGGTAATTAATATGGTTATCAACTGAAGCATAAGATCATGATTTATTTAAAAATTAATTCGTATCCATGCATAGAGGTGCATAAAAGCAATATGACTATCGGCTGAAGCATAAGATGATTAAGCTTATTTGTCCACGCAAAGTTCACACGGAAAATACTTGTGAACAGGTAATATATATTCTACAAGTATATTAATTACTTGCGCCCACTCACTCCAAAAGTTTGTCTTGAGTCATTCATTCATTATGTCAAATAAACAAACTTAATTAAATATGAGTAAGGAGAATAAACCTCGACTTTTGTTAATGAGCTAAACTTGAAGAAAGTCCTCATAGATCGGTAAAACAAACGAGTAGTTAATTTAAGACTTGAGTTAATGTACCACCAAGTCAATTACACTTTTAATTAGTTTAGATCGAACACTTTTAAGTTTGCATTCCATAATTGAGTTCATCCTAAATTGGAGAGTTTAAGCTTCATAAACGAGATTGCACAATAAGTTGTTATATACATTCATGATAAAAAGATATATATATATATTAAAATAAAATATGAACTAGTCAATGACATAAAATTGTGGAGATATGTCATAACAAAAATGAGTGCATCCCCCCACTCCCCATATATGTCCATACATATATATATATATGACCAAACAAAGTAGCGATGACAAGATAAAAAAGAGGTGAGGCTCTCTCTTTTTGGTCTAAGAAAGAAAAGTGTTTGAAAACATAAATTTGTAATGGTTGCCAAACACCTATTTTAACAAGTTTTGTAATATAAACATAAAATTGTAATAAAAATTTAATATATCATGCAACCCTATTATTGATAAAAATATATGCTATACAAGTTAATCATATATAATATGATTCGATATTTTTAAGAATATCTCAATCAATTAATTAGACAAATTTTCATTACTAACTCTTATTAGAAACATATATCGTAATGAAGTTCTTGATGATATGAAATGATAATTGAATCATGATGAGACCATGATAATAATTCGGATAGACTAGTGTGTGATATCTTCTCATATGATGTGGACGACAAATTTCATTGATTATCAGTGTTGGGACACTGATATACACACATAGGTGTTCACTAGTGGAATAAGTTCACTAATTTAGAAAAAACTAGATCGGTATCTTACCAAATTGTCTATTAAGTTATTATTACATGTTAATATCACAATTAAATTTTTGACATGAGTCACCAAAGATGTTTTACCGGATACATCCTATACTTTGATTATTGACTTATGGATCACCATCTTGATGATTTAGTATAGTTGATGTATTGTGTGTAAGAGAAACTCGATGAAGGTAATTGAGTGGATAGCAAAGGAGCATTCAATTTTGATAGGAAAAAGATTATGTCCAGTGGGATAGTACTCTAGATCCTTGGCTAAGATAATTTGGATAATTGAAAAAGGAGTCTTCTATTTGATCCGAACCTTAGTATAGGATCCCAAAGAATAGGACTAATTAGGGGTTGACAGTCGGTGCCGAACCCTTGACCGACTGGGATATTGTATGGATGAGGATTTAAATTCATGTGATAATTGATGATGAAAAGGCTCAATGGATGTTATTTAACTCCCCAAAGTCATTTGAAATCATAGGATGTGGCTTGTACACATGGAATGCGAGGTCGTGACCCGGGTCGCGACCCGGTCCTGACCTAGTCGATTTTTAGGCCAACCGACCCAATCCCAACCCCAAAACCTTGACCTAGTAAATGTTTTTAAAATTATTATTTATTTATTATTTTTTCATGACCCTGACCGACCCGGGTCGTGACCCCAGCGACCCAGGTTAGTTTGGGCCAAACCAACCCACTCCTAATCCCCAACCCCACCTACTTTGCTCCTTTATGAACGAAAAGTCGTAAATACTATTATTAGATAATAGTTTTAAATTAATTTAAAAGAATCATTCTTTTAAATTAATTAAAACTTTAACTAAATTGATTATTGGGCCTAATGGGTCACACACATTAGATCTGGTCAATAGTACGAGAGCATATGCACAATTTTATAGAAACTTTGGGATTTTGTGAAAATTTTCATCTTCTATAAATAAATGGCTTATGAAAACAAAACCTAACAAGTTATAGAGTTGGAGCACGACTCAAGCAACCTCTCTTCCTTCTCCATTCTTCTGAAGCTGATCTCCTATGGTCAATATTGGATCTATAAGGTTTCTAGAGGCTCTAAAGAAGGAAGAACTCGTTTATTGAAGTAGATATTGCGTATACCACTAGATACCGTCCACTTCAACAGTTTTTAGCGAGGAACATCGTCTCTTCATCCATGGTGAGGGATTTTGCAAATCGCATGACGTACTCTCATTCTACTGTATATTTGGTTTTTAGTTTTACTAGTTCGGCATTGACCAAGGTAAAGACCATAAATTTAAAAACTTAAAATTTTTTTTGCTACCAAATATTGTTTCCTTACAATTATAATGAGTTGGAATTTAGGATATCTTCGATGGAGCTCCAGCTCATTTATGTAAAATGGTAAATCAACAAAGTTGGAATGTCTTAAGTCTTTAATGAGCTGAACTAGAACACAAATAAGTCAGGCTTTCATGTCTTAGTGCATCAGGATAATTAAGTTAAATTTTAACTCATATTTTAATGTGAATAAACAAGCCACTTTTGAGTTGTATTAAAATGCCTTTTTATTGTACAAACCATGAAAAACCAAAGTTTAGTAACATTTAATAGTGAGATGTAAACAATGTGAGGTATAAATTATTGACATTTGACTTAGAATTGTAGAATGGCTAGAAAAAAAGAACTTTAGATATATCATTAATGTATGGGCAATGAAAAGAGTATACATTTTTAAAAAGGATTATATATTTATAGATAGACAACATACATTAATTATGTTAAAAATATTCACAATATAAGTACATTAAAATTTGGAGAGAGTACGAATAGCATGGTTATTTGTGATTGGAATCCAATAAATATCATTTAAATGTGGTTTATTTAACAGTGTTAAAATTATGTGAAGAAAAATTTTATTTTCCACATGCTAGAGAATCTAGTGAAAAGAGGCCATGTTAGACCTAGCTAAAATGATTAATAATATTTTATCTTGTATAACTTTCTATTTAATCATCAAATTCTACTTAGTACATTTACAAAACCAACATATACAATCAAAATAAGCTTACAGAATAATAACAATACAATCAAAATGCTACTTATTGCTATTACCGTTGTTATTGTTCTAATTATTGTTGCTATTGTTATTATTGTTGTTACTATTGTTGTTATTGTTACTGTTGCTGTTATTATTATTGTTGTTGTTGTTGCTATTGCTACTATTGTTATTATTACTGTTGTTACTATTGCTATTGTTATTATTATTGCTATTGTTGCTATTGTTGTTACTTTTACTATTATTATTTGAATCAAATCCTATTATTATAGGATTTATTCAGATTAAGCATCATCATAATTTAACCATGAAAAAATTAAAAAAAATAATAAAACAGATTATTTTCGTCAAAAAAAATTCTAGCTTATAAATGTATTTTATTTTTATTAATAGTAAATTAATAAATCTTGAATAATTACTAGAATATTTGATATGTTCTTTAATTATTTTACATAGCATATTATTATTTCTTTATATTATTTTATTGTATTTATGCTTTTAGAGATATATTAGAAATCTTGATGAAACTAAAAAAATAATAAAATTAACTGATATAAAATCATAAAGTTTATTAACTAATTTTTTATTAGCATAGTAACCTATGTAGCATATTAATGAGATTTGAATTCATTAACTTTTGTTAAAAAGAAATTAGGTTCTCAGATAATTTCCTAATCATACAGTCGTACACTTATAATATAATTACATAACATATTACATTGTTAAAAAACATAAATTAGATAAACTAAAATTATATTTACATTATTTTTTTAAACATGTCACTATATTAATAATTAAAATGAGACGTACTTCACTTTATAATGCAACAATATTTATTATAGCTATTTATAACTTTTAAAACAAACTCACACAAAAGATCATCATTATGAAAACATAATAAATATTCAACTTAAAATAATCTAATTCAACACAAAGTTAACCGGTAGCATAATCAATTAAACAACATAATCAAAAATTTAAATATACTTGTTACATACATTTATGATTGTGTTACGTGCTTCTAGTTGAAAACATACGTCTTTTCCTTTATACATATTGAAAGTTCGTTCTCGTTACGTGACTAACTTTTAAAAGGGTGTGTTATTTAAAAAAAGTGTTGGATTTTCCTCGACCTACTATCATAATTACATAATTTTTATGTATCATTTACAAACAATAAATTTGATGAATTTAAATATTTTATGGTCATCCTTGATGAGATGAGAATTTTGGAACAACTTATGACATGGAAAACAACAGTAATGGACTTACCCTATAGTGGTGCAAAGGGTGGGATTGTATGTTATCCAAAAGAGTTAAAGTTTGAGAGAGTTGAAATGTTTAACGCGTGCTTTTACTTGGAAGATTCATAATAACATCGATACAGAGATAGATGTGCTAGCCCCTAATATGAGCACTAATGCACATGTGTTGTTCATTTTGATCACCTAGAAGATGTTAGATCAATTGACATAAAATATGAAACGACACTAATTTATCTTTTCTCTTAATTTATTTTCAGACAATGGCATGGATACTAGATGAATATTCAAAATTACATATCTCTATACCTATGGTGGTCACAAGAAAGCCAGTCATAAGCACCAAAAGATTCTCTTGACTATTAGTTCTATGTGGAGTAATTACTTTCTCAACCTTTTCCACAAGAACTTGGTCGATCATTGGGCAGGGACGCTGCCGCATGAAGAGGCATAGTATTTGCTATAGAAGCATTGTTAGAAGAATATATAAAAAAATTACAGGCAGACTATATGCCATCTAGGTACGTATATCTAGTTCACCCATTTATTGTTAGGATTGTCTTGTGAATTCCAAAGTGTCAATTGCTTTGGATCACCAAAATTCTACAATATAATTATTACCCACAAAATTTTCATGGCTTGGGAAATGCCAAACCATTGGCCATAAAGATCTTTTATGAGAGCGGTGGGAAGATCGTTGCGGTGAGTGATGCATACGGTGCAACTCATAATCCTAGTGGCCTGGACGTTCATGCTTTACTCAAGCATAAGGCTGAAAGAGGTGTTCTCAATGATTTTCATAGGACGTCTTTCTTAGATCCTAAGGCTCTACTTGTTCATGAATGTGATGTCCTAGTTCCTTGTGCGATAGGTGTAGTCATTAACATGTTTGCTTCTTAAATTAAAATTAGCATAATTAAGGGCATTACTTGACTTGCTCTTTCTTAGGCAATCTTCAATATAAAGACATTCAATATATAAGTATTTTAATCAGTTGTGTTAATTCAATGAGTGATAGCTTCAATATCTACCAACCATGTTCCACATGGCTCAGAAGACATTAGTTTTGGTTACAGATGGTTCAACACCTTAACCCTTAATTGAAAACATCATGGATATTCTTTTTTTCTTTTCCATTTTGGTCTTTGATATGGATATCAAAGATTCAACAATTTAACACTAAGAACATCTCATGCATATTGGCCCTTTAAACTAGTGAAATATTGAGGGTTCATTTTCTCGAAGTTGTCCATTCTCCAGTCATCTAAGTTACTTAAAATATGATTTCTTGGCAAATTCACTTGTATCTATTATTCCTATTATTCTTTTTTGCATTCTTGTTATGTCATCTTCACATCTAACATTTCCGCTCTTATAGCAATAATTTTCTTTCTACTTACTCATCTATGTTTCTTGGGTTACTAATGATATATATACATATATTTATATTTGAATGAAGGGATAACGTTCCAGATGTGAAGGCCAACTTCATTATTGAAGGTGCAACTTGCCCCCATTGACTCAGAAACAGATGAGGTGACCTCTAAACTGTGCTTCCATAACTAATATGTTCACCTTTTTTTTCTACGAGGTGTTTGGTTGCATGACAACATTTGTGTATTTTTATGATAAGAAAGTAATTGTAGGCTAAAATAAGATATGAGATTGTTAAGGTCATAAAATCATCATGTTTTGTTAGATATGGAAACAAAAAATTTAAAATAAAATAGAGAACAATAAGTAAAAAACAAATGTCAATTTTATCTTGGTTTAGAAAAATTTTTCTAGCTATAAAATATGTATTTTTATAATAATTATCAAACATCTGTAATACTAAAATATATATTTACAACAAAATATTAGTTTATCTCGCAACCAAACACCCCATAGGTTGCTTCATAGGAAAGGTATTGTACCTGAAATCTTGACAAAGAAAGGTGTTGTCATACTGCCTAATATATATATGCAAATGTTGGAAGTGTAACGGTGAACTACTTTGAGTGGGTTTAGGTGCAATCAACTATACATATAACTGTTCTGTGTTCTCAACTAACATCACTATTATATTCAATCAACATCTCTCACTCGTAAGAGACATTGCACAACACATCCATGCTTTCATGTGGGATGAAAAAAAGGTGAATGATGAACTTCGTAAACACATTATCAACACATTCAACAATGTCAAGCAGACATGTAAAACCTATGACAATAATAATCTCTGGATGGGCGCATTCACTCTTGGAGTCAAGCGTGTGGGTGATGCAGCCATCGGGAGGGGCTTGGGCCTAGGATGAAGTGATAGGTTTTTTATGTTAAATTTAATTGGCTTGACATTTTATGTTGCTCTCTCTCTCTCTTCCCAAATATCCACTCCTATTTTAGATCCCGATATTATCTAGATAAGCATATATGAATATAAAGGTCCCAATCTTCATTACAATTATTGCAGATTGTATGATATATAGTTAGAAGGTGCCCCAATGGAGTGTATGGGTAGATGACATGAGTGTAACCTTGTTACTGCCAAAATTTTGTTGTTGAACTCGCTTAACACAGATTCGAGCAATGTCAAAGTCATTTCATAAATTTTGCCTATATTCGGTAAAATAAAGACTAGATAATATATACAAACTTCAAAAATGTCTCGGCATGCTTGGCAAGCTCCAAATGGCCAAGATAACAAGCTCATTACATATCCCCAGTTGAGAGCTTCACAACGGTGCCTAAAACATAGAAAACAAACACCGAAGAGCCAAAATGACCATTTTGCTCTCAACACTTCAGGATAAGTTGGGACTTTATTAAAGAAATCCAACATCATCATATTGTCAGTGCTAGATAGAGCTGCACAATGCTTGAACTGGATCAAAAATCTAACCACCGGTTGGAAAATTATTTAAGAAAAATTAAATCTAGGCAAAGTCTATGTTAAATCACACCAGGGGCATGATGGTCCATATAATTTTTAGAATAGCCTATTAGTTGAAATTTTAAAATTTCTGGTCCATGACTTTAGTCTTAAGAATATTAATGTATTGGAATTGAAATTTTACCAATGAAAGAATTTACTTGCACCCAATTATAATTTTCGGCATTATTGATGACTGAGATTGCATTAATTGGGGAAATCAATAGATATGAAGCAATTCAGAGCATCATGGCCACACATCTCGATGGAGCACAAGATCAGTGGCCATCAGATCTCATTCTAGATTTTTTAGATTAATTCAGGATGTGTTTAATTAATTTCTAGCTAGAATTAATGATAGTCGTCGGATCGAGAGCATTAGGATTGACGAACCAGATTGGATCTCCGTCCTTGTGCATCCAACACCTGATCCTTGGCCACACCCTAGCCATATACACCTATGTGCTAGCTCTATCCCTCCCTTCCCTCAGCTAACCTACATGCCATCAACAACCTCAACAGCTTCCTCCCTCTTCAACACCATCTACAACAGCAGTAGTAGCAGAAGAAGAAGAAGAAGAAGAAGGAGGAGGAGGAGGAGGAGGTGCCCGTCTTTCTCCGAAAGCAGCAATAGTATCTGCTGCAACCCCTACATGCCAAAGAGAAAAGAAAGAGGAAGGCCAACTTCCTTCTTCCAACGTCAGCATGTCCTTTTCTTGTATGGCCTTCAGCATCATCAATAGCAACTTCTCCAGCCTCTAGCAAGACCTGCACACCAAGGAGAAGAAGGATAAGGAGAAGGATCAGCCTAATCCTCTTCTAGTAGCCCTCCACACAATGAAAAGAAAAGACAAGGTGAGTGAAGAAAGAAAAGAAAGTGTACTTCATTTCTCTTCCTCCTCTCTTCTTTCTCTTCCCCTCGGCCTCCTATTTGGTCATTCACAATGTCTCCAGACACAGCCCCATGAGCTCTCTATTTGGCCACCCATATAGCCCCATGTGTGTCCCTCTATTCAACCCCCCTTGTTGACTACATGAAGACCCCCATGTTTGGTCATCCAAAACATCTCTTTTGGCCTCCATTTTGGCCATCCAATTAGGCTTTCAAACCTGCCACCAACAGCCCATGTTCGACCCCCCTGATGGTCACCTAAAATACCCCTTTGACCTTTCCTAATCAGGCAGGAGATGACAACCCATAGACATCTCTTGATTAGGTCTAGAAGGGTACTTAAATCAGACCCCTTACAGGTCCTAAACTTGACCACCTACAGCCTCTTTGTTGGCTCTCGAAATAATCACCTAGAAGCATGCCCTTTTGGCTATTCAAATGGCCCCTATGCTGGCTTCTTAAGACCCGTCGGTTAGGCCCCCTTGTTTGCCCTACAAACAAGTCCTTTAAAGCCCCTACATGTCCACATTAAACCACTCCTATTTAGCACTTGTATAACTTCTTTGTTGCCCTTCTAAAATGAGGTCCTCATCAACCTATCTAGCACCTTGTGCTTCCCTTAAAATAGACCTCAAAACACCTCTTTCCCTTTTCCATTAGATATTAAGGTGAGGGTCGATGCTTAAAAATTCTTAGAATCTACTGAATGGGTTGAGACTACTCGAGCAGGCATTCACTTCCTCTACCCTTTGTGCAGCTCCAATCTTTCCGAAAATGTCCTAAATCTACTTCTTGTGCAGTTCTATCAAAATCTCATGCAAACAACACCTAACCAGCCCCTCTGAACTCCTACAAGGTCCATCTAGCTTGCTGCTACAACAAACAAATAGGTGCTGCAAACATATGCTGCAAATAGGTGCTCACAACAAGTGCTACAAGATAGGTCCTTATGAGGACTAGGTTGGGGGTGATGGCATGATCCCTTTTGGCTCACATGATGGGTCAAGGGTTGAGAAGGTGACTCTCAATTCTAGTTTAAACATGGTGCAACTTAGGCCTTGCTAAACAGGGAAGTGCAAAATAGGCCACCAGGGCCCAAGATGCTTAACATAGGCCAACCAGGCCATGAAGACATGAAGCTTAAAATAGGCCAACTGGGCCAACATGACATGAAGACTAGCCCATTATGTTGATGACACATGAAGTTGGCCCATTGGGCCTTGGCCATTTAAAATAAACCTTAATCAAATTCTGAATGTAAATGTGGACTAATTAAGAAATTAGTCCACAACTGGACACTCTATTGGATAGCTAGCTCATACAGTTCTAGTATTCTAACTCGGGTGTAGATGAATCCTTCCCACTATGTGAAAATTTAAAATACTTAGCCATATAGGATGGATAAACTCCACACTGACCAGAAAATAAGGTGGTATGCTGTCAAAATTTTTTCAATCTTGTGGAACTCCACACCATGGGAAGGACATAGACATAAACACATTCATCATATGAACAACAAGGAACATGGCACATAAGCTGCTAAATCTGATGTACATGAAGATGGAAATATATTGAACATAAACATTTAAAACGCCAAGTCAATTGTATGTGATTGCGCATCGATGGCAGCCTGACAAACTGGATGTGATGCAAACCGAACAAAAGTTAATCAAATATGAACATAACCATATCTGAAAGTAAACACAAATCAATCATAAAACACATTTAAAATATCTCATTAACACCTTAACATTCAACAAAAATCTCACTTAAAGTAATGTAAATTTTTTTTCTAATATACTTAAATCAATAGAATTTAAATCCTTAAGTGAAAACTAAATGATTCAAAACCAATTGAAAATAACATATTAAAAATACATTAAGACATCTAAAATTCATCATAAAACATCTAAAATCAAATCATTTAATAATATGGAGTTGAGCTTAATCAAGTTCAATCAAAGTTTAAAAATATTTAAAACATACCGAACACACCCGAATCGATATTAAAATATCAACCAACATAGAAGTGGCATAATCTATATCAATTAAACTTAAACAAATCAAATTGCTTCAACACATCTGAAGATTTCAAATTCAAACAAAATAAAACAAACTTTAATCAATAACAAACAAAATCAAACAATTCAAGCAAAGAGGCATAACCTTTAGCATCTCCAAACCCTTTAGCATCTCAACATCTCCAAACCCTTTAGCATTGCACCTGCCTCCTTCCATCAGAGATATGTCCCACATATCTATGAGGTTGGATGGGCACACGTGTAGACCTTCGAGGTACCTGTGTATCATCCTTATCAAGTACCATAGCAGAAGTGTCCTCTATTTGTGGATCTGGAACCTCTTCCAATTCTACCATGCTCCCACTGTCTTCCTTAAGGAGGAACTCTTCCTCTAAGAATACAGCTCTTTTAGCAATAATAACCTTTTGGTCATCAGGGTGGTAGAAGTAGTATCCATAAGTCTCCTTAGGATACCCCACAAATCTACACTTCTCAGTCTTAGATTCCAACTTATCAGGGTTATGCCTCTTTACGTGAGCTAAGCAACCCTAGACCTTAACATGCTTAAGGTCAGGCTTTTTCCCTTTCCATATCTCATATGGAGTAGATGGAATAGACTTGGATGGTACTTTGTTCAAGATATATGTGGCAGTTTCGAGTGCATATCCCCAAAGAGACAAAGGTAACTTAGTAAAAGATGTCATTGCCCGTACCATGTCTAACAATGTACGGTTTCACCTTTCAGCTACTCCATTAAGCTGAGGAGTGTATGGAGGTATCCTTTGGGATAATATCCCATTGTCCTTCATGAACTGTGTGAATTCAGTACTTAAGTATTCTCCTCTTCGATCTGATCGAAGAGTCTTAATACTCTTTCCTAGTTGCTTCTCTACTTCATTCTTATATTCTTGAAATTTCTCAAAGGCTTCAGATTTGTACTTCATTAAGTGCACATACCCATACCTAGAGAAATCATCAATGAAAGTAATGAAGTAAGAATATCCTCCTTTAGCTTGAGTTAACATAGGGCCACATACATCTGAATGTATGAGTTCCAACAACTCAGTAGCTCTCTCTCCATGTCCACTAAATGAAGAGTTGGTCATCTTACCCATGAGGCAAGACTCACAAGTGGGCAATGATTCAAAATCATTTACCTTTATGCATCCATCCTTATGGAGCCTTTTAAGTCTTTCCTCATTGATATGACCAAGTCTATGGTGCCATAATAAGGTTTGATCTATATCAAATCTTTTCCTCTTTAGAGGTGCATTCACACACATTATTGGAGTATGCATATCTAATATATACAAACCATTAATCAAACATCCATTGGCAAACAATTTACCATTCATAGTTATGGAACAACTTCCATTCCAAAGCTCACAATAAATCCACATTTATTTAAGCATGAAATAAAAACAATGTTCTTAACTATTGAAGGAACATAATAGCAACTATCTAATAGTAAGACATCTCCTGAAGGTAACTTGAGGTGAGCTTGTCCCACGGCCAATGCTGCAACCTTTGCACCATTTCCCATGCACATATCAACCTCTCCTCTTTGCAACCTTCTACTACTTGTCAACACCTGCAAGTCATTGCAGATATGAGATGCACATCCAGTATCCAATACCCATGATGTAGATCTATAAGACAAATTGACATCAATGACAAAAATACCTGAAGCTTCTCCAAGCTTTCCTTTTGCCTTTTCTGCAAGGTACAACTTGCAGTTCCTCTTCCAGTGGCCATCTTTATGGCAATGGAAGCATTGTCCTTTGTCCTTCATGGGCTCTGTCTTCTTGGCTACTTTCTTGACTTTAGCTTTGCCCTTCTTCCCCATTTGATTAGCCTTCCTTTTCTTGTTGGTCTTACCAACAAGTAGCACAGGAGGTTTCCCATTGTTCATAGTGCCTTTAGCAGTCTTCAACATATTCAGAAGCTATGCTAAAGAGCAATCTAACTTATTCATGTTGAAGTTCATTATGAACTGGGCGAAGGAGGATGGTAAAGATTGGAGGATAAGGTCAACCGACAGCTCCTTGTTCATAGAGAACCCAAGCTCAGCTAACCTTTCCACCCACTCTATCATTTTGAGAATGTGTCTGCATAGACGTTCCCTCAAACATCCTTGTCCTGAACAGATTCTTAGATATCTTATATCTCTCCGTCCTGCTATGTGCTCCAAATATCTCCTCAAGATGAGCCAATATGGATATTGCATTCATCTTTTCATGTTGCCTTTGCAACTCATTGCTCATAGAGGCTAACATGTAGCACTGGACAAGAGATGCATCCTCTTTGTGCTTTTGGAAGGTGACGATCACATCATCACTAGCATCATCAGATGGTTCAACTGGCAGTGGCTTCTCAAGCACGTAGGCTATTCGCTCAGCAGTGAGAACAATTCTCAAATTTCTGAGCCAGTCAGAGAAGTTAGGACCAGTGATCCTGTTGGCATCAAGTATGCCGCGCAACGGGGTGGTTTGGCATTGAAATCTACAAAGAGATATATTAAAATGAGATAACATTGCAAATATTCATTAAAACTATGATAAGGTCTTTTATCTTAATTTTATACTCCCACTACTTTCGCCGAATTTGCATAACCCTCAACATGCAAAGATGAGACATCTCGATGATGTCCTAGTGGGGACTAAGATCCTATTAACCTTATGGTGATGACCTTGTGGTAGCACAACAAATCACCCCATACTTAATAGGTAGGCAACTCTTGCCAATTGTAACTATTACAATTCTTAGTAATGTTTAGCCTTTAGAGTTATGATCTTGTGGTAGCACAACAAATCATGTACTCTAGTTAGGTCAAATCTACTTGCTACGTTATGAGAATAGATTCTTCACATAGCCCTTGTGGTAGCACAACAAAGCTATGTAAGTGATCTACCTCAAGGTTCGGTTAATAACCTTGGCCATGGTCACCAATCCCTTGCCGAATGAGCCTTGTGGTAGCACAACAAACCCATCCAGTCTAAGATTAGCTCACCAAAGCCATAGCAATGGAAGGCTACGCGATTCATTCTTAATGTCCCGCGCTAATCAACCTAATTTGAAATAAAGAGGGATTTTATTTTATTTTAGTCTCATCAGCATATGTACTATATCTATATCTAAGTATACCTTTGGAATATCATATATCTAAGGTATAACTAGTAGCACACAACCACATATCTAATATGCAAAAAGAAAATAGGTGATCATGGACTTATCCCTAAGCATGCACCATAAACACCCTTAATGGTGCATAATTAAAAGGCTTGCATCATATGTTAGAATTGGCATGTCTCCACTTCAGAAACTTCTTCTCCAAGTGGTCCTCGCTCTCGCCATCTCCCATGAGCCGTCTTCTTGTCATTACAAGCGGTTCGGGATATTCAAACCCAATGAATATACATCACATTATAAGAAACCATGGCTTTGACCAAGGGGAGTACAAACATTGGGGAAAGATAGAATTTATAATCAGATTGTAGAGAGAGAGAGGAGGCACACACATGCCCCAATTAATTACATAACCAAATAAATAACCAATGCAGGATAATTGAAACTAAGTCCATGACCACCATCCACACACACAAGAAAATCATCACATGACCAAAGTGTGCATATGTGGTAATTATATGATATAACTTTTATACCATAAAATTATAGAATATAGTTTTTGAAATTCTCAATTCCATGCTCAGCGTATTTATCATGAAATAAATAGCATAAAAAGAATGCATAAACAATATACATGCATTAAGATAAGCCCATTCATGCATATAATCACATATAAGCATTCCCAAACTTGTGCAAACCACAGAAATGATGATATAAACATAAAACTGTCAAATCATATTTTTCCAGAATTAATTTAATCATTATATACACTAATTTTGATCTTAAAACAATTTCAAGATAAAAAAGAGAGCATAATTTGACAATAGGGCTAAATATCATTCAATAAGACATTAAACACTTCAATGGCACATTAAATAATATCTGCAATTTTTTAGAAATTTTTCAGAATTTTTCCCAAATTTTTTACAATTTATTTCATTTCTAAACAAATTAAAAATGAAATAAAAAATAAAAATAAACCGCCGGACCGGGCCCGGTCAGACCGGCCCGGTCCAGCGCCGGCCGGATCCGAATCCGGATCAAACCCGGATTCGCCAACCGGACCGCCAGGTCCGAATTGGACCCGGCGGATCCTTCTCTCCTGCCCGATAAGGGCGGCGAGAGCGCGATAAGCCCTAATCCGAACCCAACTTTCGGCTCAGATTTGGATGTCCAAACGGAGTAGAAAAAATCCGTAAAAATAGCATGTAGAATCCTTAGAGTATCACGAAACCATTGGGATAAGTTTCATCCTCCGAAAAAATCTGTGCAAGGAGAAATACTCGGTGGAAGTAGCTGCTTTCGCGAATACCATATCCTACGGAAAAGAAGAAATTCTCTCTCCTGTAGAGACGATCAAAGCTAAAACTTGAAAGGAAACTCAAGGTAAGTCTATTACCTATCTTCTAAACACTTTAAAAAGTTTCCCTCGTCCCCATAGAAGGAGAAATCCAAACTTCCCAAAATCCGGGTGACTGCGCAACCGTGACAGAAACCCCGAATCTCAAGGACTCTATCAGACTCTACAGAGGTCTAAAATTCAATATGACTGCATATTTCGAAAGCCCTATGTCACGAGATTATCATGGAACAAACCAATATCAATATTGTATCACATATGAAACATGGTTACTCCACGAAAATCAAAGTTTACACAATTTCGGGAAAACCGAAAAAACACATGAAATCACTCAAAATCGATTTTGATTTCAACCAAGGCTTCAACCTAGCTCTGATACCACTGTAAGGAATCATTCTAAGTATTTAAAATATTTTTTATTTTTTGAATCCAAGATCTTAGCCTTTATTGAAATCAAAACCGACAAAATCGGGAACTGATTAAGAAGGAGATCGAATATACCTTCTTGGGATTTGAAAAATTCCTCACCAGAGATGAAGAGTGGATGTTCCTTGCTGCTTCAAACCGTTCAAGTGGACGGCCTCTAGCGGTATCCACACGAACTTCTTCCAAGGACCGGTTCTCCTTCGCTCCAAGCTCGAAAACTCTACCAGAACGGAGTTGGACCATGCGGGGACTCCTTCTAGAGAAGAGAGGAGAGAGGGAGGCTGCCAAGGACGTTCTCCAACCCTTTGGCTTGATAGGGTTTAGCTTCTTAAGCATATTATATATAGAAGATGCAATTTTTCATAAAAACCCAAATCTTCTATATATTTACATCCTTGCCCCTGTCCTTAGAATTAGTTCTAATGTGTGTGACCCACTATGCCCAATAGTCAATTTGGTTGAAGCCAAATTTAGAAAGAACAATTCTTTTAAATTAAATCAAATCTATTATCTAATAACAGATTTGACAGCTTTCCGATCATAAAGGGTACAAGCCACATCCTATGATCCCAAATGACTTTGGGGAGTTAAATAACATCCATTAAGCCTTTCCATCATCAATTACCACACAGATATAAACCCTCGTCCAAGCAATGTCCCAGTCGGTCAGAGGTTCGGCACTGACTGTCAACCCCTTTAATAATCCGACTCTATGAAATCTTGTACTCTGGAATGGATCAACTGGAAAACCCCTTTTCCAATTATCCTATCTACCTTGGCCAAGGATTTTAGAGTACTATCCATAGGACATTCTCTCTCTTCTACCGAGAGTGAACGATCCCCTATTGTCCGCTCAATTGCCTCCACCAGGTTTCCCATATACCCAATCCATTAACTATATAAGACCACAATACTAAGTGATCCATAGGTCAATAGTTAAAGTACATTGTAAGCCTGGCAAGACATCTTTGGCGACTCAGGTCAAAGATCCAACCGTGCAACTGTGATGATAGAATACCCTGATCGACAGTTCGGTAAGATACCATTCAGGGATTCTATACTGGTCAGTTCAGTGAACACATTCCTTTAATGAGCACCTGTACATGTATCTCAGTGTGCCACACTGATGACCAATGAGATTGGTCATCCTCACCATATAAGAAGATATCATATACACTAGTCATATCGGATCCTTGATGTCCCATCTCAAAGATCCTACGACTAGGAACAATTTAGATCACATGCTTCTAGATGATTGATCTTGTTATCATGATCTCATCATGATCCAATCATTATTGCATGCAATTTAGGACTTCATTACAATAAACACATCTAGATAGTGCAAGTAATGAAGACAATGCCATTAATACTGAATAAGATATTATAAGAAATGTAAAATCATATCACATATGATTGACTTGTAGGGCATACATTTCTATCACCCTCTACTTCCTAATCCTCAAGTGCAGATCTATACCTGGCCACCCAGTTCACCAAGTGCATTATGTCACAGGTGTTGTGGCTATGTCTAGAAGGAGGAGGAGGGTACCAACCTTGATGACCACCAAAAGTCCTCATCACCAGGCAGACCCATAGCGGCTCCACCTTGTTTAGACAATGAAGATAGATATCATGCCTAAAGAGCTGGGAACCCCTCCCTACCCACTAGGTGTTGTCCTCATCTGAGGTCAGATACGGGCGCCAGCAGACCGACAGAAGAAAGAAAGAAATCAATAACCAGCAAGTTGAAACAAAGATAGGCAAAATTTAAAAAAGCATACCTACTCTGGAGAAAAACTTAGTAGCTTGCCCCGCTGTCGAAGGAAATGGTGAGAATGAAAAGCTACGTCACGAAAGGAATGCCAATGCACTACAAAAGGAAGATGATAAAGATGCTCCAGCCTACCGCGGCCAAGGGGAAGGTATAGGTACCTCCACACCTGAAAGAACACTCTGTCAGTAAACTCAAATATTTACAACATGTAAAGGAAAAAAGAATAGACAGCAGAATCACTGAAGAAAGGGTATGAAATCGCTAACTGATACCTATAGACATGCCGAATTCACCTAATTTAGAGCATAAAACTCATGTGTTTATAGGGTAACATGTGAGATTGATCTAAAAATAATGTTGTCTTTTATGGTCACTTTGGAGCTTTGCTGAGTGGAATCGGACATTTTTTGGAGTTTTTCGAACAAAAGCCATAACTTTCGAGTGAAAGCCACTTGTAAATCATGTAAACACAGAAATCAGCTTGATAATCAAAGCTTAATGATCAAACATTGAAGGAAATGGTTAGATTCTCACTCTGGATGTGTTTTCTTTCATGACGTGTCTTTCCGGTTGCCGGCTGAATCATTTCAACTAGTGTTGGATCTTTCGTTCACTGTCCCAACTTTCGAATGAAATTCCGAAGTTTTAAGAGTGTGCCAGTTGATTCAAATATAAAAATGACAATAGATAAATTAATTAATCTGTTTTTGAATCTTAAAAAATTAATTTAATGGTCTGTTCAACTCATCACAAAAAAATAACTAATATTTTTGTTCAAAGTTGAGCGTTTAACACGATAAATTACCCCTAGTCGAGTTTTCATCCGGTAAGTTCCAAGTCAACCTGTGTAACTTGTCTACGCTCCTATCTTATTACTCGGACAAACCTGACTATTGTTGCTCCCGAGTCCGACACCGCGCGGCGACGGCGGGCAACTCAGCTAGGTCGGTCATTCGTGTTGATGCCCGGGTGAGCTGTAGAGAGACCAGAAAGTCTTCGAAGGGACGACGGCGCCGCCGAAGAGCGGAATACGTGAACTTTTTCCGTCTCCCCCGTATCCAAGTTAGGAAATGGCGTCTGCAGACGACGAAGAGATCGCTGCCGTGCCTCCTCACGTAGCATCTCTTATTAGGAGCTTCGCTCTCGTACCTCCGGCGGCGGTGCCAGCTGTCATCGACTGCGTCCTGGCCTCCGCGTCTCTTTCTCCTTCCGACCTCTTCTTCCGTCTCCTCGAGGCCTTCCATGAGGAGACCGAGGTGAGGCTGAAAGTGCAGCTGCCACCTTGCAGTTTGTTTCATGTGCATCACGCCCTTTGTTTTCAGGGTCGGCTCAAGGAGGACAACTCGAAGCTAGAGCATGCTCGATCCCATTTTCTGATTTCTTACATGGCTGCTCTGTTTCACCTTGTCAAGAATCCCGGTCAGTTTACGTTACGCGTGCATCTGTATGTAATTGGGCTTGCACTAAATACTTTTTACATTTTTGTAGATATTTCTCCCGATGCTTTTGAACTTATGATCTTGAGAGTTTTAATGCCTTTCATTAGTGCAACTGCTCCAGATTCTAGAGAACTGCTGAACCAGGTAAAGAAAACTGGTGACTTGTGTCAGGTTTCTGTTTTTCTGTGTAACCAGAGTTCGTCGTGATGATTGTCTGTGTTGTTTTAGGTTGAAAGCTTGCTCTGCAATGCTGTGGCTGATAGTCAGTCTTGGGGACGAATGGAATCTACACTTGTTCCGCTGTGTTTAAGGTCAATGGGAGTCTCTATGGGCATGACTCAGCACAACGAACTGGCTGTTTATCACTGGGAAGAAACAGAATCGAGGGAACTTAATCTCTTACCTCTATCAGTTGCATGCTGTCTAACAAGTTCTCTATTAAATTGTGCCCTTGGAGCACAGCATTTCTCGACGAAGGCAACCAGCAATGTAGAACCTGGGTTTCAATCTTCTGTGGATTTTGCTAAAAAGTTGGCTTGGGATCTTTCTCTTACTGCTCTTGACATGCTCTTGCATGGTTTGGATTGTCCATCATGTGCTATTCAATTGTTATTTCCAGTTGTTTTCAGGGCATTGCTTATATTATCTCCATTTGAAGTCTTGGCAAATGGTGTAGCTTATACATTCTCTAGGTGAACATATGACTTCTCTTTCTTCCTGGGTGTCTGAGCGTGAAAAGTTTGTGGTTTTGCCTTTCAGCTAAGAAAGAAACAACTGGCCTTTAATATTTTTTTAATGATTCTTCAGGGTTTACTTGTCAAAAAATGTATGGAACAGATGCATGACTATGTTTTCTCTTGGAAATATTGAACGAATATATGCGTACAAGTTGCTGTCATTGTATTATTCTATCTTTACTAATGAAGAGACTGCAGATGCAGAAGCTGAAAAATGTAATATATGGGCAGAAAGTACATTTTGGGAGGAAATCCGCAAAGGCCTTGTATACTTTTCTCATATGATTATGATATAATTCAACATTAATTTGGATAAAGTCCTTTTTCTAATACTTTTATGTTCATCAATATTAGGTTGACAAGGATGCATCTGCCAGAAAACACTCATTGTACATTTTGAAGAAATTATATAATCACTTTTCCCATTCGGAGTTTGTTGATAATCAATCCATTTTTTCTGGTTTGGAGCATGCTGTCAGGAATTACACTGACTCTACTTCTCAAGCTAGTATGTTATCTCGGAATTCTGGTATGACGAGGAAAGCAAGGTGGGCTGATAAGGAAGCTAGATCCATGCATGTTGGAGAAATTTGTGCACTAGATGTGAATGGCTTGGATAGGTGGAAAGCATTTTTTCTTTTGTATGACATGCTTGAAGAATATGGTACACACTTGGTTGAAGCAGCTTGGATGCACCAGGTCAGTAATCAAATATGACCATTTGTTCTTTCATGTGATTAATCTTTCTATTCTTTTTGGTGTGGGACAAAGTGAGAAAAAGACTAAAAAAACTGAAAATAAACTAAACTAATTGAGCCAACTAAAAAGAGGACTGTACCAGTTGTAAAAACGAGATGAACCAGGCCAAACCAGGCCTGAACTAGTGTGGACCTGACCAGATTGGATCTGAACCAACTTGAACTGGTCAAACTTGGCCCAAACCAGCAAAAGACAAGGTAGTCCAGTGGTGAACTGGGCTAGACCAGCAGAACCAGACTTAAACTGATCTAGACCGGGGTGAACCTGCCTAAAGCCATGGACTAGTGTGAACCGGGTCCAATGGCTAAAACCCCGGTTAAACTGGTCTGAACCAGGTAAGAAGTGCCTTGAACTGGGCTATACCACAGGTGAACCGAGAAGAACAAGAAGGGGCAGGCTGAACTGGGCTTGCTTTGGGCCATCTGGTGTGCATTAGGCTAAGTCGAGCTTGCCCATCCTGATGACTGCAAAGGGGGGAGGGATGATTGGTCTGACAGGGCAGCTTCAGCTTCAGCTTCAGATGCCTGACCAGGTGGAACACTGCGGGAATCTTGAAAATCTATTAAGTTTTGAAAGAGTTTTTGTTTTTGTACGCTCGAAATATCGACATTCGAGTTGTTTAGCAAAATAGGTGAATCTTATAAAGATACTAAATAGTCGGGTGATATTATAAGAGTATAGAACCAATGTTTAGGTTCTGTGGAAATATTTTTTGACCCCTCTCCATCGGATGGTGTGAATATCCGATCTTTATTTACATCAAGCAACTATACGAATCTCTTGATTAACTGTCATAGTGATCTTTTTGTCAAGAACGTGCACTCCACAATATGTAAAGAACATAAAGGGCGTCGGGCCCAAACATAAAGGGCGTCGGCCCTTTGGGCCCGATGAGATGCAAACAATTTTGATTAAGTTTTTTTAAAGTTTGTTGAAAGTTTATTGAAAGTTTGGTTTGAGTTTAAGTTTGAATGTCGAATATTAAGTGTAAAGTTGATTTTGTTATTCAAGTTGAATGACTTGATTTTGACTTAGTTAAAATTTGAATCAGTTTAGATTGAGGTTGTTGATGAAATTTGTTTAAGAGTTGATGGACTTTAAGATGCTTTAAGCAATCTGATTTGTTTAAGAGTTGACTTTATGTTAAGTCTTTTTCATTTCGGTTGATGTTTTGATTTCGATTTAAGAGTGTTCGGTATATTTTAGGTGTTTTGCACTTCAACTTAACTTGGTTAAGTCTAAGTCAAGATTGTTAAGGATTTAATTTCTCATTTGTCTTGAAATCTATGTAGTCAGAGGCGAGATGCGACCGAGGCGAGCGAGGGCTCGCCTCGCCTCAGGCGATTGAGGCGGCGCCTCAGACGCCCGAGGCGACATTTTTTTATTGAAGAATTTCTCAAAAGATATACATATAACATTGAAACTTTTGAAGAAGAACATAAAAAATACAAAAAATTCACTTTTAGGACCTATAATGCATTAAGATATTGGAGTCTAAAAGTGGAAGACTGAACATTGGGGATTTCGGGGTGGGGAAGGAGGATTTAAGTTACCAAATTTGACTTTCACAGGGTCCTCACCCGGGCGAGGCGAGATCTGCTGAGGCGAGGCATTTTTGTCTCGCCTTGCGTCGCCTCAGTGCCTAGGCACCTGAGGCGAACGCCTCAGATAACATAGCTTGAAATAAATTTTAAGTGTTTTGTAGTGTATTTGACATTTTTTTACTTATCTTTTTTAAGAAAGTAACTCCCACTTGAGTTAAGTATTTTAACTTAGATGTTCAAATTTGTCTAAGTGTTTTCATTATTTCATATTTGGTTAGGTGTTTTTAGAATTAGATCTTATGTTAAGATTTGATTAAGTCTGTCTTCAAATTTAGTTAAGTGTTCTTCGGATGTGATTAAGTATGTTCATACTTAGTTTTATGTTCAGTCTGCATCCCATCTGGTCGTCGAGCTAGCATTGATGTTCGATCACATGTAGTCAAATCATAATTGAAGTTCACAGAATCTGTTCATGTCTGAGTACAGTGTATAGGCAGTTCATATGCCAAGTTCACCAATGTCGACAGTTCAAATACCATGTTAAAAAGATGGTTAAGTGTAGAATGCTTCAACCTGCCAAAGAAGATTTTCTTCCCAAAGTGTAAACTCCCACAGGATCAAGAAAATTTCGACAACATATCGCTTTATTTTTCGATCAGTGTGAAAATTTACCCATACTGTATGGTTAAGTTTTTTTGACTTTTTCACATAGTGGGAAAGATCCGTCCGCATAGGAAGCATGTCCTATACGTATGCCCGGGTCGGTATATCGGAATCATGTCCGGACTAGCCACCCAATGGAGCTTCAAGTTGTGGACTAACTCCTTAGTTTTTTTTGTCTAAGCCGGATGTAGCGTCCAATGGTGGACTAACTCCCCAGATTTAGTTTTTTCTAAGACCAAAGTCTGGGGTAGCACTCAGTTGTGGGCTAACTTCTCATACCTAGACAATTTTTTTAATGTGAAGCTTAAGGAAGCACCTAGTGGTGGGCTAATTCCTCAAACTTAGTCAATTTTTAAGGTTCAAGTTTAAAGTGCTCGGGGTAGCATCCAGTTGTGGATTAACTCTCCATACATAGTCATTTTGTCTAATGCCCTATGGGCCGGTTCAAATCTCATCAACACAGTGGGCTGGCGTCTTTGGGTCAAAGAGGCTTGTTCTTGTCTTCATGGGTCAACAAAGCCTGCTCTTCGCACTTCAAAGCCAATAAGGCCAGCTTCACAACTTGTATGTCTTAATTTTTTTATACTTTCTTGCAGCAACAGCAGATGGTGCGCACCTCTATGGAGAGAGTTGAAGTGGGATCTGTTTTCGTGCTATTTTGAGAGCTGTCAATGGGCAGACTTCCTTGACCATTCAGGTGCTGTGTTGAGGGGCCAACAAAGGGGCACACAAGAACTTGATTATGGGTTGTCTTGATAGGCCAAATAGTGACTGAAAGGCTTATGTTCGGCTGCTGCTCAAGTGGGCATAACTTGGGTTACTTGGGTGATTGATTGGATTTTTCTTGAATTTCGAATATTTATCCATATTTTTGAAACAAAAAATAGGATAAATTATTTTTTGTTTTAAAATATGGGCATATAAGGTGTTCAATTTGGGCTTGAATTTCAAGGAATTTGAGATTTATCAAAGAATAATGAGTGGAAAATTGAGTTTCAATGGAATTTGGACATTTAATTGAGATAAAATGAATATCTCAATTAATTTTAAAAAATAATAATCTCTAACATATTCTTAATTTTATTATTTTGTGTCAACAATGTCACAATCTATCCACCACAGGCTGTCATAACTCTCTTCTCGTGAGAAAGAGTAGAAAATGTGTTCATGCTCATGGAGCTGGTAGCTTCAGAAAGTTGTTTTGGTTCATGTACCTCCATATTTTCGGTTCAACTTATTTTTTCTCTCCGGTGGAACTCCGTGTTTCTGTTGGTTGGCAGACTGCAGAAAGCAACTATGCCTGCAACGTAGCCAGCTGCATACTGATCTATCTCACAAGTTTTACCCCTGTAATTGTTGTATTGCTTGTGCTTGCATCCGCTAAAGCTTCTCCCAGCGTTTTCTCTCATAGGCCATCATGTATTTCTCCACCCAACCATGGAACATCTTTCTTCTTTGATGTTTTAGTTCAGATAATTACCTTCTTCTATAGTCTCCCAAACCCTGCTCTCATCACAACTGTCTGATTGACCAATTTTGAATACTTATCCATATTTTGAAACAAAAATAGGATAAATCATTTTTTTTTATAAAAAATGGGGCCAATGGGTGAAGGTGTTCAATTTGGGCTTGAATTGCAAGAAATTTGAGATTTATCAAAGAATAGTGAGTGGAAAATTGAGTTTCAATTGAATTTAGACATTTAATTGAGATAGAATGAATATCTCAATTATATAAAAAATAATCTGCAAGAAATTATCAATTTCATTTTTTTGTGTCAACAATGTCACAATCTATCCACCACAGGCTATCATGGCTCTCTTCTTGTGGGAAAGAGTAGAAATTGTGTTCATGCTTGTGGAGCTGACAGCTTCATGAAGTTGTTGTGCTTGATGTAACTCCGTATTTTCTGTTAAACTTATTTTTCCTCTCTGGTGGTCCATGTTTCTGTTGGTTGGCAGACTGCAGAAAGTAGCTATGCCTGCAATGTAGCAAGCTGTTTACTGATCTACCTCACAAGTTTTACCCCTGTAATTGCGGTATTGCTTGTGTTTTCATCCACTAAAGCTTCTCCGAATGTTTTCTCTCAGAGGTGATCATGTATTTCTCCACCCAACCATGGAACATATATCTTTGATGTTTTACGTCAGGTAGTTGCCTTCCTCTAGTCTCCCAATTTGGGCAATTTTTATTTGTCAATGGTCTTCTAAGTTAAAGCTCATTTCATACGTATCATGTATTGTGTGATGTATGATTACCTTGTATCAGGGATTCTAGAATTGGAATCGGAATCGATCGACCCAGGAATCGGCCGAGGAAGGGAATCGATTCTGGAATCGTTTTTTCTTCAAAAAATTTAAAAAACTCAGAAAAATTCCAGAAAAATAAGAAATGGCCTAGAAAATTTTTTAAAAAAGGAAATGTAACATTTAGCGTGCCGAATCGGAATCGGCCGAATCGGATCAGAATCGGTCGATTCTGGAATCATGTGAGGAGGTTTCTTTTCTTGTTACTTAGATAAGAATAAAATGTAACATGATAACAATAAGATACTAATGATTGTAACATTATGACAAGACAACATGCTAATAAATTTGAGAAGATGATAATAAAATGATAAGATGCAAAAAGTATAATAAGATGTAACATGAACACATGAAAATGTGAAAGTAAAAATATACATTTCATGACATGTTCATCAATATCCATAATATTGGCCTTCATCCTCTTCCTTCTGTTGTTCTTGCCACTCTTGAGTTGTCCTCATTCTTCTTGTCAATGCTGTCGTATATCCATATGAAAATAATGCATTCGTCATGTCACCTAAATCGTAGGGATCGAACTATGACACATTGGTAGGCTCAGGTGCAGGAATCCACGGCTACTGGGGATCATAAAATTCTGGATAAGCTAGCTCCATAAAATGATACTGCAGTGGTTGCTGCTTCAAGTTGAAAAATGGCTTTGGCCGCCATGAACTAGGTGAGTATGGAGTTGCTACACCTACATTTAGTCCAAGCGCCTCTCCCCCTCCTGCTGGTTGCGTGACTGGTATGCACTCCTCGTCATCATTAACTGAGGAGTGAGAAGGAACCTGTGTGCTATCATCCGGACTCATAGGATGTCGCCTGATGTCTAACTTTCTTCTCTTCACTTCTTCTGCTATGTTTGATGTCCCACCACAACCTAAAGATTTTTCAACTTTGAAAATCCGTCTATTTTTGTTTTGTCACTTTTGTTTGGTCATTCCTAGACTGCAAATGGGCTGAGTAGCTGCGGCTGGGGCTAACGCTAGAGGCAGTTGCTATCAAGGTTTGCAAGATCAGAATCAACCACCGGATCGGTGGGTATCGATCTGATCTGGATCGGATCGGATCGGTCTGATTCCGAGTAAACCACAGGAAGAAATAACGATATGGAATCGCTCCGGATCGTTCCTTCAAAAAGTGTTAAAACCTAAAAAAAAATGAAAATAAAGCTCTATATTGGATTCTGATCCGATCTAGGGCATTTTGAGGGCGAAATCCACTTGAAATCTCCCCAAAACTGCTTCGCAGCGGCCGTAGGCATCGTACCAGGTCCATCGGGACCCGGTAGCCCGGATCCGGTGACTTAAGTCACCGGACCGAACTGGTCCGACCGGTCCGGTCCAGTCAATCCGGCCGGTGACTTAAGGCATGTAATCATCAGAATTGTTCCAGAATCGACCGATTTGAACGATTCCGGTCCTGATTCTATCCAAAAACACTGATTCTGATGGTTGATTTCTTTGGATCGGTGATTTTTTCAAGAATCGGGCCAATTCGATCCAAGAATTGGCCGCTCCTGATCTGGATCGGCCGATTCTGCAATCCATGGCTGCTGTACATGTATGACTGCTGGGGTAGAAGATGGGCCTACTTTAGCCTAAGGAGGTGGAACATCTTTAACTTCTATATTATTTAACTCTCCTTCTGCCTATGCACGGTCATCAGGATTAAACTAAGCTGGATGATCCCTGGCTATCATCTTCTCTATCCAAGAAGCAAGTGTATGCTTCTTCTGAAATATTTGGTCCATGTCAACGTCCTCAGGTGGTGGTGTTTGTGATCATTGTCTTTGCTCATATGGACCACCTACAAATCATGCAAATCTCTCCTCCAAGATCTTCTGTTGGTCTTTTATGTTCTTGATGCACAACCTCGTGTTGTAATGATGAAGACCAGCTTCTCTAACCTGTCAGAGGTCAACCTATTCCTCCTCTTTGTATGTATCAGGTTGAATGTACTCTAGTTCCTCTCAAAGTAGGAGGAACTAGTGCTTTGGCTCAAAATTCTGATACCAACTGCAGTAAGTGGATTCCATCCACTCCTAGTGTTGACCTACATCCACCACTCAGCTGTAAAAAAAACAATAAAAAAACAATCAACCCTCTTTTACACGAATTAATGGACTTATAAGTTATAAAATAAGATAATAAAAACACAATCTTAAATAAATATATCAGGAGAGACTTTGTCACTAGAATATTTCAGATTAGCATCTGAGTATACTTATATCTCTGCATTAATGGACTTATAAGTTATAAAAAAAGATAATAAAAACCCAAGTCTTATCTTATATCTCTGCATCTGAAAAAATGATAAGTTGTTCCCAATTAATTATTGACTCCCAATTATTAATGCAACTCCAGCTTACTTTTAACTCAGCTTCTACCCTATCCTGTTGAGATCGGCACGTGTTGAATAACTAAGAGTATACCTTGCATTACCTCATTATTGTTCGACACCTGTCCTTTATATTGGATACAAGGGTTCAAAAAATATCTTGTAATCATTTAAGCATATTATATTATGACAAAATCAAATATTGACTAAGTGAAAAATAATTAACCACAAAGAATTTATTGACTAACTAATCTGCAATATGTATATCATGGTGTAAAGTTTTATCTCATCGGTCATCTATGATCTTCCACCATTTCATATAACCGCTGAAATTCTTCTCTTTTATTTTTAATTTGGCCTAGTCCATTGCATTGTACGAGGTGTCCATCTGGTTCCTGTCATTTAAGTCTACCAACCTCAACACAACTACCAGTGGCTCTATGATTGCCATGCAGTAAGCAATCCTCTTCTAGAATCTCTTGTCGGTGATCTGCCTCTCAGTCTTGACAAGCATCTATAATTGATCCTCCTTGTTATGCATGTTGTCCACCATATACTGATAGTACTCCTCGGATTGGGTGAACCTGACCAGTGCATGCCTGTGCTGATGCAAACTCTTCAGTGCTATAAAGTTTGTGGCAAAGCAAGTGGGGCTTAGCCTGACAAGATCATGCCCTCCAGTGTATAACCTCATGACGTGCAGCAGACAGGGATGCGTATAAATAAAGGAAGTGATAGTTTGTGCCTATTTGACAAGTGTGAAAACTATCTCCTCCTTGCCTATATCCTCTAAGATGAGGTCAATGGAGTGCGCTGCGCAAGGTACCCAGAAGAGATGTTGTCTCTTCTCTATCAATTTCTTTCTTGCCACCTTATAGGAGGGTTCATTGTCAATAATAAACTGAACCGCATTCTCTTCCCTAATCTCTTCCACTATGGCATCCATTAAGGAAAACATGTAGTCGGTGTTCTTTATCTTGCCCGAAGCATCAACCGACATTAAAAATATCGTGCCCTCAAAATAATACATTAAGAAGTTTATCATACTTCTCTTGATGATATCTATTCACTTGTCATACATAACTGTGCACCCCCTCATTCCATACCAATTTAAAACCATCCATCAACTTCCTTAACTTCCGCACCTCCTTATCCAGCCCACCAGCATATATATGCTTGCTAATTGAGACTTGTATTCCCGATCTAGCCTCAACAACAACATCAACTATGGTCTGGAAGCAAGGGTTGGTGGCTGCATGTACTGGATGCCTTCATTAAGGTAAAAAAATCTATCAGCCATAAACAATGTTAATTAAATGAAACATACATATATGATATTTTAAGAGTTATACCTACATGTAAAAATCACTTTACAATGCGCCTCACCGCTCTCTTTGCAGTTGTTTCCGTTGCCTTCACCCCTTTCATACCTTGTTTAATGTTCATCTATGAGGCACTCTACTTCCTCCTCCTCTTAAGGAGCTCATTATGCAATTCCTTTCTCTATTCAATTCTAATCTCTCGTTGAGAGGCTGTTCCTGTAAGGTAGCCTCCCATCTCTTCGCTCTTCTCCCAAGACACCTTATCACATTTCTTGACATTGCTACCTATTCTGATAATGTGTTGTTTCAACTGAAACACGCTCCCGTTCATCTCCTTTTCACACCACTTGCATTTGACTCTCTTTTTTGATAGGTCTATTATGTGCCTGTGTTTCCAATCGACGTCAGAAGAACGTGCTGGCACTATATCATCATCATGATCGGCCATTATTTATACTTGCAACATATGTAAACAATTTATACCGGCTGTTAGACATGCATACAATTAGTTTAGGAGCTGTTCGGGAAGAGAACAACTCATTAGACAAGATTTTTGGTATGTTAAAACTATTTCGGAGTCGTCGAAAACCCGTAAAAATTAACGTATAGGCATTCTGGCACTAAAATGTCATCAATAGCATGTTAACATTGAAGAAACGGCCTGTTCGAAGCAATTCGGAAAGAGAATAGCCCGTCTAACGGGTTGTTTGGTATGTTTAAAGGGTTACAGAGTCGTCGGAAACACGTAGAAATCAGCGCATGTGGGTTCTGGCAAACATATCTTACCAAGAAGATTAAAACGACGAGGAAATGACTTGAACAGAGTTGTTCGGAAAGAGAACAACCTGTTTAACCGATTACGGAGTCGTCGGAAACACATAGAAAAGAGCGTATATGGATTCCAATAAAGGAATCATACCAACAACTTTCATATGATGAAGGAACAACTTGAATGGAGCTGGAATCAAGCTTGGATCGCTGGAATCGGCCGAGGGAATCGCCGGAATCGCTGAAGGATTGCTTGCATCGCTTGAAGAATCGCTAAAATCGACCAAGGATCACCGGAATCGTTGGAATCCATGACGGAATCGTTCGATTCCGCTTGGATCGCCGTTGTAGCGGGTTAGATCACCAGATTTTAGCCGGAAATGCCTTGGGAATTGCTGGTTCGCCAAGAGCCCTTGCGGGTTTTGGCGTGAAGAGGCCAATTCCGGCCTTTTAAGGTTGGATTTTAGGGCCGGAATTAGATCGATACCAGGTCTGAATCGGACCCGGTATCGAACCGTTACCGGAAGCCCTGTACTTCCGGAAGAATTGGTCGGGATCGACCGATTCTAGTCTGAATCGATTTGACTGATTCAGACCAATTCCTCCAGCATTCTCAGAGAATCGGTCTTTCAGCCAATAATCAGATCAGAATTGACCGATTTGATTCCGAAATCGACCGATTCCGACGATTTTGCAATTCATGCCTTGTATGCTTCCTTGTATTTTTTGTTTTGTTTTTTGTTTTACTTTGCTCCTTGGGAGCTCTTGGATCTCCTTGGGAGATATCTTTTAAGCCCTCTTTGCTAGTGTCTCGCACCCTTGCTCTTCTACGATAGCTTCCTTTTTTCTCCAAGTGAGCCTTTTGGTAAGGTGGGCAACAAGGATTGCCATATCGTCTCGGAAGGGAATCAGATAGAGGTGTTAATGGATCGGATGTTACTTGATCCAAATTCGCATCTGATAAATGAAAGATCCGACCTGATCCAATACCATTTTTCTTGAACCTGAATTTACATCCGACAGTAATTATTGATCGTGTTCGGATTTGACCCGAAGTACCCGACTTAGAGGTCTAGGGGCATCCTTTGCTCTATAACCCGCAGAGGTCGCTACATATTCCTCCGCTTACTCCGACTTGGTCTACGAATCAAGTGGTGTTGTCTCCTTCTCCTCCATAGAGCACCCCAAGTTTCGCGCTTTCCTTTAAAAGGTGGGACTACCACCCGTTTCCTGTCGCGAGCTCGCCACTGTCTGTCTTGACGCCTGCTACGAGGAGGTCTGCTCCAAATCGGAGGCGAGAATCCACAATGCTCTCTTCTTCTAGGTGGCCTTTGACGGCTTGAAGGTCATTGCCTATCCCGGTTCTGAGGACGGCCTGATTAACCTCATGGTGAACCTGCCCAACGACACCAGCATCTTTCGGAAGGCCGTCTTTACCAATGGCAAGGTGCCCCCCCAAATATGCCGAGGATATATTTTGGGACACCATCGTTGGCATCAGTAGCGGCGGTGGAGTCCGGCGTTGTGCGGGTATCGTCACCGATCGCTTCAAGTCCACGGTATTGCGCAACCTGGAGAGCCACAACCACTGGATGGTGAACCTCCCCTACCAACTCTAATGCTTCTACAGCCTCATCAAGGACCTCACCCATGAGCTCCTGTTGGCACCGAAAAAATTCATAAATATTAGGTGGACAAGAGAAAAATAGCTGAATGTGCATGGTGGTCCGAATTGTGAGTTGTCATTATCCCAAATAGAGTATAGCTAGCCATGCATACGTTTAAAAAAAAATAGGGGGAAAGCAGGCCAGCAATTGAAAGAAGATCGGTTGGGCCAGGAGCTGAAGTCTGAAGCAGCCCAATCGGGCTAGCGGTCCATGGAGCCAGCAATTAGCGGCCCATGGATGCCATCTCCTCTATAACCAATCCACGTCAAAAAAAAGAAAGAAAGAAAATGATAAAAAAAGGAGCTGTCAGAGTCGGGAAGGAAATCGACTCCCTATCGGATTCTACCCCGGATCCAACGTTAACGACGGCAAGGGACTGCCGTAAGAAGGCAATAGGTAGATAAGGAGGAAGGGGAGGTCGATCCCAAAAGTTTCGGGATTGCTCCGAGTCCTTCTCGGAGCCGCAAACCCAATTGCGGGAAGTTCCCGGCGGAGGCAGGACAACACCAAGCCTATAAGAGAACCCAGCCTCCTCCTTGCCAGGAGTGCGCGAAAAAGGAAGACCCCCCCCCCCCCGAGAGCAAGGGTGAAGACCGTGAGAAAGGGAGAAAATCATCGGAGAAGGCCAGAAGGAGAGAGAAAAGAGGGGTACCGCACCATCGGGCCTCCATTCACACCGCCAAGCCCGTCTTCACCTTCCCGCAACGCCGCCGGATCCAGTTCTTCCTCCAAGCAACGCCGTTGGAAACGCCGGAGTCTTCTTCTCCGTCGTCGGTGCACCGCAGAAGCCCTCGCCTCTTCCGAACAAGCTGGCCAGCGCCATCGCCGTCAAGGGGCTTAGCTTCATCCACCGTCCCCTGCGGTCGCCGAGCCCTTCTTCTCCAACTCCTCATCCGCCGTCGCCGTTGAAGCCATCGCCGGATCCCACTTCCGCTGCCGTCGGGAGAAGAAGGCACGGAGCCGCCGTCGCCGCTGTTCGCCGGTGAAGGAGGGAGAGGTCGGGGGATTTTTCCCCCGACTTATGTCCACGGGGGACGTATAAACAGTGCCAGGCAGGGGGGGCCCGCGCGAGCAGCCGTGCGCGGGTGGCCGCGTGAAGCCCTGTTGACCGGCGGGTCAACCAGTGGTGGGGCCCACATTCAAAAGGTGTTTAAAAAAAAGAGAAGAAGAAGAAGAGAAGAAAAGGATCCGCTCAGGGCCAAAAGTGCTGGGCCGAACCCATTGAAGGCCCATTTGCTCCTGATGAACAGTGTCGGGACATCAAAAATTTAAATTTTCAAATCAATTTAATTTAAACAAACCGAGGCAAGCATAAGGCCGGTTCGAAACCCACCTCATGGCTTCGGCATAACTTAAAAGAATTCAAAAACAAGTGGAAAACCAGGAGGCCGGTTCTAAACCCACCTCCTGACCCATGATTAATTCAAAAATAATAATAAAATAAACAGTCAATTTAAATTAAATAAAAAAAATCATTTAATTCAAACAAACCGAGGCAAACATAAGGCCGGTTCTAAACCCACCTCATGGCTTCGGCATAACTTAAAAGAATTCAAAACAAAGGGAAACCAGGAGGCCGGTTCTAAACCCACCTCCTGACCCTCTTCTTAAGGTAGACATCCAAAGGTCTATAAAAACAGACCCCAATGTTTTACCGGTGCAGCAAGCAGCTCATCAACTCATGAATGAGCCATGAAGATTGCCATGAGCTAATTTCCCACAAGTCTATCAAAGACCGGAATATGCTTAGTCTCAAAACAATGAGATGAGTCCCCACAAGCCTATCAAAGGCCGGGACATGTTCAATCTCAAATCAGTGAGAGGAATGCCCACAAGTCTATCAAAGACCGGGTGTTTTCCATCTTAAACTGATCAAACAGGCTACATGTCCATCAAGGACTCAAAAGACCTGATTTCTGGTCATTCAAGTTGTAAATCATGTCTCATATTTGAGAGGATAAGTGATATTCATGTTCCGTCCATAGATTGATGTTATAAAGAGGAGAGACAACCACATGAAATTTCTGGAATGCAAGACAAAAAAAAAACTAACTGACAAACGATTCTGAAATCTGAAAAATTCTGAACCTATAAAAATCTGTAAAAAAAAAGCCTGTAAATCTGAAAATTTGAAATCAGGACCTGCAGTCCGAAAATCAATTAAAATGCAGAATCTGCAAGAAGACTGAAGTCTGTAAAGTCTGCAGAATTTCAAATCAGAAAATCTAAAACCTGCTAAGTCTGAAATTCAAAATCAAATCAGATAAATCTGAAACTGCTACCTGACTCAGAAAATTCATGTTCCGACAGAATCTGTAAAGAAAAAAATCTGAACTTAAAGAAATCAAATGAACCACTAATCTGAAATATAACTTTGGAACCGAAATCTGGAGATTTAGAATCTGAAACATGTGTAAAGATCCGAAATCTGTGATCTGTACAAGGTCAGCCCATTTCAAAAATCTGAATTTCAGGAGTCTGTAGGAGATCTGGAGCGTGAACTCCAAGAATCTGAACTTCAAGGATCTAAAATCTGAATGTCATTCTAGGAGGATCAACAAACAAAGGTAACAAATAAAAAATGTAAGAATCTCTGAAATCAGAATTGAAACTGAAAATTGTGAAGTCCCAACCCATCAATTAAAACAGATCCTACTCAACTTCAATTCAACCGAATCTGCAAGTGAAAATCAAATTTCCAAATAAACCTTAAATAACTCAATTTCAATCAAATTCAATTCAATCTAAATCAATCAAAGTCAACTAAATAAATCTCTCAAATTAAATACAAGTAAATCAATTCCAAACAAATTCATCCCAAACAAGCTTAAATCAATTAATCAACTCAAATTAAATCAAATTCAAATCAAATTAAAACTCACACACTAAAATCCAAATTTCAGCCAATTTAAATGAAACTTAAATTTAAACTAAGTCAAATCAAACTTTCCAAATCAAATCCAAATCAAACTCGGATCAAATTCCCCAAATCCAATCAACCTGAATCAACTCCCAAATAAATCCAACTCAAACTTAATAAAATCCAAATTAAGCAAACAAGACAAATCGAATCCAAATGAACCTCCCAAGTTTAAGTCAACAAACTCAAATTAAACTCAAATCAACTCAAATCAAATTCTCCAAATCAAAGTCAAGCTCAATGAAACAAATCCAAATTAATTAAACAAATCAAAATTAAATTCAAATTAATCATACCAAAATTGAAATCAATTCAATTCAACTTAAATCTGAAAATACAATTCAAACCAAACTCAAAACAAATTAAGTGCTTGCCTTCCATCAAATTCATGGGACTGTTTTCTCCTGTGTATGTGAATGTTTATTTTTGTGGATGCATGTCTTCTACTTCAATGGATTGCTATGACGATAATCAAGGGTATTCGAGTTATCTCGATGTAATTAACGTCGGATCTTCGCACCATCCGACGGGGAGAGGTCAAAACAAATTTCAAAGAACCTAACAACCTCAACATATAATTTTGACCCTAGTTAGTACTTTTATGGAATACCATCTATTTTCCTAAGAAGTCAATGCTATGGTCTAATTCAAATTCAAAAGGAAAATGAATTTCCAAAACAAAAGAGAAACAAAATCTTTTTTGAGTTTTTTGAGGTTACATCAGCTCCTTCTCATTAAGTGATCGATGTGTACTTTGCTCTAATGGATTGTGGGAGAGGATGGAAGCGGGAAATGTCATTGCGTGAAGCTATGGGTAGTGGAGGAGGACGAGGGTTACGTAGGGTTGGGGCACTGGGAATTGCTATGTTCATAGTGAGAAGGGGAAGCGGGATTGTAAGGGGGAGTTGGGGAGAGGAGGACGGCGTGGCCAAGCTGGAGGAGGGAGGTGGAGTGGGAGGGGTGGTGGTGGGGCTTAGAGCCGTTTAAGTATAGTTGCGGAACATACCATAGGAGAAGATGGCGCGTGCATGAGGCTTCAGGTGCTTGTGATGGTCACTTCTGCTGCCCATGTTGGCTTTGCCACAGCTTGCAGCAGGAGGCGGCGGCGGCGGTGGAGGAGGAGGCAAGAGAGTGTTGATAGGAGATATGGCACCCTTGCCATCGCGAGTACGACAGATCGATGGGAGTAAATATCGGGCACCCGATAAACATTATCTCTGACTTGAAATGTAATTTCAAGTTACGCCTAAACCCGAATTCGTCACTACCTCACAGGGTTCGCCCAAATACACTTCAAACCCGGTAACAAGTGTGAACTCGGGACAAGTTAACGCATCTTGTGAGTCCGTTTACATCCCTAGGGTCAGAGGAGATCTTGTGAGATTCTAGGAAAAATTTCGAGAGATCGAATCTCAGATTAGATTTTAGTAGGTATATATTATGTAAAATTATATATAAAAGTTAAAAATAACTCAAAAATAATCACATAGATATCTTCCTAGAGAGATTCCAGTCTGATTCAACCCATTTTTGGGTTGAATTGGCACCGATTCTGGTGCCGGACAGCGGAGCCGCCACAGCAGTCGCGGCTGGCACTGGTGACTAGGCTGCTGGAAATTCTCGCTGGCTAGCGAGACTGAGAATCTTGCAAGAATGCATTCCATGGTTTAGACTCTTATGGTAAGAACTATTTTACCTGTAACTCTAAAAACTAATATTCTCATTGCAGTTCTGAAGTTATTGGTGAAGCTATTGTTTATTTATCATGAATTTTAAAGGAGATTTGCACTGATGAGTTGTATATTTTATCCAGATATGTTTGTTTTTTCAATCTGGTTCATTTGGTAATGTTGTCAACGGCAGTATGAGTGGAAGGTTTTACCAAAATCAGATGGATTCTTTAGATGGAATGTTCTGTTGGTTAGCAATTTTGTGGGAACGTGGCCTTTTTCATGAAAATCCTCAAGGTATGTGTTGAAATCTTATTTTTAAAAATGAATTAAAAAGTGTTTTCATTGGTTTTTCTTTTTGGAAAGAAAATTTATTTTGTTAGCTTTGACTAGTATGGCTTAAGAAAATAGATAGAACCACAGGAGTATAGCTAATTGGCATGGTATAAATTCATAAAGTGGGTTCGGAAAATCTTCCCAAGACATAGGGATTGTCCTATCACTAAGAATACCTATCCACATTGTTTTTTTGTTTGATGTTGTTTTGAGTTATTTGAAATTCCTTTTCCCCTCTCCCTACCAAACTCTCAATATTCCGATGTTAATTATATCAAGCAAGCACTTGAATATCATCGATTAACCACCATAACAACGTTGGTGTTCAACACATTTATGAACGAAATTTGGCGATATGTTCCTGTGACCTTAGATGGAATGTCAATGTTATGTGTTTTCAATTGATTTTGAGTTTTCTTTGAATTTCTGGGTTTTATGGCATTTTAACATTCCTTTAGATTTGGACTTTTCTTAAAGTCTCAGTTTCAGTTCCTTTTAAAATTGGACATACCTGGATTTTCGCTTTTGTTATTTTTTTTCCACTTCCTTTGGTTTGCTAATTTTTGAAGTTTTCTGATTTTTGTTTTCAAGTGTAAACTTCAGATTTTCCAGGTTTCAGCTCTTGGATTTTCAGATTTGTCTTCTTTCAAGTTTCAAGTTTCAGTTTCGGGACTATGGAGACTTCAGGTTCCCCTTTTCTACACGGCTGCAGATTTACTGTTTTTTTGCAAGTTTCATTTTGTTCTGCAATTTTCATTTTCAGATTCATTAACTTCTCAGCCTTTCTGATTTTCTTTATTTTCTGTTTTCTGGGACCGTCACAGTTTCAAAATTTCCAATTTTCTTATATTTCATGTTTTCTGATTTGAGAGTTTCAACCTTTTTTACCTTTTCAGTTTTTCAATTCACAGATTTGACAGATTTTTAGTTTTTTTAATTTTTAGATTAATATGGTTTTTTGTCTTCTTCAATTAAATTTGAAGTCGGTCTCTCGATCGGCTGAATCTTTTTCTTTTTCAATCAATCTTCTGTTTTCTATGTTGTTGAAATTCTCCGAAGGTCACGGAGACATGAATTTCTCCAAAAGCATAGCCATTGCACTTGAACGTATAAGCTTTATTTACATCATGAACTCAGTATATTTACATGAATAGATAACTCCCATGGGCCTTATTGGGTCTTGGGGAGATGATTTGGGCCCACAGGTTGCTTCAAAGCTTAATAGCATGGAGATCCATGCTTGACTCTTCTTTTACCCAGTGGGATGCATTTTGATCCCATCCCAATTGGCTTGGCTAAGGGCTGGATGGCATGAAATTCATGCATGACTCTTCACTAGTTTGATAGAATACATTTGATCCCGATCGGCTTAGTTGGGAACTTATTGGCATGAAATCCATGCATGGCTCTTCACTAGCTTGATGGGATAGTTTGATTGTCCATCGACTAATTTGGGAGCTTGTCGGCATGGAGTTCATGCTCCGCTCTGATGTGGGATAGAAGTGAAGATGTTGCCATCTATGCGTGAAAACTGACCCACATAAGTTACCACCGTGCCGCTATAACTCTGACCATACCGAAATGGGTGAACCGAGCTTGAACCAAGCTGAATTACTAAACCGAGTTGAAAACCCACTGAACCAGGTCATAATCACTTGAAACCGGTCCTGAAATGCACTGAATTGGTTGAACCGGTATGGAAAAAGCTGCTAAGCTGGTTCAAACTGGCTTGAACCGGCCTGAACTGGCCGGTCTTCGCCCTGAACTGGCTTGGACCAACCTAAACGAGGCTGAACTGGTGAAGAAACGGTCGACCCGGCTTGGGAGATCCTTGAACCGGGGGTCGTGGAACTTCTCGGCATGGGGCCCTTGGAAGGGGGGGGGGTAGTTCTTGGCACTTGGTTGAAGACTAGAGCTACCAGGCAAGTTGAAGAGCTGTGGGGGGATACTTTAGCTGTGGGTCCGCGGTGATGCCCTTTAAAAAGCTTCTAATGTACTATTCAACTGGCATCCTTGTGGCGACAAAGAACAGTGGATAGCAGAGGCAACGGACAGGGGCGGTCGAGCGTTGGCGGCTGCATGTGGGGTGATCAATGGGGCTGGTTTAGTTGGGAGGGTACATAGAGAGAGAATAGGGGTTGCTAGAGTGGGGATGGCGGCATCAGGATGGTGGAAAGATGGGAGAGCTGAAGATCTCGGCAGATTTAGATGAAGGAGAAGTAACAGAGGAGGATTCGGAAGGTAACGATGGTGACTGGGGGCTGGTGATTCAGATTTGGGGAGGACTCGCTGGATTGGAATCTTCGGAGGTGGACAAGAGCTGCTACAGCCAGAACTGGATGTCGATGGTGATATTCGATGGAAATCGGAGAAGAAGAGGGATAACCGAGATGGTCCCGATTGCCAAGAGGGTCTACCGGGTAATCCCAGAGGTGAAGGAAGACGACTGGCCTCTGTCAGGGGTAATAGGATTTGAACATCCGAGTTTGAGTAGGACTTGGAGGTCGCCAAATTTCTTTATGTGGTAAAATTTGGTGTCAACAATATGCCATTTTCTTTGCATTTTAAATACCATTTAAGTTGTAAAAGTTTTACTTGAATGTTAGAACTCAGACCGTGCAACAGAGTTATGCTACTTTTGCGGTTATATCTGGCTCCGCATATATGTTACTAAGATTGCAAAATGTGTGCAAATGGACTTGACCATTTTGGGATCATTTGTCTATGTTCAAGTAAGGTTTTTATGTGCTCAAGAAGGTCAATTTGCACATGGTCTAAATTAACAGTTTGGTCTATTATAAATGCAAGATTTGTAATTCCATAATTTTCTTTGTAACTGTGCTTTTTCTACAAATGAACCATAGATGTTCGATCTCTTTTTGTAGTATTTTTAAACTAAGGATTCTACCTTTTCAATTCTAACTCCAAGTACCAATGTATGCATTGCAGTCCGGTCCCTGATTATGCAGTCCTTTTTGTCCGTGGACTGGGAAACTCACAGACATTTTGCAAAACATGTGCCTCAAAGCTTCATAACTGGTCCATTCATATCAAGCTTGAATGATGTTGTTCATCATAAGGACTTTGGTGAGTTTAATTGCTAGTTATGATATGATTGGCCATAACCTATTGTTAGGTTTTCGACTATACTAAATGCCGAGAATTGAAGTTTGAGCTTTATATGTTTACTCTTAATTAAGTCACAACGTTGAATGACTTCGATGTCTGTATTTGTAAACTAAATAAAATTGGTATGAAATCGGTGACTTCACTATAATTTAATATAAGGGAGCTTTTATTATCATAATTTTATAAATGGTTTAGCTATATACATTTAGAGATTGGATAAAAACTCAACTGAACTAAATTTATATTTAAATATGAAAGTAAATAATAATATTTTAAAATATTCTATAACTGATGTTTGAATGTGAAAATTGGTAAGGCATTGTCGGACTATGAGACTGAGCATTATAGAATGTTGACATTGTTAAGGCCCTGTTTGGTAAATATATTAAACTCCTTTGTCAATTTTTAAATTGATAGTGATAGAAATCATCAATAAATATTTGACTATCAATATCTATATTAAAATTGTTAGTGCAAACAAAGTATGATATGTGAAAGAAGTGTCCACTTGTATTATTTTCTATATTGATATTCCGTCCTCTACAATTATCAATATCAAAATTGATATAGTATCATTTTTGATATTCTAACCAAACAGTCCATAATAAGTGCATAAGCATTACAAAGCCATATAAAGCACAACCATCATAAAGCCATAGGTATTGACATGTCATATGTTTGTGACAAATCAAAAGTATTAGGCATTGCAAAGCCATGCTGCATTGGAAAAAGTATGAATATGATTTAAGGAGTGGTATGGTTGTGAGGAGATGTTTAACCATATATGTATGACACAAAGTATTGCAAAGCCATGTAAGGCATTGACTAAAGGCATTTGAGGAGTCAATAGCTTGTATAGGCACCGAAGAGCTATTTAAGAACAATAGGCATGCAAGAGGTATGAGATGTACTCAACTCAACTCAACTCAACTCATACCTTAATCTCAAATTACTTGCGGTCGGCCATATAGATTCTCTTTCTCCACTCATGTCGATTTTGAATTATCTCTTTAGAAATATTTAAATCATCTTTAATTATTAACCAAGGTCTACCATGTCTTTTTTTGTTTATGTTATTTAATAATTTTCACTTGTCTTATGATGTAACCTCAAAATTAATAAATTTTTACGGCAGCGATTTTCCATTTTGATTTTTGATTTGGACTTAGACCCTTAGCATTGACTTTTTAAGAAAATAGGTGATATTCCATAAAAATACTAGCTAGATCTATGATATATATAAAAAAATAGGTTGAGGATGTTAGGTTCTTTGAAAATTTATTTTTGACATCTCCTCATCGGATAATGCGAAGATCCGATGTTAATTACATAGAGAATACTCAAATATCCTTGATTATCTACCATAGCAATTAATGTAATAGAAAATATGCATTCACAAAAATAAACATACACATAGGAACAACGGCCTCATGAACTTGATGGAATGCAAACACTTGATGTATTTTAAGCTTGTTTGGTTTGATTTGAGTTGATTTGAATCTGATTTATGAATTGCTTTGGGAATTTGATTTGGGATTTTTTTTTTAAATTTGATTTGGGACATTGGTTTGAATTGGGTGGAATTGATTTAATTTCGTTTAAGTTAGATTTGGCTTGAAGTTAAACTTATTCGGTTTGGTTTGTTTAGTTGAAATTGATTTGAGTTTAGATTTATTTTATTGGTATTGGTTTGAATTTATTTGATTGATCCTGTTTAATTTAGATCTTGATCCTGCATTGAGCTTGAATCTTGTTTTAGAAAGTATTTCAGTTTCTTTAGATCTTACATCTTTCAGGTTACAGATTTGTTTGAGTTCTTCCTAATTTGGGTTTAAATTTCTGGATTGGAATTTCTTATGTTCTTTTGAAGCGTGACATTCCTGGTTCAAGTTGCAGATTTGAGACTTGAGCTTATTGGATTTTAAGTTTGGTTTAGGAAATTTGATTCAAGTTAATTGGGTTTGGGAGATTTGATTTGAGAATTGAGTTTGAGTCTTGCTTAATGTCCACCATTCTTGGGATTGGTTAAGATTTGTTTAAAGTCTTGAAGTTTATTTTGATGACTGTTTTGCTTCTTATGTGGATTCAATTTAATTTGTTTGGAATGGCATAAATTTTAAGTTTGCTATGAGTCGGTTATTCATTTGTTATTAAGATTTTTTTATTCTGATGGTTTTGTTTCAAGTTCCGGCTGGAATCCCTACCTTAGATGTGTGTTATTTGACTTTGAATTCGGCTTTAATTGGTTTGAATTTATTTTTTGAAATTTGTTTCAAGGTTACTTTCAGATTTAATCCAAATTGCTTGAGCCTTGGAAATCTCCTTTGGGATTTAACATTATCTTCTCATTTTTTTTTGCTTAATTAAGATCAATTCAAATTCTGTTCATGGACTTTATTGTGTTTGTGATTTGTTTGGAATCGGTCTGGTTGTGGGCCACTAATTCAATCTGGTAAAAATTGGTTTTCTGAATTTGATGTTTGGCAGGTTGTCTGTTGGTTTAAGTTTAATTTGACTTGAGTCAAATTTGGTTGGTGATGATTATTTTTGAGTTGAATATGTTAGACCAAAACTGGGTTTTAATTCTGTTCTTGAGAAATTCTATCTGGATCGAATGAAAAGCCTCTGCTTGTAATTATGGATGCGAATATTTCATTGATCTTAAATTGTTCTGAGTATGGGATTTGAAAATTTTGGTACACCCTTTTATCAACACCCATCCGACTGATTGAGAAAAATTCTCCTTGGAAATTAAATTTTTTTTGCTTGATTAAGGCTTCATTTCTGGAGTTTATGAGTTATCTGGCTTGAATCCAGAGACATGTCGTTTTAGGTTGATCATACTTCAATTTTAAATCCTTGGACTTCAAATTTCTGGGCTTAAGAGTTAAATATAACTTTTAAGTTTTCTGATCAGATCTCTGTTCAAGAAAAACTGAGCTTCGGATGTTCTCCCCCTCCACACAGCGTTGGCAGTTTCATTTTAAAGAGGTTCTTTTAGTTTGGCCTCCACATTTCAGAAATTGATTGATTTCTTGGTTTATTCCTGAATATCACGTTGGCTGCCTAACCATGGAGTCTCATGGGTTAATCTTGACAAAATGACCTTCTAAATTTCTTTCATTGTTTGTTTTTTTATTATTATGTTTTGCATTCCAACAGTTTCATTTAGGAGCTGTTCACGCTCCCAACACCATTACCGGTGCACAGAACGTGACATCTTATTGCATTATTGAAGTCAAATTACAAGTGAGTGCGGGAAGGCATAACAGCCATGACTCCCGGTTCAAATGAAGTTTGTCCCATCAATTTAAAATTGAGCACAGTTTGGCCTTTGATAGGCATATGGACTTTCTTCTCAATCAGTCCAAGATTAAGAACACCTGGCTTTTGATAAACTTGTGGGGACTCATCTCATGGTTGGTGGCCCTCGTTAGCTCATAGTTTAGCATGTTAGCATGTTGCTTATGCACAACCTTCCCATGCCATAATGGGTAAATGACTTCCTCTTGGGACATGGTAAGTCATTGGGGTTTTTAATAGACTTTTGTATGTTTACCTTAAAGGGTCAAGGGACGTGTTTAAAGTCGGCCCATTGGTTTCTCATATTTTTAATTCTTTTAAGTTAAATCATGACCATGAGACGGGTTTTTACCCGGCCGGTTGTCGCCTTGGTTTGTGAAATTAATTTGATGAATTTTCATTCAGATTTTTGTTTGTTGTTTGTTTTATTATTATTATTTAAAATTATAGGTCAAGAGGCATGCTTGAAGTTGGCCTATTGGTTTCCCATTTATTTGAAAATTCTTTTAAGTTATGCCGAGACTATGAGGTGGGATGTTTTTTGCCAGTCTTATGCTCGTCTCGGTTTGTTTAAATTGATTTAACAATTTTTTATTTACATTTCAATTGACTGTTTATTTTAAAAATATATATATTTTTAATTTCTTTTGGCACCCAGCCTGTTTGAACACTGAGCTTGATGGGCCTCTGAGCCGAAGGGGCATGACCGGATATATTTTTAATTTATTTTGGCACCCAGCCTGTTTGAACACTGAGCTTGATGGGCCTCTGAGCCGAAGGGGCCTGTTGGCCTACAACCATGACCGGATGAGGCCTCTGAGCCGACGGGGCCCATTGGCCATTTTTTTAAAAAATTCAGAAAAATTTACAAAAAATCAGAAAAAATTATTTAAGGAATGAGTAAATTTATTTTTTTAAATAAAAAATAATGGCATACAAAGTAACTTCATTTCAAGAAATTGTTATATAACTACAAAGTATCATCACAAACACTAAAAAACACACTAGTAAATTATATGATTACATTGCATGAAATTAAATGAGTACAACATTGCATATGACATAACGTAGTGGAAATTTTACCTCATTGTCACAATCACCACCAACTTTGGGATTGCCCTTCATACTCGTACTTTTTGACCTCTTCCTCGTTCTCTCGAATTGTTCACTGATCTTGGTCAGCCATAATACGCTCATAATCATAGGAAAACAAGGATTCTATCATTTCGCTAAAATGATAAACTCCACCCTCGGCTGAAGGTGGAGGAGAGGGTGGACAACAAGACTCATAATCTGAAGTAGGGTCCGGCTTAGATGTTGTATGCTCCTCGAAGACATTCATCTGACTCCAACAACCATTGATCCGTCCACTTTTGGAATGTCTCCTACAAGTCAAGTCATTCAACTCATGTAGGTCCGCTTTACTCGTGCATGCACTACTGGTAAATCCACCTCCACCTCCCCCTCCACCTCACCTCCATCACCATCTCCACCTCTACTTAAACCACCCCCACCTTGTGGTTGCGCGGGTGGAATAAACTCTTCATCCTCCTCAGATAATGAAGGTGATTGAGTAGTCTTTATATTAATAATATGTCGGTATTTTGTACTCAAAACCTTTCTTTTCTTATATCTTCCTGCGTGCTTTGGCGCCCTGCACCTGAGTTGACTGCTGTCTTCAATGCCTTGAATAATGAAGTATGAGCCTTCTTGGTGGTAGAATGTTCTGGAAGTTTAGTTGAAGCTATGGCTGAAGCGATATGGGGCTCATGAGCGGATGTGGTTTGAGGTGGATCAAGAAGTGGAGCTGTACATGGCATCTGGGTGTCTACATGCTCTATGTCGTCATCACCCTGACACTTTCAAGCTTACCTTCGGCCCACGATCTGTCATTGTGGTCGAACTCTGGCTCTTCCTCAACGTCCTTCTCCTCCATTCAGGCTGCAAGTGGATGTTCTTTTTGGAATAGATATTCCAAGTCAACTTCATTATGAGTGGATTGGTTTTCATATCTCTTCTGGTATAGTCCACCTATAAATTTTGTAAACTTATCCTCTGATAGATTCTATCTCTCCTTGATATTTTCAATCTTCAATCTCATATTGTAGTGACAGAAGACTAACTTCTACAATATTTCACTCTTCATCTTGTTTCTTTTCTTCGTGTGTATTAGGTTGAAGGTGCTCCAGTTCCTCTCACATTGACTGAAGGTGGTGCTTTGACTTAGCACCCTAACTGCAACAACAACTAGTGGATTCCATCTACTCTTGTTGTTCACCTGTATCCACCAGTCAGTTATAAAAACACAAGTTTACCCAAAATTAGTATGGGTAAAATCTACATATAACATTGTTTGACATATAAATGTGTAGTAGCTTACCAGGAGAAGTCTTATCATATAAGTCCTGCACATCTGGATCTCCATAGACTCCAATTTTATACCGTTGTGATGTCATCTGAAATACAATTCGAAATATACATAACTTTTATGACAAACATCTACCCTTATTAAATTATTAAACAATACTCATCTCAATCTCAACTTTGGTCCCATCCTTTGGAGTCCTACACAACCTCTTAATGACAAATAAGGTGACAAAAAGCACCTCCCCATCCGTTAACCCCAATATATATATATATATATATTATTTTTTTTGATGCCATTGAATTTCAAAAAAAGTTGATTGAAAAAGATGAATGAAAGTTGATAGAAATAGACAAGAGGTGTGGCGAATGGTAAAGTCGATTTTTTTTTTAAAAAAGAGGGGAAAAATGGAGGGTTGAAAAAATAGAGAGAAAGATAATGAAAAAAGAAGAGAAAGAATAGGAGAAGCAAAAAGAAATAGAGTGAAAAGAAGAAAGAAAAAAATTATAGAAAGAAAATACATGGAAAGAAGAATACAAAAAAAATATGTGCAAAAAAAAAGAGAAAAAAAAACAGATCAAAGAAGGAGAAGGAGGAGAGAAAGTGGGATATAATATATATACCATAAATAAAAAAGCAAACATGGTTTGTCCACGTGAATAGAAAAAAATTTGATAAATAAAAAATTCCATGCATAGGTATGGCTCCTCCTACGTAAAAGAGAGAGAGAGATCATGGGACATGTAACGTGATTGCCCTCTCGTAGGAAATAAAAAACGAAAAAAAAATAATAAAAGAAGGAGGTGCAAGAGGATCGACAGGCTGGTCTTGGCTCCATCTGCCGGAAAGAGAGAGAAGTTATTTGTGATGTGTCCTCACCACGTTAAAGATGGATATAAAAAAGAGAAACGTGGTATCTCCTTATTATTTAAGGCAAAGAAAAATTTTTAAATAGAGAGAGAGAGGAAGCTCCGCAGCGGTTAGTGCCTCCAGCTCACGCTGGTGTCTCACGTGACGGGGAGAGACAACCCCTTGAAAGGGAAAAGGCAAAAATACTCTCTTCGGGAAGCTTCTCCAGCGGATGCCCCCATGCGCGGTCGACACGTCCTCGTGCGCCCAGTCGCCCGAAGACAAACGAAAAGGTAAAAAGAGAAAAGGGGCAACGCGGCGTCTCTACCTCCTCGCGACCACTCCTCCCTCGCGGCTGCCACCATCTCCCTCTTCCTCTACTTCTCCTTCCCGCAGACGTTACGAGAGGACGGACCGCTCCTTCTTTGGTAGCAGCAGCCTCCAACCTCCCCGGCGAGCGCTCCATCGCAGTGCCTCCCTTAGCTGCCACTGTCTCCCTCCTCCGCTCAACACGCAAACGTTGGCAACTAGCAAGCGCACACCACTGCTCGCTCCCGGCGGGGGTGCTGTGCAGAAATCCGAGGGGGGTGGGGGATGTTTCCCATCTATAGATGGATCTCCCCCTGCCGCTCTGGCTCCTCTCGGTATCCCTACGCGGGGGTCCGGCGAGCGAGGGATCAGCGGAGGGCTCATCTCGGACGACAAGGGGGATCCTCCGTCCTATAAGCACGGGGGTTTATTCCTTTCATCTTTGATGCTCTCCCTGTCCCCCTCCTGCCGACGATGATGCCAAAAAGGTCGGTAGCCGGTCCTTTCACTGCTGCCAAGAATCGAAAATGCCATGGCCGATGGAAGCCTCCGTCCCACTTCTTCTTCGTCGGCCACATACCCAAAGGGGCTGCTCCGGCCAGAAAAAGGGTTATCCCTCTTCGCCTACACAGTGGGCCTTAAATCCATCCAACACCCCAACGCTCATTTCGACAAGCGAGGTGAGTGGAGCATCCAAAATCAATGTCCGCTATATCCCTGTGTCTCCACGACAGATCCCAACCACTCCGACTCTACATTGGGCAAGGCTCCACCCCTTGGTAGAGCCCCATCTCGCTCACGCGCCAGGCTCCTTTCTCAAGCGTCTGTGCCTTTGTCCTCCAGCCGGTGGCGATGTTAAGAGGATCCAATGCCGGCTCTTTCTCCGCCGATGGTGGGCGCGGTGCCGTGGTCAGTCTCACCCCCCATCTCCTTGCTCTTCGTCAGCCGCAGTTACAAAAGCCTCAGCGACCACTCAGGCACCATCCTCTTCTACAATGGGGTAAGGAAGGGCGACTGCCTCCTTTACGTTAATACAAGGTTCTCGTGGCTAGGTCTCCAAGATGGGGATTCCTTTGCCTAGGGGCCTCTTTACGCGCGGAGATCCACACCGGAAACACGGTCACGACAAGCCTCCGAGGCACCGCACGGGAGCCGCCACGGATCAAACGAAGGCTGTAGATGGCACTCACGGTCGACCGCGTCTCCTTTCGAAATGGATCCGATAGTCGATAATGGAGCCCGGACGGAGTCCTGGAGCCCGTGGTCAGCCAAGCTTGGGCCATCGATCGTCTCACGGCGTATGCATTCCGATCTGGCCCGTCGGTGCAAGGTCTCCCGTGGATTAAGGCTCCAAGGTTTTTGGATGTTGTGAACTTCATGTCATGAATCATCCTACGCTCAATGGGGCTTCGAATGTCATGGGAGGTCCAGAGCCGCATCAATCTGGGATAACATTGGCGAACATTACTCGTGCTAAATGGTGCTCCGATAAACTTAAATGTCAAAGATGAAATGAGATTGCGTCTCATCATTCAGTGCTGTGACCAATGTTTGGCCCGTCAAAAGTATACAGAGAATGTTATCCAACATGGGTTGTGGCCCATCAAGAAGAAAAATCAAATCAGGCCCAAGTCTTTCTCAACAACAACCCAATCTCAGCAGACGATCGGTTCTTTAGCTTCACCCAAATGGGCCAGATCATGTGGACGTCAAACAAGCAAGGCCCATTTAAATGAAATCAGGCCCAATAAATTATAAAAAAAATCTAGAAAAGAGAAAAGAAATTCAAACATGTGGCCGTTGGCAATCCCTCCCCGAGGAGAACCGTTGTCTTTCGTCCATTTCAAGTCTCAAACACATGGCCGTTGGAAACCCCTCCCCGAGGAGGACCGTTGTCTTTCGTCCATTTTAAGTCTCAAACACATGGCCGTTGGCAACCCCTCCCCGAGGAGGACCGTTGTTGTTCGGTTCATTTCAACCTCAAACACATGGTCATTGGCAACCCCTCCCCGAGGAGGACCGTTGTCGTTCGGTTCATTTCAAGTCCCAAACAAATGGCCGTTGGCAACCTCTCCCCAAAGCCGATCGTTGTTGTTCGGCTCAATGGAAAACTCAAAAAAAAGGGCTAACAACAACCTCTCCCAACTAAAATTATTCAAGCCATTCGGTTCAGGCATACATTGAAACATTTGGACCAAGCAAGAATCATTGAACCGGCTCATCCTTTTTGAAGCCCAAACAATCACCATCAAAAAAAAAAATCACATCAAGACCCCCCAACGGTTGGTGGAGGAAAGAGAAAACCTCCAACGGACCATCAAGGTCCGCCAACTCGGTCAATCCCCGATCGGGAAGTACCGACTGACGGATGAAAGAGAAAACCTCCCAATGGTTCAATAAAGACACCCCAACGGTTGGTGGAGGAAAGAGAAAACCCCCAATGGACCATCAAGGCCCGCCAACTCGGTCAATCCCTGATCGGGAAGTACCGACTGGCGGATGAGAGAGAAAACCTCCCAACGGTTCAATAAAGACCCCCCAACGGTTGGTGGAGGAAAGAGAAAACCCCCAACGGGCCATCAAGGTCCGCCAACTCGGTTAATCCCCGATCGGGAAGTACCGACTGGCGGATGAGAGAGAAAACCTCCCAACGGTTCAAGAAAGACCCCCCCAATGGTTGTTGGAGGAAAGAGAAAACCCCCAACGGACCATGAAGACCCACTGATTCGGTCAATCCCCGATCGGGAAGTACCAGTTAGTGGATGAGAGAGAAAGTTCCCAACGAAAATTCCCAAATTTCATCAATTCGGCTCGCTCCCAAACGGGGAATGCCGAGAAACAAAAATTTCAAGGCCCATTAATCCGGTTAATCCCCGATCGGGAAATACCGGGTAATGGATGAAAAATTCCAAGACCCATTAATCCGGTTAATCCCTGATCGGGAAATACTGGATAATGGATGAAAATACCAAACATCATCAATTCGGCTGGCTCCCAAACGGGCAATGCCGAGAAACAAAAATCTCAAGGCCCATTACTGCGGTTAATCCCCGATCGGGAAATACCGAGTAGTGGATGAAAATTCCAAAACCCATTAATCCAGTTAATCCTCGATCGGGAAATACTGGATAATGGATGAAAATACCAAACATCATCAATTCGGCTCGCTCCCAAACGGGCAATGCCGAGAAACAAAAATCTCAAGGTCCATTACTCCGGTTAATCCCCGATCGAGAAATACCGAGTAGTGGATGAAATTTCCAAGGCCCATTAATCCGGTTAATCCCCGATCGGGAAATACCGGGTAATGGATGAAAATTCCAAACATCATCAACTTGACTCGCCCCCAAACGAGCGATGCCGAGAAACAAAAATCTCAAGGCCCATTACTCCGGTTAATTCCCGATCGGGAAATACCGAGTAGTGGATGAAAATTCCAAGACCCATTAATCCGGTTAATCCCCGATCGGGAAATACTGGATAATGGATGAAAATACCAAACATCATCAATTCGGCTCGCTCCCAAATGGGCAATGCCGAGAAACAAAAATCTCAAGGCTCATTACTCCGGTTAATCCCCGATCGGGAAATACCGAGTAGTGGAGGAAAATTCCAAGACCCATTAATCCGGTTAATCCCCGATCGGGAAATACTGGATAATGGATGAAAATATCAAACATCATCAATTCGGCTCGCTCCCAAACGGGCAATGCCGAGAAACAAAAATCTCAAGGCCCATTACTCCGGTTAATCCCCGATCGGGAAATACCGAGTAGTGGATGAAAATTCCAAGGCCCATTAATCCGGTTAATCCCCGATCGGGAAATACCGAGTAATGGATGAATTCAAACATCATTAACTTTGCTCGCTCCCAAACGGGCAATGCCGAGAACCAAAATTCCAAGCCCCATTAATCCGGTTAATTCTCGATCGGGAAATACCGGGTAATGGATGAAAAATCCCAAACATCACCAACTCCGCTCACCCTTAAACGGGTGATGCCGAGAAACAAAATTCCAAGGCCCATTGACCCGGTTAATCCTCGATCGGGAAATACCGGGTAATGGATGAATTTCAAACATCATCAACTCGACTCGCCCCCAAACGGACCATGCCGAGAAGCAAATTCCAAGGCCCATTGATCCGGTTAATCCCCGATCGGGAAATACCGGGTAATGGATGAATTCCAAACATCATCAACTCGACTCGCCCCCAAACGGACCATGCCGAGAAGCAAATTTTCAAGGCCCCTTAATCCGGTTAATCCCCGATCGGGAAATACTGGGTAATGGATGAAAAATTCCAAACATCATCAACTTGGCTTGCTCCCAAACGGGTGACGTCGAGAAACAAAATTTCCAAGGCCCATTAATCCGGTTAATCCCCGATCGGGAAATACCGTGTAATGGATGAAAATTCCAAACATCATCAACTTGACTCGCCCCCAAACGAGCGATGCCGAGAGACAAAAGATTATGAAGCCTCGTTAAGTCGGTTAAGTCCCACTTCGAAAAAAACGCCACTTAACGGATGATGAAGACCCGTTAGGTTGACCGAGCCCCGTTTCAGGGAAATGTTGCCTAATCGATAACAAATCAGCCAAATCACGAAGTCCCGTTAAGTCTGGCCAAGTCCCACTTTGGGAAAATGTCACTTAACGGATGTTGAAGACGCGTTAGGTCAACCAAGCCCTATTTCGGGGAAATGTCAGTTGGCCCTAAAGCTCATTCAAGGAAATACATGTATGAAAGAAACAAAAGTTGAGAAAGTTGACATACATTTTCATTCGGTCAAGAAAAAGATTGAACATACGATCATTTTTTCAACATCCAAATTCGTCTTGTAGATATGTTATTATGGCAGTTAATCAAGGGTTACTGAGCTGTCGCTCGGTGTAATTAACATCGAATCCACTCGTGGGTTGGTGGAGAGAGGTCCGATCAAATTCAAAGAACTCACTACAACCTCGCCAAATATGTATGTCAAAAAAAGAGAGAAGAATCATGCCGGAAGCACTGTTGCTGTTATCGTCAAAAAGGGATGTCCGCGCCACAACAAACAAAAATCATCCATACATATTTCCATATATATTTTTAAACGATGGATGAAGTAAATCGCGAGGTTCGAACACCATCCTTGCACACTTGCCCATCATATTGAATCCTTGGATTAAAAAAATATTCTGTCATAATGCAAAAAATCACCTAGTTAATGCATCAAACATTAAGCTTAAAGTACAAGCAATAATTAAATCTATACCTGCCGCATATATGTCGTGGTGAAGTATCTTGTCTCACCTGTTGTCTATGATTTTTCACCACTTTTGATAACCCCTAGGATGTTTCTCTTTGATCTTCAATTTCGCCTTATCCATAGTATTGTACAAGTACTCCAATTGAATTTTGTCAACTTAAGGATCTATACTAGGGACTCTATCACAGACAGGTAATATTGTACCTTCTCCTGCCACCTATTATCCTTAATCAAGTACTCCATCTTCAGGAGCATTTCATATTGCTCGATCGTGCTCTTATACACATCCATGTAGTCCTAGTAACAAGTAGAGTATGAACCTCTTAAGGTCATTTTTATACCTGTACAGGCTCTCTAATGCAACGAACTACGTAGCAAATCTAGTTGGACCCAGCCAAACTAGATCATGATCATTAGTGTGCTCTCTTATGATATGCAGTAAACTAGGATGCCCATAAATAAAAGATGTGATGAACTACCCTTGTCTGTCCAATGAGTTGATAGATGGATCCCTCCCAATATCCTCCAATATGAGGTTTAGGGATTATGTAGCATATGGTACCCAAAAAAGGTGAGGTTTAGTCTCCACCAACTTCTTCCTTACAACCTTGTAAGAGCATAGATTGTAGAATTGGCCGATTTCGCATTTCGATCCGATCAATTGACAGAAGGACTGATTTTTATGAATTGCTTGAATCGGTTGGAATCGATCCGATTCTGACCGATTCATCCGATTTTGACCGATTCAGCAGAATCACCGCCGAACACTTAAGTTCTCGATCTGGATTGATTCCTGGTCTAGTTTGGTCCATGAATCGTACTGATTCTGGCCCTTATAGGGCTGAAATCGACCTCGAGGGAAGCCCTTGCGCACCCCCCTGTCGATCCCCTCCTCGGCAAGGTGATTCAGTGGCAATCCTTGACTGGAATCGATTGATCCGGCTTGGAATCGATCGATTCCGTCTGCAGAACGTAGGATTGGACTGATTCCGGCGATTCCAATGATCCAACATGGATTCTAGCAATCCCTCCAAGGGATTTCAGTGATCCAACCTCCGTTACACCTCTGATCAACCTGTTCTTCCATCGTTTGTAGGTTGTTGATAAGATTTTTTTGTCGGAAACCCTATACGCCCATTTCTACGTGTTTCCGACGACTCTGACCATGGTTAAACTCGCTGATTTCTTTTCTAACAGCTCCGTTCAACCTGTAAGAACATCGATTGAATGTTCTTGGTAAGAAAAAATTTTGGAATCCCCGAAGTATCATTATATGGAGTCAGAATATCCAAGATTGTATGAGCCTCAGTGGCCATGAATTTCTCCACTTGAGCCTACCTACGTGTCCAGTCTGATGCCTATGATTTTAATGACATGGTAGAGTCATTGTTTTTTTTATGAATATGGCCCTGCAATGAATAGAAAAATAGGCACAACTGAGTCGTTTCGGAGCATCAGGAAGACGATGAAATGCATATTACTTTCATATTTAAATATGATACAATATATATCTTATTATATTTTTTTGCATCTTACCATGTAGTTAACATATTCTTATGTTTACTAACAATTAACATGGTCTCTTGTTATAATGTTGCAATCATTACCATCTTATTGTTGTAAAGTTACATAGTTAAGAACTAAGAAGCAAGTAAAAAAACCTTATCTTTCCATAATCGGCCGATTCCAATCTGATTCGGCTGATTTCATGCTTTAATGCATATAGATGCATGCTAACCTTTTCAGAAAATTTTCTAAGTCATTTCTGATTTTTTCTGATTTTTCTTGTTTTTTTGATTTTTCGAGGAAAAAAATAAAAAAAAATGATTCTGGCTGATTCTGGAATCAGTTTCCTTCCCAGGTCCCGCTAATTCCGATTCCAAGGAATCAGATCGGTCTTTACCGATTCCTATTCCGATTCTGTTTCCGGAATCCTTATGTAGGAGGCTTTGTTGTCCGTCTTAATTTAAACAATATTTTCGTTCCCAACCTCCTCCACCACGGTGTTTATTAGGCGGAAAAAGGGAATTTGCATTTTTCACTTTGTCTGATGCATCGACAGACTTAAAAATATTATTGCCTTGGAACAATACAACAAGAAGTTGATGAGACATCTTGTAATATCTATCCAGCCATCACACATGATGGTGCAACCTCTCTTCTTTCAGATAAATTTGAATCTATCCATTTAAGAGGTTATCTCATTGATCTCTTCATCCAACCCACCATTATAAATATACTTCGAGGTGAGGGCCTTCAACTTTAGCCCATTCTCACTAATGACATCCAACATTGTCTGGAAATTGACTGGTCGTGGCATGTGTTGGGATACCTATATGACATGAACCAAAAGAACGTCAGCTATGATTAATAAGTAATTCAAATACAAGTACAGGATTAAAATATCAACTTTATACTTAATATACTTACATGGAGAAAAAAATTTGACCATATGTTTGATCGCTTTCGCGGCCCTTGTCGTAGCCTTAGCTTTCCTTAAGGCCTGCTTGATGCCCCTCTGGTCTCTATCACTCTGCCTATACATGGCCATGTTTGAAGTTGGCCGAACAAAAGAACGTAGGTACTTACTCTCTTGATCTCGAACACGTTGAGTGCCTTCCCCCACATAACTGTCGGGCAGGGGCTGTGGCTTCCAAAGGAACCAAACCTGAAACTTCTGCATCCTTCTTCTCTTTTCATCTTTACGGGTTTGAGCCCTATTAACATCCGTGGCCCTCATGACCTGAGCCGCTTCCTCATCATCACTATCCGAAGATGATGAGTCAATCCGGACATGACCTTGTACTTTTTCTTTCCCCTTCTTGCCATTTTCAGACATCAGCTCAGTGTCTCTTCGTCGTATCAACTCATCGCGAAGATTTTGCCTCTGCCCAATTTTAACCTCTTTCTGTGAGGCTCTCTCGGTAAAGTATCCTCTCATCTCCTCCTCAAGCTTCGCCAGGACCTTGTCACACATTTCTTCACATTATCACCGACATCGGCTATATGTTGTTTGAGCTGGTATACCTCCATTTAACTCCTTATTACATTATTTGCATCTCACCCTCTTCTTCTCCACATCCAACAAGAAGCCATGTTGTCATCCAATATCGCGACTGACAACATTATCTATCTCCTCGTCCGACATTTTATCTATATCCATATGCATGGAACACATTAATGATTAATTAATAATTACCCCCGGGATGAGAAAATTAAAAAGTCATCTCCGAATGTGTGAAGAAGAGACCCCTTGGGGGTGAGGGAACCAAGGTCTGAGGCACCCATTCAAGGGTGATTGATCATCACCCTCGAAGGGGTCTTGGCCAAAAATAGACAACCCTTCGAGGTGCATAGTCTTGTTGGTCAGATGTTGGAGGGAGAGGCAGGGAGGGCTAGCGAGGAGCTGGAGGGAGGGGGGAAAGGGGGGATCGGGGAGGGGGAAGGGAGTGTTTTACATGTTTTAGGGGGTATTGTCGTTGTAGGGGTGCGGGGGGTGGGGGAGTCGGGGATTGGGGTTGGGGGAGAATCGGTTCAATCTCCCCTTATTAGGGGGGGATTGATCCCGAAATCTGTCTGGAATCGGTCCCAGATGGATTCTATTCCGGCCGTTTTTGGATTTCGGCAGATCATTTCGGATCGAGTGATTCCTGATCTGATCCAGTTGGATTGTTTCGATCTTGAAGGATCCTGATGATTTTGATTGATCCAGCCAGAATTTAGGATTGGATTAGTTGTTTAGGTTAGAATCGGATCGACTTTGGTTGATTTGATTGATCAATTCCAATCTAGATTGACCGATTCTACAATCCATGAGGCATGATGGTATCCTCTTCACTTCTGTGGCGGGCTCCTGGCTCCCCTTCAAAGAGAGGATGGCTTCACAAGCAAGGGGCCTTCCCCCCTTTCATCTTGGCGGATCTCAAGTGCTCTGACTTCGGCTTCAGCAAGCCCCACGTCGAGTTTCTCTCTGGCTAGATGACTCCTTGGGAAGGTTCAATCATAGGGGTGGTCATCCCCTTCACGGACAGAAAACCCAGGGTGCTGGCTTCTAGATGGCCCCATCCCTTGCTAATGATGCCAAAGATGGTGGTCCGCATTGACTGCCCCTCTTTTTTTCTTTCGCTGGCCATATGTCCGAAGTATCCAGGGAGCTTATGGACACGAGCCCCTCTCTCTCTCTCTCAAAAAAAGGGAGGCATTATGCTCCTAGGGCTGACTTTCTTCTTTTCCTCTAGCTCTGCCTCTGGAGTCTCTCATAGTAGCCGCCTCACCTATTTCTAGTAGCCTGCTACTTCTCCTTCTCTCTCGTTGGGCTCTTTGGTCAAGCAAGGGGTCATCTCATTTTGTTCCTATGGTGGGCTCCTCTCCAACAAGATGGCCACTTCTTCGACATGTGAAGGCACTATCTCCCCATCTAGATGGCAGCCTTGGCCACAATGTCCATGCCACCGAGGCCTTTGTGCTTGGCTATTGCTCTAGCCATTGTAGGTTGGTTGAGGCAGCGACATGTGCGATGGATGTTCATCGTTCCTCTCTTCCCCCTCCAGTAACCGTCGTGAACAGACTTTGACGATCTTATCATTAATGGAGAAAGAGGAGGTTGCCAGATGCTCCCCTGTTGCTTGGAGCTTGACAGCAAAGACGAGAGGCAAACGTAAATTCAGCAGCATCAAACAGGGAGAAGAATCCTTGTGGAGAAGGCATCCCCAGTCCCCTTTATGCATGCACAAGGTTATCTTCTTCATCTCCAACATCGGGCTTCCTTGACCGAGGGCAAGGCATGGTGGCCTCCGACTAAATCGATGGCAGGGTTAGGCGTGGAGATCCACACTGAGTGCAAGGCATGGTGGCCTCCAATCGAATCATCACCAAAGTTAGTATGGATATGCCATCTCTCCGATTGGCCAAGCCTTGGCCACCCCATTGCATTCTCAAGCCGCTCGCAAAGCATGCTCTACGCTGGCCCATTGGTGCAAGGTCCCCCGTGGATTAAGGCTCCAAGGTTTCTTTCTCATCTAATGGACCTTAGATGCCTTTAGCAGACACAAACCATCTGAAAAAAAATTCAATCAACTATCACCAAATGTCATAGACGAACGAGCATGGATTTGTTTAATCTCAATGGACACTCAGTGCTATGGACAGCAATTGGGCCGTTACAAACATTTCAAGAACTCAGCACCGTTCAACACGGGCTAAGGCCCATACAAATCAATCAGATCTATTACGCTACGTACAAGGCCCATTAAATCGATTAATCCCCGATCGTAGAAACACCAATTAATGGATGAAAACTAGTCTAAGATCCAAAGCCAAGAAGGCCTATTATGTTACAAGGAGGCCCAATAAGCTACAAAGAAGAGGAAACTCAAGGTGCTATAAGTTTTAATGACATCTCCTTGGGAGGACAAAGGGCTAAGGCCCATTACCAAAAAGTCTGGCCCATTAAGCCACATAATGGAAAAATTCATAATAAAGAATAATAATAAACTCAACACGGTGGCAGTCAAGGCATCTTATCAAGGGCACAACATACAAGGCCTATTAACTCGGTCACACCTAAGGTGGAAAAGACTGATTAATGGATGACAAAAATCATTAAATTCCCATCAACTCATTCATGTCGAAGGTAAGTAAATACTTGTTGATGGGTGAAATCACCAATCATTGAAGCCTTATCAACTTGGTCATGCCCAAGATGGACAGATATCGGTTGATGGATGAAATCATCAATTATTGAAGTCCCATCAACTTGGTGATACCTAAGATGGATAAATACTGGTTGATAGATGAAATCACCAATCATCGAAACTTCGTCAACTCGGTCACACCCAAGGCAAACAAATATCGGTTGATGGATGAAATCACCAATCATTGAAGCCCCATCAACTTGGCCATGCCCAAGACGGCCAAATATCGGTTGATGGATAAAATCACCAATAATTGAAGGCCCATTGATATGGTCACGCCCAAAGTGGACAAATACTGGTCAATGGATGAACCAAAAATCATTCAAGGCTCATTAACTCGGTCGTGTCCTACGTGGGCAAATTCCCATTTACCGGTAATGTCCTAGGAACTTTTTCTCGTGTATTCTCTTCCTCTCATGTTTGCTTTATGCATACTCATTGCGCAGTGTATACAAAATTCTTTGAATTGTCTGAACCAGGAGTTGGTCCTTCATACTGAAGTATTTATTTTATATGTTTATATGGTGTCAATGAATCATCAACTCTTCCTTATTTTGATGCATTACGAAAGTTCTGCCATCTTATTTCAGGTGTAAGGGGACATTATACTTCAAAAACAATACAAGGTGCAATGAATTTTCTTTATCAATACTCTGCTGAACTTTCTACTAGGTACTAAAGTTCTCACACGAACTGTGTTGTAAAGCATTTTTGTTTAAATTTCTTGTATGAACTTGTAAATAAATTATCTTTTCTTTTTATATAATTTGTTTGTCTGGTTGGATTCTCAAATTTAATATGTAGCATTTTTAGAAGCTGCTTATATGATTAGATCGTCTCCTGTTGATCATTTGCTGCATTTGTGCATTTCTTGACGTTTCCATTTCTATCACATACCAGGACGAGTTTGTTTAACCTTAAATAATACAGTACCCTAAGAGAGAGGCAGGTTAGCGATGGGGGTGTTACAAAGCACACTCTAGAACTTTCTATTCCACTTCCTTAGCTTTATCATATATGAAAGCCTGTTCCTCTTTCCCTAATTAAGATAGAGGACTCATTCTCAAATTTAATATGTAGCATTTTTAGAAGCTGCTTATATGATTAGATCATCTCCTGTTGATCATTTGCTGCATTTGTGCATTGCTTGACGTTTCCATTTCAATCACATACGAGGACGAGTTTGTTTAACCTTAAATAATACAGTACCCTAAGAGAGAGGCAGGTTAGCGATGGGGGTGTTACAAAGCACACTCTAGAACTTTCCATTCCACCTCCTTAGCTTTATCATATATGAAAGCCTGTTCCGCTCTCCCTAATTAAGATAGAAGACTCATTCTTTAATCTACTGTAACTGATGATTATTACATGCAGCCTGAATCATGGATTGCAGAATCAGCTAGCATCCACCAGTCCGTTTCGGCCAGGCCACCTGATCCAGTGTGGACTCCCATTGGAATTGACCTAATTTGGCCAAATCGGGACTGATTCACGTCAAATCGGTGAATTCTGGCGATTCCTTGCCAGAATTGGACCCCACTGTTGCAACGGAATTGAGCCTCCACGGCATCTTCCCTGCCCTATTGGGTGGGAAAGACAGCTTACCAAGCCCATCTGACCCGGTATGATCGATGCATCAATGGCCGTTTCAGCCCTATTTTGGGGTCGATTTCAACCCTAAAATAGTTAAATCAGACCGGAATCCTATCTAGTCTCTTATTTTGCAGTTTATTTTTGATTTTTAGACTTTTTTGAAGAACAATATGGACCGATTTCGGATCAGTTTTTCTTTTGGAAAATTGGCAATTTTTTAAGGAGATCCTGATTGGAATCAGAATTGCACCCACCAATCTGGTAGCTGATTTTGATTGCACAATCCTTGGCTTGAAGCTATTGAGGTGGGGTTAGGCTGAGTTTGTTTTAGAAAATAGAAAAAGTACAAGGTGGCATAAATGTGCAACATACAAGTCTGAGATGGATGCAAGGCAAAAACATTTTTCTTCTTTTTCCCTTCTTGAGGAAGGTAACTGCTAAGGTGTTCTCGTCAGATTCTTATCAGCTGATTAATATTTTTTATATTTGAGCTAAGTAACTTTAAAATCAACTTTTTTCTATTTTCTTGTTAATAGTCTTATTATATCTAGTACCACACACTGTTCAGCTTTCTTAATAAAATCCTAAGGTATAGCATTTAAAAGAAAAATCATGATTTTTTGATACATCTGCGTGTTTGCAGTTTGCACAATTGATGGGCAAAAATAAGCATGAAATTTCAACTGTCTTGGTCTTTGCTTTGTATATGCTATGTTTATATTGAAGTTTCTGTGCTTGTCTTCATAATCTTTTTGAGCTGTAGTTTTCAACTTGAGAAATGCAAGTGGGATGAAGTGCTACGACAATTCTTCAGAAAAGGGGAAAAAGTAATTTGGGTGTGATAACATTGTTAGGAAAACCTCTATGATATCAAAAGAGCATACTTAATGTATCCCTTTTATTGATCTTTATGTGCCTCTACTCTAATCAAGCAACGATGATCTGATTATCATCATTTCTGCGCATTAATTGTTACGTTAACTAGTGTGTAATGGCTTCCTGGTGGGGACACCCGATTTCAAAATCGGTATGGAAAAGTCTATAGCCGTCGGAAGGACAATTTATGGTTGGGAGATTTTGGAAATAACATTTAAGCTACACCTCGTAACAAGAATGGGCTTCTGGAATGGGCCAAACAGGATGTCGCTTTGAGTTAGAAGCCACCTGCGCAGGTGGGCTTGACGTTGAGAAATTCGGGTCCATTACGCCTTCCGCGTATCGGGCTTTAGGATGTTCGGGGTCCAATACGCTCTCGCGATTTATTATTATTTTTTTCTTTTCTTTTATACCTGCTTTATATAAAGCTTTGTACATGGTCTTGGATGGACATGAAATGAAAGATCGAAAGTTTCTCCCGTTGAGATGTTTTCCGGTTATGCCCTTAGCTCCGTAGCCTTTTTAGTCACGACTGTAGTGATCTCTCTCCGGAAGTGTCTCCTTCTTCGTCCGTCCCGCGAGTGAGCTCCTAGAGCTAACCCTAGCGCGTCAATGGCGGCAGCCGCCCTCCTAGTTTCCTTACAGCGAAATAGCTCCAGTCTATCTGCTTCTTTGGCGTAGTTCTCCTTCTTCTATACGGTTTTTCTCTGCTCCGGCATGTTGTGAGCTGTCGCACCGCTGCTGGTGCCCACTGGTCAATCTCTACGGTGGCTGGACCTTCCCGCTACGCAGATCTGAGGCGATATCCTATTCTAACTGAAGCAACCGCTTCCGGAAGATCCGCTACTACGATGAGCAGTTCCATCTGGTTCTTCGACAGCTGATCTACCTCCCACGCTCTTGAGAGATCCATCTCGGATCCGGTTTCTATACATTCCCGCTGGTTATCCGTTCAGATAAGTTCCATATACTCAAGGCCTACTGTGGTTGTTCGGTTTACTTCTGGTTCCTATTCTGTTCGCAAGTCCTCCAGATCTATAGCTGTCTGGCTTTGGCGCAAGCTCTGTCGGAATGGCTATTTAGAACTGGTCCGGTTTCAGTCAGATCCGTGGTTTATCATCGCTACTCTAGTTCGGCCGGAATGTCCGCCTCGACAATGGGCCGAGACGAATCCCGAACTAGTCCCGCGGTTCATTTACGCCGAACTCGGTGATTCGAACTAGTTTGTTGGCCGCAACATCCTCGACGAGCTCATCGAGCCATGACATCGTTGTTGGACGAGATCCGATGATCAGTGATTAACAGTCCCTCCACGTCTATGTTCTTAGTCCCTCCCTCGGATTCGGGAAATGATGAGTGGTGCTGTTCTGTATGAATCAAAATATGATTCCGGCTTGGATATTATCATGACAGATTTCTAGTACTCTTACTACACTGGTCCACCTCCAGTGGTTGCCCTTCAGCCGAGGCTAAGTCCCCCGAACGCCGGTAGCGGTTTCGATTACGTAACTCTAGTGTTTCACTACACCGGTCCTTCTCCGCTGGTTGCCCTTCGCCGTGGACTTAGTCCCCCGACCGCCGGTAGCGTTCTCTCGTCATATTGGTTTATTTCCTTGTCGATCTTACTTAGCCGACTCTTTCGAGCTGCCAGTTGAAAACGATTTCAGCACCTCCCTGAAGAAACAGGGATCTGATCCCACCCGGGCTACCAACTTGCTGCTTATTTCTTTACTAAGAGTTGGACTCCGCTTACTGTGGGCTATTCAGGCGGTTTTCTCAAAGATAGCTCGTCAACCTGGCTTACAACACCCGCCAAAGTTGATTTGTTGATCCAATACCGTCCTGCGAGACGTGGATCTTTATTTCCATTAGAAATTTGTAAATTCTTTAATTCCTCTAAAGTGTATAAGGTCGGGTGTTCATAGCCAGCCGAGCCGACACCCACGTTTCGACGTGGAGGTATATTTCTGACCACAACCTTGGATGTTTACTTTGTTCACTATTATGCATCGAACGCCATGCTCAGTAGTGCGTAAGTTCCTTGTCCGCTTATTTCAAGACGTCGGCGTATTGAGAGTATAAATCTGAGTTGACCGAATATTTTTTTGAAAACTACTAAAATCAGCTTCGTTTTAAAAAGGTTTGGTAACCACGTTGGTAGAGAGTAAGCTTGTTTAAAATTTCTTTGGTTAATCTTTTTGGGAATAGCTACTGGTCCAATTTCTATTAGTAACATTTTAAACCGATTTTGAACTCTAAAATTGACGATTAAACAGATTTGTTGGTAATTTTAGTGAGCTATAGTAATTGCAAGTCCTTTTCTCTCGGTCCATTGTTGTCCCGCATCACTTCCTTCTTATAGTCACCTGTTTCTGTTTCACATTGACCTGTAGAAATATTAGCAGTTCTCTTTTATGTACTTGAAAGTGCCAGCATAGCATTATTCTTGTGACGGGAGGAAATATTCAGGAATGTCAATGAGTAATCTATATTATACTGACATTTTGGTTATATTACAGTGAACATGTAGAATTCATATGCAGCTTGGCCTCTATTGCACGAGAAGAATCATTTGGACGTCCTGGATTGATGGCTTTTGCCTCTTGCCTTTCTTCAGCTGCCTGTGGAACTAGGGATTGTCACGGAACCAGCATGAATCCTTGTCGTTGGTCAGCTAAAATGTTTCCAGAAATGCAACTACAAGTGGATAGAAAATGTTCAGACCTTTTGGATTGGCTTGGTGTACTTGTTGAGAGAAGTAAACAGCACTTCAATCCAAGTTATCGTCTGCAAGGTGCTTGAACTGTTATATTCTTACTGTTATCTATTACTAACAGTTTCAGAAAGAACACTTGTTGCTATTTATTATAATTTCTAAAGCTAATTTTGGAGAATATTATATTTTTGATGTCATTCAGCTTGCGATAAAATTCTGGATACTGCATCTTCCATGATATGTACCAGATGTGTGCGGCTTGAAACGTTGTTACATTTTGTTTCATTCATACCAAGGGAGTTTATTGATCTTGTGGGAGAGAGTACAGGAAGAGGTATCTGGCAACTGAATTTGTGCTTCTTTATTTTAGTTAATGGGTTCCCATCAATTATTAGATGTTTATTTTTCTCTCTATTATATGTGTACATGTAAGTAGATATCCATATATTTTTATTTTAGTTGCTTTTGTCATCTTTCTTTAGTATTTGCCCTTGTTTAGAGTAATTCATGTAAGAGAACTGTTATTTGTTTTATATTTTTAACATATTCAGTCAATTTAGAAGGGTAAAGAGTTTGCTTCTGAAGCTTTGAGAAAATGTCTCTTAATTTGGCAGATAAGTCTTTTGATCAGGGTTTTAGATTATTCAAAAAACAGTGTATTGCTTTGCGTCCATTCTCTGGTAGGGTGAGAGAAGAAATCAAGATTGTAGCACCCTCCTTTGGGTTGATCAATGCCAATGTTGGTCATAAACGGCTGGAGTTACCTGGGATCAGTTGGGATCGACCTAGGTTTGGATGTCCTGGCCAATTGAAAGCTTCTGATCTCATGGAATTTGCGGATCCTGATTCAGATAGGCCAGTCCTGCAATCAATGGTTTGTTGCAGAGCAGGAGCATTGACTTTTTTCTATGAAAAAATTTCTTTTTTAAGAAGTGATGGCACAAGAGCAGACAGATGAATACACTATATACATTGGTAACTTGGGGGCATGTTCTTTCTCCAAGGGGAGAGTGGGTGACTTAATGAAACTTGGAACAGGATCTTATTGTTGATATGCTGGCATGGTTTGCTGGTTGCAGTAACTGCAATCCATATTGGAATCAACATATCCTGATCGGCTTGCCCACATCCATCATAAACAAGGGACCCGGGAGTCAAGACTTTAAGCTAAGCCTTAGTTGGCCTGTTATAGTACCATGACAGATTTGCTGACCTATTGCTGTGTTGGGCAGAGCAGCCTGTTGTTGCTGGATCATCTGCTCCTGGCCAATCTGGTTGCAATGCCCACACCCTTACCCTACTGGCCGGTCTGGGCTGGTTTTCTAATTTTATTTAATCTTCTTGGTTCCATTTAAATACTACACTTCAAAATATGCTAAAATTTATATACGCAAAAACAACATCTATCTTTTACATATTTCTTTCTTTAGAGAACTTCAAATTACCCATGCAAATTTAAAATACTCAACTCAACTTAACTCGAGCCTTAGTCCGAAATTACTTGGGGTCGGCCATATGGATTCTATTTCTCTACTCATGTTGATTTTGAGTTATTTCTTCAGAAATATTTAAATCATTTAAATCATGTTGAATTATTATTATTTTTAAGTTAACCTAAGTTTATCACAACTTTTTTTGTTTATGTTATTTTAATATTTTTTACTTTTTTTTAATTTGTCTATAATTGTCGTTACTTCTACATTTTATCTAATATATTTATTTTTTATTCGATTTGATGTAGTATGACCATCTATCTTAACATTCTCATTTTAATAACACTTATTTTAGAAGTATGTTTTTTTTTATTATCCAACGTTTACTACTATACAACATTTTGGTTTCACACTCAAAAGATAAAATTTTCTTCCAACTTTAGTGGAATCTTATTATTACATAGAACCTTTATAGCCAATTTTCAATTCATCCAACTTGTATTAATCTTATGATTAACATCTTTATCACATTCTTTATCTTTTTAACTAATTGATACTTGAACTAAATTCTTTCGGATGATATTACCCCATCCAAACTAGCATCATCACTTACTTTGGTTTTTAGTAAATTTACAATACATTTTACAATACATATATTCTGCTTTTAGTTCTACTTTTTTTTGAACATTTAATCTCTAAAGTATTTTTACACAAATTTTATTTCTTATTCACTTATTCTTGTATCTCATCTATCAATACAACATCGTCCACAAATGTCGTACACCAATGTAAATTATTTTGTATATTTTTTGTTAATTCATCTATAATTGTTGTAAAAAGAGAAGGACTTATTGCATACCTTTGATGTAAGCCAATTGAAATAAGAAAATTTCTTGTTTCTCCAATTGTGCATTTGCCAGTAGTTGTTTTATCATACATATCTTTTATCATTTGTATATATATCTAACATGTCCATCTTTTGTTCCAACACTCACCATAAAATCTTTTTTGAAACTCTATCATAGGCCTTTCTCAAGTTAATAAACACGCAAATCTTTCTTCAGTTCTTATTTTTCTTGATCAACCATGTAATAGAAAAAATAACTTTAATTATTAATCGACCATGTATAAATCTAAATTAGTTAGTTAAAATATCTGTACAATTCCATAATCATCACTCAATAACTTATTCTCATAATTTTATAATTTGACTCATGACTATGATCCTTTTATAATTTACACAATCTTGTATGTCTTTATTATTTTAAAAATAGGTATAATGATACATTTCTCCACATTCTTTTATTACGAATTACATATTTTTTGGCTATGTAGGAAAAATATCGGACGAGGATCACGATGTCCTTGCTCATTATGACATTGGTTGACAACATAGACATGTTAAATGTTGACAAGAAGAGGGTGAAATGTAAATGGTGTGGGAAAGAAATGAATAGAATGTAAACAAGTTTGGTAAGATATCGGTAGAGTTGAGAACAAAGATGAGGGCATATTTAATTGGGAAAGTATTACAGAGGGAGATGTGAATTGAGTAGAGAATTGACATGGTCGAAGAGTTGCTCGGACGTTGAGACATAATCTCATGTCCGAAAGTTAAAAAATAGAAAAGTCACATGCTCATGTTGGGGTGTCTTCATTAAGATTAAATGATCATGAGGAGGCACAAGTAAGAATAGCCATGAAGGTAAGTAGGACCTAGGCTTGCAAAGACGAGGAGAGAAGGGAGCAGGAGGATCTACTACCAGTTAGTCGGATGTGGAAGGCATTTGCCCTGTGTCAGACTAGGAGAGTGAGTTTCATTTGTCGTAGTCTGTTTGGCCAATGGACACTGTTGGCACTCAAAATTTTTTATATGAAACATAGACATATATAAGAGAGAGTTAGAAATGCTTAATTCCCTCCACCCCCAACACCATTATATGAAGCGAAATGAGTAAAGGAGACCAGTGAAGGATGGGCTCAAACATATATGATTAAGGACAGGTATACATAATTAAATCAAGTCCCTAATCGGTGGTAGCATATGGATGCATAGAAGATCAGCTGATCCAGCACATATATCCAAGATCAGTTTTACCTCCATCGACCAAGAAAGGGTTTATGGAGGAAATAAAATAAATACAACACATAGGCATTGGCCGGCTATTCAAAGAAATCAAGATAAGATGGGGCAATGCCGGCGGAATTTGGAGAAATCCATAAAATAGAAAATCATGAGGAGAATGAAGTTACATGCCCGGTCAGATTTGGCACATATATGTCCAAGCAAGGGCAGGGGGTGGAGAGCGAAAAGGAGGCCCACAACCAACACCTATTGCAGCACCCGGACACCATGATATAAGAGCATGGAAGAGAGTGAAGTGAGGGCTATGGGGAATAAACATACTTAATTCCCTATAACATACCATCAAGGAGGAGTCAAGGTCATATATCCAAGGCCGGATATGCATAATTGGGTATGAATACACACGGGGAACTTAAGGCCCATCCTGGCCAAAGAGAGACCAGCACCTTCCCCCCCCCCCCGGTACAAAAGAGAGGGGGACAAGAAGGCCGAGGATGAGATACATCCTGCACCCTTGAATTCCTATATAAATTCAAGGGGTCTAATCATCCAAGAGCTGATAAGCTCCTGTTCCAAGGGGAAGGGATGATAATAGCCTCGGTCAGTAATGGGACCTTGCGCATGAATCAAGAGGAAAAAGCAGGAAACTGGAAGAAGGGAAGGGGAAGGCCGGAAACAACCTGCAGAAGCTAAGTTGATCCCTGCTTAAAAGTTCCGGATATATATATATATATATATTCAGCCATACATACACTTATAAGAGATGGAAAGGATGCCGCCAACAGATTGCTTATAACCAGATGTGACTGAAGATTGAGCATAGATTTAGAAATAGAAGGTTGAAGAAGGGGGAGCTAGATCTATTGGTATACCCATGGTACAAAGCAAATTATGAGCATATGCGGCTGATGATAGCCAGGTGGGGATGAGCACTGGACATAGGTGCAGCCATTATGCCCACCCAAAAGGAAAAAGGAAAGATGGAAGAAGGCCCAATCCAACACATTAAAGAGCCGGGTCCTCAAATATATTCATGCATATACTTGTAAGATATATGTCCTGTCTAGCCAAAAAAAGAGGGGGAGGAGGGGAAATTGATGAAGGCCCCGACCAAGGATGATGTATAGAGGAGCCTCACCCTTGCACATAAGTCAGGTTGACCAAACAAGCATGGTATAGGACAATGGAGATGCTGCCGACAGAAAATAGAGAAAAGAGCTAGAATACATAATGCATCGGTGGAGAGAAAGAGAAAAAATTGCCATACATTGAATTGAAGAGAGAGATGCATAAGCTCTACTCACCCGGGGATAGCTAAGATGTTAATCACCTCCTCGGCCTGACCTCAAAAGAGAGAATGAGATGCCCAAGGACTCCTAACAGCAGGGGCCTCGGTGGCTTCTCTTGGCAAGACAGGCTCCTACTGAAACTGATGAGATGAGAAGGGTGCGGCTGGAGGAAGGAGAAGGCCAGCTAAAAGGAGCCTCGCGGGAGAAGGAATCTATCTCCCGATGGAGACTCAACAGAACCTGCAGCAAAAGAGGAAGAGAGGATGATCCGCGGGAGGGAAACTGCCTAGGGAATTCAAAAGAAATCCAAGGTGGAGGCCGAGGACATCCAATGGCCAAGATTGGCCAATTAATAAGTTAATTGGATCCTAATATCCATGGATCCTCATCGGTGTGTTGAGATGGCCTTATTGGATCCTTAATAGGATAATATCCAATGGATCATGGCTAATGGGATATCCGGTAGATAACCATGAGCAAGGTTTAATTACCGGGTGTCAAGTCCTCCCGGATCCTTAATGGGATTAATATCCAATAAGAGGATCGATGGCTTGGATTAAATGGGATCTCCATCAACCGGGTGGACCATATACTCAAGACAATCAATGGAGGGCTGAGATGGAAAGGACATGCATCCAAAGGCCAGATTTAGCTGTCGGATGGCTTGATTGGATTCATCATATTTTGGATCCCCGACAGTATATTGAGATGGCCAAATTGGATCCTTAGTGGGATAATATCCACTGGATCCAGCCTTATTGGATATCTAATTGGAGGGGTTTAATTCCCTTCACGCAGACTGAAAAGTATGGCCAACATCTTGATCAATGGACAAGATAAAATCAACATAGAGAAGATTGGTCGATGGGAGGCATGGACTGAATCATCAAAGGAAGATCCGGAAACATCTAATGAAGGGCCAGGATCTATACTTAATATGAGATGAACCCACTGATGATCAATAGACCACCGAAGGCCAGGATTCCTTGATCTCCCGGCCCTGACTTGGTCAGGCCCCACCTTCCCCACGTTTAGAGGAACGTGGCCCCACTTCCTCCATGCGCACACTGCATGACCACACTCCATCTCTCGGGTGGACAAGACCCATCCAGCAGGCTATATAAGAGACAGTCCCCGCACATGAGAAGGGGTCGGAGGAGGCAAAAAAAAAGGGGGGCAGCAGAGGCTTTGTCAAAAAGATACCAACAAGGCAATTGGAAAGAGGAGCTGAAGAGGGCAAGGAGAAGTCAATACAAGTGTTAAAGGTAAGTTCCCATAAGGGCCGGTTCATCCTTCCTTGTAAGATTCTCCCTCTAACCCCGACTACATTTTCCTGTTTTCTCCCTCTCCAAAGGACTCCCCATCTAGCTGCACCTCATGACATACCACTCCTGAACGTTACTTCTCTACCCATGCCAAAATTCAGCCCGTATGATCAGTGGTCAGAATGGCATATAACCCTTTTTCTGGCCTGCTAAGCTATCTTGGGAGACCTGCAGATAGATCTTTTGGCCTATTATCAATTCACATACACACTCCGTCAGATGCCATTACCAAATCCCTCCCTCTGCTTTATCTTGACCATGTGTAATGATCACCTAGGTAAATTCCCTGATCTCTCTTATGTAGGTTGAGCACCGGACCCATTATAATCTATATATATGAGTCCCTTTATAACCCCATTGATAGTCACACGACTGCTCCATATCAGTCCATGACAAAGATCAAGTTTTTTTTTTTTTTTACTCCTAGAAAACCTTGCACAAATCACTTGTCTTGGTCCCTTGTCTGATCCAAATCTCAGAACCGGCAAGCAGTTCCTTCCTATACATGTTATCCATTTACAGCAAGAAGCACAAGTGATGAAGTGAGGTTATACCCGGCCTCTTGGGAACCCACATGATGGACCAAAGATCCCCCGGGTAGCCTTAGATAAAGCAAAAGACATGGGAAGAAGATGGCCAAACAGGCCTTGAAGAGGTCATGTTATCCGACCAAAGAAATGCACAAGTTATGATGAATTACCCTCTGATTATAAAATCAGGAGGCCGAGGGGAATTGATTCATGCTCATGCAGGACATGATTGGAGCCTAATATTGGGTCTAGTTCCATGAACATGTCCCGGACAGGACTATAAATATATATATGGTTATTTTGGTCCATCTTATAATGGAGAAGACCAATTGCGGGGCAGACCCCTGTGAGATAAATGACTCATCTTCATATGTACTCCCTAAAGGGATGAGATAACCCCGATATGATGGGGCTGTGGTTATATCTATATCCTACCATACAAGGATATGTTGTATACCATATGGCATGAATAAAAGCATATATGTTGATACTTATATATATGGATGATCAAGGATCATCATGTACAATCTATGAGGACCATGTATAATGCAGAGGCTGATTGGGAAGCCAGGTCTGAAAACAAGGGAGCATGCAGGCGTTTTGTGGATCCGATTGCAGGACTTAGATATCTAGGTTCTGGTTTATTCACTAAAAGGAGAAGGTTGTTCTCAATTGAAGGCTGAACATAAATACTAGCCTAAACTAGAGTATGAAACCTTAAGCCCAAATAGAGTCGTGAATGTATCATCAATCTGTTTGGACTAGAGTTCATAAATAAGAGGACCTTAAGCCCAGTCCAAAGGGGGGGGGTCTGTATAGTGATAGTGTCCTATCCGGGTCTGTTTTGCATGCAAGAAGGGCAGTCATCTAAGCCTTAATGAATGTTCGGAAGCCACAAAGAAGGAGGGAGAGGTCATAGGACTCACCCTCAAGACAAGTCTCCCAATTTGGAGACCCCTATCCCGGAGGCCTACACTCCGGAAATTCTGGTTATGATTGAGGTTATGATCTTGATAAAATGAGACTCTCAACCATAAATAACATGGTTTAGCCCCCAGGATTTCGACTCTAATTCCAGTTGGACCAGGGGATATAAGAAGAGGGAATGATGGTTTTTATATATATAAATCTGATTCCCCCAAAGGGACAAAGTGATCCCGACATGATAAAGTTATAATCATATTTAAACATGTTCTGCATCATATGGCACAAGTGAACATATATGTTGATATGTTAATTATATATACACATATCCACATAACTTATGGGAATTATGAAGCTAATAGGAGGCTAAGTCTGAATGTAAGAGAACAAGGTATCTATACAGTCCAACAATGGACGGGACTGAACTCTACCCTTCGGATTTCAGATATCTAGGTTCTAATCTACCTATTGAAAATGGTTAGAGGGAGACTGCTCTAAGATTAGATGAAAGACTGGAGGCCGGACATGTGAATCAGGGTCAGGTTATCTCAGAATACAGTGGGGTTTTCATATCTGGGAAACTCATATCTAGGGGTGTCTGATCAGAACATGGAGGAAAGATCCAGGAGGATAAACCGAGGGCACATTAGACCCTGAATTCCAATGGTTTTATAGCCTTGGTGACATATGAAACATGAGCCTCTCGGCCATGAATCACCCAACATAGCTCCATAGAGGTTGACCTTGGGAAAAGCCTGTCCGAGGGGTAGATGAGGATGAGATTTTGATTGGTCTTGATCCGAATACAATAGGTCATTGAGGGCCTGTGGAGGAGGCAATGCTGAATATTCCTTAGCCTATACAAAGGTCTTATATGGAAGAATGTTAACCGAATTTGAGTATTTCAGATGACAGACATTTCAGGCTCATGTAAGCCTGATTTTGCATGGGATTTCGGGCCTCATTTAGCACCTGTCATAAGGCAAGTTCCAAACACCATGGAGGGGCTTGCATGGATACCCTTCCGCATATGCCAAGGTTCTTGTGTAACAGGCTGGGTAACCGAATGAAGATGTCTCAAATGACATATATCTCGGGCTCATATAAGCCTAGATGATTCAGGTGGTAGGCATCTCAGGCTTATACAAGCCTTATTTTGCATAATGTTTCAGGCTTTACCTAAGCATATCTTAACGCTTGATTGCATGAATCTTAAGCAAGTTGAGATCTTTATCCATAAAGGTAAGAGGAGAGACCCCGGACCCATATATGGGTGAGGCAGGGCCTAAACCAAATCTTGAACATTGGGAAGGCAAGAAAGCACAGTAGGGTCCCAAGTATTTTGATCTTAATAAATCCTAAGTTCGATATGTTGAAGCTTGGGAAGAGGGGGTCTTGGAATATACCTATAAATGTTCCAGATCTGTTATTCAGGGAGCCCATAGATAAGCAGGGCTTAATCTGGTGAAGCTCAAGGGGGAAGTGAGTTGTGAACTTTAATTCAAAAGTCAGCACCCGAATTATGATTTCTGATAAATCCGAAGTCGGGTATGTCAAGATTTATAATAAGACAGTATGATGGACACCCGGATACTTGAAATCTGATGTCGGTATCCCCAGCAGACCCATCCCCGGCTGGGTTAGGATAGAACTTAGAGGGAGAGGGAGTGATATAAGACATTTGATGAACTTACTTCCTAACATGCCAAGTCCTGGGACCGGGTCCACACCCATAAAGGCTAGAAAAGGCTTTCAATAGTGAGAGTTATATGAAAATCTGAGCATAAGCCAGATCTAGATCCAGGATATACCGGAAATATATCTTCCAGGACAAAATATCCTATGCATGTCTTTGGTCAGGCCAGAGGGGGATAAGCACATAAGAATGTTCAGATAAAAGATGAAACCATGATCCTTTTCTAGATCCAAGCATATACATTCTAATTAAGCCAAGGCATAAAGGCTTAAACAATTTCCGTTTTCACCACTAAGTCTAAGATAATGGATTTAAGTGAGGGTAATGTGAGTCCAATAAAGAAAGGACTTAGACTATGAAATGGTATGTGTGGTCAGATTTCATTTTGTTCGATATATAACAACTTATATGAAATCAATATAAAGTTTGACCCGAACATGCTCGGATCTTGATTAGCCTTAATAATCCGACATACGTCTTAATGCAAGACATTAAGTTGAGAAGCTAGTCTCATGCAAGATATGATTGAAATCCTTACCCATGCTCCATGAAACATAAATCAAGGAGTCGAACCAAACTTAGATACTAAGTTTTGCATTGACATCTGACCTTATATGGCCACCATGTGTTGGACTTAAATGTTAAGTTTGCATTCTATTGATTTTTTGGGTTATAACTCCCATATGTTGTCGTTTTGTGGATGAATGTTGTTTTCTTTCGTATACGAGTTGCTACGACAGTTAATCAAGGGTGTTCGAGAATCTCGATGTAATTAACATCGGAAATTCGCAATTTTCGATGGAGAGAGGTACAAAGACAAACTTTATGTACCCTAACCTCGACATATATATTTTATATGCATACCACATATTTTGGCTAATATTTTCAATGAAATATCATATACTTTCATAGTAGCCAAAGATGAGATAATGAAAGTTCATTTCTTAAATAAATGGATGTCAAATGAATTTTCAAACCATGCCATACCACTTATATTTTTATATTCTTATGAATATTTCCTCGAGGTTTCACAGACACTTCCATATATTGGTAGAGAGCAACATAGGTTAAGGAATGATCAAGCAAGTCTTTAAAGGACTGAAGGCTATGACAGGGGCTACAAAAGGTAGCTAAACATGAGAAAATGGTTTTTGCATGTAGGTATATAAAACTTGACTTTTTTTAAATGTATCTTACATCTTTTTGAAACAAACATTAATAAGTGTATCTTCTTTCTTCTTGATGTAGGTAACTCAGTTCACGTGGTTAAGAGTCCATATTTTTAAATAATGATTAATGTTATCATTGAGGTTGAATCGAGATTAGAAGTTCCGAATAGATGACGCCAACGTCAAGGTAATATTAAGGGAAAAAGGTTGTACTGTAATATACAATGGATAGACAGGAGTCACAAAGAGATTGATCAACTTTCTTGTCTAGTTTTCTAAGGGCATCACCTTCTTAAAGAGTATAGATGTATCGGGCAAGGTAAAAAATTGATAGAAATATATGCCCTACAAGTCAATCATATGTGATATGATTTTATATTTTTTGTAATATCTTATTCAGTATTAATGACATTTTCTTCATTACTTGCACTATTTAGATGCGTCTATCGTAATGAAATTCTAGGTTGCACGTAATGATGATTGAATAATGATGAGATCATAATAATGAGATTAATCATCTAAAAGCATGTGATCTAAATGTTCATAATCGTAGGATCCTCGAGACAGGACATCAAGGATCCGATAAGACTCGTGTATATGATATCTTCTCATATGATAAGGATGACCGATCTCATTGGTTATCAGTGTGGGGACATTGAGAAATATATACAGGTGCTCATTAGAGAAATGAGTTCATTGAACTGACCATTATAGAATCTCTGAATGGTATCGTATCGAACTGTCGATCAGGGTATTCTATCATCACGGTTGCATAGTTAGATCTTTGACTTGAGTCGCCAATGATGTCTTATCAGGCATACCAGGTACTTTCGACTATTGATTTATGGATCACTTAGTATTGTGGTCCTGTATAGTTGATGAATTGGGTATATGGGAAACCTAGTGGAGGCAATTGGGCGGATGATAGGGGATCATCCACACTCGGTAGGAGAGAGAGAATGGCCTATGGATGGTATTCTAAATTCTTGGCCAAGGTAGATAGGATAATTGAAAAAGGGTTTTCCAATTGATTCACTTTCTAGTACAAGATTCTAAAGTGTCGATATATTTAGGAGTTGACAATCAATGTCGTACTCCTATCCGACCGGGACATTGAATAGACGAAGATTTATATCTGTGTGATAACCGATGATGGAAAGACTCTTTGGAGAGGATTTCATCTCTGAAGTCATTTGAGATCATAGGATGTGGCTTGTACCCTTAATGATCGGTAGCTGTTTAATCAATTATGAGATAATAGATTTAATTTAAAGGAAGTTGCTCTTTTAATTAGGCCTCAACCAAATGGGCTCTTAGACCTAGGAGGTCACATACATAAGGACCAATCCGTAAGTTTATGAGCTTGGGTTAATTTATAAAACAAGGAGGGGCTTTTGTGAAAAACTCCGAGTTCTATAAATAATAGCGATGAGAGCACAAACCTGATCAAGACAAGGGAGCTCTCTGCACCCCAGCCACCCTCCTTCGCTGTCTTCCACCCCAACAGTCGCCATTTGATGGTGGAGTTTTGTTCGGGATGAGTGATCGACACCGGCACAAAGGAGAATCTGACTTCGGAGGCAGTTCGTTTGGATATAACTAGAGGCCGCACGCTTGAGCGACTTGGAGAGCGTACGAGAACACTTGATCTTCTTTAATCCATAGGGATTGTTTGAATCCCACAAATGTACGTGTTCGAAATCGTTTCGAATATCGGTTTCAGCAATGTCGTTTGGTTTCGATCGAGACCAAGACATTGATATACAAGAAATTAAAATTTTTTCACTGCGTCAATCTGATTGAGCCAATTCTTTATAAAAATGTTGACTATTTATTTGGTCTCATGAATGATGCTGTCGAGGAAATGTGTGAAGACAACATTCAGGAAATATGTAAAGACAACATTGTGCAGTTTGTCACTAAGAACGAAGTATCTTACAAGATTGTAGGGAAGAAGCTGATAGAGGTCTGACTACACTTATTTTGAGCGCCTTGTGCTACACACTCTATTTATTTGATGTTATAGGATATTGAGAAAGTGCCACCTGTTAAGCGAGTCAAGGATAAATGATTACATTTTTTATACATGGGCATCTTAGACTCTTGCACGTGATGAGAGAGCATATCGATGTTTGCAATTAAGTGTGACCAGGACTCATTAGATTTGTCACGTATTTTATTGCATTAGAGAGCTTGCACAAACATCGTCGTGACTTAAAGAGATTTACATTGTCATCTCAGTGTATTGCTTAGACGACTGAGCTACAATACACTATACAATAATTTGATACCCTAGAAAAGATGGAGCATCGTATTAAAGACAACCAATGGTGGGAGAGAATTCAATATTACTTGTCTATGATAAAACCACTTGTATATGTATTGAGCTGGGTTGATTTGAATATGACAAATTATCTTCTAATTTGTCAGTGACAACACTTGGTACATACTAAATATTCTTTAAAGTGTTGTTTACTTACTATACTACTTGTCTTTTTCGCAGTTGAGTGGTGGATTTAAGTGAACAACAGAAACAGATGGAATCCACTCACCGTTATTATAGTATGAGTATTGAGTCAGATCACTAGTTCATTACAATGTGAGAAGAACTGAAAAGCACCTTCAACTTGATACTCATAAAAGGAAGGAATATGTTGTAGAGTGTGAGATTAGAAAAACTAGTGTTTTGTCATTACAATATACAATTAAGAATCAAGAATATTAAGAATCGACAAAAGATTTTTGAAGAAATATTTGCAAGATTGGCTGATGGTCTTTATAAGCAAATACATGATACAAGTGGTCAAGGATTGTCATATGGAGATGTTAACTTAGAAAACCTCTTTCAAGAAGAACATTCACTTTCAGCTTTGATTGATGAGAAGGATGTCGAGCTAGTTTCAGAGTTTGACCCCAAAGATTGTGTATGGGCCGAAGAGAGTTTGACAGTATAATTGGTGATGATGAACATATGTTGGCGTACATTTTTTTTTTTTTAAAAAAAGGAAGAATAGCCGGGCCTATGCTAGACTGGACAGCTCCTCAATTGGGCAAACGAGGCACTCCATAGGCCCATCGACCCAAATTCTAGCTGACCAGCCTTTGTTTTCATTTAAATAATTATTTTTTGGCCCTCCTTGAAACCCACCTAAGTACAGGCCCATAAGAAAGATAAGAAGTGGGCCGCAGCCATTGAAAACAGGCCCAATTCAGCCATGTCAGCTGCCAGCTCAACCTGCCATCTCATCCTTGACCCATTAATTGCATGGGGAAGGCCAAGGGACGGCTCAACACTTAATGCCATGGGAGAACTCAAGAGCAAGTCAAATATTGAATGGCCTAGGAGAAATTCAAGAAATTAAAGCCTATTGACCACCACTCAAGGCCATCTTACGTACTCCATCTGCCCTTTCATATCCCCCATCTCCTATAAAAAGAGAGGACCGCCCAGGGGAAAGGGGAGGGTGGAAGGACGCCGACAGGCTGCTGCACTGGCTGTTGCCCCTCCTGCGCACACCTGCTCTCCAGCATCTGCCAGCAGCCAGAAGGAGAAGAGAAGTAGAAGAAGAAGCTACTGCAGCCTCCCCCTTGGTGAAAAGATCCCTCGGTGGCCATCTTCATCCTCCTTCGCCCAACACCAAGGAAGAATAGGTGGGTAAAAACTATGTAGATATGTAGCCCTGTAAGGGCACCTCCCCCACCTCCTCTTAGTCTTCTTCTCAACCTCCTCTAATGGCCTGGCTGACCCAAAGCAGCCCCTGAATAGCCCTCCTCGGTTGGTCCCTGCTTAGTCAACTACACCCCAAACATGTCCTGATGTAAGCCCATTTTGGCCTACTCATCTGCCCCAGTTCAGGTCAACCGAAGCCCCCTTGTTGGCCCACCTGCAACCATCGAAAACCAGGCCTATCCAGACCCTCTGCTCGGCCCATACCCAACCCCATGCTGGCCCATCTTCAGGTCCTTTTGCAGACCCATGCAGCCCCCTTTGTGGCCCATCAAACAGCACTTTGTGCATCTCAAAAAAAAAAACAGGCCACTGGACAGCCCATGCCTAGCCCACGCTCGGCCTATCTGTCAGACACCAAAACCAACCCCAATCAGGTCCCAAACAGCCCCCTTGTGGCGTGACCGACAACCCAAAATAGGTTCTGTCCAGCCCCTTTGCGGCATACCAAAAAGAAGGCAGACAGCAGTCCCTTTGCAGCTCAAGATTCAGCATATTTGCGGTTCAGCAGAAGTGCAGAAATCTGCCATTTTCAGCAATGGTGGGTAGGGGCGATGTCCCGGACCCTCTCGGAATCCGTACGACGGGACGATTGTTTTGTCCGGGCGGGTCCTTACCCTACCATCAAGACAGGTGGAGATGCACAAGTCCAACAGGCCCTTCCGGCCCAAGAACAGTCCAAGACAGGCCCTTCCGGCCCAACAAGACCAAAGTCCGACTTTGAACGCTGATGGAACTCAAAACCGGCCCAAGTGGTCTTTTAAAATGATAAAAACAGAAATAAAAAAAAATGGACGGCTCCCCCGGGTACGTCCTGGGATGTCGATCCGGACGAGGGCGCGGGCAAGCTCCCGTAGCCGTCGATCTTTCCCCTAATTTTGGCTAAATCATTGGCTAGCCATGTTGGATGGGTAAACTTCACCAAGTTAGAAACTTGTCGGCATGTCGTTGTAATGCCGAAATTTTTCTAAATCGGTGAAGAACCTAAGTTAGGGGAAGGATCACCACTCATTGTACTCAAATGTACTTCACTTTCAATGAAATGAAGCGACTCTGATGTCGACTTGAGATGTTTGATTCCGGGCGCCCAATGGTGGCCCGATGGGTCGGAGGCGATGCAAACCGCCAAATTAAAACAAAAAATAAAATCATTCCAAACCAAATCTGAAAATTCAAACAGAAATCCAAAAAACAAAAAACAAAATCTGCAAATTCAAACCAAAATCAAAACTTAAATAAATCTGAAATTCAACTTGAACTTATCTCGGTTTCAACAAAAACCGATCTTCAACAAGAAGGAAGCGATTTTAAATCAAACTTCCAACAAAAATCAGATTTTGATTAAGCCCAAAACACATAAATTCCAGATTTAAATAAATCTGTCCAAAAGAAAACCGATTCTAATCAACTCCTATTGCACATATAAAACTGGTTTAACGAACCTGAAAATCCACCGAATTTCACTTAAATGAACAATCAAATGCTTAACCTCAAAGAAACCAAATAAGCACCATTTTCAAACATTCAAACATGGATCAAAATCCACCTAAAACAAAAAAATTCAGAAATCTGAAAATCCAGAATCTGAAAATTTAGAAAAATCAACCAAATCAAAAATCCAAACATGCTTAAAACTTTAAGCACATCAAAACTGAAATCAAAACAAAAGCTTGAACCAATCAAGTTCAAAATTAAACAAATCAAAACTAAACCAAAACAACAAAATCAAATCAATCAAAACAATTGATTCAAACTCAAACCCTCAAAATCGACTTTCAAGTCAATCCAAAAATCAACCAACAAACAAATAAAACAAACCCGAACAAATCGGTTTGCATCTCATCGGACCCAAAAGGCCACCGCCCTTTTGAGTTCTTTACTTTTTTTGGATGTGCATGTTTTCAAAAACAGGTTGTCGCGACGGTTAATCAAAGGCGTTCGAGCCGTTGCTCGATGTAAGCTAACGCCGGATACTCGCACCATCCGGCGGAGAAGGATCAAAAATCAAAATTTTCAAAGAACCCGAACTTCGGTTCGAATATTTTTTAAATTATCACCGGACTACCTAATATTTTAGGTATCATCTATTTTCCTAGATAAATCCGGAGATGTCTTTCTTTTTAAAGAACAGATGCCTAAAAAAAGGTTCACACAACATACAAGAAGAAGAACAAGATACTCTTGTTCCTCATACAATTCTAGTCCAAGATCCATCTAACACAGCATCTTTAGAGTTAGCTCTAGCCATAATCTCAGGTCTAGCTTCTTGTGTTGTTTTAGCTATAGGTTCTTCTATTATTCGGAAAAGTTTACGAAAGAAAGAAAGATTTGCATGATTTAAATAGTTGAATATCTATCAGTACAACGTTGGCCACAACATGCAAGAAGAAAAAGTGGGGAAGAGAAGAAAGATAGTTGTTAGACGAAGACTTATGAGTCCCACAAATAGTACCCAAGCACCTTCTTTAAATGATGTTGGGGAAGAGTTCATTACACCTACCCAATAGTAAGATGTGTTCACTAGATGGAGGAGGTGAAGGTGGATGTGGAGGAGGAGAAAGTGGTTCCGGATCTAACAATGCACGTACAAGTGGAGTAGGGCCTGATGATTTGGGTTAGTGATAACATTTAAGTGGAAGAAGTTCTCGTTTAATGGATTTTTTTGATGAGTATGCAATGACAAATTATTTAGAACCTGCTTCAGATTTGGAGTCATCTTATTCACCCCCACTTAATACATATGATAGTGTATGATTTTAGTCAAATGGTCGAATCATTTTTTCATATGGATATGGGCCAAATATGGTTGATATGTTAGAATGGAGCATGTAGGAGAATGAAAATCAGGATAACAGGGATTATGAAGGCTAATACCGTAGATATTAGCGATACAAAGATATCTTTTGTATTGCATATGAATTGTATAATTTTCTTTGTATATACAAAAGATGTCTTTTGTATGGCATGAATTGTACCATTTTCTTTGTATATTAAAATGAATGTAAGTGTTATTTTATATTTATTTGTGTTTAATTCTATTATAGTCACATGAAAGTGTGTAAGGTGTCACATATTTTTAAATTTGTTTTAGGGGTTTCGTATTTTTTAAGGATTTATCTTAATTTTTTTGATGTTTAAAAAATTAATTTCTTTTTTGATTCAGACTGATTCTAGATGGATTCCTTTCATAGAATCGGTCTAGATTAGACTCATCCAATCCATTGGATCAGCACTAAGCGATCTTGGCCCCAATTTTTATCTGGCAAACGTTGCCCTAGAGCCCAGCAGCCAAGGATCCTTGCACAGTGTCGTCAGCCGATGTCTGTCTTCTTGATGCCCCTGTTGTTTGGCCTCAGTGGCCTCACTAGTCCGGTTGAAACACCTTCCTCCTTCCCACTTGCCACCTCTGTCTTTATTGCAACTTCCTGCTTGCCAGTTCACCTGTTTTGCAAGCCATTCAAGCTGAAGGATGTCTGATACATTATATATGAGCATGCTTTGGTTTGCCTGGAGCCATTTGTGGTACTGAAATTACAAGAAGCTACATATCCTCTTGGTGAGGTCTATGCACTGTTGCATTTGGCTAAACTTAAAGCTCAAAGATGGATGGGTGTAGTAAATATGCAATATTGGTCGGTTCTTTCTTGTCTTTCCACATCATGTAGGCTTGGCCTATATCTTAAAATATTTTGCACCGACCTTTTACTGCATCGGTCATTTCTGTAAAACATATGAAGAGACCACCTTTTGACTGTGTAGTGCGTACTCTGTAGAAAAATCTGAAACAATTTAAGCAATACAATAGGATGAAAAGAAAAGATAGAAATAACTAATTAAAAATGCTTTGTGGCTTAAACACTAAAAGCTGAAGAAATTTCCAAATTTGAAGATGGCAAGTTATATATTTTTAAAGCAATCTATAAAGATAATGCCTCAGAGAATGCATGATAAGTACTTTGTTAAGCTCAGTGGTGAGAACCTTAATGTTTTTCTCACATGACATTCTGGCTTGAATATTTCAGTAATCGCTTGAATATTTCAGTAATCATTTTTTTTTTCTTCACCCTTGTTACAATCCTTGGTATACTGTTATAGTTTTTTATAACATTGTGTTGCTTTCTCTTGGCTGGCTATTTAATTCCTTGACATTTTTACTTAGTGAATTTAAGATGGAAAGTGCAGCGGTGGTTATGTTCTTCCTCCAGCAGCTGTATTCCCTGTACTTCTGATAGCGAGATACCTTTGCTAAGGAACCTTTTGGAGTTCCCCAAGAAGTTTGTGGCCCAGCTTTCAAGTGAAGCATTTATGTCTTTTGATGATGGGGATTTGCATGCTTGGAGGCTTGAAGTGCAAAGGTGGTTAAGAGTTCTCTTCCTAGTGATACGTAGGGAGCATCATTTGGAACCAATATATAAGGTTTGTAGTTTTATCATCCATCGCACTTTGTTCTGCTATCCGTTCTTCTCTCCACAATTCTGTTGTTGGTTTTTATTTTTCTTTGAACATCAAGTCCAGTTGGATTTGGTCCATATTGCATCGGGGACCTCAAATTGACATTCTCCTTAATTAAGTTCTTTAATACTTTTCTTTCCATCTGCCATTGAATCTGGGTGATGAAAAGTTGCAGAGTGGCATGCATTTTCTACTATTGTTTTTACTGTGATATATTTACCTCTTAGGTATAAGCCCAATTTAAATCAAGAATAAGAAGTGTGTGAAGTTGGAGTGAGTAGGAGGAAAGGGCATGATTTGCAGGATCGGCCAATCATAGATCAGGATTGGCACACCTCGATCTGATTCCGTAGGGGAAGGCCAATACTGGTTTGATCTTCTGATTGGATTGGCTTGACTCTAGCCTGATAAAAGATGATCAGCTTAGTCATCTATCTGCTTAAGTGAGGTAAGGTGATAGTTGGCTGCCTAATCTGGCTGTGATCGTGGTCATCACCTTTTTCGTGTGACCTTTCTCACCTGCTTTGGCTTCCTCTTAGCGGACCAGTACCAGTTATTAAACCCAATCCAAGCCAAACCATGTTAATTATCCTGCCTTGGCCTTGCCCAACTGTTGGCACCAAATAAATTACATGCAAGGATGTGTGATTCTATATGAATTCATATCTTATGAGGTGTCCTATGCATGGATGTTAACACTTTAGCATCAAAATTGTGAACTCGAAAGATCTTGATGCGGTTAGCCATAGACTTAGTACATACAGTCCCATATGAGCAAAGATAGGGAACTATGATGCAAGGATTGCCATCTCCGATTTTGGCTTCGTCTCGGGGGGGTGAAAGAGAAGAGTTCTCGAGAGATCGAATCTCGGATTCTCGGATCAAAATGTATATATGTATGAGAGATAACATAATATCTTATAAAAATAGGAGTACATCAATGAATTTACATAAAAATATATAACATATTTTGTACATCAACTGTGTGAATGAACAATTACATAGCACTTTCAATACCAAAAAGATGATATTTGTGCTTCTAAAAGACTTAAATTTGCATGTAATATTATTTAAATACTAATATGGTATTAAACTTGTAACATATTTTTATGTGATAATATAAGTGATAGTGAAATATATTAAATGTGTTTACACTATCATAAACGGGGTGCAGAGGAGTCGCGGATCGACCTGTGCGGTTAGGTCGCGAGGGTCAAGGGGGCAGCAACTCTTATGGGGGATATCAGGTGGGTAAAACCCCCCCGAAGAAATTTTTTTTATGGACCAGTCTACATGGGGTGAGATCTCGCCGATCTCGTATCTTGGCCCCTTGGCGAGATCGAGATTCTCGCGAGATCTCGTGAGATCTCAGCGAGATGGCATTCCATGCTATGATGACATATAGGTTGCTGCCAGCCATTCTCAAGATTTTGCTTAGTCGCAAGGACTGAAGTCGTGGTTTGGATCCACCTACGTGGAACTTATAAAGTATATGTCATAAGTATGAATGTGAATTGCTACATGAGCATATCCCAAAGAAAAAATTAGGAGAAATATGAATATGGGCATGTACACATGAATCCTGGTCAGGGGCTTAACATATATGCTGAGTCCTATACAAGCAATATGCTTACTTCCCTCTTGATGCCGATGGCTATGTGGATGTCTAGATATGGCTGATTTGCACTCCCACAGTCCCCGATGTATACATGGATATCCAAATATGATTGAGGACATCCCATGCTCAATCATACATCACATGTTCAGTTATGTATTTACAACGTTATACCAATTAAAGAAATGGTCATCTATGGCTGCCAAGCTTGATAGACAAAAGGGGATAATTTTTCCATTAAGATATTGAGCAAACGATGGGTGATCAAATGTCAAGTCTGGAATATATGCTCGGATTTATATATGATGAGAATAATTTCATCAGAGGATATGAAAATTAATGCTCAACAGGTCTGAGACATGTTCATAATCCAAGAGGGGTATGTCCTCTGCATTGTTGACTCCGATATATGCTTATGAGCATGGTTCGCCGGGTCGCGACCTGGCCCTGACCTGGTCGGAATTGGGCCCAACCGTCTCGGTTACGACCTGGCCGGGCCAACTCACCCGGCCGGGTCGCGGGGGTCGCGCAACCCGGCCCATATGGCCGTTGGCAACGGTCAGGGGGGGGGGGGGCTCTAGCCCCCCCCATTCAGCCCCTTGGGGGCTATTTAAAGCCCCCAAGGGGCTCCCCTTACTCCCACCCCTCACTCTCACTCCCAAGCTCTCATTTTGCTCTCATTGCTCTCATTTTGTTTTTCATTTACTTAATTATTTCATTAAGTACTTCATTAGTTCATTTAGTATATTAATTTAATATTTGTTTCATTGATTAGTTAATTAAGTAGTTTCTTCTTTTTAATACTTACTTACTTACATAGTTAGTTAGCTAGAAGATTAGTTAGATATTTAGTTTAGTAGTTACTTAAGTACATAATTAGTTAGAAGGTATAGTTAATTACTTATTTAGTTACATAATTAGTTAGTTATTTATTTTACATAATTAAAAGCTTACTTAGATTAGTAGTCACTTATTAACGTCATTAGTTTTTTTAAATAGTTAATTACTTACTTAACTAATTATTTAGTAAAAAAATGTCTTTTCCAAGCCAAACAACTCAAACTGCCGGCGTGACCTGGAGTGATCCGGCTTGGTTACATTGCAACTTGATCTTCAGGGCGGAAAGAAAAGTGCAATGTAAATATTGCGACAAAGTAATATTCGGTGGTATTTATCGTTTAAAGTTTCATCTTGCAGGCATGAAAGGAAACGTTCTTCCTTGCACACGGACTCCGCCGGAAGTCAGAGCTCATGCGGGGAGCAATATACTCATGCGACTCAAGACGCCGATCATGGTAGAAGGCCTCAAGGTAGAGGAGGTCATCGTAGCCATGGAGTTGGAGCATAATACCACGATGCCTCCAACTATGCATATGATTCATCCCAAGGCTGTTGGTTCCTTACATACGATCAAGAGTATTGTGGAATGAATTATGTGGAGTCATCAGATACTTCGATCCAATCGACCTGTAGTTATGGTGACTCGTTTGAATCAAGTCTTAGGATAGTTTCCTGAGGGTCCGACGAATATGAGCGTCATGTGTACATGTATCAAGTTATGTACTCAACCCAAATGACATGGGGAGAGTACATCAATTACCTACAAAATGTAGAACACGTCACATTGGAATAAAGTTGATGCATTATTTGTTTAAATCATGTCATTTATTTTCCCGATTTTTTTGTATTTTTTAAAATTTTTTCGCATTTTTCTTAATTTTTTCGAATTTTTCAAAAAAATAATAATAAAATGAGGTCGCGACCCGGGTTGCGACCGGGTCAACCTGGGGGTCTCGCGACCCGCGACCCAGCCTTCCTTGCTTATGAGATAAAGACTTAGGATGCACAAGTCTGAGATGCTAAACCCACCAATTTGGATGAATATGGACATCTTGCTAAGGTTGAGAGCACCTCAACTGCTGCATATGTCATGGCCAATCAGATAGTCATACGAAAAGTCTCAGCATGGCAGATAAAGCATGAGATGAAAAGGAAATAATGTGAATGAGGCCTGGAAATGGCCGATAGATGCTCAAGTACGAGAGAAGGCATATTTTCCTCAGCTCTGAATGAATGGATGCTAAGATGCCGTGACAATAAGATAGAGGACAGTATGATTACCTGTTGATTGCTGATGATGGAAGAAGAGATAGAAGGATCCTTCACCAGGCTTTGCTATGCCCGTGGCCCCTAAAATATGAAAATTGAGCCATTCATTTATCCAAGACATCTGCCAATGTCATAGCAACAAAATAAAGGGAATGAAGAATCTACCGGTTACTGCAGTTGATCAATCAAACCCTAAAAATAGAGCTTGCAGCTCTGGTTGATGTTCAGAACAAGAGTCAAGTGCTCCTTCTCCAATGTAGCCTCAGCAGACACCCAAGTGCACTCCAAAGATAGCAAGAATGGAAGCCTGATGGGTCTGGAACCTGTGGAGGGTTACCGTGGTTGGGAGGGAAGGAAAAGAAGATGAGAAGAATAGAATTCATCTACCTGATGGCCCCTATGAGAAGATGCAACCTTCATAGCAATATTTCTTCTCCAAATCAGACTGGTGGTGGTAGGTATGGAACCTGATGACTTTTTTGGCAGGAGCTGATAGCTGCCGCAGAGGAAGGAGGAAGAGAAAAATTCTGTTGCTGCCATCCTTTCTTGATCCCAATAGGGCTAGGATCGATGCCTATTTAATGGGAGAAGATTCTCCATTGATTGGCACATAATCCAATGACTAGGATCTCCAATCATTTGAGTTATGGATCATGTCCTTGTCGGGTTATTAACAAGATATTGGATCCTTTTTAATTATGATTGATGATTTTAAAATAAACAAGATGTTGATGAGATGATGGTGCAAACTCTAATCGTCAAGATGTATTCATCACTTAAATTTTGAATCCTACTTTTAATGGGTCTTTAATAGGATCCATATCCTGATTAAGTAATGAATGGTTATGATTGAAAAATATTTCATGATGAGGTGATCATAGGGAATCATGGGCACAAGATCTAATGGATGAGATCTTATTTTACTTATGCTATGGATTCTATCCTTAATGGTTTCTTAATAAGATTCAGATGCCCCTTATGTTCAAAATAGAAACCACCCCCTTCTTCTTAGTCCTAATTGGATTAGGACATGATGATATTTAAATAAGCATGCACCAAGGGCAAGTAAATGGAATTAACCCAATGCCAGCTCCTTAATGCGCCAGTGTTGCCTATGTCAAGACCCATTAAGTTTAGTGGACCCAATAAGATGGCTGAGAGGCCCAATGACAAAGTTATCAAGTTTTATGCCTACTGGGCCAAAGATATCAAAAAAAGGGCCCAGATGTCAAATTCAACATATTTCAGACATAGTGGGCCACAAATAGCATAAAGTGGGTCCAGATGGCAAATTTAGCATATTTGATGCTTATTGGGCCACTCATGATACAAAGTGGGACCAAATGGCCTAATTCATGTTTATTGGGCCATGATCAACATTAATTGGGCCCAGATAGTTGGTGCATTATGTTTCATGTTTATTGGATCGCAAATGACAAAAAATGGACCCAGATATCAAAACTTCATTCTCTATGCTTATTGGTCCTAGTCTCCTAGATGACATAAATCAAACCCGATATCAAGTTGATGATGTTATATAGTCTGAATAGGCCGATGTTGATGAAAGTTGAGCCCAATCAGGAAATTTAGTGAATTTATGGTCTGAGATACAAAAAATGTCAATTTTTGTCATTCTCCAAAGTCCTCCGAAGCATAATTGAATAAAGAGCTTAATGGATACATAACAATCAAATGAGTGATCTACATATGCTAGGATAGTATCAGAAGCCTATAAGAGTCAGTTGTGGAATTTTTTGACCAATGAGATCACTTAAATATGTGCTCCACACAAATGGATTAAATTATATGTCGACTATTAATGCAATTTTCGCAGGATCCAAGGGTTGATATTTAATGATGGAAATTAAATTAATTTGCTATGGTTCTAATGCAATTTATATGCTTGCTTTGATGGGCCAGGGAGATACATGAAATTAGGCATGACCGGAGCTCAATTCCAACTCATATCTTAGTCATTTGGGACACTTGTTTGATGATCCTAAGTTTTATGATCTAATGATCAATATACACCATTTGATTTTGTGTTATTTAAAGAGATCTTAGGTCAACACTTCAGTCACCATATAGTCCACCTGGCAATCACCTTTGGCTGCACATAACTTCAAGAAGAAGCATCCCATTGATCGAATGTTTTTACAAGATAGGAAGAAGTGGAGGCGGATCCAGTGCACACGTTCTCAAGTATGACTGCGTCTTCTTCACATTGGCAGACAATAGAAGAGTCCACCAATGCAAGGGCTAAACTAAAATTCAAATAAGCTGTGGTATAGGCTGGGATATAGGGAGCCTTGACTGGGTCTTCTTTCTTCCCCGATGCTCTCTTTTGCACGCAAGGAAAAGGGACCGCTTCTCCATCAGATACTCTATAAAAAACATTCTCTTGAAGACTGCTCTGGGTTTGGTTGATCAATGTAGAAGGTCTGCAAGCTCCTGGAAATCAGAAAGAGATAGAAGAGAGGTTCAAGGAGAAGGAGAGCTGCTGCGGGTCTGAGTCCTTTAGATCGTTGTTGTTACTGCTACCTGCAAGGGGAAGGAGACCAATGAGGAGAAGAAGAGAAGAATGTAAGCTAAGAGGGCCATGCAACTTATATTCAGCTCCTTTTTTTCTTCTCTATACATTTAGAAGCCCTATTAGCTTTCTCCTTTCATGCCTACAGCCAAACTCCGTAGACTAATATAGTCCCATGTTTGGTCCTTCCTTCATAGCTATATGATGAGCCCTTAAAACCCCATGTTCACCCACTTTCTGGTCCCCATATAGGTTCACACAACAGTCCCTATTCGACCCTCTTCTCATGGCTTCATGTTTGGCCTACGATCATTGCATACAAACTTTGTTCGGCTCCCAGATATGGCCATATAACAGCCCCTGTTTGACCCCTCTACCATGATCGAAATCCCATACATGCGACCCATGTTCGGCCCTCTCTTATGCCCATATACAATAACCTTGGTCCCATGCATATGAGCCCTTTTTGGTCCATCTTTCATTTCCATATGACAACTATCTTATATCCACTTTTTGGCCCCCATCTTAACCACATAACAGTTCCCGTATATGACATGATCGGTCCTCTCATCAAGGCCACATAGCAATCCCATACATGCACATGTTTAACCTCTTCTCATGGTTACATAATCAGCCCATGATCACTCCATATAAACTATGTTTGGTGACTCCATTTTGGACACACAACAGTCCCTATATTTCATGTCCGACCTCCACTATAAGATCACACGACAGCCCCCATGTGCTACTATTCAGCACCTCTATATATGGCTTATAACAACCTTCTTATAAGACCTGTCAACCCCTATGTCTTGGTCATATGACAACTCCTTTCTTTACACCCACATGCATCCACATATATCTATATAAACAAGGCCATACCCGGTCCTCTTGTGCTCATTATGTTGAGCTAAAGAGCTACCCGGCTAACATTGATATCATGCCTATACGAAGCTCTTTCGGCCTTCCCTTGATATAAATTCAAGTCAGATCCATCTCCATAGCTCATATTAATGGCACCAAGAGGCAAGGAGTTGACAATATTCGAAATGAGCAAGGAGATGAAGGCAAATGACATGGCCAGTTTTATCGAAATGAGGGTACATGAAAAATGAAATAAATCAGGCCATCTGGGCAAAATAATGATGTATAATAGGTTTTCATGGCCAAAATGACATGAAGCTAATGATGATGGGCTGAACGTGGCCAAATGACATAAAAATGAATCTCTTAAGTATTTGAATCATAAGAGGCTAAGCCAGTTAAGTTAGGCTTCCTCATAATACTAGACGGACACATGTATATGACCTTGGGATGTACTGATCTAGATAGGTATGTGAGCACGTCTCCACCATATACCAATCTTTTCTTGCTTGATATAAGGGGTGATTATGCATATTACCATGCTAAATCAAACCTAAAGTTTACGTCCTGTTTGGTAACACTATTAGGTACCTCTATCACTATCAATTTTAAGGGGCGATTATGCATATTACCATGCTAAATCAAACCTAAAGTTTACGTCCTATTTGGTAACACTATTAGGTACCTCTATCACTATCAATTTTAAAATTGATATTGATAGGAGCTATTAAGAGGTGTTTGGTTAATTGTATCAATTTTAAAATTTGTAGTGCAAACAAAGCATATTACATAATACAAGTGTCAACTTGTATTACTTTTGATATTGATACTCCAACATTTGAAAATATTAATATCAATATTGATATAGTATAAAAAATGAAACTCTAACCAAACAGGGCATTAAGTAGGTAATCAAGAATATATCCCACGCCTATAGAAGGCTATGGAGATATTTTCATATGAAATGATTTGAGGAGATTATGGTTATGTGAACCTCATCACATGTTAATGTAACCTGATATACTTTATGCTATGTTAATGACATTTATGTGTCAAATGTGCATATATCTATAGTTGGGGAACATTATGTAACCCACGTGAGCCATATGGAATGCAAACATAAGAAGAAGAATTAAAAAATTTGAAACTGATGTTGTGAAAATAACCTCAAAGATGTTAATTTTCAGATTTGATACGTTCAAAAATAAATCATCTTTCAAAATATGGTAACTTCACTCTCATCGTGGTGGATTTGAAATAACGATATCAATCACGGATTTGAGTTGGTATCAGGTCATGCATCGATTATAAAATCCAGATATGTACACATCTAGGTCCTAGCTAAGATCATGAATGATTGATTTTACGGCAAGGTCTTATGTCAGAATCTTCTAGTCTTATATATGAAATGGGCCAAGTCCTAGCTCATAGCTATGTAAGAACCTAGGTCTTGGACATGAAAAATTGAATATTTGAATGTTAAAGGGAACATGAAACCCGAAATTTGCTAAGTCTTTGCTCATAGATAGATAGAGAGCTTGGTGTTAGCATAGAATAAGAGGATGCTTGAAATGGTCAAGATGAGAACCTTCATATGTTTAAGTCTTCGGTCCCTTGATGGTACTTAGACATAAGAATGACCTGATCTGCATGCCCAAAACAGATTTTGATACGATGACTTCGGATCCATCAGGTGCCAAGATTTAAAAAAACATATGCATATATAATAATCTTAAGTCTAATACACCCAATGTCAAGACTTAGAACGTGATAAATGAAATATTAAGGAACTTGCACTAATCTGATATCTTAAAAATCATATGTAGGCAAACTTTACGAAGTCTAAATTGATAAGACTTAGATATAAAAAAATAAGATAATCATATATTATAAAAGTATGATTTTATTAAGTTTAAGATGTTAAGACTTAATAAAAAATGATGAATTGAAATAAAGATCACATAATCAAAAAATGTAATACTTAATGAAATTTGGTCCGAATCATGTCTATCTAGATCTAAAATCCAAATAAACTCTTTAATTCAAAATATATTTTAATGTTAAGGCCCTGAATTAAAATTATTAAATCCATATTAAACTCAATATATTAAATTTGCATTCCATTGAGTTTATGGAGTTATAGCTCCAACATATGTTATGTGCATTGTGGACGTATATTTTCATTTTCCTAAGTTATCTTGATGGTTAATCAAGAATATTCGAGTATTCTCGTTGTAATTAACATCGAAACTTGGCACCTTCTAATGGAGAGAAGTCCAATGGCAATTTTTATGTACCCTAAACCTCGATATTTATATATTTTCATACATACCATGTATTTTGTCTACTACTTGTATGATATGTTATGTGTTCTTGTAGTAGTTTATGATAACCAAAGATAATGAAAATTCTTTTACCAAATGAATGGAAATCAAATGAATATTCAAAACACAACATAGAGGTTTCGCAATTTGTCATACTTGGTGAGACCTCTCTTTCCCTTCATCTCTCCATCATAGTAATCTCGTGAAATCATATATTTCATATCCATAAGTAAACTCACTGCATTTAACGAGTCTTACTTTGTCCTTTTTCAAGATGTTGATGGAGTGCATGGTTGTCTTTTCGGAGGAGTATGTGATAAATTTGGTAGTCGAGTATCTACCATACCCAATCATTTTCAAATATTTCCTGAAGGTTGTCCAGTCGGCCCACTGCCTGGGTGTCAAGTTGGTCAATCCGACTGCTGATGATGTTGATATCAGGCCCAGGGAGCAATTGATATTGGCTGCTAGGGCCATGGAGCTGGTCCTGGTGGAAGATGAGCTAGCGCACTCTCAGCGCCTTTGACTGTCAACCAGGTTTTGGTCTTTCATACATGACTGAAAGCTAAAGGATTCCGAGTGGGGAGGACCTCCAGTCCAATCCATTATGCTCTCGCCGATTGATCTTGGTCAGTAGTATGAGATTATACTGGACGCGCCAAGGCACCATAGGCCAAGATTTACCATCCTACCACTTGTGAACCAATTTGCTACTCTAGCCTAGTTGAATGATGGTGAGGCTGATCTTTAACCTACCTTCACCACTACTCTGGGGGAAAGAAAGAAATTCTGAGCCTGCGAGAAGGATGCTCATGGCTGATCAGCGACCCATGTCATTCGATTGAGGGGGCAGCTCTCTTTTCCTCAGATTGGTAGATATGGCCTGCCATATCATGTTTATATCTCCAACCAAGCGAGGGAGCAACCCTCAACTTATATGGTTGATCTTTCCACCTTCCAATGGTCCAGCCTATATATTCTTTTGTTCGAACAGGGAATCATACCTCTGTCCTGATCGATGATGACAATTGGTTCCAGCCTTCACCGAGGGGTTATGTTGCCAAGTTGTGCTACTCGGGTTAGAAGTCATGTTCTGGCCCGACATATAGCCAAGGTTCATTGATATGTCGATTGACTCAAGATGAATGATCATTTGACTGCGGACAAGTCCCTAGGTTATTGTGTGAACCTCTTTTTTTTACGCGTCTGTTCTTTATAAAGAAAGACATTTGTCGCTACTCTGGACCTTTTTAGGAAAATAGGTGATATCCTAGAAATATTAGGTAGTCCAGTGATAGTTTAAAAGTAATAGAACCGAGGTTCGGGTTCTTTGAAAATTTCATTTTTTGACCCTTCTTCGCCGGATGGTGCGAGTATCCGGCGTTAGCTTACATCAAGCAATGGCTCGAATGCCTTTGATTAACCGTCGCGACAACCTATTTTCGGAGACATGCACATCCACAGAAAATGAGGAACTCGAAAGGGCAGCGGCCTTTTGGGTCCGATGAGATGCAAACCGATTTGTTCGGGTTGATTTCATTTGTTTGTTAGTTGTGATGGGGACATATTTTTGATATTTTGGGTTCTTCTTTTAATTCTGTGTCCCTACGAGAACAAGTCTGTAAATAGTTTACTTAGGGGTCTTTCCTTTAATTTTCTCCTCTCTCTCTATAAGAGGAGGACCGATGTACATAGTTCAACAGTGAGTAATTGAAATTTTTGGAAAGGCCTGCGGCCTGGTTCTCCCGTGTAGGGGGCTGCGGCCCCGTTCCTCCTCCTCCATCCCCCCCCTCCAGGCGATATCTCCATTCTTCCTCAACCCTCCGGCAGGTGGCCATTCTCCCTCCCTCCTCATCCTCAGGCCTCCGTGCCTTTCTTTTCATCCTCTCCTCCCCGGGTTCCATCGACGACGTCAACGCGATTAGTCCTCCTTCGGGATCTTCATCCTCGACGGCTATGGCGGGCCGGATCCCAAACCCCCTCTGCTTCGTCCAAGCTCCGGGGATCGCCGGACCCTCCTTCCGCCTCACCGCCTTCTCCTTCCGTTCCCGCTTCGTCTTCCCCCTTCGTCATCCTCGCACGGACGAAGCAGAGGGGGTTTGGGATCCGGCCCGCCATAGCCGTCGAGGATGAAGATCCCGAAGGAGGACTAATCGCGTTGACGTTGTCGATGGAACCCGGGGAGGAGAGGATGAGAAGAAAGGCACGGAGGCCTGAGGATGAGGAGGGAGGGAGAATGGCCACCTGCCGGAGGGTTGAGGAAGAATGGAGATATCGCCTGGAGGGGGGGGATGGAGGAGGAGGAACGGGGCCGCAGCCCCCTACACGGGAGAACCAGGCCGCAGGCCTTTCCAAAAATTTCAATTACTCACTGTTGAACTATGTACATCGGTCCTCCTCTTATAGAGAGAGAGGAGAAAATTAAAGGAAAGACCCCTAAGTAAACTATTTACAGACTTGTTCTCGTAGGGACACAGAATTAAAAGAAGAACCTAAAATATCAAAACTATGTCCCCATCAAAAGGGACCTGTTATGGGTACCTACAGGTGGGCCTGCAGGTGGCCGAAAATGGGCCTGGATGTGGGCTGAACATGAACCGGTTGTAGGATGTCTACAGGTAGACCGAGCAGGTCTGTTTTAGGACCTGAGCGGGGGTGTTCGGTGCCTGCAGATGGGCTGGATCGAGTCACAAAGAGACCGTCTTAGGACCTGTGTAGGGGCCTGATTTGGAGTCCAAACAGGGCCTGGCTGGGATCTGATTTAAAGGCCGGACAGGGCCTGTGTAGGGGTCTGATTTGGAGACCGAACAGGACCTGGTTGGGGTCTGATTTGGAGACCGAAAGGGGCTTAAGCAAGGATCTGCAAGTGTGGCAGGATAGTCCCATTTCAGAACCTGATCTGTTTTTTTATTTCTAGATTGCTTGAAGCTGGTTTTGTTTGTTTCAAGCTTGTTTCAAATTCTGATTTTTTATTTAACTTTCAGATTTGTTTTAATTCAGTTATGCTGTTTTGTTTTATATTATGTTTTGGCGGTCTGCATCTCATCTGTCCCATCGGGCTGCAAATCGATGCCCGGAAAACTCAAGCATTTCAGGTTGACAAGTGAGCCATTTCATTGCGTAGAAGATTGGGGTACATTGGTGTAGAATATGATCAATCGTTCCCCCAACATCGGTTCTTTTCACTTCCTTGAAAAAAAATCGGCATTACGACGGCATGCCGGTCATTTTTCAATTCGGTGAAATTTACCCATACAAAATAGCCAGCTTTTACTTAGCCAAATTGGGGGAAGGATTGATGGCTACGGGAACCTGCCCGCGCCCCCGTCCGGACCGACGGCTACGGGAACCTGCCCGCGCCCCCGTCCAAGGTGGAGTTCCCCGCTAGGGGTGGAGCTCCTTAATTTAATGTTGCTTTCGCATTATGATTTTTATTTTTTGTTTTATTTTGAAAGCCACTTTGGGCCGGTCCGTGTTCCATCGACGTTCAAAGTCGGGCTTCAATCTTTGCTTGAGCTTGAAAGGACAGCTTCTAAGAGGCTGTGCCGGACCCGTGGAAGGGCCGTTGAGGCTCAGCCCTCCCCTTGGTGAGTTGAGGGGGAACCGGACCCGTGGAAGGACCGTTGAGGTTCACCCCTCCCTTTGCTGGATCAAGGGGAGAACCGGCCCCGTGGAAGGGCCGTTGAGGTTCATCCCCCCCTTTGCTGGATCAAGGGGAGAACCGGACCCGTGGAAGGGCCGTTGAGGTTCATCCCCCCCTTTGCTGGATCAAAGGGCCATTGAGGTTCATCCTCCCTTTGCTGGATCAAGGGGAGAACCGGACCCGTGGAAGGGCCGTTGAGGTTCATCCCCCCTTCTTTTGCTGGATCAATGGGAGAACCGGACCCGTGGAAGGGCCGTTGAGGTTCATCCCCCCCTTTGCTGGTACTAGCCACAAGGGGGCTTCTGCGAACTTCTCTTTCTTCACTTTTTGCACTGCTGCAGGGGAGCTGCTGATGGGGCTTCTTGGGAAGCTAGCTGGACCCGTGAATGGGCCACTGGGTTGAGCCTCAATGGGGCTGGAACCTGGCTGCAAGGGAGCCGAAGTGGGCCGCTGGGTTGAGCCTCAATGGGGGCTGGAACCTGGCTGCAAGGGGGCCGAAGTGGGCCTGTTTTGGGGCTGTTTGGGACTGTGCAAAGGTCAGTCAGGTAGCCTATTTTAGGCTGCACAAAAGGAGCTGTTTTAGGACCTGTTCGTGGGCTGCTCAAAGGGCATGAAAACAGGGAATTTATGGAGGTGCTCAAGGGGCTATTTTTGGGCCTGTTTAGGGGAGGTTTGGTTAAGCCACAGGGGGGGTTGGAAATTGGCCACATGGGGCTGCTGGATTGGGCTGAACAGAGACCGATTTTGGGGTCTGAACACGGGCTGAACAAGGGCAGCTTTGGACCTGCTTAGGGGGTCTGTCCAGGTGGCTTCAAGTGGGCCGAAATGGGCCTGCACAAGGGGCATTTGGCTAAACCAAAAGTGGACCTGCAGGGGTTTGTTAGCAGGTCTGAAATGGGGACCGAACAGGACCTGTGTAGAGCTCTGAAGTGGGACCGGGTGAGGTCTGTACATGGGTCTGGTTTGGAGACCGGACAGGGCCTGCTGAGGTCTGATTTTGGAGGCATTTCAGGGCCTGATTGAGTGCTGAACAGGGGTCCGATTTGGGGTGTCCTGGCACACTAAGAGGGGTCTAAATGGGGCCTATTTAAGGGGCCTACAGAGAGTTTTTTGGCCTGTTCAGTGGGGTGCACAAAGGGCTGGAACAGGGACTGTTTAGGTGGTCCGAACAGGGGCTGGTAAGGGCCAATCTTCTGGGTCATGGGTTGCCGATGACGATGAAGACCGGTTTAGGCCATGAGAGGGGTTGAGAAGAGAACTTAGAGGGGGGGGGGAAGGGGTGCCCTTAGAGGGCTACATAGTTAGTATGTGTATGCCCCTACCTTTTCTTCTCCTTCTCTTCTCCTTCTTTCCTTCTTCTTTGACCGCTGGCAAGTATGCACGTGGGCAGGAGGAGAGCAGCAGCTCTCTTCTTCTTCTCTTGGCTGCTGGCAGGTGCAGGTGCAGACGTACAGCAGTCAGCAGCAGGCAGAGGGGCAGCAGTCCAGCAGCCTGACGGCGTCTTCAGCCAGCCTCATTTCCCTTGGGCGGTCCTCTCCTTTTATAGGAGATGAGGGGATATGAAAGGCCAGGTGGTGGTGTACGTAAGATGGCCTTGGGTGGTGGTCAATAGGCTTTAATTTCTTGAATTTCTCCTAGGCCATTCAATATTTGACTTGACCTTTGAGTTCTCCCATGGCATTTGTTGAGCTGTCCCTTGGCTTTCCCCATGCAATTAATGGGTCAAGGATGAGGTGGCAGGTTGAGCTGGCAGCTGACATGGCTGAATTGGGCTTGTTTTCAATGGCCGCGGCCCACGTCTTCTCTTCCTTATGGGCCTGTACGTAGGTGGGCTATAGGAGCTGGAAAATAATTATATTAAATGAAATATAAAGGGCTAGACAGCTGGAAATAGTGCCCACGGGTCAAATTGAGGCCTGCTTTGGCCCAATTAAGGATTGAGCCAGCTGGAGCCTGGTTCGATCATGCCATTCCCCCCTTTTTTTCTGCTTTATTTTTTTTTGAAAAATCTGACGCTAACAGTTATGCAATTGGGGTTAGAGGTCAGCCCTTTGCCTATCATCATGATGAGCCTAAGGGGAAGCTGCCCCTTGGATTTTAGAAAATTTGAGTGCCTCATTTCAATATACTGCCAATGGTCCTGCCAATGGTTTAATGTTGCAGAATGGCTAAATGTGTTCACTAGGGGACCTGTGGTTAGGGCTCCAAACAGGTTATATTCAACAGCTTAATCACTAGTATACGATTCCAGTTTCGATAATTTCAGAATCACCGTGTTCCAATGTTGATCAAATTTCTATTCCAAGTATCGTATTGAAACCGAATCCGATAATATCCAAAATATATATCAAACATTAATTTTTATTCAAAAACAAGTTAGTAATTCAAATGAAATTACTAAAATTTGATATATCTTTTAAAACTATATTTTTATTATTTTATTAATCATATTTATGATTAATTTAATTTAATTTTAATTACTTTACTTAAATATGCTTATTTTTTATCAGAATAGGATAAATAGAAATGAAATCAACTGATTCTGATTCTAATAAACTATCTGAATATCCGCCTTGGATTTTAGAAAATTTGAGTGCCTCATTCCAATATACTGCCAATGGTCCTGCCAATGGTCTAATGTTGCTGTATGGCTAAATGTGTTCACTAGGGGGCCTGTGGTTAGGGCTCCAAACAGGTTATATTCAACAGCTTAATCACTAGTATACGATTCCAGTTTCGATAATTTCAGAATCACCGTGTTCCAATGTCGATCAAATTTCTATTCCAGTATCAGTATTGAAACCGAATCCGATAATATCCAAAATATATATCAAACATTAATTTTTATTCAAAAACAAGTTAGTAATTCAAATGAAATTACTAAAATTTGATATATCTTTTAAAACTATATTTTTATTATTTTATTAATCATATTTATGATTAATTTAATTTAATTTTAATTACTTTACTTAAATATGCTTATTTTTATCAGAATAGGATAAATAGAAATGAAATCAACTGATTCTGATTCTAATAAACTATTTGAATATCCGATTTCAATTTTGATAACTTATATGATGCAAAAAGTTTCAAGCCCATTAATTTTAATTGGAATCCATTTAGAACTTTGGAATATTAGATTTCGTTTACATCTTTACTTGCAATCTAGTTTGCCCCATTAACGCAGAAACATAATGGGTTATAGTTATAACCTATCTCCAAAAAAAATAGTTATAACCTTACCTGGTCAATTGTCGAGATGGAGAGGAGAGGGAGTTGGTATTCGCTTGACTTGTATATCCTGAGTATGCCCGAAGGAGATTTGTTAACAATGGGCAAAAGGATAAGATGTAGATTTATTCTTGTTATGTCACATCGAGTTCCAATTGGCCTAGTGAAGCCAAGGAATCCTTGACTGCAGAATCGGCCGGATCGGATTGGAATTGGCTGATTCTGGAATCAAATTGGTCGATTTCAATCTGATCCATGGCTTCTGGTGGAATCGGTCCGAATTGCTTGAATCTGTCGGAATCGATTCGATTCTAACCGATTTAGGCAGGAATTGGTCGATCTGACCGATTCCGCCGGAACACAAATTCTAAATCTGGATCGATTCAGGGTCCGGTTCAGACCCGGAATTGAACTGATTCTGGTTTTTATTGGGCCGGAATCGACCCCTTTGAAGCCCTTACGCACCCCCTTGTTGATCCCCCTCCTTGGCAAGGCGAATTAGCAGTGATTCTTGGCCAGAATCGATTGATCCAGCCCGGAATCGATTGATTCCACCTGCAGAACGCAGGATCGGATCGATTTCGACGAATTTGTGGTGATTCCAGCTATCCTTTAGCGATTCTAGCGATCCCACGAGGATTCTAGCGATCTCTTCAAGGGATTCCAGCGATCCAATCTCCGTTTCATCTCTGTTCAACCTGTTCTTTCATCGTTTGAAGGTTGTTGGTAAGATTTCTTCTTTGGAAACCTTGTACGCCGATTTCTACGCGTTTTCGACGACTTCGACCATGGTTAAGCCCACTAATTTTTTTCCGAACAGCTCTGTTCAACTTGTATGAACATCGGTTGAATGTTCTTGGTAAAGGAAGAATTCCAGAATTCCTATACGCTGATTATGACCCTTTCTAGTGTAGACGTAAGCCTCTAAACATATCGGATAGCCTGTTCGATGGGCAGTTCTCTTCCTTAAATGGTCCGATCAAGTTTTTTGTGTGTTGTTAACATCGTATTAATAACATTCGATCACCGAAATGACTATGAGTTAATTTTTATAGCTTTCCGACAGTTTTAAAGTGGTTTTAACATAACGAAATACCCGACTAATGGGTTGTTCACTTCCCGAATAGCTCCTAAAGCAATTGCATGTATGTCTATGTTGGCGTCAGATTTTTTCAGAAAAAGAAAAATAGGAGGGGCAGCACAGCAAAAAAAAATGGGAAAAAAGTAGAAGAACTGGTCTAGGTCAACTGCCAGCTGGATTGACCCTCAATTGGGTCAAGTCAAGTCCGGTCAGACTCAAAACAGGTCCTAAATCGGGCCCATTGGCACAAATTCCAGCTGGCCCAGTCTTTCTTAATTTAATTGACTGATTTTTAACCCTTGAAGCCCATTACGTACAACCCATTGAGAGGAAAGGAGAAGTGGGCCGCAGCCACCTGCAGGCCCAATTCGGGCCAGACCATCTGCAGGCCTAGTGTGAACAGGCTGCTGGTCCACCTGCCACATCAGCAGGCCCCAGCCGCACCAGCCCATTTGCACACCTGCCACCTCACCCGCTAGGTCACCATGCCCAATTGATGGCGTGGGGAAGTTGAGGGGACTGGTCAGGTGGGGAACTCAAAGGGGCAGTCAAGGAGTTAAAACGTGGGGGAAACTCAATAGGCAGGTCAGGCATTAAAATTTTGGGAAAATGCAGGAAAGTAAAGTCCATTTACCCCCACCAACAGCCATCTACGTACTCCACCAGATGCCCCTTCATCTCCCCCTCAGCTCGTATAAAAGGAGAGGACCGCCCAAGGGAAAAGGGGGTTGGCTTCAGATGCCGGGAGGCTGCCAGACTGCTGCCTGCATCCTGCTGCCAAGCAACTGCTGCTGCCCCTCTGCCTGCTGCTGCGCCTGCCACCTGCTGCCAGGAGGAAGAAGGAGCTGAAAAGGACACCGACAGGCTGCTGGGATCTCTACTGCCCCTTGCTGCCTCCTGCTGCTACTGCCACCACCTCTTGCTGCTGCTTCTCTGCGCGCCTGCTGCAGAAGCCTGCCTACAGCCAGGAGAAGAAGAGAAGAAGAAGAAGAGAAAGAGAAGAAGAAGAAGAAGAACAGGTGGGTCAATATTCTATAAATATGTAGTTCTTTAAAGGCACCCCCTGTCTTTCTCTTCCTCTGTTCAGCCCATCCAGCAGCCCCCAGGTGGCCAATCTCCAGCCCCCTTTGCGGCATACCAAAAAGAAGGCAAACAGCAGCCCCCTTGTGGCGCAAGATGCAGCATATTTGCGGTTCAGCAGAAGTGCAGAAATCCGCCATTTTCAGCAATGGTGGGTAGGGGCGATGTCCCGGACCCTCTCGGAATCCGTATGACGGGCCGATTGTTTTGTCCGGGCGGGTCCTTACCCTACCATCAAGATATGGATGGAGGCGCACAAGCCCAACAGGCCCTTTCGGCCCAAGAGCCCCCAAACAGGTCCCAAACAGCCCCCTTGTGGCACGACCGACAACCCCAAAACAGGTTCTGTCCAGCCCCCTCTGTGGCATACCGAAAAGAAGGCAAACAACAGCCCCCTTGTGGCACAAGATGCAGCATATTTGCGGTTCAACAGAAGTGCAGAAATCTGCCATTTTTAGCAATGGTGGGTAGGGGCGATGTCCCGGACCATCTCGGAATCCGTACGACGGGCCGATTGTTTTGTCTGGGCGGGTCCTTACCCGACCATCAAGACAGATGGAGGCGCACAAGTCCAACAGGCCCTTTCGGCCCAAGAGCCCCAAACAGGTCTTGTTTACTTCAAAAAAAGAGTTCGGAGTCCTCTTCCAGCAGCCCCCTTGTGGCCTTCCAGAAAAGACACCAATCCATGGAGCTTCAAAAAAGAGGGGCAAATCTGCAGCAGCCGGCCAAGCTACATAATCTGCCATTTTCAGCAATGGTGGGTAGGGGCGATGTCCCGAACCCTCTCGGAATCCGTACGACGGGCCGATTGTTTTGTCCGGGCGGATCCTTACCCTACCATCAAGACGGAGGGAGGCGCACAAGTCCGAGATAGGTCCTTACGGCCTAAGAACAGTCCAAGACAGGCCCTTCCGACCCAAGAAGACCGAAGACCGGCTTTGAACGCCGATGGAACTCAAAACCGACCCAAGTGGCCTTTTAAAATAATAAAAACAGAAATAAAACTAAAAAAAATGGACGGTTCCCCCGGGTACGTCCCGGAATGTCGATCCGGACGAGAGCGCGGGCAAGCTCCCGTAGCCATTGATCCTTCCCCCAATTTGGCTAAGTCATTGGCTAGCCATGTTGGACGGGTAAACTTCACCAAGTTGGAAACTTGTCGGCATGCCGTTGTAATGCTGAAATTTTCCTAAATCGGTGAAGAACCTAAGTTGGGGGAAGGATCACCACTCATTGTACTCCGATGTACTTCACTTTCAATGAAATGAAGCGACTCCGATGTCGACTTAGAGATGTTTGATTCTGGACACCCAATGGTGGCCCAATGGGTCGGAGGCGATGCAAACCGCCAAACCAAAAATAAAATCATTTCAAACCTAATCTGGAAATTCAAACAGAAAACTAAAACAGAAAATTAAATCTGAAAGTCAAAACAAAAAATCAGAATTAAAAGAAATCTGAAATTCAACTTATCCTGGTTCAACAAACAACCGATCTTTAACAAGATTGAACCGGTTCTGAAACAAATCAAACCGAAATCAGATTTCAATCAAAATCTGCCAAAACAAAAAATCGGATTTCAATTAAATCTGTCAACCTAAAAAAATCAGATTTAAGCAATCTGCCAAAACGGATTCTAATCAACTTCAAGATCTGATTTTGGCAATCTGAAAATCCACTTAAAATCCGCTGAACTTCTTCCCAAAAGAAATCAAATAAACAACACTTAGAATATCCAAGTGGATCAAAACCAACATAAAAAAACAGAAAATCCAAATTGTTAACTAAATCTAAACCAAAATTCAGATTGTTAACAACAACAAAAATCAATCAAACCAAAACCTCACAACTGAAATGAAAACAACCTAGACTGGTTAAACCCAAATCAAAAAGCCAAACCGAAACCAAAATAAACAACAAACAAATCAATAAAACAAATTGATTCAAAACCCAAAAATCAATAAAATCGACTTTCAAGTCAATCGAAAAATCAACCAACAAACAAATAAAACAAATCCGAACAAATCGGTTTGCATCTCATCGGACCCAAAAGGCCGCTGCCCTTTTGAATTCCTTATTTTCTGTGGATGTGCATGTCTCCAAAAACAAAGTTGCCGCAACGGTTAATGAAAGGTGTTCGAGCCGTTGCTCGATGTAAGCTAACGCTGGATACTCGCACCATCCGGTGGAGAAGGGTAAAAAATGAAATTTTCAAATAACCCGAACCTCGGTTCTTATATTTTTTTAAACTATCACCGGACTTCCTAATATTTTAGGTATCATCTATTTTCCTAGACAAGTTCAGGGATGTCTTTCTTTCAAAAGAACAGATGCGTAAAAAAAGAGGTTCACACAGTCTAACATGTTATAAATTGTTTACATATGTTGCAGGTGTAAGTAATGGCCGATCACGATGATGTAGCGCCGGCACGTCTTTCTAACGTCGGTTGGGAACACAGCCACATGGTAGACGTATCAGGAAAGTGGGTACAATGCAAGTGGTGTGACATGGAGATGAACCGGGGGGGTGTTTAGGCTGAAATAACACATTGCCAGACTAGGTGGCAATGTAAAAAAATGTGATAAGGTGTTTAGGGAGAAGAGTGAAGAGATGAGAGGCTACCTTACGTGTAGAGCCTCTCAACGGCATATTATGATTGAGCGAAGCAAGAGTTGTAGGATGAGCCGCCGAGAGGAGGAGGGACCGGGATTTGCCAACCTACAAAGGGAAAGGCGAGGGAAAGACAACAGTTGAGCCAGAGCCGGAGAGTGAGGGCGACTGTACATACTCCGAGCTCAGGAGAGCTAGGCATGCTACCAAGCATGCAACTGCTGTGGAGGAAGAGAGGAGGAGGGGAGCAAAAGGGTCCATGGCTGACCCTGTTTTTGGCCGATCAGCATTGGCTCACCCTACCTGGGACAAGGAGACTAAGAGAGAGAGACATGTGCCACATCGTTATTCTTTTAGTACTCAATTTTTACATTGAGCGATGAGTACTTGTTTAGGAAATAAAGTGCTAGACAAATGAACATCAAACAAGCCATGAAAGGGGTGAAGACAACATGAACAACTCGTAAAGAGAGTAGTTTGTCACATTGTTAAGTGATTTTTATATGTAGGTATCACTCCTAAAATGACATGTATGTATGTTTTATTTAGTTAACCTTGTTTATGACTGATTTTCTAGAGGAGTATAACTAATTCGATGATATACATAAAACATAAGTTCGTGGTTGGGTTCTTTGAAAATTCGTTTTGATCTCTCCCCATCGGGTGGTGCGAAGATCCGATGTTAATTATATCGAGAACACTCGAATATCCTTGATTTGCCGCCATAGTAATTTCGAAACGATAAGATATATCTACAAATAAAATGACACAATAGGAGCAACGGCTCCATAAATTTGATAGAATGCAAATATTTTTATGTTTAAATTCAATTTGATTTTATTTTTGGTATTAAAAATTGCTTAACTTGATTTATGACTTAAATTTTTTTTAAATTTTAATTTGTTTGATTTAAAAATTTGATAAAAGGGTTGGATTAAAATTGATTTAGATTTAGTCTTTATCATTTTTTATTCTTTAAATGTTCGATTGATTTTAGATTTGTTAGGCTTATTTATTCTAAATGTTATTTAATTGGTTGAAGAGATTTGATTTAGATGTTTGAACATTATTTTATGAGATGACAATGCGTTATTTAGAAGTTTGAACATTATTTTATGAGGTGACAACGTGCTATTTACTGTTTGTTTGTTTTTTATTAAACTGATTTTATTGTGTTATTTTTTTGTTAAATTTATTGATTGATTAATATATCTTTTGACTTAGGAGTTTTCATCATTTTTTTATTATCCAAAGAATTAGCTTAAGATTGTATAATCATTTTTTTACTTAGTTAAGTATATTTTGAAAGGTTTTCAAATTGATTTTATAATTATTTTTTATTGAATTTATTTGATTTATTTATTTTTTAATAAGTTAGAAAAATTATTCTTGAAGTCTTAAATTTATCTTAAATTTATTTTAAGTCATAAAAATCATGCTTATTAGTTTTGATTAATTTTAGTGTTTTCAGATTATTTAATTATCTTACTTTCTTTCTTTTATTTTTTATTATTTTGATATGTTTTAAATTATTCTTTTTATTTGCATTCCATTCGAATTTATGGAGCTATTTTTAGCTCTCATTGACATCAAATAAATATGCAACATAGAATTCACATTAATTAGAAAATTTGTATAAATTACAAATGCGAGAGACATGAAAGTCATGATCACAATGAATTGAATCGATTTTTGATTTAAGTCCATTGAGCCTTTGATAGACATTATGGAATCGATCATATCGATATGGGATATAGCACACCGACCTTTGACTAAGGTTTATGGGTGCTTTCCATCGATATAATCATTTTACCATATCGATTTTATGATTCGGCATGCATGCATATATATATATATGCATTTAGGCATTGCATAAATCGATATATACTAATCCCTTGATGGGATAAAAATGGTATAGGATTAGAGTCATTTTGACTTTATATGCTAACCAATTATTATTTTTTTATTCTTTTTGATTGTGCCGATGCGTAGAGCGTGCCCTGTTGGACCGGCTCCTATTAGTCTCAATTGTTTGATTATTTTTTCAAAGACGTAGAGCGTGTCCTGTTGGACCGGCTCCCAATTAGTCTTGAAATAGATTATTATTTATATTTAAAACTCGAGACATAGAGCGTGCCGTATCGGACCGGCCCCCAATTAGTCTCAAGCTGGGTTGATTGTGAATTTTATTTTATTTACATCAATATCAAAATTGAACCATCCTGCTCCCATGGATATCAGTTTCTTCAAGAATTCTATCTTGGCTCTGGCAACCTTAGCGACTTTGGTGACTCTGACAGACGTGGGCCCTGGCAGCCTGGGTAATCTTGATAAAAAAATGGCCCTAACAGCCTTGTTGTTTCTGATCAGAAGCTGAGCCCTGGTGGCCTTGAAGTTCTCGATGAAATGGGCTCTGTCGGCCTTTTGAAAAAAAGCATACTGTGAAATCTGGCCCTGGCGACCAGATTTTTATATACTTCTATGCTCCTTGTTTCTGCAACTTGACGTGTTGCCAGCCTTTCAATCTCCCCCAGTGTGGGACAGTTGTTGGGCTTGTATAAAGGTAGGGCAAGGCTTGTGTAAGGGTCATCAGAAAGGGATGACAGGGACTGAATTAAGAGGAATGTTTAGGGACAGTTTGGGGGGTGTCCGAGTAAGCCTAGGTGACTGCCAAATGGGGGACAATGAGACCCATTTTAGGACCTGTTTAGGGGTCCAATGATAGTGCCGAACCAAGGATTTTTCAAACCTGGTTGGGGTGTTGCATGGGAGACTGTGGCAGTCTAATTTCAGACCTGTTAGGAGTTCGAACAAGTGGCACACAAGGAGCAAAATAGAGGTCAAATGAGGGCCCTGCAATTAGGCTTTTATGCTCTGCTCGGGGGCCATCAGCAGGGGTGCAATCGGGTGCAGCGGTAGAAAGGGGAGAGGAAAATGGTAGCATAGGCAGCAGGTAGGGCTGCTTCTTCCCTACTCTTCTTGTCCTTTGCAGAACATAGAAGCCTTGGTGGAGGGGGCTTGACAGGATGGAGGTGCTGCAAATGGCTGCTGGGATGCAGGGCGTGGATGGCCCTTCCTTCTGGATGTCGGTTGCAGAAGGTGGAATGTTGCCTTGGTCTCTTCTTCTCTTGCTGGACGCTGGCAGGGGGTATCAAGGACTTCAATGATCTCTTCTCCTTCTTTGGATGTTTGCAGTAGAGGGCGCAGGGAGACTTGCAGCCATAGAGGAGGAAGAGATCGCAGCCGCTTAAAGCCCCCCCCCCCCCCCCCCCCTCTTTCTTTTTCTTGGTCTCCTTTTCCTTTTTGTCAGGTCTGCCCACCATTTTCTTGGGAAAAAAGAAATGCCAGCCGCTCATTACTCCTCTCGTTATGTACATCAGGAGGAGGTGGAGAGAGAGGCATTTTTTTAACGTAATGGGATTAATGAGGGGAACAATGCGAGGAGGTGGGAAAGTGGGAGCAGGCACGGCAGTTTCTCCCTTGGGCTGTGCGCACGTTAAATGGGGTGGCTGGCCCTTTAAACTCAATCTCCATCAAAAATGGCTCCGATCCAAAGGCCAGTATTCATTTCAGATGAAAATCATTTAATTAAGTTTGCAATTGATTGGAATAATCCAAATGTTTCAATGGCCGTAGAACTTGTGCTCAATCATATCAACCGTTGATAATTCTCAATTTATCCAGAGATCACTGATTCGGTGGATTTTTCCAATCGGTGCAATCTTGGCCCTCGAAAATTTCAAAAATCATATTTAAAATACAATTAAATATCTATGCATTATAACTTTGATTTCTGTGCATATATCTAGCTATTCGGATTTTCGGATTTATTTGGATAGTTTTGCCCCCTGTCTGGAAGTGCGTGCCAACTTTGCAATCTTTTAAATTTCATCCATAACTTTCTGGATACAGATTGGATTGATGATCCGAGTTCGACGTTGCTCATCTGGAAGTCGGACGTACTTTTTGGTAGTGTTGAATATTAATGGGCCTGTCTAGATTTGTCCAGGCCCAGCCACTCAATAGGGGCAAAATGGTCATTTTTTCGTCCGAAGTCAGATTCTGACATTCAGGGCACCGTTGTAAAGCTCTCTATCGAGGCAATACTATCGGCATATTGTCTTGGTCATTTGGGTTCTTAAGCCTTACAAAGACTGTCCGAAAGTCCACTTTCACTGTTTTGCTCGTATCTTGCCGAATATAAGTCAGATTTCCGATCTGACTTCAACGTTGCTCAATATGGAGCTGAGTAGACTTAATGATGCACCAATATATTATCGGGCCTATCTCGAACTACCCAAACCTACCAAGGGCGAAAGAGGTCATTTTACCATTTGGATACCATCTGAAATCGGATTCTGACATTTAGTGTACCGTTGCGAAGCTCTCATTGTTTTTCGGACTGATATGCCCTTGTTAAGGCCATTTGAGAATTGACTTTTAGTGTTTTCCTCATAACCTTCCAAATATAGGTCGAATGCCGATCTGACTTTGTCATTGTTTATCTGAAAGTCAAGTAGACCTTCTGGTGGTGCCACTTTTCTTTGGACCTTCCCCAGATTGCCCGGACCCCACAAGGGCAAAGCGGTCATTTTACTGTCCGAAGTCAGATTTTGACATTTGGGGTGCCATTGGAAATGTCTTGACTGATACAGTGCTATAGGCCCACTTATTTTGTCATTTGATCCTATTAAGCCTATCAATGGCCATTCGGGAGTCTGTTTTCACCATTTCGCCCGTAACTTGTTGAATTCAAGTTAGATTTTCAATTTGACTTCGGTGTTGCTCAACGTTAAGCTGGACAGACAAGATGGTGATGTCTGACTGTTATTGAGCTGTTGTCCGGTCGGTCGGGCCTAATAAGGCTCATTGGGCCCGTTTAGCCCATTAGCCCTAAATGCAATGAAAAGTGGGTCCCAACTTATCTGTTTGGTTTTCTTTCATGTATTTTGCCTGATTTTTGGGTGTCGTGACATTGTTTTTTGGGTACCAACAATTTATTATTATTATCGAGACTGATGCAAGAGACATTTCTTGAGGAAGAAGATTGCAAAACAATTGGTGATGTTCATTCATACTAATTCACTTCTCTATAATTGATGCTGCACTTGATTCTGGTTCCTTTTGGATAGTTCTTCGGATTGTTAAAGTTGCACTCTTGCCTCACTGTAGTGTCCTTATGTTCTTTGGGTGGGGGGTTCCCACTTGATGGAACCTCCTTTTCCTTTTGAGAAGTTCAGTGTCACTTTGATAGATTCTACCATCCTTAATGTTGTCAAGAACAGTACAAGGAGAAATGTTCAAAATATGCCCCCTCCTATGTCAGGTGAGGGAAGCATACAATGAGTTGGCCGAACCATATAAATGTGAACAACGTCAAGGAGGTCAAACTTCTAGCTATGGATTTCATCTCAAGATGTTCTTCATTGAGTAGCTTAGTGGATTTGAAGGGTGATTCAACCATTTCAAGATAATCCGACAGTGCAACCTGGAACTATGTGATGCCGTTCATTGGGTAACCAAGTGGATTTGGGGAGCGATTCAACTATTTCTAAGATAATCCAATGATTCAGCTCGGAACTATGTGATGTGTTTTAGTGAGTGATCTAGTAGATTTGAAGAGTGATTCAACCATTTCTAAAATAATCCAACGGTACCACCCATAGATATGTAATTTATCTCGTTGGGTAACCTAGTAGATCTGAAGGGTGATTCAACCATTTTTAAGATAATCCAATGGTGCAACCAGGAACCATGGAATGCTGTCTCACGATATTTTTGAATATCATGGTCTTTTCGGCCTCGTGAGATCCAAAACTGCGAAATCTACTGTTTCGGAGGTTTGGGGGCTGGTGCTGGCCATGAGACGATGATGCAACTGTATCAGCTGCTGCATCTCTTCCCCTCCTTATTGTGTAGGAAAGGAGCTCATACTGGGTCCAGTACAGAGGTGCTGTAGTGGTGGCACCGCCTTGGCACTAGAATCCGATGCCGATTTGACCCAAAATGGGTCAAATCGGACTGTAAACTCCATAGAAACCTATCTATTGCTTATTTTTAAGGTTTTTAATGTTTTTTATTATTTATATTGTTTGGTAATATACTGTTGGCACTGGAAATTCTTAGAAAGATTAGATTTATATTTAATTCAAATCCAATCTTTAATTGGTCGAGTAATCAATTCTCATATTGTGCCCATTAAGTGAAGCCATTTCCATTCTTATTCATTGAGAATTGACTTTAATTAAGACCCATTTTTACAGCCCGTTCTCCATATGATTAGTGGGCTACACGTCTCAAAATAGGCCCAATGCTTTGTCAATTCTGGCCCATACGTGGCCTCCTTGGGCTGCCACCTTAGCAAGGGAGAGAAGACAAGAGTCATCTGCTGGTGGCAAATGCAGGTCAACCTGCATTTATGGGAAAGGTGAGGGGGCAATCTGCCCCAGATTTTTCTGCTCTGACAACCCTAGATTGCTCACCTGTCCCCCAATCAATTTCCCTCTATAGATAAAGCTGCACACCTCACTTGCATTTATGAAAAAGCTGCAGGGTCAATCTGCCCCCAGATTTTCTGCCTGCACCCATTAATTCCCCCATATTTTCTGGTTTGACAGTCCAGATTTCCTGCCTACGCCAGAAGGATTATCGGACCAGATTGTCTGCCAGATTTCCCTGCTATTTATGAGATCGTCTGCCAGCTCCTATTAAAAAAATATAGGTGGACTTTCCAGCATGAAGGCTGGCTGTTGTTCTATAAAGGAGGAGGGCCAGCCATTTGGAAAGGGGTCCGGGGTTTTTGCTGCCTGCTGTGCCAAGAGGAAAGAGGACAGGAGCTCTCCCTGCTCCTGCTGCTGCCTGCTGTGCCAAGAACAGGAGCTCTTCCTGTCCTGCTGTTGCTTGCTCCTCCAAAAAAAGAACTGGAGCCCTTTCAGCCAGTCCCCAAGAAAAGTTAGACAGAGAAAAAATAAACACATACACTTGTGGGGTTATTGTGCCCAAAAGAAAAAAAAAAAAGGCCCACCCCCCCCCCCCCCCATGTGTTGCCTTGGCTGGATGTAGGGGAATTGAATCAAGACAACAGAGGGGAACACCCCTTGAGGCTTGCTGCACCAGTCCAAGAAGAGTCATCAACAGCATTCTCATCCATTCTGCTGCATACTGAGAAAAAAAAAGAATAAAGGATAACAAACACCAGCATGCTGACCTAAGTACCCACGGATCAGAATAAGAGAAGAGGTTGAAGAAAAGAAGTTTAAGGATGGGAGAAGAGAACGAAAATATGAGCTTGCTGCTGCCCATTACGCCCAAGCAACCATGTGAAGAATAGAAGGGATTGTAGATAAGAGGAAGGAAGGAGGAAAAACCCCCCATGGCTGCTGCCTATGGAAAACAAAATAAATGACTAAATACACTTCTCCTTACTGCAGGTTACTGTGCAAAAAAAAGAAACTTAAAGGATAGATTGGTACAACCTCTAAACCAGGCAGAGCAGCCCCATTTTGGGCCCAAGAAGAAATGTCCCCAGGTTGGGGTACGAATCAATTGTGAGCCAAACATTGACGCCCATATCAGGCCATCAAGGCTCAAAAATGATGACAACAGGCCATTAGGCACAATGAAGCTCAAACAAGCCATCTGGCCCCAAGATGGTGCAAATCACCTCACCGGAAGACACATTGAAGTAAACAGCAGGCTAATGGGTTCAGTGAAGACCAAACATGCCATCAAGGTCCAACTTCATTAGGACATTTGGCTCCAAAACAAGAAGCGGATGGTCCTGAGGACATCTGTACATGCCATCAAAGCCAAGCCAGCTCCAGCAGGCCCATGAGGCCCAATAACCAGCCTTTGAACCCCCTCTAAAAAAACCATAAAACAACTCTGACTCGGTTAGTGAAGGGCATGGTTTTCCATCTCTCCGAGATCTCGCGAGATCTAGCGAGAATCTCGGTCTCTCCAAGGGGCCGAGATACGAGATCGCCGAGATCTCACCCCATGTAGATTGGTCCATAAAGAATTTTTCTCGGTCGATCCGTGACTACTCTACGTCCCGTTTATAATAGTGTAAACACATTTAATATATTTCACTATCACTTATACTATTACATGAAAATGTGTTACAAGTTTAATACTATATTAATATTTAAATAAGATTGTATACAAGTTTAAATCTTTTAGTAGCACAAAGATCATCTTTTTGGTATTGAAAGTGCTTTGTAATTGTTCATTCACACAATTGATATACAAAATGTGTTATATATTTTCATGTAAATTCATTGATGTACTCCTATTTTTATAAGATATTATGTTATATTTCATACATATATACATTTTGATCCGAGATCCGATCTCTCGAGATTTTTCCGAGAGATCTCTCCGAGATCTCTTCTCTTTCACCCTCTGAGACGAAGTCGAGATCCGAGATGGCAATCCTTGGTGAAGGGTTATGTATGTTAACCATGCTCACAAACCTTTAATTAATCCAATCAGGTTCAACAATTATCCTTCCGGGTTGAGAAACTAAGTATGGATTCTCATGCCACCAAGCCCCAAATCACCTGCTAGGTTCAAATCATCTCTAAGGCCCATTAGGGAATATGCTTTTGCAAAAATGTGTAATTCATATTGATCAATGAAAGCTTTCATGTTCGATGATTGTAAAAAAGTAGAAGAAGATCAAATCTTAAATGTGAAAGTAACAAATTTGAAGTCCCTAGCCACAAAAGGGCAAAACTCGTATATAAAATTAAAGGGCTCAAACGCTAAATCTAACGTATGTAACCAAAAAAAAAAAACTTCAAACATGAAACCAAAGGGTTAGAATCTCAAAAAAAAAAGAAGAGACAAAACAAAACAAAACAAAAAACAACAACCTTCAAACATCCAGCTAAAAAGAATTCAAATTCTCAAACAACAAAATTTTCAATCAAGAATAAAAATTTTAAAATACATCACAACACCCCAACTTAAAAAGGTATTAAGTCCCAAACTTATAAATAAATAAAATTTAAAAATAAACCCCAATAATAAAAGACATGTTACCACAAATAAAAACCAATCAATCTTCTAAATAAACTCAATCTAGTCAAGTTAAATCCAAAGTATTAAGTTCTTGCATTCCATAAAGTTCATGGGACTATTGCTTCCGATTATTTACATTGTGGGTGTATGTCTTCTACATACAAATTGTTATGGTGGATAATCAAGGGTATTCGAATAGTTGTTCGATGTAATTAACATCGGTACTATGCAAGTCCGATGGGGAGTGGTCAAAACAAAATTTCAAAACCCTAACAACCTCAGTCTATATTTTTTCATATATCACAGACCTAACTAATATTTTTATGGAATATCACCTATTTTTCTAAGAAGTCAATGCTAAGATCGAAGTCAAATAAAACGGGAAAATGAATTTCCAAAATACCAAAATTTCAAATGGGATTTTGAAGTTTCATCATATACCTTACGTAAATGAAATCCAAGATCTGATTTCCTATGATTTTTTCGAGAATCTTACAAGATCTCTTCTTGTTCATTCTTTCAGGACGAAGTTGAGATCTGAGACGGCAATCTTTGTTGGGAACCATATGATGTTTTTTGATGGGGGTGATTCAACCACTTTTTAAGACTATCCAAGTATATTTCTTATGGAAATACTGATTTCCTGTCATGGTTTATGGATTGATTGGAAGCTCCTTATTTCATAGAACAAGTGCAACGGGTTATCATACATCCCTGTGTGGTTTGACTAAGCGAGGGTCCCTATTCAAGGGTTTGGTAATGGTTTCCTTGAATGATGGGATTACAAAAAATGCCTGCAATGAATCAGTAGCCCCTTGCCTTGCTATGATTGGATTACAAGAATTATATGAAATGACTTAGTAGCCCCTGACAATTTGGTTGTTGTTAATGGCAAAAATGTTAGATGACACCGGAAGTTATACACTTTTGGTGCAAGGAAGATACATGTACACATATACATTAATGGAAAAAGGGAAAAGCCTTTGACTTTTATTTCATAATAGCTGGGTGCTCGAAACAGGCCTTGGAGCCTAACTGACATGATGAATATATGAACTACCATGATGAAGGAATCAACTTATGAATGAATGAACGAATGCAACAAATGACATGTAAATGAGATGCCTATATATGGGGCAGTGGGCGACAAGCTGGGTGAACTTTGTCCAGCTTCTCTATCTTGCCCTTTCATGCTTTCCTCTTCAATAGATCGCGGTATGTATTCCGACTCAACTGATGTAATCTGATATGTGAACCGGGTGTGCTCGGAGTGGGCAATAGCAAGGTCTTTGCATAGGCGATCAATATGTTTCTCTGTCTCGGCCTTGACATCTTGAAGCTTCTTTAGGCGGGTCTCTGTGTGTTGCACTACCCTGATATTGCTTTGGATCAGGTGAATCTTTTCGTCAACTTGGGGCAGGTAGACTGTGCCCATTCGATGCAAGCATGTCATTCCTACAGACAACTACAAAACTTGCCCCATAGGTCCTTGACTGTGGCAATTCATGGTTCCATAGCGCCGCCCATCATGTGATAACAGGAGGTCATCCGCTTCAGCTCCTCGTACATGCCCTCCATAAACAGCATGGTTTCCATCAAATCACCTAAGGAGCAAATCACCTAAGGAGCTGATCATGCTCCCTCCAAGGTGCTTGGAGTCAGGTCCATAGAGCGTGAACCGTGAAGTAGGCAAAACCAAGCTCAGCTCACAGTGGGTGGCTCCTATTCCAGCCCACGAGGTGCTGCTTGGAAAGATCATTGCATCCAAAATGGGGAAGGGCAAATATGAACTACATATATACATATACACGTGTGAGATGGTGAAGGATAGAAATGTGGATAAGTTTGTGATTTACCTGCCAAGGGAACTGCCTTCACGAATTTGAGATCTTTCTTGGCTATCTTGACAAATGGGACATGTAATGTTTCATGTTAATATAAGCAGGAAATTCACATGCACAAATAATAGAGTAACCACAGCTGATTAAGATGATGAAGCGATTTGGGTTTTGCACCAGAATAATGTGTAGGGTTCTTGAAAAAATGGCTTTACCCCCATATCTTTGGAAATATTGGCTTTAGGCTGAAACATCAGCCGTTGGTACCGCATGTTGTTGGTCAAGCGGTATCTTGTGATGATTTTCAGCTGGTGTCACATGTCTTTCGGTTGGTACTTCATACTTTTCAGCTGATGCATCCTAGTTTTCAGCTGAAACCCCAACGAATATGTCATGATCTTCAACAGGCGGCATATGCTCCTCAGTCTGTATCACCTGGTTTTCAGCTGTCATCTTACATGTTTTGGTTGGAAGCTCATGTAGTTCGGCTGGTTCCTGATGTTTAGCTGTTGGTATCATACAATTTTTAGCAAGCGCTCTGTGTATCAGCTGGCACTTCATGGTTTTTAGCTTGTATCATATAAATTTCTGCTGGTACCTCATGTTTAGTCAATACCTTATCATATGTTGCCCAGCTGGTGTCTCTTGACTTTCAGCTGACATTTCCTGCATTTCAGCCAATACAACATGCATTTTGGCCAGTACTATATGTTCTTCAGCTGGCATTCCATGTTCCTTAGTCGGGATCTCATGATTTTCACCTGGTTCTGCATGTATTGTGGTCGGTTCCCCATAATATTTATGGTTTGAAGCCATCGCCTCGTGGCTGGCAGCCGGTAGTTCATGATTTACAGCCACTAATGGTGTATGCTGACCACTAACAGGTGGTGTCTCGATACCCGCATCAATGGGCATCATACTTCCTATGTCCGTGACAAAATGGGTCAACATATTAGCTCGTAATCTTAAGGTACGGCTGAAGATATGAAGACACAAGAATGAGATATGAAAATGATAGCCTGGAGGAGATAAGTTTCTGGGAGCAACATCTGCAGTATGGAAGGGATGTGCCCCTTCAAAAGTTCCCTCCTGATACTTCATACAAGAGGGCAAATGGGTGCAGCGATCTCCTCAGCATATGTGCTAAGGCCTAGCAAATAGTTTTAGATGCTTGAAACCTCCCTTTGGCATGCTTCCCTGACAAGTTTCTATAAACTGAAATATATTAGGGGAAGCGCATATAGGTGCAAAAGTGATAAATTATGAATGCCATATGCATATACCTAGCGGAAGTAGGTCGGATAATAGAGTGACCAGCAGGCTAGTATCCCGACCCACCTTCTGTACTGCTTGCAAGTCATTAGTTCGGATATCGCCAAAATGTACTGCTTGTTCCACATCTATTGCATTCTTCAGTGGTCCCCACGAGGAAATCAGCATACTGAGGTGCTTCTGCCAGTGCTCTGCTCAATCATAGAGCTTAAATGGTTCCTTGGATGACTCATGTTTATGACCTATGCAATCTAATACCATTTACCCATACCAATCAATGGCACGGGGCGGTGTTGGTTGTCTGGCTCTGAGAGATGAACGAAGGGCTTTGATAGCGGATCCACCAACTCGGAATATGGTTCCAGGAAATGAGTAGGGAGAAGGACATCTCTGGCCAATGTCTGATAGTGTGCCTGAACATTTTTTTCCAGTCACGATAATGTTTCCTGAGATATATTGCGTCAATCTTAGGAGTGTGGTCTTTTAATCTCAATTTGTAATGTTTTGCTTCAATAATAACAATCAGTAGTCTTCTATAATTATGATTATGATGAACCCACTTGTTTTTGTATACACCACCAAACTCGCCTACAACTCCCAACGGAGGAATGTTAATAGCAAACTAGTATGTGGTCTGAGGAAATGGTTCCACCATTTAGCCTCTACAAGATGGTGATCTGGCTCTTGACACCAGCCTTGAAGCTTCTTCTTGTCTTTTCTAAGCACCAATACCTTAGAGGCATAGTTGTCAAGGCAACAAGGCACCCAAGGTGTTAAAGGGTGCCAAATCTACTTAGGTGACTAGGCTAGGCGCCTGTTTAGGTGTTGCTTAAGCGGTCAAGATGGTAACATTAGATGTTTATATATGTATATACATATGTATTTATTTTGATTAATGGAAATTTGTGGCCTTGCCACATTCAAAAAAAAATGTATATACATAGATATGCATATACGCGAATGTATATAATTAGATGTTAATACTGTATATATTTATATATACATACAATATGTTATAATTGAATGTGTGTTTATATGTGCATATATGTAAATATGATTTTATTTTTGTAATCTATATATTTGTATATATTTTTTGTGAAAGAACTGATCTGAAAAAGAGGATTAAGAGAGAACTTTATAAATTTTAAGTATACAACATATAATTGTAATCACAAATCTTGACCATGTGTAATAGTATAAGTGATTGTGAAATATGTTTACAATATCATTAAATGGTAAGCCCATGAACTGCCCAACCAAGGTGCCTTGGGTGCCAAGGTGGGCGTCTTGGTCGCCTTTTGGGCCCTCCAAAAGGCACCCTTGGAAAAGCGCCTTGTTGTTTAAGCAGGTGCCTTGACAACTGTTGGCGTCAGAATTTTCAGAAAAAAAAACAGGAGGGGCAGCACAGCAAAAAAAAAAAGAAAAAAAAAATAGAAGAACTGGTCCAGGTCAACTGCCAACTAGATTGGCCCTCAATTGGGTCAAATCAAGTCCAGTCATACTCAAAACAGGTCCTAAATTGGGCCCATTGGCACAAATTCCAGCTGGCCCAGTCTTTCTTAATTTAATTAACTGATTTCCAGCTCCTATAACTCACCTACGTACAGGCCCATAAGAAAGGGAAGAAGTGGGCCGCGGCCATTGAAAACAGGCCCAGTTTTGCCACCTCAGCTGCCTTGTGCGCAGCCACCTGCCTAGCCACCTCATCCTTGACCCATTTATGAGGTGAAGAAGCCAATGAGGCCAGCCTACGTGGGAGATACCAAGAGTCAGTCCAATATTGAAGACTGGTGGGAATTCAAAGAGTTGGGGAAGGCCAAAAGCCATCCACGTACAGCATAGCCTGGCCTTTCATATGCCCCCCACTCCCTATAAAAGGAGAGGTGCGCACCAGCCAGAGGGGGGGGGGCTGCTTCAGACGCCGGGAGGCTGCCGGTCTGCTACCTCAGTGCTGCTGCCATCTGCGCCTGCAACCTGCTGCCGCCAGGAGAAGGAAAGAGAAGGAAGGAGAAGAAGAAAAGAAGAAAAAGGTAAACAAAGTGGGTTGGTGCGCCCATGTAGCCCCCTCAAAGGGCCTTCTTTTCTGCTTATTCCAGGCCCATCTCCAGCCCCCCTGGCCTGTTTCAGTCCAACCGAACACCCCATTTCAGGCCCAAATCCGGCCCCAATGTAGCCTACCGAACAGCCCCCTGCTGCAGGCCCATGGCCGACCCATATGTTCAGGCCCATATACAGCCCATTTAACAGGCCTATCCGCAGGCTCATTTGACCCAGCCAAGCACCCTCCTACAGTAGGGAAAACTCCCCATCTCGGCCCATAATCTGACCTCTGTTCAGACCTAGAATTGGCCCATAGCCTGACCCCCGTTCAGGCCCACAATCAGCCCACGTTTGGCCTCAACCCAGACCCATGTTCAGGCCCCAAAACAGGCCATTTGCTGGTCCAATCCCAGCCTTGTTCGACCCCCAGCATAGGCCACCTGCAGTCCACCCAGTAGACCCCTATGCAGGCCCAAAAAGAGCCCACAAATCTGCCCAATTGCCTGCCCTTATCGCAGCCAAAGTCAGGCCCCCATGTGGCCCAACCGAACACACACTCTGCAGGTCTGAAACAAGCTTCACCCAGGCCCATCAAGCAGATCCCTCATAGCCCCCTAACAGGCCTTTAAAAACCAGACCCGGCTTGGCCACAGTGCCCTTTGCGCAGGCCTGTTCAGCCCCTCCAATCAGGTCCCAAGTCAGAGCCTGAAATGCCCTATCCTGCAGGCCCATTTCGGTCCACCCAAAAATCAAATCAAAAGCACCCCTTTGTGGTCTACTCAGAGGACAGCAATCCAGGGAGTTCCAGACAGCAGGACAGCAGCCAGGAGATGGGCCGACTTGAAGGTGACAGCCCGGCCCCCCTTGGAAACCGTACGACGGGCCATGGGCTTAGCCGGGTGGCCTTCCAAGTCGGTCCGGTCAGGCAGCTCCAGAAGTGCAGCAGCTCCCCAACAGGCCCTTCCGGCCCAAACAGTACAAGACAGGCCCGGCGGGCCTATAAAGATTGAAGGCCGGCTCGGAACGCCGATGAAATTGAACCGGCCTCCATGGTCTTATTCCAAAAAATGAACAAATAAGAAAATTCAGAATGCGAAAGCAATACTAAATTAAGGACTCCACCCTTCGCGGGGACTCCAACCTTGGACGACTCCCCCCGGGTACGCCCCGGGATGTCGATCCGGACGGTGGCGCGGGCATGCTCCCGTAGCCAGCGGTTCTTTCCCCCAATATGGCTAAGCTAAGGCTGGCTATTTTGGATGGGTAAATTTTCACTAAGTTGGAAAAATAGTGGGCATGCTGTCGTAATGCCAAAATTTTTCCAAAGTAGTGGAGATAAACCTATATTGGGGGAAGGATCAACCACATTGTACACCGATGTACTTCACCCCAACTTTCAATGAATGAAACTTTGATGTTCATATTGATGCATGAAACCGGGCATTCAAAGTGACCCGATGGGTCGGAGGCGATGCAAACCGCCAAAACTAAATAAAAACCATTTCAAATTCAAACAGAAAAATTAAAAAACAGAAAATCAAATCTGAAAGTCATAAAATCAGAACTAAACAAAATCTGAAATTCAACTTATTCCGGTTCAACAAACAACCGATCTTCAACAAGATTGAACCGGTTTTGAAACTCATTAAACCAAAATCAGATTTTGATCAAATCAAAACAGAAAATTCAGATTCAAATTAAATCTGTCAAAAAAAAAAACCAGATTTCAATCTGCAATAAAAAAAATCAGATTTAAGCAATCTCCCAAAACAGATTCTAATCAACTTCAAAAATCTGATTTTAGCAATCTGAAAATTCACTTAAAATCCACAGAACTTCACTTAAATGAACAATCAAGTGCTTAACCCCAAAGAAACCAAATAAGCACATTTCAAACATCCAAAATGGATCAAAATCAACTAAAAAACCAGAAAATTCAGAAAAATCAGAAATCTGAAAATTCATAAAACCAACCAAACAACAAATACCAAATTGCTTAAAACTTTAAGCACATCAAAATCAAAACCAAAACACATCAAAAAACCAAACAACAAATCAATCAAACAAATTGATTCAAACTCAAACCCTCAAAACCGACTTTCAAGTCGACCCAAAAAATCAACCAACAAACAAATAAAACAAACCCAAACAAATCGGTTTGCATCTCATCGGACCCAAAAGGCCGCTGCCCTTTTGAGTTCTTTACTTTTTGTGGATGTGCATGTCTACAAAAACAGGTTGCCGCGACGGTTAATCAAAGGCGTTCGAGCCGTTGCTCGATGTAAGTTAACGCCGGATACTCGCACCATCCGGCGGAGAAGGGTCAAAAATGAAATTTCAAAGAACCTGAACCTCGGTTCTAATATTTTTAAAACTATCACTGGACTACCTAATATTTTTAGGATATCACATATTTTCCTAGAAAAAGTCCGGAGATGTCTTTCTTTCTAAAGAACAGACGCAGAAAAAAGAGGTTCACACAACAACTATAGCTAGAGGAAATGCCCTATTCCAAGGAGATATCACTGGAAGATTAGAGGTGGATCTTGTTCTCCCCTCTCCCTCTCAGCCCCTTGTGATCCTCCATTCCCTCTCTCCCCCTTGGCACTAGCCCTCCAGTCTTGACTCTACAGTCTTTTCTGACTCTTTCTCATGATCTCTACCAACCCCCTCAACATTCACAGTTATTGATACAAAAGTTGGTTGCATTTCTCAATTTTTTGACCTTTTGTATTTCATAATTAAAATGATGTTATTAGTGGCTCATAAATATAAACTTATATTAAAAATATACTTTTGAGGCCATACCATACCCTCTTTGTCTTGGGCACCTTTGCCTCAAGCAATATATGAACTGCTGGACTAACCTGGATGGGCTGATTCTGCACCATGATTGGACTGGCGAATCCCGTCAAGCCCCAGCTTCTCTTATGAGGATCTGAGGGCAGAGGGTGGCAGCCAGTGCCAAGGTTAGGGCCAGTGGCCACCTTCTGTCTTCCCTGTCCCAATTCGGGCGGGAGAAACGAAGGGTCCACGGATCCCCTATTTGGGCCTCTTAAACCCACGATAACCTCCTTGTAAGTTGTAGATCGCAACTTCTAAATTCTATTGGGTCTGTGGGATCTTATAGACAGGTAAGATTCAGGTATGTGCATGCAGGATTTCCGCTGCCAAGTTACAAGGCTGTCTGTTTTTATCTTTACATCTTTTGGATTCAATTGATACTGGTCTCTGGTGGCATCTTCAATATTTCTCTTGACTTCCTTTTTCTTCTTATATTAAAAACTAGATCCATTGGGTGCTTATTCTAGCAGTCATTCTGACTTGCATATTGGTGTATCCTTAGTTGATATCCTTTTTTAGTATAACAGATAATTCAGGACTTTTCTGACAGCATTCCCATATATGAATGCTCATTGCACTGGTCTCTTCCCAAGTTTCTCATCCTTATTATCTGCTTGGTTGAGGAATTGCAAATTTTATCAAATAAGCACAAGTACTTTTCATTGCCTAGTTTGGAATTTCAAAGAAACATGGATAATGTTCTCAGTCGGACTCTCCCGACTGATGGTGATGATATCTTCAGAAGGTTTAAAGACAAGTTACTGAGTTTCCTGGTATGCAACGTTGAAACATCCTTTGTTTTTCCTTGCTTCTTCTTCAAGAGAAACCTGTAGGATGGTAACAATAAATTCATTTATTCTATGCTTTTGTACAGGATAATTTTATACTGCTTGCAAATTCAATTTCCTCAGTGTTTTGGACTGCTCCCGTTGGGAGTGATATAGAGTTGCCTTCTTCAATTAGAGGAAAACTTGGGGGGCCCAGCCAGCGACGGTTACCTTTACTGATGACTACTTCTTTGTTGCAAGCTGTATGCTTAAATTTCTATCTATACATCATACTTTCAGTATTTTGATGCTGGCAACATTTATCATTTTATTTTTATGATTTCAGATTTTCTTTGCACTTTATCAATTTTTTTTCTATTTAGAACCATCTGTGTTTACTCATTGTTATTATACTCATAGTTTGACGATCTTGTAATGATAATTCATGATTTCCGGTAAGCTTTAATAAGGTATTAGTACCTAAATCAGCATGAATGGAGCATAAGGAATCAAAATACTGTGTGCGACATTGCTTGGGTCTCCAGAAAGTTGCTTGCTTTTCCAGCCTTATGCATAATTTTGTTTTCAACTAATTCAAATTACCAGGCCATGCACTGTTCACTTTAGTCATGATTCAACTCTGATAGGTTGAAAGGTGTTGGACACTGGCACTAAATCCTTTGGTACTAAAGAATCATAAAGTTAAGTACCAAAAGATCAAATTAGATGAATTAACTACATAGAAGGGGCTAGAACCAGCACCCGTGGAAACCTGATTGTTTCAATGGTCTCATCTTTCTGTAAGACATACATTCACTCTCTAAGTTCTAGTATGTGTTTAAGTTCCAATATGACGTATACACCAGATTCGGGTTGTGGTATCATGTTTCACATGGCATATGCAGTATTATCTATGTAAAATGATGAACAAGAGATAAGTAGTGCATTGAAGTAGATGGATAAAATTGTTTTAATCTTAGTAACATGCTTTTCACCCAACTTGAAAGACAACAAAATGAAAATTTTAGGAAGCCTTCTTCTCCAAGGAATCCAGTTTGGTATGCCTTGTCAGTTGGATTAGGTATCTAGGGATCAGCACTCCCATACTAAATTTAATTGGCAATTTCAGTATTTATCTATGTAGTCAGAGGCGTGAGGCGACCGAGGCGAGGGACCCCTCGCCTCACCTCAGGCGCTTGAGGCGGGCGTCTCAGGCGCCCGAGGCGACATTTTTTTTATTATGATATTTATTTTCATAACTGGAAAATATATATAAGAAGATGAAAAAATATAAAAAATATAGTGAATGCATCATAAATACAGGAAATATATATGAAAATACAAGGAATATATTTAAATTTACATAAAAAATAAAAATTATGTCCGAAAATGTAGATAAAATTATCTAAAAAATGCTGAACTTATCTAAAAAATTGTTGAAAATACAAAAAACAGAATAAATTATATTAAAAATGCATAAAATGATTACTACAAAAATAAGTTGAAAGATGTACCTTTTCTCATTTTATTTCCATCAGCATGCTTAAAAATTAAACACATCCCCAAAAACAAAAAATGCAATACATCAAGTAGACAACATTTGAATAATAATGAAAAACCAAACATAGAAGTACATAAATAACAATTAGTTCAAAACATCATTAAAAGGTACATTCATCTAATGTCTCCAATCAGTTAACACAAATATCAATTATTAATCGGAAGAGTAAGAGTCATCATCATCAGTAACATGAACATAAATTTCCCCATCCGATTCTGAGGTATCTTCATCCATGGCCACACTCTTTCCCTTCTCAAGTCTTTGCCTTTTAGAGGCCTCCGCTCTAGTGCATGGACCTTTCTCTTCATCAATACCGGCTGTTGGTTCAACTTCCCTCTATGTGAGGTCCTCTCCTTCATGCACATAGTTGTTGTCCTCTCTAGTGATCCACTCATCTCATCAATATCATCCAAAGAAATAGGATCATGATTGAACTTCTCCATCCTAAAATGGCGATCTCGAAGCCTTTGATTGTATTGGACATAGACAAGATCGTTTAGCCTTTCTTGTTCCAATCTATTCCTTTTCTTTGTGTGCACCTATAATATAAGGACGAAGATCAGTTTAAAGTATCATATGAAACATGCTAAACAATGAATGATACTAGTGCATACCTGCTTAAAGGTACTCTAGTTGCGTTCACAACTAGATGCACTACAAGTGAGGCTCAATACCCTGATGGCGAACCTTTGCAATTAAGGAACCTTGCTTCCCCAATCCTTCCACCAATTTGTTAAAAGAAAGATGAGAATTAATCAAATTTAAAACAATACTTTGAAATGTATAAATGAAAAGTTTTAAAAGGTTAAATGTCAACCTGGAATGGATGTTTTTCTTTATCTAATGGCTATATCTCTACCAAATAGGCCCTCAGTATCTCTGTATGTAATTAGTTGCTTGGTAATCAAATCTTACTCATCAGGACTTTCAATTAGCCTCTCAATGGTATCATACAGTCGTTGTTTAATTTCTCCATCACTCTCAACATCCGGATTTGAGTAAAAGAATTGGAGGTTAAGATAATAACCCACTACATGTAATGGACGATAGAGTTGATTGTCCCACCTCCTATCAACAATGTCCCAAATTGGACCGTATTTGTCAAACTTATCATACAAGGCACTCTTAATGCCTTCCTTTGCCTGGTCCATTGCTTCATATATGTAGCCATTATTGGTTTCTCACTATCCACTTGGCGTAAGACAATCACAAGAGGCTTGAAGATTGAAAGAGCATATGTTACACCTCTCTAGAAAGTTGTTTTTAAAATGATGTCACATGATTTCTTTCCCTCAGTTTGCTTAGCCCATCGGTTGTTAGAGCTAGTCTATTCTTCAGATGTAAACATTCTTCTCAATTCAGCCTTCAAGTTGTGTAAGCTCTCTATATTTAGGTAGTTTGTTGCAAACCTTGCACGAAAAAAAAAAAAACAAGTTAATGGCATTCACTATCACAAGTCATAATTCACAAACCAATTTGAAACATTATAAAAATACATTTCAAATTGAGATTTTACCTTGTGACTGCTGCCTTACATAAATTCTTTCCATTGGTGAATTTCCTTGTCATGGCAAGAACTTTTGTATGTCCATAAATAAATGTCGTCACATACTTGGCATGCCTAATTGTGGATTTGATACCCGACAATTTAGAAATATCTTCTAGTATCAAATCAATGCAATGTACTGCACATGGTGTCCAAAACAAACTAGAATGCATAGACAGCAACAATCTCCCTGCAGCTATGTAACTTGCCTCGTTATCCGTTACAATTTGGATAACATTTTTCTCCCCAACTTCAACAACTATTTTGTCCAACAAATCAGCCAACAATCTTGCATCTTTGACTTGTGAAGATGCATCTATTGATTTTAGAAAGACTGTGCCCGTAGGTGTGTTGACTAAAAAATTTATCAATGTTCTCATTTTTCTATCTGTCCAAGTACCGAATATGATAGTGCATCTATATTTCACCAAACTTCCTTTTCTTTTTCAACTAATTCTTTAGTTGTTTGAAGCTCTTTCACAAACAATTTTTCACGAACTTCATGATCTTCATGATATGATGGACCTTTCAATTCCGGGCCAAATTGACCAATAGCCTCTAACATGGTCTGAAAACTATTCAAGCGTACGGTGTTGAAAGGAATACCTGCTTGGTATATCCACCAAGCAATATATTGCACAACTTTTTCCCTCTCTTCCTTCAAATGCTTTTTGTCTTTCACACTCTTCTCTTTGGAAACTTCTGGATTTTGCCTCATAAAACGGTCCATAGGACCTCTCAAATGAGGAGGCAAAAATGCTGGATCACAAACAAGTAATGTGTCTTCAGCTTCCATGCTTGTCTCCGAAGTGTTCACACCAAGAAAGTTGTCTCTTCCTTCAATCTCTCTTATCACCGCAATCTTTTTAAAGCGAGCTTTTTTAGCTTGCTCCATATGTTGTTTAACCTCTTCTTTGGCCTCTGGTGTAGCCTTCTTGCAACTTGTGACATTGGTGGATAGACCGGCTATATGTTGTTTCAACCTATATATCCCACCTTTGCAATCCTTGTTGCAAAACGAACATATAACAAGATCTCAATTTTTCGGATCCACCAAAATTCCATATTTCCAACCAACATCTTTTGACTTAGGAGGATGTGCCCGATGAAGTTGTTTGAGTGTTTGACCCCGTCCCCGAAGCTTGCTCCACAGTTTGAGACATCTTCATACAAAATACATAAATATCAAATACATTAAGAACAGTATAAATCAGAAAACAATAAAAAAAGGATCCACCAAAATTAGATTGTAAATGAAATATATTAAGAAAAATAAGAAATCAGATTTAAGAAATCAGATTTAAAAAATCTGTTTTAAGAAATCAGATTTAAGAAATCTGTTTTAAGAAATCAGATTTAAGAAATCTGTTTTAACTTTTAAGAAATCTGATTTAACAATAAGAAATCTGATTTAACAAAAACTCTGATTTAAGAAATCTGATTAAAAAAATCAGATTTAACAATAAGAAATCAGATTCAAGAAATCAGATTTAAGGAATCAGATTTAAGAAATCTAACTAGTATTAACAACTATAAACAGAAATAAACTTTGAAGAAAAACAAATACATTTCTGAAAAATCAGATTCAATGAACTTTGAAGAAAAACAGAAATAAAACAAATACATTTCTGAAAAACAATAAACATGTTCTCCGACTACGTTGAAGTAATTTAGCCAACTATGTATGAACGTCTTAATCAAGTATGTTCAACTATAACAAAATAAAAGAAGTGTGTATGAAGAAAACGGAAAAAAACGTAAATTATACCTTTCCGACAACATCCAGGTTGTTCGGTAATCTTTGCAAACCCGGTTAACAACAGTTACGCGTTCTACACGTTGCCAATGGCTTAATAAAAATATTGGAATCACATTTACAATGAAAAAAGAAAAGAAGACAAATCAAAAGAACGTACCTTGTACGTCTAAATCTGGTCTTCTAACAATGTACACCAAGATAGAAGAAAATAAAACATAAGATAAGATTCTTGTATTAGTAGAATGATGATGAATGAGAAGGAAAAAAAATAAAGAAAAAATGTGAAAACCCTAAAACGGACCGGTTGGAGAGCTCTTTCGACGGTCTGGAAAGTTTGGACAACTTCTCCGGCTAAAGAAGGTGTCGGTGGGGGCTTCTCCGGCGACTGGCGGTGGTGGCGGCGGCGTCGTCTCTGGCGACTGGCAGTGGCAGCGGGGGCTTGTCCGGCGAGCAGCGATGGCTTCCCTCAGCTGGGCTTCAAACACGTCGGGCGGGAGAGAGAGAGAAGAGGTTGGGATGGGAGAGAGAGAAGAGGCCGCGAGGGCCTATGTTAAGTTAATCGGATCCGGCATTTGGGCCCGGATCCGATAAGCAGAGGCTGAGGCATTCGCCTCAGCCTCGCCTCACGCCTCCCCCGCCTAGGCGGCTGAGGCGGGGGAGGCGATCACAACTGGGTCGAGGCGGGGACGGACCGCCTCGCCTCGCATCCTCGCTTAGGCAACCGAGGCGGTTGCCTCTGATAACATAGGTATTTATAGGTCTTCTCGAGAACATGCTTCTGGTCCTATATCTCATCACATACTAGCTGTTAGACAAGACTTGGAAAGGTTTTTTGCAAAAGCAGCATGGAGAATGGAGATCTATTGTGGTACAATGTTTTTGGAACGTTTAAGTCAATCAGTTGGGTTGAGCTTGTCTGGCGGTGGTGCCAATATAGAGCTGCTGGAAGAATTGCATCCAAGTAAAAGGGGAGGTCTGCCATAGATGCAGGATTGACCAAATTCACAAAGCCTTGGTCAGGCTCAAGTCCTTTAATCAGCCAATTCTTAGACTATCTTCATCTGCCAGATCCCTAGATCTAGGTTGCAATCTGATTGTGTAATCATTGTGGTAAACACAATCTTCAATGTCTATATTTTATTCATTGCAGTTCAAAATGGTGGGAGCATTAGTAGGGAAGTATAAGGCCCAAAAGGAGATAGAGTAGAAACTAGAGGGTAAGAGGAGCGGGTGATAAATTATTTAGACAGAGCATATGGTATGCCCCATTCAAGTGGCTCATTAGTGATCCCTTTTTTGTTATTAGAATTTTGTGTTACATCATTGTAGTGGCTCTTTAGTCCCCCTTTTTTTGTTTTGTTTATAGTTTTTGTTGTTTAGGTCTTCTCATTCTCTGCATGTTTCCTGTCCCTTCATGGATTAACAGATCTTATCGGTGAAAGCTGTTGCTTCTATCACATTATGGATATTGCAATTCAAGAATGACCTCTGGCTTAGCTCTTCATTTTCTTTCCTGTGGAATTTCTCCTGGAAAGTCATTCTTTTCCCTACACATGCCTCTGCGGTATAATTTCTCTCCCTATTCACTACTCTATGCCTCTTTTCTGAAGTCTACTTGTATGTGTGGATCCTGGTTGATGGTGCGTGACATATTCACTATGTCATACATTTAGTAATGTTGTTGTATAGGCTGGAGCAGAGATTCATGTGGCAGCATATGAAGCTTTAGAGTCAGCTTTGAAAGCACTGTCAAAGGCTTTTTCTCAATCAGCAATCCAGTTTGTAACAGCTTTCAATAAATCTGTTCCAAGTGGAGAAGAGAAACAACTTTTAGATTCTTTTCTTCTTAGTTTTCTTCAGAATATTAACACTCTACTTGCTAAAGGAATTTTAACACGAAGCCGTCGTTCTATATTGATCAACTGGAAGGTGCCTGCCTAATCTCCATATCTGTGGCATAAGTTTCTTCTTTTCACAAAGAAGATTTTTTTAACTTCAAGAATGTGGAATTTATTATCTAGATAATTAATAATTCTTACTAACAATCTTGTTAATTCAGTGGCTTTGCTTAGATTCTTTACTCTCTATTCCTTTCAATATGATCGATTGTGGAGCTCAATCAGACGTTGGATATACTTTTTTTTCAGATGTGTCTCTGAGAATTACATTCAGCGACATTGTAGAAAGGTATACTATTACATCTTCCAATATTTAGTTAGTAAGAACGTAATTTTATTGATGATAGATTTCTGCATAAGGGTCTTCCAGTGCTTTTATTTAAAGATTTGTTTGCTTATGTTTCTTTCATTGTCATGGAAAAAGAAGAAACAATGATGATGGGGAAGCTTCTCCATCTGATGAGGCAAGTGGGGGTTGTAATGGTTACCTCCAACCTGCCGTGGGTGGAATTTCATTTGGGTCTCACTAGATAACAGGAAGAGCAGGAGGAAAATCCATTGGCTAGTGGTGGTGGCAGCTATCCACTTATCTAAGTGGATGCGATCTCTATTAGGATATGCAATTTAAAAAAGAGAAAAAAACAAGATGATTAAAAAATAAAAATCAAAGGAGGGGCGAATGGGATGGCTAGGTGTCCTTTGCTCAACCTGATTGGCACGGTTTATTGTAGGCAAGGATAGTGGGATTGGGATTGGCTATTGGATCAGCTAGTGCCGATTCTGATCTGTTCCATTCCAGATTGGATTGGCAGAATTAACTGATTCCAAGAGAGAAAGTCTGATTTGGGGTTCTCAAAAATGCTAAAAATAAAAAAAAAACCTCCTATTATTTGGGGCCAGAATCATGATTGGAATCTTTGCTTTGCTGTGTCTTCTGGACTGGCACGAGCCGAATTTGGTGACCCCTCCTCATAGGAATCGGCCTATTTGAGACAAATCGGTTCAGATCTAGGCCTATTTGGGCAGGAATCTACAGGTGGAGTGGTCTCCCCCTTCCTGCCTTCCTAAATTGGGACATCTTATGTTGATCTGATCCCAAAATCAGCCAATTGCACGAGCGGGAGAGAGACGGAACCATAGTTGTCAAAAATCAAAATGGCGCTTAAGTGCCAAAGTGGTTTTTGATACCCTGAGCAGAGGTCTACCTTTTCAGTGTAAAAAAGTGTCTGCCTTGGGCACTCTAAGCGGAAAGCACCTGAAGCAGGTGCTTTATCCGCTTAGTTTACTTATTGTATCCAAAACCTGCTAATTGGATCTGGTATGTAAAGGACCTATATATTGGAAATTTGTAAGTATATTGATTTTTTGATCACACATGTAAATATCTTTGACTTATATTGATTGTTTGAGCACATAGTGTGATATTTCTTCAGTATATAATAACTCATTTTCTCTTTGAGACTTTGTTGATTTACATACAAGGATCGCGGGATCAGAATCGATCCCTGGATCGGTGGGGTCTGATCCGATCCAGATCGGATCATATTGGTCCAATCCAGGGTGTTCCGCCAGGAGGCAGACTGATACAAAATCGGTCTGGATCCGTCTTTTTTTTCCGTTCTGGGAAAATCTGTAAAAAATTGGCAAAAATTTATAAAAATTACATAAATTCAGAAAAAATGTTAAAAATTGTAGGAAAGAAGAATATAATTCAATCTTGACATTTCAACATAAATTTAACATTGACTAAATGACATACATCATACATCAAGTCATAAACACATTGATATCATACAATCAGTCAATCTCAAGCACACAATACAAATTGTACTTAACACTCATATTACATTCTATTAAATAAAGAAATAAATACAACTGCTATGATAACATAAGTAACTCATTACTCATCATGTAATCACCACCAATTATGAAAATGTCCTAGATCTGGATCCCTGTCCTACTCATCCCGATTTTTTTGAAATCTCCACTGACTTGGGTCTGTCATAATTGGCCCATATCCATAGGAAAATAATGATTGGGCCATATGGCTAAAATCATAAGGTCCACCCTCAGTTGGTGGTGGAGCTGGAGGAGATGGTGGATCATAAGGCTCAGTGTCTGAAGCAGGCTGTGGATAGGAAGATACGAACTCGTCGAATACATTCATCCTCGTCCAACGTCCGCCACTCCTTCCACTAGAGCATGAATGCCTTTTGTCACTCAACTCATCTTGACCTGCTTCATTCGTACGTGCATTACTAGTAGAGCCACCATCATGTGAGGCTCTAGCTCCACCTGTGCTGCCACCTCCATCTCCACCTCCACGTCCAGTACGTTGTTGTTGTGTGGGTGGAACAAATTCTTTCTCATCCTCATTTGATGAAGGTGGCTGAGTAGTCTTAGTATCAAAGAGATGATGTCGACGTTTGATACTTTTCCTCTTCAATGTAGGATCTCCTTGACTACTTTATTGTGTAGGTAACCAAACTTTCTTTAAAGCCCTGAATAAGTCACCATTCTTCTTCTTGACGGTGGTGGTGGTGGTAGATAGACCTACAACTGGAACCCGAGCTAGAGTGTAGTGGGTGCTGGATGTCGCTCTGGAGAAAATGTATTACAGAGTGGATCAAGAAGGGGAGTTGTGCATGGAACTTGAGTTTCTTGTCCTTCCTACATTTCTTCATCCTCACCAACGACGCTGTCAAGCTCACCTTCGGCCCATGATCTGTCATTCGGGTAGAACTCTGGCTCTCCCTCAGCATCCTTGTCTTCCACTATGCTGCAAGTGGATGTTTTTCTTCGAATAGGTATTCCAAGTCCACATCTTCTTAGGACAAGCCCTGAGTAGCTTGGGCTTGGGCTCTTTCTTGGTACAATCCACCTGCAAATTGTGTAAATCTTTGCTCGGATGTGTTCTGCTTATTTTAATATTCTTGATCCTCAGCTTCATATTATAACGATAGTAGACAAGGTTCTCTAATCTTGCGGTTTTCAACCTATTCTTTCTCTTCGTGTGAATGAGGTTGAAGGTGCTCCAATTCCTCTCGCACTGGGATGAGGAAGTGCTCTGACTTAGTACCCGAATTGCAACGGATGCCAGTGGATTCCAACTAGTCCTATTTGTGACCATAATTTACCACTCAGTTGTAAAGAAGACAAGAAATATAGGCATTAGTAACTTATTAAGAAATTCGGGTAAGCAAGCCATGATATCTTTAAAGTTATTTGGATAAATCGACTTATTAGGAGGGACGTTATCATGTGCGTACTGCGAATCAGGATCTCCATACACTCCAATCTTGTGCCTGTATGAAGTCATCTGAAAATCTAAAATAAAGTAGTTAACGTCATAACTCATTGCTTTTTATAAAGTTCTAAGGTTACTAAGATGGTGATTAGTACTCACTTCAACCTCGGCGAAATAGAACGTGTCCAATGGAATTCAGGTTCTCAAACAGGACGTGTGCTCGCCGCCACATCAGAATGTCTACCAGAAGCAGCCGAACCTCCTGCTCCTTGTTTTCTTTCCTCATCCTCACGGGCTTGAACCCTAATCTTGTACACAGCTCTCTTGACCTGAGCCTCCTCTTCATCCTCTGAAGTTGAGGAATCAACTCGGACCCTGTCATGTGTTAGTCCTTTCCCTTTCTACTCCTTTTAGTCTTAAGATCGGTGTCTCTCCGACCTAGCAACTCGTCATGAAGCTCTTGTCTCTGACCAATTCGTACCCCCCTCTGGGATGCTCTTCCTGTTAAATAACCCCTCATCTCTTCCCTAAGCTCAGTTGGTACTTTATCGCACTTCTTTATATTGCCACCCATATCGGCTATACGTTACTTTAGCCGATACACACCTCCATTCATATTTTTATGACACCATTTGCATCTAACCCTCTTCTTCTCTGAATCAAGGAGATGACCATGTTGCCATCCAATGTTGCTAAATTCCACGGTGCCGATGCCATACTTCTCGTCCGACATCTTATCTACATCACATCAAGTGATACACAAAATTAAATATATGAACCCCACCTTGGGGGTGCAAATGCAATTCACCTCCCAATGGGGGGTGAATTAAATTAAAAAGTAAATCACCCCCAATGGGGGTGAATTAAATTAAACAGCCCCCGAACCCATGGCGGGTACGGTCCACACAGTCACCCCTTCGGGGTTCGGGGGTGACTGTTGATCACCCCTGAATAGGTGATTAGCACCTGTTCGGGGTGCATCCCCCCCTAATGGGGGGAATTAAATAGACCCCCCAACCTATGGGGGGGGTTACAGGCCGAATAGTCACCCCTTTAGGGGTGCAATTCACCCCCAATGGGGGGAATTAAACAGCCCCCCCAATGGGGTGGGGTACAGTCCGAACAGTCACCCCTTCGCGGGTGACTGTTCATCACCCCCAAAGGGGGAATTAAACAGCCCGCTACCCCCAACCACATGGGGGGTATAGTCCGAACAGTCACCCTTTCATCACTCCAGAAGGGTGCAATTCACCCCCCATTGGGGGGGATTAAACAGCCCCTCCAACCCATGGGGTGGTACAGTCCAAACATACACCCCTCCGGGCGTGACTGTTCATCACCCCCGAAGGGGTGATTAGCACCCCTTTGGGGGTGCAATTCAACCCACTACGGGGGGTGAATTATAGTTCGAAAGCACCTCTTAGGGTTGGGGGCTAAGGGTCACTCAAAGGGATGACCCTATTCAAGGGGCCAGGAGGCATCCCTATAACCTGCAGGGGTGCTAAGGGGGGGGGGAGAGGGGATCGGAGGTCCCCCTAACTTACCTGCTTCTAGGGTGGATCGGCCCTAGAACACCTGGATCACCTTAGATCTGGAGAATGGGGAGGAGGGTTGAAGGGGGCTGAAGGAGGGGAGAATCGGTCCGATCTTCTCCAATTTGGGGGGGGGGGGGTGATCGGACCTTAAATAGGTCTGGAATCGATTCCGAAACTTCCGATTTTCTGGTGAATCGGTTTGATCGGTTTGAATCTTGGATCGATCCACCTGGATCGGTCTTGGATGGACCGATCATGTCAATTCTGACCAATCCAGCAGGGAGTCCTGTCTGGATCGATAATTTGCTGAGGAATCGGGTACCGATTCAATTCGAGAATCAGCCGATCCCGATCCGGATCAGCCGATTATGCAAACATTGTTTACATATAAATTTTATTTGTGAAAGTTGTCACATTAATTTATTGAATGTTTTAGTAAAATGATAAAATTTATGTCTATTTATGCTTTATTGTTTTGATGTATTTGGTGAGCCAATTATAGACCGCCTTAACTAGTTTGACCGTTTAAGCGGGCACTTATGGGGTAAAGGGACCCTTGGTCAATTTGATTGCTTTGTCGCCTTGACAATTATGGACGAAAAAAATAAGAAAGGGAAAATAACAAAGGGTGGGGAGAAAGATGGCTGCGCATGTTTCTTCTGTCTCCATATCTAGAAACTGCTCGGGTTTTTCACAAACCATAAATGGGTCCACCAAAACCTCTAGGGTTGAACAGACCTCTACCAAAGCTCTGGCGATGAAAAACCATTGATAGGAAAAAGCTATTGATTGTCAGAAGTGACATAAACAAGAAAAAGTGCATGGGACACTATATGCCTCATACAGCTCAAATTTCCTGGCAATTGGTGGAAGAGAGTTGGAGGAAGATTCCTAGAAGGCTATCTGGTCTGGTTGAAACCCACCAAATGGATGTACTTCTCATATGTAATGTACTTTCATTTTAGGAGGCCTCCACCGTGTGATTGCCCGCTCAACTCTGCCCCCCTTTTTCCTCACATCATGGGATGAACTTGAAGAGCATTGGGGGCTACACTAGAAGATTAGTTCTCCCTTTTCTTAGGCAGTGGCAAATTTACTAATCTTTTACCGATGATCGCTAGATTGGTGGGTACCGATCCAATTTGTATCACATTGGATCAGTCAATTTTTCTGGAGGAAAACCAATCTGAAATTGGTTCGGATCGGTTCTTAAAAAGCCCTAATTTTTTTTTAAAAAACCTTAAAAAATTAAAAAAATCTCGGTATTTGATATATGTTCTTTGGGGCCAATTTCGATTCCAAAAGGGGGCTGTATTTGCTGCCATGTCAACGCTGTGCAGCTGTAGTGGTCTTCCCTGCCCTATTGGGTAGGGAAGAAACCATTACCTGTCCCTGCATGGGTTTCTGAAGATTTGATATTACTTGGTAAGAATTTCTTAGGGCAGGGAAGACTACCGTGGCTGTGGTGGAGGGTTGATTTTGGCTGTGAATTGCCTGATTCAGTCTGACATTGGCTGATTCGACCGATTTGGGCCCCAATCCAGGCGCCCAGAGTTCATTCCGGTGGGATATCCAGTTGGATCGGTCCTTCTAGCCAAAAATCAGGTCGAAGGGGTCTGATCCTATGTAGGAATCAACTTATTCCAATCCGGTCCGTCTGATTCTGCAATCTATATATTTTGTTTTATTGTTACGCTAATTTCATATTCCGACTTTAAATTCAGTGAACCTGTAATTCTCATATTAATCATGAACTTGTTCAGATAGTTGTTAATGAATGTCTACATTACCATCTAAAATTGCTTTTGAAAATCTTGCCTAAATAATCAGGTCATCTGTCCAATAAAAGAAGCTGCTTGAAATTCGTACAACATCTATATTGTAGCATGCTAGCTGACCTAAATATGCATATATGCTTCAAGGTGTGCGAATATGGCATTATAGTGGACACTGGTTTACTGTAACAAAGAATTTAGTCCAGTGAATACCATGCTTCCATTTACATTTCAAAGTTCAAAACTTTGTAGCACTTAAGATGATGCTGGGATAATAGAACCTGACAATGCAGGCATGGTATTTTCGAAGCCCTGTTACAGTTGGTTTTTATTCTGATTTCTCATTTTTATGTTTATTTTTTTTAAAAACTCTTAGGTAATTTAGAATTCAGATTATCATCATCACCTTATTCCTCATTTATTTTCTTCAACTTTAATATTCAGTGTAATCCCTGTTAAACAGGATGTTAGTACCACAGAGTAGTGATTGTTTCTTGAAGCATCTCTTTGGTACACTTTGAGTGTCTATTGTTTGTCATTTGTCAATTTAGAAGTTGCATGTGTTTTTAGTTAAGTTCTTGTCACTTGGCAACATTACGTTTACAGCCTAGAGAATGCTGGCGAAACTTCTATGTTGCCCATACTGAGGTCACTCAGGTTAATCATTAGTCTTTTATATTCTGGGAAAATTCAGCCTGCTTTCTCATGTATTGAGATGGACATGAAGGTACTACTCACTCTCATTATGATGATTTTTGTTGTCTTTCGCCGATATGTACTACTCACTTGTATAGAGCCTTCATGTTATCTGGTTTATTTTTTTTTTTTCAGTTGTGTTCTTATGGGAAAAGTGGTTGTTTTTCTTCCTTTGGATGCCAATTGCCAATGCCAACTACTAAGTATTTTACATGGCAACTATATCATGGAGAAACTTCTTTGGTAGTTGTACTGTAATCTCTTCATGAAATTGAGGTGGCTAAGGTTAGTGTTTAAAAGGAAACACTTTGAGCAGAAGTTACCAACTTCTTTCATTTATTTGTAGGGAAGTTTGTATTTCCTAGTTGCTATAGAAATCGGATAGAACCCAGGGTGGGGAATGAGAGCCTCTGTGATTGAAACTGTTCATTGGAATTGCTCTATAGGACTGATGGTCTTTGCTTGCAATCTCTCTCCCTGGTTAAACCTTTAAGGAATGAAATTGGGCCTAACGGGGCCTTAAAGTGATCTCATTGCAGCTGAAAGGGAAGCAGTCGTCTTGGTGGAAGATGGTGGGCTGGAAAGCTGATTTAAGGTTTGGAGATATGTGTTGGTCTTGTGTGAAGTAGGTTTGACCAGAAAGCATTAGAGGGTCCAAGCTGGACATCCCACTGAAAGAAGGTTCAGGAGGTGTTTCAGGACTGGATGCCAGGCTGGCATTATTCAGAAAACATGCAAAAAATTGCTAGCAGTATGGACAATCAAACATAGAAGCTTTCACTAGGATATGGGTATGGAGCTACAGCTCATACATGTGTTGCAGCTCCTCCATACTAGGAGGGTTACATTCAGAACCTCAATGTCAAGAAGAACATGTTGGTTGAAATAGACAACATTGTGATGGTCATAAGCATCAGCAGACATAAAATAATTGGTCCTCTGGGTGTATTATAATGAGTATTGAGCATTTTCTGAGACTCAACTGTACTCGATCGATTGAGACAAATGCTGCATCAGGAGGAGCGATAGAGATAAAAGTTTCAAGAAATGAAACAATCACTATTTAGATGTGGGTATAGAGACACAGAGTTTGCATTCACAATCAACATCACAAGTCACAACAACATGAGGAATGCGAAGATTCATATGATAGTTATCATCCATTTTAGTGATTTTAAAGTTATACTTGTATTTATAAACTATGAATTTTATGAAATGACATGTTTAATGTTTCTCGCAAGGTGATGCGAATGTGTATACTCTTCATGGACTATTCGAGGTGATGTGAATGTGTATTTCGAACGGTAAATATCACCGAATATAACTTTGTCACAATATCTACATTGCAATTTTCACTCCGCCATGGTGGTCAAGTTGCAATGTAATCAAGCCAGATCACTCTGGGTTGTGTTGATAGTTTGGGTTGTGTGGCTTGGAGAAGACATTTTTTTACTAAATAATTAATTAATTAAGTAATTTTATTTAAAAACTGATTACGTTAGTAAGTGACTACTTATTTAAGTAAATTTTTAATTATGTAAATGACTAACTAATTATCTAAGTAAGTAGATAATTAACTAAGCTTTCTAGCTAATTATCTACTTAAATAACTACTAAACTAAATATCTAGCTAACTATTTAAGTAAATAAGTATTAAAAAGAATGAACTAGTTGAGTAACCAATGAATGAAGCAAGTATTAAGCAAATATACTTAATGAACTAATGAAATACTTAATGAAATAATTAAGTAAATCAAGAAGAAAAGACTATAGTGTTATGCAGCGAGGGCTTTAAATAACCCCCAAGGGGTTGAGGCGGGGGGGGGGGGGTGAGCCCCCCCCACCATTGGCAACGGTCTGCAGCGAGGTCGCACGACTCCGCGACTCTTCTGCAGCCCAGTCGGGAGAATCCCGACCCGAAATTCCATGGTCTCCAACATTTCTATGTTCTTATGGCTCCCATGTTTACATGACTCCATGGTAAAAATCTATGTCACGATGCCCCTTCAGTGTTATGTGGCATTGAAGCACTTGTTTACATGGCTTCAAACAAGCTCCTGTCCTCATGACCTTGAAGTCTTTTTAGCTTTCAAAAATTCCATGTTATCATGGTCATCAAGGCTTATAAAGCTTTCATTAAATTTTTTTTTTCCATACTATCATGGCCATCAAACTCCACATGGTTTCCAAGTGCTATACTATCATGATTCATGACTCTCCTATCCTATATAGTTTGCTAAAAGGATCTCCATGCTCTCAAGCTTCTCATGACCCTCAAGGCCTATATAGGTTTTGAACTCTTAATAGTATCATGACCCATTCGGTCTATATAGTTCTCAAACTGTCATACCATCTTGATCATCAAGGTCAATATGGTCTTCAAGTCTAAGCCACAATGACCATTGAGGTCTATTTGGTTTTTATGGTTTTTAACTTTATATCATCATGACCTTACCAATCTATATGGTTTCATAATTCCCATGTTATCATGCATAATTTTTGAACTCTGATACCATTATGGTCTTTTGGGTCTATATGGTTCCTAAACTTTCATACCATCATGACAATTCAAGTATATAAGGTTCTTGAAATTCTCATATGATCATGACTCTTTAAGTCTATATGATTATCAAATTATCACATCATCATGACCTTTTTGGTCTGCATGATCCTTAAAATGGTTCATAAACCTCATACCATCATAACCCTCCTAGTTTATATAGTAAAAACTTCTATACCACAATTACCCTATGTGAAACCTCGAAGAAATTATATTAAACATATGTTAATATAAAATATGTTGTAAAAATATGTAGAATGGCATAGTTTGAAAATTTATTTAACTTTCATTAATTTGGGAAATGAACCTTCATTATCTCATCTTTGGCTACTATGCAAGTATGTGATATTTCATAGAAAATATTAGCCAAAATATGTAATATGCATAAAATATGTATGTCGAGGTTAGGGTTCATAAAGTTTGTCTTTGGACCTCTCTCTATCGGAAGTTGCAAATTTCCGATGTTAATTACATCGAGATTCTCGAACACCCTTGATTAACTGTCGTAGCAACTTATATATGAAAGAAACATTCATCCATGAAATGCATACACATGAGAGTAATAACTCATAAAATCAATGGAATGCAAACTTGTCATCTTAAGTTTGGACATTTCAAGGTTTATGTTCCTTAATGAATCCATATTCGGAATTATTAAAGTCTATTAGAATCTGATCGTATTAGGATCGAATCTCGTCATAAACTTCCATGTCGATTTCATACAAGTCCTAATACCTTAGACTAGATGAAATCTACCCACATACACCATTTTATGATCTAGGTCTATCATCTTAGATTTAGTGATGAAACTAGAACTTAGTGAAATGGCATATGCTCCCTATCAATACTATGACCTGAGACTTTCATTATTAGGCATAGGGCTCATTCTGTCCATACTTGTTATATGCTTTAGAACATCCATAGTCATGACTAAGGTTTGGGACTTGATTTTGCTAAAGTCTTCAATCTGAAACACCTCACGCTTTTGACCTCTTATTGAGCTGCTAGGTTCAGACCTATCATGTCAAGGAGAAATTGATCTATGGACCCATTTGTCACATGGCTCTCATTGTTGTAATTCTCCTCCTTCTATGGGTATGGAACCGGTCCAGTCTCAAACACCTAGGATTAAGCATATGGACATATTCTCGAGATATCTTATGTATTAGACTCGAGTCCATCATTTTATACTCTAAATCCTGAGTTTAAATATGCTAAACCCAGAACTTAATCACTTCTCAAGATTAGGACCTTCAACTCCTATTCACACCCGGACTTGCTTCTACTTTTATTAACACTCAGACCTGGGTATACTCCCTCGCCGAGGATCCTATTTATGCTGGACATTGCTTACATATGGGCTATGGGCCTTAGCTATAGATAAAGACCCCGGCTGGCTTGACATAAATCCCAACCCGAATCTGAACAATTAACTCCTAAATCCTACCTAGGTTCAGGTCCATATCCGACCCTGATATGGGTCCTAAACTGGTCATGATTCTATGTTAAACCATGCCTTAAGGTCTGTTTCATGATAGATACTCTATCCATCTCGTACTGAACCTGAAATGTCAAACGATATAAGGTTTGTTTACACCTGAAATGCCCATGTTCTAACCACTCTGGCTCGGCCACAGACCCACCATGCAAGACCTTTATAGAGACCAAGGAAGAATTACCTTGACCTCTAACTCAAGCCTTCCGTGAACCAAATTTATATACATAGATCCAAAGCTGAGACCCTGATATTGACCTTAAATTAGTCATTATCTTACAATGAACCATATGTTAGGATCTGTCCTATGATAGGTATTAAATCTACCCTACTCGAAACTTGAAATCTCATGCAAAACCAGGCTTATGTAAACCTGAAATGTTTATCACCTAAGCCACTCAAGCTCGGCTACAAGCTTGTCATACAGGATCTTTATGCATAAAGATCCTGAAACTGATTTTAGACTGGTCATAATCCGGGCCTGGACCATGTATTAGGGTCTGCCCCATGATAGGTATTGAATCCATCCTGAAATCTCATGTAAAAAACTCAGGCTTATATGAGCCTGAAATGTATGTTATTGAGACAGCCAAGTCCGGCTATCAGTCCTTCATTCAAGCTTCTCCATGATGCATTAGAACCTACCTTATGACAGGTGCTAAATGAAGCCTAAAATCCCATGCAGAACCAGGCTCATATGAACCTGAAATGTATGTTATTGAAGCCATCTGAGCTAGGCTATGGGTCTGCTATACAAGACCTGAATATAGGTTATGGTATATTTAGCATATCCTTTTCAATGATCTGATCATGTTTAGATCCAAGGTCAGCTGAACATCCTCCTGCAAACAGGTGGCCTATGGCCGGGAGGCTCAAGTGAGGTACCTATTGCTAAAGTTGAAACTCTTAAGCCCAATATCCCCAAACATAATCTCATAACTCTCCTTATAGCTTGATTGGATTATGGATATGGGGGAGGTCAGATTTGAAAATCTGTTTCGGGGCTGACTCTTTATTTTCTCATCATCCACTCTTATGAGGTTCAGATTTCCTTATAAATTACCAATAAGCTTTTAATCCCGAAAGTCTTCTTCTGTATATATATTGATATATAAGCAGAAAAATCAAGGACTGTTATGGTGAATTGATCATGATCAAGCTCCGAAGTCTTGACATTGTATAACTTGCCTTAGATCAGATCCGAGTAACAGACATCATTAGCTCAGGTAATTCCTATGTGGAATACATATAAGGGCCTCGAATTTGATCCTGTGTTTGATGAGGATTATATCAAATAAGGCCCGGCTCAGTCAGCCTTAAGATTTCCATGAATGTGCCTTGTATCTAGATCTGAAATGGGTATTGGAAATCTTATGATTTCAATATTTATGACCGGGGGTTACAATAAATAATTTTGCTCACCCCTTGGATAAATAGAATCCAAGGCCGGACCCATTATCTTATCATATACCTGATGGAGTTAGCCTGAATTATGTCCGGGCTTTAAATTTATTTCATATTTGAAGTAGGCATTGGAAGTCTAGAAACCTACAATCCTGTTTAGTCTTGAGATTTCATTTTCTAGTTTTAGACTAGTGCTCATATGTCCGGCCTTCCATCCAGATTTAAGAACAATCCTCTCCTATTTGTTTTAATAGGTAGATCAGAACCTAGATGTCCAGGACCTACAATCAGGTTTTCAATCTGTCTGAAACCCGAAGGTTAAGGTTTAGTCCAATCTATTGTTAGACCGTATATATACCTTGCTCTCTTATATTCAGATTTAACCTCTCAGTTAGTTTCATAATTCTCATAAGTTGTATGCATATGTATATATAACATATCAACATATATGTTTATTTGTGCTATGTGGTGCGGAACATATCCTTATATGGTGGAGTTCAAATATGACTATAACTTCATCATGTCGGGGTCACCTTATCCCTTTTGGGGGTATAGATTTATATATATGAAAATTACCATTCCCTCTGTTATGAGATGAACCAAGGGAATGAGTATATGGCTTCAATTTTGTCCGGAATATGTGAACACAGCCATACGCAAACATAAGCCACTAATCAGTTGGATATCATATATATTCCCAACTTTAATGGCATGAACTATTCTATTACAGAATATTGCCTCCCATTATCATAGAGGTTTGGTCCATGATTGACCTCCTCTTGATATGAAATTCTTGCTCCTTCAATGAGCCGGGCTTAGGTTCTTTCTCCATTATGGAATGAATCAAAAAGAAATGGGCATATTGCTCCAATTTCTGTCCAGAATGGAGGTGTAGAGCTATGCTCCACACGATCATGCTTCGGAATAGGCATTAGTTTCTTCATAGGCCCTCTCGGCCTTGATCTTCAAACTGTCATGGGACAGTGGGTACTTGTTAAGCAGGCTTCCATGCTTGGCTATCACAGACTCCTCAAGGCCCGGTTGGCCATCTTTCTCTTCATATTCTCTGCTTTACTAAGGCTACCCGGGGGTCTTTGGTCCAACATGTGGGTTCCAAAGAGGCGGGTATAACCTCACTTCCATATTTTGCTCCTGTTCCTTGTTCTGAATGGGGTGACATATACTTGACACAGATGGAGGCCGGACCTGATGGTATATGCAGGGTTCCTTATGCATTAAGATCCTGACTTACCAAGGGCCGACATGAAGTATGGGGGAATTAATAAAGGAGTCAAAGGGATTCCAACCATGAACTGAAATTGGGGGCAAAGGGTGATTCACATAGGGAGGTCGGGAGAATTTATCTCTGATGGCTTCTATGGCTGATTGGATTAGAGTAAGGAAGGGGTGTTTTGATGGAATATCCATAGGCCTTCAAGAATGATTATTTTGCTCATCCTGGAAGGCTTGGAAGAAGACTCTATGGCACCCTATCTGCTGATCATATGGGCAATTATTCAGGTCCGGATAGAAGAAATGTGCTTCTAATGACATATGATGGGGGCCTGAGCTGATGAAGGATCCATCCGAGAAAGGGGACAATCAAATAGAAAGGGGGGGGAATGCAATGAATGATTTGTAAAGGGGGATGGACCAACTCCTATGGGAACTTACCTTTAGCACCTTCTCTCTTATCTGCAGTGACCAACACTGCTTGGAGATGCCCTTGGATGAAGCTCCTGTCCCTCTTACTGCCTTGTTGGTATCAGAATTCCCGCAGCCCCTTTTTCTCTGTCCCTCTCACCCTCTTGCTTCTCTTTTCTGCCTCTCCTTCCGACCTCTTCTCATGTGCGGGGGCTGGCTCTTTTATAGCTAGCTGGATGGGTGCTGTTCACCCGAGAGAGAGAGGGGTCGTGCAGTGTATGCATGGAGAAAGTGGGGCCACTTTCTCCTGAACGTGGGGAAGGTGGAGCTTGACCAAGTCAGGGCCGGGATGTCAAAGGATCCTAGCCTTCGGTTGCTTCCTGATCTGTAGATCCTTCTCACTGATCTAATGGGCTCAACTGTTGAGTCCATCGCACACTAAGTCTGGATCCCAACCCTTGATTAGATGCCCCAGATCTTCACTTAATAGCTCAATCCAAGCCTTCCATTCATCAGTCCTGTAAATGGCAGATTAGCCCTCATCCGTTGATCAATTGGAGCTAGGCATTGTAGCCCACGTGAAGGGAATTAAACCCATCTAATCAAATATCCAATAAGGATGGATCCAGTGGGTATTATCCTACTAAGGATCCAATTTGGCCATCTTGTCATACTGTTGGGGATCCAAGAAGATTAGGAATCCAATTAGCTTACCGACAACAAATCTTGGCCTTTAAATGAATAAACTCTTGATCCTGCCCCTTCATTTGATGGATTATCTCAAACATTTGGCTCAGCCGACTGATGGATGTTGCATTGAATTTAAGCCATTGATCCTCTTATTGGATATTAATCCTATTAAGGATCCGGGAGGACTTGACACCCGGTAATTAACTTTGCCCATGATTTGTCCATCGGATATCCCATTATGGTGGATCCATTGGATATTATCTTATTAAGGATCCAATTAGGCTATCTTAATGCACCGATGAGGATCCATGATCCAATTGACTTATTAACCAATCCCGGCCATTGGATGGTCTCGGCCTCCCTCTCGGATTTGTTTTTGAATTCCATAGGCTATTTTCCCCCACGGATCATCCTCTGATTAGTTTTTTGTTTAGTCTCCTAGTTGGAGACAAACTCTCCCACCCGCGAGCCATCTTATAGCTGGTCCTCTTCTTCCTTCCATCACACCTTCTCATCTTAACAGATTTAGCAGCCATCTGTTCCTGTCAAGAGAAGCCACCGGACCTGCTGTTTGGAGCTCTTGGGTGCCCTTGTCTTCTTCTTGGGGTCAGGCCGAGGAGGTGAATATCATCTCAGTCACACCCAGGTGGGCACACTTGGTGGATTCCTCTTTATTGGTAATTTTCTTCCCTTCTCTCCACCGGACATTGTGGTGCTATGCTTCTTCTTCTATCTTCTATCGGCAGCACCTCATTTGCCCCATATCATGTCTTGCATTTTGCAATTATATGTGTAGCCGGTTGTATTGGGATGTCCTGATTTAGAAGGGCATGTTTATCATATGCAGGGGGTTTAGCTCCTTCATATGCCACCCTTGGTCGGGGTCTTTATCAATTCCCCTCTGTTTGTGAAACATGATATATGTTTGAGGACCCGGCTTCTTCATGCTTGATTGGGTCTTCTTCCATCCTTTTCTTTTCCCTTTGAGTGGGCATAATGGCTGCATCTATGTCCAGTCTTCATTCCTACCTGGCTATCATCAGCCGCACATGCTCATAATTTGTTTTGTACCATACATATGCTTATAGCTCCAGCTCTTTCTGTCGACTGCCCATAACCTGTCCTATGCCTTGCATTTTGCAAATATATGTGTGGCCGGTTATATTGGGTTGTTCTTATTTAAAGGAACATGCAAGGGTCCGGCTTCTCCATACAGCACCCTTGGTCGGGGTCTTTATCACATCCCCCTTTCTCCTTTTTTGTTAGATAGGAGTCTATTAGCTCCTAAATGTATGACTTACAAGTATATATATCTCTTGAATGTATTGAGGGCCCGCACATGATCACCCTTTTATCTTGTACCATAGATATACTTATTGATCCAGCTCTCCCTTTCTATTTTCTGTCGGCATCATATTAATTGTCTCCTACCATGCTTCTTCACAAGCATTTACCTAACCGCATGTGTTGAGGTGTTCTCATTGAAACAACACATTCACTTCCCTATTTTTTCTTTTGATCTATATGCAGGGACCTAGCCTCTTCATATGCCATCATTGGTCGAGGCTATTGCCATTCCTTTTCCTTTAGAACAGGAGCCTATCAGCTCCTGGATACCTGGACTCCTTGAATTTATATAGGAATTAAGGGTGCAGGATGTATCTCATCCTCGGCCTCCTTTTCCCCCTTTCCATTCCCTTGCTCCGGGATCACCTATTGGCCCTTCTTTGGTCAGCAGGGGGTTGGAACACACATGAAAGTTTTTGTTTTCTTGCTATGTGCCTAATAGGATTAGGCTTTGAGCTTCTCTTTGTGTATTCACATCCAGTTATGTATATCCGGCCTTAGATGTATGAACTTGACCCCTTCTTTGATTCATATACCGATGGTATGGTATAGGGAATTAAATATTTTTATTCCCTATTGCCTCTTTTTTTTTTCCATCCTCTCATCTCATGGTGCCCAAGTACTGTGGTTGGAGTTGACTTGATCATTGGGGGGGTATAGGTACATGGAACCTCCTCCCCTTTGTTTCCTTCCTATGTATCTAGCTTCGACTGGAATTTGAATCCTCCCTCTTTTTGAATTCATATCCAATTGTATATCCGTCCTTAATCACATATGTTTGAGTCCATCCTTTATCGGTCTTTATTTTGCTCCATATAATGGTGGTGGGGTGTGCAGGGAATTAAATATTTCTAGCTCCCTTTTGCCTTAATTTTAAGTGCCAACACCCTAGTTCTTGGAATTCCATCTTCTTAAGTTACTACACCACTAAGGCTGGATACGGAATCCTCTATGTTTCAAGTCCCACTGGCAACTTTGAAAGCCTCATGTCATGGCCCACAAACAAGCCTTAACCCTCCACGTAGGATAAAACATCATTGTCTGGAGGCAAGCCTTAACCCTCTAAATCCATATTTTTAGCACATACTTCTACCCCACAAGCCGAGCATAATCATTTCATATTCATATGTTTCATGGGTTACAATGGTATCAAGCCATCCTAAACCCATATCTCACAAGTTACAATGGTTAATAAATTCTCCCAATGACTCTCGCCTTGTGAAAACCACCAGTGAGGGGGGAGGATTTGTTGACACCTAAATTTTATAATAATTGGGGCTCACTTTGATGTTTGTCATTTAGAGATAACTAAAATTTAAAGCTAATTTTCTAGCCCCTTTTTATTCACTTGGTGGGCTATATTTTCATATGAAATGAGGTCCATCTAAGCTTTATATCCAATGAGAAAAATAATCGAGAATCAAGCCCATTTTTGCAGCTCACCTTATTTTCACCTATTGGGCTATGTTTCAGCTTCCAAATGGACCCATTTTTGGTATCAGCTGATGCCCATTCATGCCCACTTGTAAAGCTAAGGTTTTGGATTTAGCAACTAGCCAAGATCCTGCCACTTCAACTATCTGAAACCTTCCCCCTATTTACAAGGGCCGTGAGCATGTTGGTCAATCCCCGGTCTTTCTTCTTCAACACTATCTTTATAACGTCAAGTCACGTTGCTGATTGGAGTAGGTCCCGGATATCCTAATGGGAATAAGAATCATCGAAGGTAGGAGGAGGTTATGGAAGGCAAGGAAAGCATCAGAGGAAGTTGGCGATAGCCATTGGCTACCCTAAAATCAAAAGAGATAGGACCAAAGGCAAGAGATGGCATTAGAGATCCTTAAGAAATAGGGAGTTGCCACCACAGGTGTGCCCACTTAGCAGGGCACACCTAATGGAACTGCTTGTTGAAAGATCGGGAGACCATCAAATCTTTCTTCGAGTAGCCAGATCCTCGAAAGATTCTACAAAGGAGGGAAGGATCATCCAATCCTGAAGTGACTTATTGGAATTGCCGTATAAGAAATCCTTGGGCCATAAGGTTGTACCCCAATGGCGGCTAGCCATATCTCCTATAAGAGAGGAGTATTGCGGTCCTTTGTTAGGGGTTGGAAAAGGATAGAGAGAGAGATATCACAATAATAGGGCAAGTTGGAGAAAGCTTGAGTTGAGTTTGTGAGTGTTGTTGGTGCAAAAAAGGAAACACCAGAGAAGCCCACCAACACTGCAGCAGCCCGTTGTAACCCCATTCCTACCATCGTCATTGTCGTAGGATCCCATCAGGGGATCATATTGCTCATGAAGGAGGTACAACTTCTGTCAGGCTCCCATCGACTTTGAAACAAGGTCAAAAGTGGTTTGTGAGGCTCCTCGAAGAGAGCTCCTATCGTCGTTAGGGCAAGAGGACCATTGTTAGAGCACTCGTCAGGGCAAGAAAACCACTACGTTGTTAAAGGCTCACCCCCACCTAAAGCACTTATTTAATATATTTATTATAAAATAATATATTTAAATTTTATATAAAAAGGAAAAAAATGTAGGAAATACTTATAAAAGGCAATAAATATTTATAGTTATGCTTGCAATAAAAAACATAAAAGACAACATGAAAAATAAGAACATAAAAGATATAGTAACAACATAAAAATATAACAAATAAAATAAAAATAATGCCGAAAATAGATATACCTCTTTGAATTAGGTTGGGAGATTTAATTTGTCAACAAGTCCAAAACAACTCTCAAATATCAAATGTAAGGAACTAAATAACAAGTCCAAAGAAACAACATAAAATAGATTAATGTCCATGTCAACAACAGAAAATAACTACATGTCCAAGTACATTACATGAAATAACTCATCTCATCAATATGTCAGAATCATCATTAAGTTGAATTTTTCATTTGAATACGTGGCATCCTCATCAATGGCCAACCGCTTTCCCTTGTCAATTCTTTGTCTTTAAGAAGTCGATGCTTTGGTGGTTGGACCTTCCTCTTCCTCAATTCTAGTAGCTAATTCAACATCCCTCCATATCATGGATTGTAGAATTGGCCGATCCGGATCAGGATCGGCCGATTTTTGCATCGGATCGGACCCCTCTGATCTCATTCCCGGCGAAACTACCAATCCGGACCGAAGATCGGTGTTTGTAGGTGGAATAGGTGCCGGAATCGACCGATTTGGTCGATTCTGGATCGATTCCGTTGATTCCCTCGCCGGAATCGACCCACAGACCGTCACGGTGGACAACCCGCCGCGACGGCCCTCTTCCCCGCCCTATCGGGCGCGGAAGATGGGGCTATCGGGTCCACCCGGTAGCCCAGGATCCGGTGACTTAAGTCACCGGATCGACCGGACCGGTCCGACCGGTCCGGTCTGGTGACTAAGTCACCGGATCGGCGGATCCGGGCTGCCGAGGACCCGGTAGGGCGGGGAAGACAGACAGCCGCCGCGACACCATTTTGGGGGCGATTTCAGGCCGATTTCGCCCCCAAAATGCTCTAGAATGGATCGGAATCCGATCTAAAGTGTTATTTTGGTATTTTTTAGGTTTTACCACTTTTTGAAGGACCGATCCGGAACGATTCCGGATCGTTGTTTCTTCCAGTGGATCGCTCAGAATCGGACCGATCCGATCCGATCCGATCCGGATTGGATCGGTACCCACCGATCCGGTGGCCGATTCCAATCCCGCGATCCTTGCTCCATATAAGCTCCTCACCTTCATGCATAACATCATTGTCCTCTTTAGTAATTCACTCATCGGCCTCAGCAATTTTATCTAAAGATATTCGATCAAGATTTAACTTCTCCATCCTAAAATGCTAATCTTGAAGGTTTTGATTATATTAAGCATGCACATGATTGTCTAGCTTTTTTGTTTTAACCTATTTTTTTCCTTGTGTGCATTAGAAATAAATATATCTACATTTGGATATTTAAGAGTTATAAAGAATTGTCTCAATTTTCTATTGAACGGTACTTCAGTTGCTCTCACAACTAAATTACACTACATATAAGACCCAATATGCTTATGGTCATTGGTTGTAACTGAGAAGTTTTACTTACCATCACTCAATAGTACGATTCAAATAATGTAATTGAAGGTTAAGATAATATCCCACTGCATGCAATGGATGATGGTGTTGCTTGTCCCATTGCCTATCAATGATATCCCAGATCAGTCCATACTTTTCCAACTTGTCTTTGCATGTTTCATTTATTCGTAGATGTAACTCATAGTAGGTCTTTCACTATCAATTAAGTGCAATACAAGCATAAGAAACTTGAAAAAGGACAAAGCATATGTTATATATTTTTAGAAAGTAGTTTTTAAAATAATTTCACATGATTTCTTCTATTGTTGGTAACTGTCCAATCTTCAGAAGTGAACATGCTTCTCAACTCATTTTTATAGTTGTTAGGACTTTAAGCTTAGATAATTTATCGCAAATCTTGTCATTGTTGTCCTATGCAAATTTTTACCATTCGTGAACTTTCTTATCATTAAAAAGACCTTTGTGTGACCATAAATAAATGTAGTATGTGATATAGTTTGCATGGCTAATTTTATAGATTTGATCCTTAGGCAACTTAATAATATCATCTAACATCAAGTCAATTCAATGGGAAATATAGTGTCCAAAATAAATGAGTGTGCATAGACATTAAAATTCTCTATACAACTACATGACTAGCCTTATTATCCGTTATAATTTGGATGTCATTTCTTGATTTAGTTTCTACCACAATCTCGTCCAACAAGTCAGCCAACAACCTTTCATCTTAAACTTATGAAGATATATATCTACAAATGTGAAGAAGACTGTGCCCGTAAGTGTGTTTACTAAAAAAAGTTTATCGATTGTCTCCTCTTTCTATCTGTCTAGCCACCCAATAGGATAGTCCGTCCATATTTTACCCAACTTATTTTTTTCTTTTTCAACTAATTCATAAGTTGTTTCAATCTCTTTTATCAGTAAATTTTCGTGAATTTTATGATATGTCGGACCCTTCAAACCCAGGCCATATTGTCCAGCTGCTTCCAACATTATTTGAAAACTATTTAACTGTATAGTGATAAAAGGATACCTACTATATCCATTGAGCAACGTATTACATAACTTTGCCTCTGTCCTTTCAGGTGTTTCTTGTCTTTCACACTTTTCTCTTTGAAATTTTTTGTATTTAGTCTAATAAACTAGTTCATAGGACTCTTATATGGGGAGGCATAAATGTTGGATCATAAACAATGTTGTCGCCTTTAGTGCTTGCCTCCGAAGAATCAGATGCCAAGGATATTATCTATTTCTTCAATCTCTTTTATCACTGCAGCATTTTCAAATTGAACTTGTTTAGCTTATTCTATGTATTGTTTAGTCTCTTCTTTTGCCTGTGGTTTAGCTTTCTTACAAGCGGTTACATTTGTTGATAGCCAACTATATGTTGTTTCAATGTATATATTTCTCCCTGATGATTCTTATGCAGAAGGCACATATAACTAGATCCCTATTTTTTAAATCCACCAATATCCCGCATTTCTATTCAATGTTCTTTGATTTAGGAGCATGTCTTGAAATTAAGGGCCCCATTATAGTCGGTGGCTAGGTGTTTGACCCTTTTCCCGAACCATAATCTTGCTATAGGGATTGAGACATATTCACGAGATTATAGCCTAAAAGAGAATAAGGCGATTAAGTAATAAAGTAAATAGATTAGAACCTGAAACCACCAAAATGTCTATTTGAGGGCTTTCTATAACTATATGAAAAACAAATTTCTGTGCTATTGTCCAAAAGTTGAACTAAAACAAGAAAACAAATAAAAATTAAAATATATAAAAAAAAGAAAATGGACTTTCTCCGATGAGGTCCAACTTCTCCGGCGAACTTAGACAAAGAAGAGCAAGGATGCCCTTTTAACAAAATAATGGATTAGAACAAGAATCTTCAAAGGAAGAGAAACCGAAAATAAATGAAAAACAAAAGTAGAAAAACTCACTGAAAATGACTTCTCTAGCGACGTATGGATTTTGTTTTTCTCCAATGAAGCGGAATAAATCGGTTCCTTCACTACAATATATTAGAATAATAATGAAAACTGAAAGGAAAAGAAAAGATATTGAAAAAAATTGAAAAACGCACCTTCTCCGGCGAAAATTACTTTTCTAGCGAACTCCGCCATAAATGAACAAATCGGTCTATTTAATAAGGACAATATATTAGAACAATGATGAAAGTTGGAGAAAAAATCGAGAAAATGACAAAACTTACCGAACATAGCTTCTTTTGTGAGGTCTGGCTTTTGCGGTGAAGGTGCCTTCTCCTTAGTTGAGGGTTCGTCAGTTTGTTGAGAAGGAGAAGAGAAACAAATCGCGGTCGGGCGGGGGGGGGGCAGGAGAAGCACCCACGGGGTGCATTAATTGTCAGATCATAAAGAGATAACAAGCCTAGCCTAAAAAGCTAGGGGAAAGGATGTGCTCAGGAGTATCAACATCATCCGATTTTGATGAAGATGAAGGCTTTTGAAGAGAATTTCATGCAAGTAATCAATCATGAAGGGAAGATGAGGAGAGGAGGGGAGCAAGAGGCTCTGGAGTCGGAAAGCTGGTATATTGTCAGTCACAGTCCACTCGACCCACACTTACTAAGGATGTGGGTGGCGGATAAGGTGTGGTCCATTCCATTGATCTGCTTAAGATGTGACCCATTGTGGATTCTTACGTGTTTATGCTACAAAACAACTTACATAGGACAATAATATAAGCTTTTAAAGGGTTTAAGTCAACCACTTCTGCAACAAAGTGAGCAATCAAACATGTATGCAAGTAGTTTCTACATGCATATAATAATATTCAATTGGAAAGCTAATTCAAGCACATTCTATATATTTCTTTAATGAGTTAATAACAAATTTTGTTTCCATCTTAATTTAATGTAGACGTTCCAACACACGTCACAAACACATATTTCCATACCATGATTGATGCAAGAGGGAAGGTCATACCATGATTAAAGTTTACAACTTGATGATACGTCTATGTGGCTGGTCTTGATGAGGAAGTAGAAGAGCTTTAAGCCTAGATAGATGGCTTTAGGTTCATCCGGATGGAGGGAGAGTACACAATAAGTTGTGATGGGTGGATTGGCATAACAAAGAGGTCAACTAATAACTTTCTTGTGTATTAATCAGATGGTGCAACACTTTAATGTCCATTAATGCTTTAGGTCATATAAAGAATGTTGATTATATTTTTTACTCATGGACGACGTTGTGGAAGAGAAAGAGATTATGGAGAAAAACATTATTCAGTTCAAGAAAGATAATGAACCCTTCTACAAGGCTATAAGGAGAAAGTTGATGAATAAGAGGTCATATCTTTTTTTGGGTTTCATATACAGTACACTCTATTGACCTTATAGGCAATGAGGCATCAGTTCTACATTTGTCAACTAGGCACAAATTATCATCTCATTTATCTACTCTCATCAACATTTGCTTCACATAATGAGACATTATACAGAGGGGCATGATTTGATCATGCTTGGGCCAACAAGATTTGCAACACAGTTCATTGCCATAGAGAACTTGCATTAGCACAGACATACATTATTCTGATTTATTACATTGAAACATCATATTTGTATATGACTAACTTGCACAACCGGATGGATCAATTAGAGATTCTTGCATACATGGAGTGTTTAATTATGGATAAATATTTTTGGCAGAGAATTGTTTACTTCGTTCATCATTGAGTCACTTGTAATTGTGTTGAGATTAGTGGACTTAGTTGAGAGGAACCAGATGTGATACCTCTACGATGTCATGGACAAAGTAAAATTGAAAATGAAGGGGAAGCATTGCAACTGATACAAAAATTTGTGGAAGATCATAGATGCTAGATAGGATAAGACACTACATCATGATGTGCATGCCGTAAGTAAATCTTGTTATTTGTTAGCTATAATTTAATTGCTGTTTTAATACATAAATGGACGTTTTTATGTCATATGTGGTGAATGTAGGATTTTTCTTAAACCCCTGAATGCAATATGTATCATAAGTATACAATGATCAAGACTTTTAAGAACTCAGTAACATAGATGTAAAATTGAGTTAGAGGTAAGTGAGTAAATTGTCTTTTACTAATGTTTTTACCTTGGTTAACTGATAGTTTAATGATTTGATGACTCTCGATTTTTAGATGCAATATTATAGGATGAAGACTGGAGTATATTTAGATCTATATCTGAGGTATTCATTCAACATGGTTTTTTCAAGTATGTTGAAATTGAAACAAATTTCTTATGTATTTTATGGTATTTTCTTTGACTTATTTGACCCATTAATAATATTATGTTCTATTGTTGTTGTTTTTACTGTTGAGTGGTGGATGTAAGTCAACACAAGAAATGGTTGGAATCTATTTGCATTAATTGTAATTTGCATTCTTAGTTAGAACGCCAGTTTCTCCTAGTGCGAGAGAAACTAGGGTATATTTAACTTTATTCACATGAATAAAAGAAATAGGTTAATATCTAATAGGTTGGAGAAAGTAGTGTTATGTCACTACAATATGCAGCCGAGGATAAAGAACATCAAAAATCATCAAAAAATAGTAGAACACAGGTTCACATGATTTTTAGGTGGTCTAAATAAATAAAGGGCTAAGACGGAAGCATAATAATCACATGCTATCAATATTGAAGTGAACTATCTTTTCCTAGAAGAGCACTCACTTGTCTCGTTGGTGAAGAAGGCGGAAAGAGCACTGATCTAACCAGAATTTGAAATGGCTTTCCTTTTGTGGAAAAATTCATTACCCCCGGGGGTGCAATTAACCCCCCCAAAGGGGAGGTGAATTAAAGCCCCGGGGGGGAGGGGGGGCTAAGGGTCACCCGAATGGGTGACCCTCTGTTGAAGCTGGCCCCCCTGTAGGCTACAGGGGTGCCATGAGTGGCATAGAAGGGGGAGGGGGAAAGGGGGGATCGGAGGTCCCCCCCTAATTTACGTGCTGGAGGGTGGATTGACCCTTGAAATCTTGGATCGCCTTCAAACAGTAGGACCTTCAGGGGTGGGAGCCCTAGATCTACCAATGGGAGGGGAAGGATGGTCGAATGGCGCAAAGCGAGGCTGGAATCAGTTCAATCTCTCCAAATTTTGGGGAGATCGGACCTTAAATAGGTCCGGAATCGATTCTGGAATCGGTTTGAATCCGGAAGTTTCGGTTTTCCGGAGAATCGATCCAGATTCCTGGATCGATCCAACTGGATTGGTTAAGGATCGATCGATCTGGTCGATTCCGACCGATCCAGTTGGGAGTCCCAGCTGGATCGGTGGTTTAGTGAGGAATCGGATTGGGGGATACCAATCTGATCCAAAAATTGGCCGATCTCGATCCGGATCGGCCGATTCTGCAATCCTTGCATGAATGCCATAGTTCCTTGATTGAATTAGGATAGAATTCCCCTAGTCTTTGATAGACATTTGGGATCCATTTTTCATTGCATCGATCTTAAGATAGGGTCTACCTTGGTTTTCGTTAAGCATTAGAGACCCTTTCTCTCTTTGATTGATTAGGATAGTGTTCCCTTTGACATTTGATAGGCATTAGGGACTCTTCTCTTTGATTTATTTCCTCATTGGCCTATGGTGCGGCATTTTAGCATATTCATATGCATTGCCTCCCTATGGCTTGATTCTATGCCATAGGGGGTGAAAGGTGGTGTAGCACTGGGGTCTTATTCCTTTCCAGAATTGACCTTTGGATGCCATTCTTGAGTTTAATTTTTTATTCTTTTATGTTTTGTCAAAACGTAGGGCTCACTCTTGAGTTTAATTTTTTATTCTTTTATGTTTTGTCAAAACGTAGGGCTCACAATCCATAGATTGGCCCCCAATTAGCCTTGATTGTGTATTAAAGTGATGCATTCTTATTTGAATTTAACTATGACTAAAGGGCATAGCACTGAGCTATTTCTGCACACTGTCTTGTTAGGATTTGTTTTATTTCTAGCCAAGACTAAAGGACCTGGTGTTGAACCATGCTCACACCGTCATGGCTAGGTTGATTATTACTCTTTTCATTCAAGAAAGTGGCCGCTTGAGGCTCCCTTTGCAGCCACTGTTACTGAACCATCTTGTCACATTTAGCCATGACAAATTCTGCTGCATGGGGAGCTCCCTCCGTTTTTTTACACCTCCTCATTCTCTGTCCAATCTTGGCACTTGCAGGATCCATTCTCTAAGCATAAGTCTGATATGTAGCCTACCCGGATCTGGAGACAGGCAGGCCATTGTGGCTGTGCATAGGCAGAGGCTTGTTTTGAGGGAGTTTGGCAAATAGAAGCTCCTTTTAGTGGGTTCTTGAGATGAGGAATTTGGGGCTTGGGTGAAGAGTTGCTGTCAGCTTCAAGTGTCAGCTTTAGTAGAAAAAGATTTCGACTCTGATTTCTTTCCTTACCTTTTTTCTTTCATCTCTTCTCCCTTCAGGGGCAAGAGTTCTTGGTAGAAGGAAATCTCGACTGAAGAAGCATTTGGGTTTAAGCTGCCAACTAGGGTGGCATGGGGCTGTCTTGCATGGGATAGACAAGGGGCTGTGCTGGGGTGCTTGTGAGCTCAGATTAAGACTGACCCAGGGGTATGGAAGTTAACGGGATATCCAACAGGCAGGGTTTATTCAACTGACTAGAGCCTACTCCGATGGATTCTTGACATGGAGAAATTAGGAAACAAGGTAAAGAGTAGGATGAAGTTGAGATATCACTCTATTGGACACATTTTTTCTTTCTTTCTTTGCTCTCTTCTTCCTTCGGGTGCAAGAGATGCAATTTGACCTCAAGGTTGGCCTTGGTAGGAGAAGGCTTTGACCCTCAGATATGTCCCTTCTTGTGCTTCAATAGATTCTACCGGTGGAGAAGGCAGCTTTCTTCGTGTTTCTTCTTCCCTTTCACTTTGGTAAATCTTGTTCCCTCCTCTGGCCGCTAGATCTCTCTAACCCCTTTTGCAATGACCGGGCACTCGGGCAGGCACTTTTTATCACCTTCTCTTCGAGTCTCATCGGCCCTCCCTGATAAAGTAGGTCCAGCAGTGTTAATTTGGGAATGCTCAGCCAGATTTCCTTCCATAGATTGCAGAATCGGTCGATCCGGATCAAGATCGACCGATTCTGGAATCGGATTGGACCGAGTCGTTCCAATTCTGGGCAGTACCAACGATACTGATCCAAATCCCGGCTGGATCGATTGAAATCATCCGGATTGACTAGGATCGGTCCAATCCAGCTAGATTGCTCGATTCCGAGTGATCCGCCGGATTCCGGAAACGTCTGGAAGCGGGCCTTCTGGGACTCGATTCAGGACCAATTCTCGGATTGATTCCTGGGGAGATTGACCCGATTCTCCCCACCCCCGATTCCCATCTCTCCCCCTCCCCTTCAAGCCTTTGTGGACCTTACAGTCTCCCTCCCCTCGGCGATTCTCCTCGGTGACCACCAATCCCCCTTTCTGGCGGACATATCTCACTATCACTTATAGTATCACATATTTATATAAGATTCATAATCATAAATAAATGTTATATACTTAAAATTTATAAAGATCTATTTTAACTCTCTTTCTCTTCTACACACACATCAAATTTATCAAGATTATTTATTTTTTTAAATAAATATATACCTATCCATACATAATTACATAAATAAAATCACATTTAAATGTATGCACACATAGACATAATATTCAATTATAACATACAAATATAATTATATTTATATAAATTTGTATATATACATAATTATATATAATATAAACATATAATTATCTATATATGATTGTGTCTATGTATATACATATGCATATATAAGCATCCAATGTTATCGCCTTGACCGCCTAGGCGACGTCTAAGTAGCCGCTTTGTCATATAAGCGGAAATGATCGATGTTAAGTCAAATAATGTTCTTAATGTATTCAAATTATAGATTTGGTTATTAATCATCAATTTATTGTACAAAGATTACATCTTATGTAATAAACGAATTATATCAATTCAATTTTATAAATATTTAACTATCAATTTATAATAAACAATCAAGAACATGAACATAAAAATGCCCTTAATACCATATTAATATTTAAATAAGATTATATACAAGTTTAAATCTTTTAGAAGTACAAAAATCATCTTTTTCATATTGAGAGTGCTTTGTAATTATTTATTCACACATTTGATATACAAATGCATTATATATTTTCATGTAAATTCATTGATGTACTCTCATCTTTATATGATATTATGTTATGTTTCATACATATTTATACATTTTTGATCCGAGAATCCGAGATCCGATGTCCCGAGATTTTTTCAAGATTTTTCTGAGATCTCTTCTCTTTCACCCCCCTGAGACGAAGCCGAGATCCGAGACGACAATCCTTGGTGTAGAGGGACATTCTTATATTTTGGATACTACTTTCTATCTTAAAATAAAAAATGAAAGTAAGATATGCTCAAACCATGGAACGTCATCTCGCGAGAATCTCGCGAGATCTTGCGAGATTCTCGGTCTCGTGGCCTCGGCGAGAAACGAGACAGCCGAAACTGGTCTCGCGGGCATACAGGGGCACAAGTGTGGCCTCCCGACAGCAATGGAAAGATGGGCTAGGCAGGCCGGCACAAAGGGGCAAAGGGAAGGATGATTACCTCCTCGCCGGTCCGCCACGCCGTCGACGACACTGCACGTGTCAAACGGACAACATCGGCTGGTCGGCCACACAACTTCACGCAGGGTGTTTAAAACCCCTCGCCAGACCGCCTCGACGGAAGACAGAGGACGCGGCGAGCTCTCCGGCCCTCACGGCAGCTTCCGAGTGCGGCAGCGACCTCCAGCTCTCACGGCGGCGGCAACCTCCGGCTCCGGCTCTCACGACGTCGGCGGCAACCACCGGCTACGACTCTTACGACGTCGGCGGCGACCTCCGGCTCCGGCTCCGGCTCCAGCCCTCGCGGCGAGGCGCTCCGCAGCAAGTCGGCGACATCGCGGCATCGCCAGTCCGATTTGGGCGCTCGAACAATCCCGCGACGGGTGAACGCCTTAACGGTATGTATGGGTTGGGTGGGGATACATTTATTGTACGGATGCCTCCGTAAATTTCAGTTTATTAATTACTCTATTATATTAACTAAACTTTAAATATAATACAATATTACGTATTACACTATTTTTAATTTTTTATAAATTGCATATTGTTATTGAATTAGGTAAATAAATAAATATGAAAATATTACACAATGTTATAACATAATATAAATTATTAGATATTAATATAATTGTTAATTTTTTTTAGTTTGTAGTCAAAAGTAATAAAATTAATTACAATGACATTATATAAAATTTTGTATGTGATAAAAATGGTTAAATATTAATCTATTTTTTAGTTTTGTTGTAGTCTATCAATATAATAAAATTATATAAATTTTATCTGTAATACAAAGTATTAAATATTAATATATTTTTAACTTTTCTAAGTTTGTAATTTAAATATGATAAGATTAAATATAATAACAATTTATTGTACTTTACAGTTTAAATATAATAAGATTAATTATAGATTTATAATAACACTGTATAAATTTTATACGTGATAAAAATTATTGAATACTCATACATTTTGGTATGTTTGTAGTATAAATGTAATAAAATTTGTTATAATAACATTGTATGATTATATAAAATTTATATGTAATAAAATCTATTAAATATTAAATTTTTTTTTGTTATAAATTGCAATTTGTACTTTGTTGTACAAATATAATAATATTATATAAAGTTAATATGTAATACAAACTATAAAGTTTAAATATGAAAAGATTAATTATAATAACAATTTATTGTAATTTGCAGTTAAAACATAATATGATTAATTATAAATTTATAACAACATTATATAAAATCTATATGTAATACAAGTTATTAAATATTGACATATTTGTTGGCCTATTTGTAGTATAAATATAATAACATTAGTTATAATAACATTATTATTATTTTGTAGTTTAAATATTGTAAGATAAAATATAGTAAGATATTATGTAGTTTAAATATAAATAAAATGTTTAAATATTATGTGAATATTTAACTTAGTTTGTTGCTAGTTTTGTAGTTTAAGTATAATAAGATTATATAAAGTTTATATGTAATAAAAAATTACAAAAATATTAATCTATTTTTAAGATTTATATAGTTTCTACAAATATAATTAGATTATATAAATGGTAAATATAACACAAATTATTGTATATCATTCTATATTTTGGTTTCATTGCGATTTATCGATTAAATATAATATTATTAATTATGATAACTTATATATCGTTTAAATATTTTACTTAGTTTGTTGCTAGTTTTGTAGTTTAAGTATAATTAGATTATATAAAGTTTATGTGTAATAAAAGATTATAGCTTATATTAATCAATTTTTCAGATTTATTATAATTTGTATAAATATAATACGATTATATAAGGTATAAATATAACACAAATTATAGAATATCATTCTGTATTTTGGTTTTATTGTAGTTTGCACTTTAAAATGAATAATACTAATTATATTAAGTTATATAACATTTAAATATAATATAAATTATAAAATATTAATTTATTTTTTATATTTTGTAGTTTAAGGTATAAAATTTATTAACCATTCATTATTTTTTAAAATTCAAGGTGAATAAATTTTTTTTAAATTCTACTTTATTTTCAGTTTCAATACTTTATATTCGAAAAGATAAAGTTTAAGTTATAAATATATGGGTACACATTGCAGAATATATATTATAATATAAAGTAATATTGCCATAATATATATTATCGCCAGAATATATAATATCACCAGAATATATATCATAATAATAAACTGATATCGCACGTGTTACAGAATATATATTATAACTTTTAACTATCAATCACATTCTTTTAGAAATAATTCTGCTTTCTTATTTTTTCTAATTTTATATTTTTACTACAAAAAGTATCGCCGAAAGTTCTATTTGGTGATTTATATTTTTAATTGGCAAAGGAAGATGTCTGCGAATGACATAGGCTGGCAATATGGAACTCCCGTTGGTAATAAGGGTTCTAAATGTAACTTTTGTGGGAAAGTAATGCAAGCAGGTGGTGTTACTAGATTGAAATACCACTTAATTGGAGACAAAGGATCGGATGTAAGTAAATGTGTAAGTTGTCCACGAAGTGCGGAAACAATTGAAAGAATTGAAATCTCAAAAAACATACAAACTATGAAGAGTAAATTGGCAAAGGAAATAGTCGTGGATGAACTTCGACAAATGGGTGGTCATTACGAAGGTTTCTCGTCAGATGAAGAAGAAGGATCTGAGGAAAGAACACAACGGGAAATTGCAAAAGCATCTGCTGAAGCTAGGTGGCAAATTGATGAGTCAGAACGTCAAATAAGGCATTCACAAACAATTGGAGCCGGAAGTAGTGGTGCTGCAGGAATTGCGAGTGGAAGTGGAAGTGAAAGTGGAATGAAAAGAATGAAACGAAGCATAACTGACTTTATGCGTCGTGGTGGACATGGATCAGTAGGTATTGGTAAAGGTTCAAATTGTAGAAGGTAGTTTGTATAAATCGGATGATGCGACAAAAAAGAATGGAAGAAATGGTAAATAAAGGACCTTTAAGAGAATCGCTTGGTAAGATGGTTTCAAAATTTTTCATATTCAATCATATTCCAGCTTATGTTGCAGGAGATCATCATTTCAAAAATATGATTGTTGAAGCACAAAATCTTGGACGTGCAGTCAAACCTCCCACACCCAAAGACATATTAGGAAAATATTTGGATGAACTAGTTGTAGACATGCAAACAGAAATAAAAAAATTAGAACCACATTGGGATACTTATGGTTGTTCTCTTTTATGTGATGGATGGACAGGACCCACAAGAATGTCCATCATTAACTTTATGGTTTATAGTGCAGGAAATGTTATATTTTTAGATTCAATTGATGCATCAGGTAAAGAGAAGAACCATGAGTTCATTATGCAGTTGATGGAGGACAAGATTAAGAAAGTTGGAAGAAATAGGGTTATACAAATTATAACCGACAATGCCAGCAGCTATAAAAAGGCCGGAACACTTTTGGCATCAAAATATAATCTTTTTTGGTCACCGTACGCTTTCATTGTATAGATTTGATGTTTGAATATGTGGCAAAGAACACTATGGTAAAAAAAGCTATAGACATGGGTCGAATTGTTACACGTTTCATATATAATCATGATTGGGTTGTGAATCGAGTAAGAAAGGCTTGTGGACGTGATTTAGTTCGACCTGGTGCCACTCGTTTTGCCACAAATTATCTTGCATTGCAAAGTTTGTTACGTGAAAAAGATAGTTTGAGAGGCTTCTTTCTTTGTTCGGAGTGGTTTAATTCGGAGTTCAGGAACACTCCTATTGGAAAGAACGTTGAACAAATCATATGCAATCCTATGTTTTGGGATTATGCAAGAGATTCGATAAAGATCATGGAACCCATGTATAAAGTTTTGAGAGTGATGGACACTGAAAATTATCCAACAATGGGCAGTGTATATCATGCGATCATTGTGATGAAGGACGTGATAAAGACAACTTCACCAAGAAATTACACATGGGTTCATAAGATCATAGATGATAGATTGACAAAATCAATGGATGCACCTATCTACAAGGCTGGTATGTTCTCTTCATTTACCCAAAGTATGAATTTTTGTTATAAATGTATAAAACTAACATTTTGAATAATAATATTTGCATGTACAACATATTTTCTCAATCCAAAGTACCAATATAAATTGCATCTTGGAGACAATCAAGCACTTATTAAAGCACTTTATCAAGTTTACGAGAAGTTGTTTCCAAAATCTAAAGGAAGAGGCCAATTTGGAAATGAGGTAACGCTACGATATTTATAGCTTTCTTCTTTTAAGTTGATATTAACATTAAGTATTTTTATATACTAGATTATAAAGTTTAGAGATGCATTGGCCTCTTTTGGGACAAAAAGTGCTATTGCAAGCAGAGAATCTATGTGGCCAGGTTAGTAATTATTTAATCAAAAAGACAACTTACTTGATTCGAATTACAAATATATGATTATTTGTTTCACTTTTAGGTGAATGGTGGAAAATGTACGGAGATGATTCCCCAACTTTAAGAAAACTTGCAATTAAAGTTTTATCACAGACTTCATCAGCTTCTCCTTGTGAAAGAAACTGGAGCACTTTTTCTTTGATATATACAAAACCTAGAAATAGGTTGTCGTATTCAAAGTTGAAGAAACTAGTTTATTGTCATTATAATATGAAGCTAAAGGTAAGGAGAATGGAGGCTGAACAAAAGCATGGAGGTGATCCAGAAGATGACCCACTTGATTATTTTGCACTGTTAGGAGAGAATGACATGGATGATCGAGAAAATCCTTATGCCGAGTGGGTTGCAAACAACGATATGGATGAACATGATGGCCGCCCATCTGAAGAAATTGTTAGTGCTGCACGTGAAACTGGAATGGATGTAGATGCAACTGTACAACAAATTCTTCAATCATCTTCTGAGTCAACTCATCTTCACAATGATGATCCAACTTCTGATGGACATGGAAGTGATGATGATGGAGATGGAGGGAATGTCTTTCGTGATGGTGGTGCAGGCGACGTAGAAGAAAACCAATCATTCCCCACTGATGCTGCTGAGGAAGTTCATCATCAACGTGACAAAACATATAGACGTAAGAAGAAGAGTGCTGGTCCGTCACATCAACAAGGTTTGTCACAACTTGAGGAATATGATCTTTCTCACACATTCAATTCAATGGATATTTCTGATAGGGGATATTATGGATATGGACACTGAAGATTCATCATCATATGAATATGGACACAGACATGGATATGGGGAAATGCAACAAGGTTCTTCACATACATTTTATAATGAAGGAGATGAATCTTCGTATGGATATGGACATACTGCAAGTGAACATATTCCTTCAAACATACCTTATGACAATAGTTATTATGGTTATGGTCATAGTCACGGTCCTTATGGCTATGGATATACAACACAAGATGACTCTTCAAACATCTCGATTCTTATCAACAAAGATTCGGTTTACCACGAGAGGGAGATCGTCGGCCTCGTATGTCGTAGGGTCAATATTGTGATTTTGTTGGTGATTTTGTGGCACAACAATCACAAAGTGACCAACAAAATGATATATCAGAAGCACATAGATCATCTTTTTGGTATTGAGAGTATTTTCTTATTGTTCATTCACACAGCTGGTGTGAAAGTGGAGTTTGACATTAAGAGTGTTTTATGATTGTTCCTTCACACAATTAGTGTGCAAAAATATTGTGTTATTTATTTTCATGTAATGTATGTGAATTCATTGATGTACTCACATCTTTATAACATATTATGTTATGTTTGTCATTTTATACATATTACATATATACATTTTGATCCGAGAATCCGAGATCCGATCTCCCGAGATTTTCCCGAGATCTCTCCGAGATCTCTTCTCTTCCACCCCCCCCCGAGACGAAGCCGAGGTCCGAGACGGCAAACCTTGGCTCAAACCAGTTTGGTCGTGTCTATCTTAATTTGACAAAAATGTTGGCTTTCCTTATAAAGCTCTCTAAATTTTAAAACAAGAGTGGACTTGTTTTGTTTCCAGGATAACCACGGAAGGTGTCTCTACATTGTGAGATAATTATCCACCTGAGGTTCCATAAATTAGTAATGTCTATAATTCTTAAATATGGACTTTAAGATAATTTATTTTATTTAATAATTTATTAATAAAAAGAATCAAGTTATTCTGTATCATATGATAATAAGAAATTATACATGGACTTTAAGATATTTTATTTTATTTAATAATTTAGAAATAATGTGACATATATTTAAGTCCATGTTTTTATTAATTTTACATCAATGTGGTATTCTTTTCATGATTATGTGGATATTCAAAACAATGTATTGCCAAACATATTTACAAAAATTTTAAAAATTATGTCACTTTTGCCAAACACAATAGATTACTAATCATCTAATTTAAAAAATTATGCTACTCTAAAACTGTCTTTGTTTTGAAAAGAAAACTATTTTGATTTAAAGTTTGCAGCCAAATCTTTTTTAGCCAACCTTATGCATGCATATCACCAGGATGTTGTCACCCATTTTTCCTTACGAAACCTGATCCTTCCTGATCGTCTGTTCCTCATAGGGTATGCCTGTTTGATATTTGCACATTAAGGATATCCATCACATGCAGTAGGAAATATTAAAACTGTAGTGTGCCTTTCCATGGCACATGGTCGCAAATCAAGGGAAAAATTCTTCCATCTGTTTTCTTTCCTATTTTTCTGAGGTGTTTAAACACTTAAATTTGGCTTCTTATTGTTGCCAATAGCCTTCGACATTTGGAGGTTTTATACCTCTATGTTCTACTAGCCTATTGATCTCGGTTTGCCTTGGCATAAAATGCTTGAGATTTGAAATTTATATCTGAATCCCTCATCGGTTCAGGGTTAACAAAGAGATTGAAAGTAATCGAGTAATGGCTTGATTTCGTACAGATTTTGTAGTTTACAAGTATACCTGATTAATGGAATTTTCTTTTACTAATTCATGTATATCATGCAACGTTATGTGGCAGGATGACCCCACTCATGTATTATAAACCAATATATATGTATACATGTGTCGTGCAATTTTACGTGACATATATATATAGAGATATACACACATGTATACATATCCATGTTCATGCACATCTTCTTTCTTATCTTTTGACTTTTTCAACAAAAGTAAATTACTTGATTACCCATGTTGAGGCAATCCACTTGAACTTGAGGCTATTTCAACGTTGGTCACAAGCTTCTGGCCTTTTATTCAGCTGATGTCACACCAAAAAGTGCAACCATTTGGTAGAATTTCTTGTTCTCAATCCTAGGCATGAATTCTTTAATTGATTTGACAGAAATCTCATAGTAGGGGGGGTAGAGTCCAGGTGTTGCATAATACAGCTGCTAGATCATTGTGATTCTACTGCCCATGCCCATTTCAGCTTTTCTCCCAACTACATGCATTATGGCCAAATGAGCAGCAGGAGGTGAGAGTCCCTTTTAGTTTTTCTTTTGCTCGTGTTGCTCATACTGCTGAATTCAGCTTCATGGTTACATTCAAGGAAACCTGCTGCCTATCGTTAGTCTGTTCTCAGTGTGTGTTGGTGGGTGAGTTTGCAGTGGATTGTGCAGTAAAAGAGCAATATAAAGATTGTACTCTGCCTAGAAATAAACCTAAAAGTAGGGATTTGAGGGAGTGGAACCTTATTTTTGCAATAATGGTATGGCTGTGAGTTTTGTGCATCTATATGTTAGTTGAATAATTTAAATGTGTATGGAAAAGGAGACTAGCATCTGTCCATTTTGATAGTATATTTAATAGGTATAATTTACTGATCTATTACTATTTGTTTTCTTAGATGATGAAACAACTTGTCCAGTCTTCATGGATGTTACATCTTAGTTGCAACAAGCGTAGGATTGCACCAATTGCATCACTTTTGTCTTCTGTGTTGCATCCTGCACTTTTCCATGATCTGAGAATGCATGAGACTAGTTGTGGCGACCAGGGTCCTTTAAAATGGGTGAGTATGGTGCTGCTTCTTCAAAAAGAAGTTATTTGCTCTCTTGGCTGTCAAACTTTTTTGCACTATCCTTTTTTAGACCCTTTTAATTCACAAGGAACATCGATCAGCTAAAATCTTGAGCTTTGTAATTGCTGTTGTGCATGCTTTTTTTCATATTTTTATTGTTTCTAACCTTATCATTTAATTGTTTTCCTGCAAAAGCTGGTGTATACAAGATGATTTTAAAAGAAAAAGATCATTAAGGGTTTACTCGTTCCATTATTCATATTTTTGTCTTTACCATGTTAGGGTCCACATATGCCATTCTTCCATAAACCCTTGCTTGGTTCATTGCGGGCCCAACTATGCAATTTCTTTATGAACAGTGGCTGCGTGGCACAGCATATGTTTGCCATCTCTTCATCTCTTATCAGCTTATTTGCTGGCCAAGGGACATAAATGATCATATGCTCACAAAGTGGCTGACACTAGGGCCAGTTCGTGCCATTTTCTCTGAGCTGTAGGCTGGCCTGGTAAAGTCAGTGTGGTCCATTCTATTCAGTTTATTTGCTGTCCTGTAAGGGCTAAGAGATGCTTCTATTTACCTATATGTCGGCAGTTCCTTTCATGATCCAAATATGCCATACCACCAAAATCCACAACCTGGTACATCCAGATCTCTCTGTGTCGAATCATACCACAGTTATGTGTCGCTTGATGAGGCCCATTTACATGATTTTTACTTAGCCTGTTTGCTGTGACCTGGTAAGTCCTAATTGCTCCCAGAATGCTAATGTCACTTGCACCATCTTGATTAATTTTTTTAGTGGGACTGCTGTTATTATCAGTCCACATGCTTGGTTGCTAAGAGGCAATTTCTCATCTGTGAAGGCCCATGTTTATTTAAGGGGTTTGCTGGTTTGATAAGTTCCAAAATGCCAAGTTATTTGGTCCAGTTTGCTTCAAATTTGAGTCCTATTAGGTCAGCCTTACCAGGTCCAATTTCTGGTGTAAATGCCTTGTTTATTGTTTGATATCTAGGTGGTTAATTGTTCTAAAGATTGTCATTCATGTGCTCCATTTTCTGGTCCAGTTTGGGGTCCAGTTGTGCTTGTGACTTAAGTGATGAGGGAACCTTTACTAGGAGTTGGCTGCTTCTGCCAGATCAGGTCTTCTAATTATAGTTTTTTTAGACTACTTTATCTCTTCTGTGAAAAAGTACAGTGTGAGAACCTCGTGTTTTACATTTTAATTTAATTTTCAAAATGATTTTTTATTGGACTACATAGAAAAATAGGTGGTAGCCTATAAATACATTAAATAGTCCGACGATACATTTAAAATTAATAGAACCGAGGTTCGGGTTCTGTGAAAATTTAATTTGACCTCTCTCCGTCGGATGGTGCGAATATCCGACGTTAACTTACATCGAGCAACTACTCGAATGCCCTTGATTAACCGCCATAGCAAACTAGTTTGAGAGAACGTGCACATCCACATAACAAAAGATAACTCAATAGGGGCCTAGCCTTTCGGACCTGATAAGATGCAAACAAGTTGTCTTAACTTTGTTGGATGTTGATTTTTATTTGTTTTGGAATTGATTTTTTATTTAATTTGAGGTTGATTTTATTTGGTTTGAATTGTGGATTTTCATATTTGATTTTTATGTTGATTTTGAATTGTTTGATTTTTTATTTGGGTTTGATTTGGTTTCGGTTGTTTTTATTTTAATTGGTTGAAATTGTTTTTTTGTTTGAGTTTGGAATTTAATGGAATTTGATGTTTTAAGCAATTTGACTTATTTAATTTGATTTAAGATATTTTTGTTGTTTTCTTATGTCAGTTGATCTTTTGGTGTCGGTTTGAATATGTTCGGTGTGTTTTAAATGTTTTGAAGTTTTGATTTGATTTGATCACTTTTAAATTTCAGATTGTTAATTATCTGATTTTTTTGTTTTATGACTGATTTTTAGTGTTTTAAAGTATTTTCAATGTGATTTGTTTGATTGTTTTGAATTATTTAATTTTCAATTGATTAAGAAGTAGGTTTCTATTAAATTAAATGATTTTAATTGGAATTTTCCAGATTATTAGAAATCTGATTTTTATTTTATTTTTCAGATTTAATGACCTGTTTTGAGGTATTTTCAGACTTGTTTTATCTCTTTATTTATGTTCGGTCCGCATCTCATTCGGTCCGTTGGGCTAGCATCGGTGCCCGGTTTTCAATGGTCCACATCAGCACTTGAATGTCATTTCATTTCGTACATCATGTTGGTTTACATTGGATGCATAAAAATTTGAACTTTGGTCATGTCCTTCCCTTAGGCAATTCCCATAATATCGAGAATAAAATTCGACATTACAACGGTATGTCGGCCCATTCTCGATAAATGGAATTTACCCGTCCTACATGGTTGAGTCTTTTGACTTTTCCACATAGTGGGAAGGGTCCGTCTGCAGTGGGAGCGTGTTCCATGCCTACGCCCGGGTCAATGTACCGGAAGCTGGTCCGGACTAGCCGCCCAATTGTGGAGCTCCCACGATGTGGTGCTAACTCCTTATTTAATTTTGCTTTCGCCTTTCAGAATTTATTTAAGTGCATTTTTGATACAAGGCCCAATGGGCCAGCTGCATGTCTCATGGCCCAATAAGGCCGGCTCCATGTCTTCTTGGCCCAATTAGCCCACTTTCTTCTCCTTGGGCCTTGGCGGCCTGTGTTGCACCTCGTGTGGACCAGAATTGAGGGCCGCTCTTTCAGCCCTTGACCCGTCTTGCGAGCCAAGGGGGCTGGACCGTCGCCCCCAACCCGGTCCTCACAAGGACCTGTTTGTAGCACCGCACCGAGGCTTGTCCTTTAGCCGAACCAGCACCTGTTTTGGGGTTGGACCGGCACCTGTCTTGCACCGAGCCAGCTGCTGCTTTTGCACTGGACCGGCACCTGTTTTGACATCGGTCCAGGACCTGTTTTGGGACCAGTCCAGCACCTGTTTTGGGGTGTTATACCGGGCTGAAATGGGCTGAATTAGAAGCCAGTTTCAGGGGCTGCTGTGGGACAGATTCAGGACCTGAATTAGGCCACCCAGGAGGCTGTTTTGTGGGGCTGCGAGGTGCTGTTTCAGATTTTTTTTACTAAATAGGGACAAGAGCTCACTAAGGGGTAGAGAACGGGGGCCCATTCGGGGGGTTCCTCAACCCATCCTGTGGGCAAGGGGTCTGAATGTCGACCCTCTTCTCATCCCCCTAGCAAGGTCGAACAAAGGGACTGTTTGCAGACTTTTTTTTTTTAATTGACCAAGGGGCAGTTGAGGGGCTGTTTCAGATTTTTTTTTGAATAGGGACAAGAGCTCACTAAGGGGTAGAGAACGGGGGCCCATTCAGTGGGTTCCTCAACCCATCCTGTGGGCAAGGGGTCCGAATGTCGACCCTCTTCTCATCCCCCTAGCAAGGTCGAACAAAGGGACTGTTTGCAGACTTTTTTTTAATTGACCAAGGGGCAGTTGAGGGGCCGCATAAGGGACTGCAGAACTGTTCAAGGGGTCTGCAGATAGGGTGTCGGCTAGACCTATTTAAGGCCAGGTTAAGGGGCTGTTCAGGTGACCGAACAAGGGACTACAGGTGACCGGCCAAGGGGGTCTGCAGTAGGTAAACTGAAAAAAGGGGGGAAGCCTGATAAGGAGCTGTTCAGGGGGTTAAGAGTAGGTTGATTGAGAAAATGGAGATGAGAAAAGAGAGAGAAGAAGAAAGGAGACATGATGGGCTACATGGTTAAGAACCAACCTTACGTCCTCCTTTGTTTTTTTTTCTTTTCTTTGTTGACGTTGAAGACCACAGCAGAACGTGGGCTTCAAGGCTGCAGCAGATGGGCTAGCAGGCTGGCCCCCTTCCCTTCTCTTCTTCCTCCTCTGGTGGTTGGCGTGGGCTGCTGCCTTGGGTGGCAAAGATGGCCGCTGCTCCTATTGGTGGCCTTCCCTGGATACCTCCTTGCTGGCGTGGGCTGCTTTCGCTGCTTCTGTCGCCACTGAGAGTCTCTGCTTGCTCTCCCCTGGTGACCAAGCTGCTGCAGACGTGGCTGGAGCACGTAGAGATGGAGGGGGTTGGATCCCTCTATCTCCTGTCCTTGGCAGGAGGCTGAAGAGAATGAATTTTTTCTTCGGTCCTTGAATCAGCAGGCAGCCGGTGGGAGGATGTGGCAGGAGGGGGGTGTCGACCCGTGGGAGAAGCTGCTGCCTATCTCTCCCCCTCTTGCTGGGTCCCCGAACGGTGGTCTTCTCCCCCCCCCCCCCCCCCGAATGTCTTGCCCCCGCTGGCCTTTGATTCCTTTCTTCTTTCCTTTCCTTTGTCTGCGCGATATGCTGCCTCCTTTAGTTGCATACGTGGGCAACAACCTGCCTATTTTCAACGCCCGTGCCATCTCTTGCAGACGTGAGAAGAGGGAAAGAGATAATAGGGGAGGTTTTTTTCAAATCCTACTCAATCTCCTCCTAGATTTTAGGAGTCAGCCAAGGATAGGATTGCTGGCGTATCAGCCAGGAGGGAGAGGGTGGCGGCTGGAATTTCTAGGTTAGACTTGACCTAATTTTGATCAAGATGACTCTGATCGGATGGTCAATATTAATTCTGGTAAGAATCAATTTAATTAAGCTCCAAAATATCCGGAAAAATCCAGAAGATGCCCTGATAGCCGTTGATCTTGTGTACCATCAGATCTACGGTTAATGACCCTCCAATTGTCCGAAGATCATCAATTTGACAAAATTTCCGATCAGTACGATCTTGGCCTTCAAAAATTCCGAAAATTGCACTTAAAATGCAATTAAATAGATATGCACCAGGACTTTAGTCTTCACCACAAATAATGTTATCTGCGAGCGGGTTGGACAAAATTGCCCTTATCTCGAAGTATGTGCCGACTCCGCAAATTTTTGAATTTCATCCATAACTTCTCGGATATAAATCGGATTGATGATCCGATTTCGACATTGTTCTTTTGGATGTCGGGCGGACATTCCGGCAATGTCTGATGTTAATGGGTCTGCCTGGGTTTGTCCAGGCCCAATAGGGGCAAAACGGTCATTTTTCCGCCTAGAGTCGGATTCCGACATTCAAAGTACCGTTGCAAAGCTTGTGATTGAGACAACACCGCGGGCCCACTGGCTTGGTCATTTGGGCTCATTAAGCCCCACAAAAATTGTCCAAAAGTTCGCTTTCACTATTTTGCCCATATCTATCTGGATATGAGTCGGATTTCTGATCCGACTTCAATGTTACTCTAGATGAAGTTAGGCGAACCCAATGGTGCGCCAACATGTTACCGGACCTGTCCTGAATTGTCCAAACCTAACAAGGGTGAAAGACACCATTTTACCGTTCGGGGTCCTATCGAAACCGGATTCTGACAATTGGGGTACCGTTGCGAAGGTCTCGACTGGTACAGTCCCATGAACTCACTTGTTTTGTCTTTTGGGCCCAATATGCCCCCGATAAAGCCACCTGAAATTTGGCTTTTAGTGTTTTCCCCATAACTTTCTGAATATGGGTCGGATTTCCGATCCGACTCTGGCATTGTTCATTTGGAAGTCAAGTGGACCTTCTGCTGGTGTCTGATCGTTATTAGGCCGACATTTGGTCGGTCGGATCCAATAAGCCTTATTGGGCTTATTTGGCCCATTGGCCCTAAATGCAATGAAAAATTGATCCAATTTGCCTGTTCGGTTTTATTCAATGTATTTTGTTTGAAACTTGTCATCTTTGGTACTGTGACATTTTTAGGTGCCAACATACAGGAACAAAACAAGCAGAATGCAATATCAATATATAGAATGGGAAAATAACTGAATAATAAATGAAAAGTAAAAATTCTAAGAAAAAGAAAAGTTGTCCATGGAGGAATCCTAGCAGAAGCAAGTCCAAGCCAGCTCTTGCTAAAGCATTGATTGTCATGTAATGGCTTCTTTAGGGTTTGACATTGAAGAATGAAGAAATGGGAGAAAGTGATAAGCACTTCACCTTTGTGGCGAAGTAGTCCAAGGGAGAGAGCAAAAGGAAAATAATGTTCCAAAAAGGGTTCCCGCTGCGCACAGAATGGCTGTGAGGAGCACTGGATGTGACATTCTATCTGAGGGCTGTTTGGGCTTCCCAGTTCCCAGCCAACGGAGCCCACTGGTTTCCAAGGAGGAAAATCCTTTTTCATTTTTTCTTCATAAGGGAATCTTCCAGTGGACTCTCTCAATTTCAGGTTTCCTTCAAGAGAAAAAAATTAAACCTGACACAATTGACCATCCAGTTGGTTCTCCATGTTAATAAAAATAACATAATAAAATGCCAACAAAAACTAATCATAATGGTAATAAGGTCCAAAAAGAAAAGGTGATAGATTGGCATAGAAAATAAATAAAACAATTATTTAATTAAAAAGTGAAAGAATAGGAAACACCGAACAGTAGTAAATAATGGAAAATATTTTTATAATAAAAAATAACATTACAATCAATAAGTAATGAGTAGATACAATGAAAAAGGAGATAAACAGAAATAAAAACAAAAAAATTACCTGATGGTTTAAAAGAAAAAGGGAGAAGATAAATAATAATAAATAATTTTAAAATGATAAGTGCATGAAGAAAGTAGATAGGCAAATTGATGCGGGATGGCAAAGAGCGACGGGCCTGTCTCTCCGGGTCAGAGTTGATTGATCTGTCCAACTGGTCCATACGTTGAATCAAGTCATCCTGATCTATGTGCGTCTCATGTTACATCGTGCACGTCTTTTCATAACTTGACTTATTTGACATACAATTAATATTTCTCCAGATACGTGCACAATATGAACTTGACTACTTGAGTAAAGTGTACGAATTGAATTTGACTTCTTGAAGTATGTGCATGGCTTGAACTTGACGACTTGAAATAAGTGTACCAATTGAACTTAACTTCTTGAAATAAGTGCACAAATTGAACTTGACTTCTTAAAAGAAGTGCACAAAATGAACTTAACTTCTTGAAATAAATGCATAAATTGAACTTGATTTTTTACTTCTTAAGTTCAACGAACCTTAATTATTATCTTGAACTACGTGAAATTTTGAGCCACGTGCACTAATAAAAAATATATTCTTCTCTTTCCAAACTTTCTTTTCTTTCTTCTTGTTTTTTTTCCTTCTAGCTACAATAACCTAGGATAGGGGGAAGGTTTAGGTGAGCACGAACCTGTCGCTTGGAGGTGCTGACCTACAAACCATCAACTATGCAAGGAATGTCTTGACAAGGCCAGCGGAGTTGGATGGCAGTTGCAGCGATGACAATGTTGGAAGAGACTTGGATGGCGGTGACGACAACGTCAAGCAATGGGGATGGTGACGGCAGTGGGGATGGTGACGGCAGTGCAACTAAGAACTCACACATCAACTTCGTTGTTAGTGATAGCGCACGGCAATGGAAGCAGTGCAAGATGCAAAGGAGAAAATCGAACTTAATTGGGGACAAGAGAGGAGGAGCTAGATGACAGGTTAGCAACCTTCCGAGGGGGGGGGAGAGCAATGAACCAAATAGGAGGAGGAGCCTTCTGGGGGGGGGGTCAAAGTTTTCTTCACTCAAACTTTCTTTATAGCATAGCAACCATCACATGTAGAAAGGAGGGGTTGGGGTCTATTTATAGACCTTCATATGCCAAATTCAAAATAAACTCAAAAACATCTAACACTTACATCTATACCCTATGTTTGACATATTTAAAGATATATCCTTTTTAACATATATATTAATTTCTAATTAAATATGACTCAACTTAATATTTGTAAATAGACTCCTAATAAACAAGACCCTAATATTAAATAATACAATTTCCACGACGATGTTGATCCGATCGAACCAGTGACGTTGACTCATCTCGGATCCATTTCTCGTATAAATCACTTGGTTCGGTCCCCATCATTCCTCCCAAGTTGCGAAAAACTCGTTCTCGAGTTTTGTAGTGTCGTATAATCATTACGACTACTATAATGTAAAATGGCGATTTTGTCACAACCTGGATTAGGATAAGACGCGGTCTGAAGTTTTCATTAATGGAGTAGAAGTTATCCCAAATGGTATCAAAGTGTCCGTCAAGTGTCAACTTGGGACGCTCTTCCATTGTCTCCTTTTGCATCTTTTGTGAAACTAGCATCTCAAAGTGTGATTCCTCAGAAGTTGATATTTCCAAAATCGGGTCTGGTGCCATAGCTATCAATTTGTTCAAATATTCCACAATTTGCTCGGTCAGATGATCCTCAATCATCATGTCAACTTCTTTTTTAATAACATACTCGATCTACGCAAGCAACTCAACTTCTATAACTTGGTCAGTCTCGCTCTCGATTGTGTGTTGCTTCTTTATGGTTAGTTCGATTAGTAATGTAGTAAACTGCTTGAATAATTCGGCTTCAATAACTCTTGCTATCTCGTTCTCTTTATACTCTGCAATAAGTTCTATGGGTACGTATGTCACGTCGATAAGTGCATCAATCTATTTCTGGATATTCAGCTGCTCTGAAGACAAGAGTTGTTGATGTAGATTGGTTCTCCAAAAAAATTGACAGTCATCATGTCGTAAAGTAAACTCTTGGATATTATTATCTAGATCGACGTGTCGATCAAGGAACCAATCATGACCTAAAATAAGATAGTGCCCGTGGAGAACTATCTGACACTACACATTCTCTACATATCGAAGACTCGAGTGTTTTGTTTTGCTTTTGATGATGCGATCAAATTGAATATAAGCTAAACCATTCTTAATCACCTGATATCTTGGAGCAATCTTCTCAAAAAGAGATCGTAAGATGCAACTACCTGAGTGGCTAGACAAATAGACTGTAGCATGTACTTCATGTGGTAAGGTAACATTAAATTTGAAGTGCTGATGTCGTCCCACACAACGTAAGGATCTCAACTCGTTGAAACAAGTTGGCATCGACTATGATACCAAACTGATGCCGGACATTAGAGAGCAATGGGCCTATCTCTTTGGGTCAGAGTTGATTGATCCGTCCAACTGGTCCATACGTTGAATCAAGTCATCTCGATCTATGTGCATCTCTTGTTACGTTGCACATGTCTTTTCGTGACTTGACTAATTTGACATACAATTAATATTTCTCGAGATACGTGCACAATATGAACTTGACTACTTGAATAATGTGTAAGAATTGAATTTAACTTCTTAAAACATGTGCATGACTTAAAACTTGATGACTTAAAATAAGTGTACTAATTGAACTTGACTTCCTAAAATAAGTGCATGAAATGAACTTGACTTCTTGAAATAAGTGCACAAATTGAACTTGACTTCTTGATATAATGTAGAAAATGAACTCGACTTTTTAAAATAGATGCACAAATTGAACTTGACTTCTTAAGTTCAACGAACCTTAGTTATTATCTTGAACTACATGAAATCTCGAGTCACGTGCACTAATAAAAAAATGTATTCTTCTCTTTTCAAGCTTTCTATTTTTTCTTCTTATTTTTTTATTTTGGCTAGAATAACCTAGGACATGAGAAAGGTTTATGTGAGCACGAACTTGTCGCTTGGAGGTGCTGACCGACAAGCTATCAACGATGCAAGGAATGTGTTGGCAAGGTCAGCAGTGTTGGATGGTAGCAGTAGCGATGACAATGTTGGAAGTGACCTAGATGGCAGTGACGACGGCGTCAAGTAGTGGGGATGGCGACGGCAATGTGGCTAGGAACTCACATAACAACAAGGATGTTAGTGATGGCGCATGGCAATGGAAGTGGTGCAAGATGCAAAGGAGAAAACCGGACTTAAGCGGGGACAAGAGAGGAGGAGTTAGACAGGGCAGCAACCTTCCGGGGGGAAGAGCAATGAACCAGATAGGAGGAGCCTTCTGGGGGGGGACAAAGTTTTCTTCACTCAAACTTTTTTTATAGCATTGCAACCATCACATGTACAAAGGAAGCAGCCTTCCGGGGGGGGGGGGAGGAGAGCAATGAACCAGATAGGAGGAGCCTTTGGGCTTCGGGGGGGGGGGGTGGGGGACAGCTTTCTTCGCTCAAACTTTCTTTATAGTATGGCAACCATCATATGTACAAAGGAGGGGTTGGGGTCTATTTATAGACCTCCATATGCCAATTTTAAAATAAACTCAAAAACATCAAACACTTGCATCTATACCTTATGTTTGACATATTTAAAGACATATGCTTTTCAACATATATGTTAATTTCTAATTAAATATGACTCAACTTAATATTTGTAAACAGACTCCTATAAATAAGACCCTAATATTAAATAATACAATTTCCACGACGATGTTGATCCGATCGAACTTGTGGCATTGACTCTTCCCGGATCCATTTCTTGTAGAAATCACTCGGTTCGGTCCCCATCACAAACAATCAATGAAATAGATAAACTAAATCCGAGAGTTAAGAAAATAAATTAATAAAAACTAAAAGTCACAAGATAAAATGATAACAATAACCATGAAGCAGAATAATAAGAATGACTTTGAATCAAATAGATAAAATGATAAAAAATGAAATGATCAATAAAATAAAATAATGAAACAATAATCATACAGTAAAATTGTTAAAAAAGAAGAGGGATGACCAGAACAATAACAAAGAACCATATGTGAATAAATAAACATAAGATGTAATCAAGGACCATTATTAACTAAGTCTATATCTCATTTTTGGATGGATGTAATTAGCACAATATCAGTTCAGTGGGGAGAACAAATTCAAATTATAAGCACCAAGTCACCAACATAATTAACCTCGTATATTCATAGCCCCAGAACCCCTCAATAAGTGAAATCTCTTTTAATATCTTTAGTTTCATTTATAACATGAAGGCATTTGCTAGTACACCTTGATAACGTGTTGTTCAAAGGTACTTGGAACTTAGGTTGAGTTTGATCTTATGGGACGTAACATGATTTTTGTTACTTAGTCACCATTCACCTCCTTTCCCTGGCTAATTGGTGGTAGCAATTTTGGTGGATATTGCACATCTAAATTTGGGTTTGCATGTAGGACATACCTATATACTTTCTCAAGAGGAAAAACCACTCCATTGCTCTTACCACCTTCACCTTTCTAGCTTTCGATCATACAGCATTGTATCCATGATGCCACTCGTTGTGAACTTCCTATCCAGACGTACGTTTCTTGTTGTGTAGTCAAGTCCTTTGTTGGAATGGGCTTGGATGGTAGTGATGCAGATTTTATTGGATATATAGGTAAAAGCACTTTGTTGCTTCTCTTATGCTTGTGCCTAGGATGATGGCCTAAGCATGGAATTTTAGGCTCCAATCACAGTTGTCTTAGGTGCCAAGGCACTTTTCTAGGGACATCATGCTTGGGATAGGCCCTATGTCTTCTTCATGACTAAAAAATTTCTTTGGGAGGCAATTTGTGGGCAAGGCATCCAAGTTGCTCCGTGATTCATGGGCACCTATTTAATGATACTATGAACCATGGTTTATGGAATTATTTAAGTTGGATCAGAATCAGCCGATTTCAGAATTGGATTAACTGGTGTCTATCAGAATAGCGCCTGGAGGATTGATCCAAAATTGATTCCTAGTGGAATCAGTCTGAATCTGTAGAATCAATTGAGAGTCGATTGAATCGGATCGTAATTGGAATCCTAATTTTTTATAATTTTTTAATAAAGAATCGGACTGAATTGACTATAATTGGAATCGTAAATTTTTATTTTTATTTTTTAAAAAAAACTGATTCTGAATTAGTTTTCTTCTAAAAAAATAGGTTGATTTCGACTGATTCGATCTGATTTAGATTAAATCAGTACCCACCGATTCTTATTTTGATTATGATTCCAATTTTTTCTTCCATGGTGTAAACATATTAACATATCTCATTTTCATTATAATATTACAAATGTTTAAGATTTATAATTCTAAATATATGTTACATGCTTGAGAATTATAAAGTTCCCTCTTAACACTTTTATCTCTTTTTCTCACTTATTTTATCAAGATGCTCTTTCCCAAAAAATATGTACTCACACATACATAATTACATAAATAAAATCACATTTACATGTATGCACACAAGCACACATTCGATTATAACATACAAATATAATTGTGTTTATGTATATATATGTTTGTATGTATACATAAATATATAATTAACATCTAATTATATATACTAATACTAGTGTTCATAAATAAGGTACATACATAAATGTCTAATGCTACTGCGTAGGTGATGCCCAAGCATCCACCTTATCATCTAAGAGAAATGGGCACCGTTGAATGCCTTGGGCACCTTGTCCTCTTGACAACTATGGTTCCAGGATCATTCAATTGTCCTTCAACTCACCTTCTATGTTGCAATTATGATTTCAGACTAAGAACTGGGTCTTGGATCAGCTAGTCCAATGTGATTATGAACTAGATTGAATCAGCCAAGTTGCCCATTTCAATCAGAACCAGGTATTGCCATAATTGGCATGATCTGTCCTGACTCGATCCTTATCTGGGTATAATTAGCTAGGATCTTCCAAACTAGGCCATGGAATATAGAACCAGATTAGCCCTCCAGATTGACTAGTGCCAAACCTGTCCGGATTGACCTGGAATTAATCTGAGATTTGGTTATTCTGGGATGGATCAAGGAAGGGTGCTGATATGTTCGGTTCAAATGTAGCCAACCCTAGTTGATCTGAAAACAACAGAGCATTTTTATTTCGATGTTCTGTCTCAAGATTTTTTTTATGCTAGCTATCACTTATCGCAACCCTCTATTAGCCATAGGATTAATGCAAGATGGACGACATGTAGATAGAGGACGAGTGAAAGCGAAATTTTATCATATAGTTACAATGCTGCAATGATGCATAATAAGGTGTTGGACATTGAAGGAAAATCATTCTTCTATAATGAGAACTGAAAATGATAAAATGGATATTTGGACAGACTGGATTAGATGAAATATATAATGAATGTATTCAATGAAAAGAAAGAGTAAAGACAATTATATAAAAATTGAAAGAAGTTAGATAGAGATGGTTTGGATATATTCAACATAGAGCTAAGGAACCTCTAATTAGAAAAGTAGAAAATACCAAGGTAGTAGAAGCAAAGGAAGGATACAATAAGCCTAAGCTAACCGAGAGGAGTGTAATTCAACATGATTTAGATGATTTAAGTATCTTTAAAATTTACACAAATGAAGAATGAGAATCCATATGGCTGACCTCAAACAATTTGGGAGTAAGGCTAGAATTGAATTGAGTTGCGCTGTCCCAAGTACATAGGCATTTACATTCAGCTGGGTAGTGGCACTTTTGTATGAATTTGACATTTATTTTGTTGATGAATATGATTTTAACCAACAAGTTTTTCTTATTATGCTTATGTTTCTGAGAATCAGCACTAATCACAGCTCTTCTCTTTTTATTGTTTTGTTTATGATGATGTGTAGTAGAAGTGCATCACATGTTCAATGCATAGTATTTGGCTGTTCAAGTTTGTTGATCTTAGTGCACCAGATCACCACATTTTAGTGGCATGCTTTTGTCATCTTTTTTGAGATATAGCAGAAACAGTTTTGTAGTGGCAGTCAGAAAGCCAGTTTCATTGTATTTGTTGAACATGACTGTCATATAATTTTTATTCTGTTTATCTTCTCGATTAATCCCACACTTTATTTTAAATCTTTTTGATAATAAAGCAGTGAGTTTAGTTGAGATGTCCCCGTGTGTGGGCTAACCTAATTTCATTATCTATCACATTCTACTCCATCGATTTGTGCTCGTCCTCCTTCCCTCTCCTCCTTTTTATTTACCTGCTTCAGATTGATTAGAATAGAAGTTGTCAAACTGCTGCCAGCTGGTAGAACTTTTTAGTATCTTTTGCTTCAATGGTAACCTCCATAGTGTGCTTTAGTGCAGGTGGCATTAGCTAACTACATTGTGCTTACTTATTCTGTTGCTTCAACATCTTTAGTTTTGATAAGCCACTGAAAGGTGTTTTTTCAGTTCATTGAGAAGATTCTTGATGAAGGAACTAAAAGTCCTCGTACTATTCGCCTTACTGCACTTCATCTTTCCGGGCTATGGTTGTTGCATCCGTTTACTATGCAGTATTATATGAAAGAGTTAATGTTGTTGTCCCTCTATGGTTCAGGTACATCTTTTCACCAAGGCCTCGTATGTTTTGGCTTACTTGAATACAATAGTAACTTCTTCATAAAGCACTTAATTTTAAGTGGTTCACTATAAATTTTTTATTTTTCGAGGTGAATAATTAAGATTTTATGTTCCACAAAAGAAATTAGAGATGAAGTCAAGACCATAGACATTTCATTAAGTCAAATCAAATGCACCTAACTATTCTCCCTTCCAAGTCCCTTGACAATTTTGTTTCTTTTATTTTCTTGACAATTTGCAAAATTTGATTTCAGTGGCTTTTGATGAAGATTTTGAGGCTGAGCTATCTGAAAATCGGGAGGTAATGGTTGAAGTCTCAATGTTGTCTAAATGTCCGGATGCTGAGTTGGCTGAGGTAAAATCATATATTCAAACAATTTTTTAAGATCATCCTTGGCTTATGATTTTATGAATCAGCTGCTTTTATAACATTGCCTAGGGAGGTATTGTTTTCTGGATAATTGCAGATGTTTTTTTATGATGACGTGTGGTCAAGATTTCTTATTAATGAAATAACAAAATACAGGAAAGACAAAAAGCAGGAAAACATCAGGGACAGCTTCTGAGATGGTAGTTACTGATGGTTCTTACTGGTCATTTAATCATTACACTGTTGAAAATAAGAAGTATGGATGATCACAGAATTGTTCATACCTTTTGGTCAATGTCAGTACCAAGAAATCAGTGACGTCATAATAAGAAATAGAGATGATATGTACTATCTACATGTGAATCATTTTAGTGCTGAGACAGTTACATGGAATTAATACGACAGTTACAGCCAATCTAATTAACGTAGCTTTTAGTGGAGAGAGGGCAATGGCATAGGACAATGATCAAATGCATAAGTCAAATAATTAAAGGAAGAGGAACCAAATGTTTAAATGCTTAAGAAAATGTCTCTAGTGACATTTGGGCTATTAGGAATCTATTAGAATGTATGTCTTTATCGGGTCACATTCTTCTGGTTCAAGATGCATTTGTACCTTGTTTAAATTTACAGTTTTATGGGCATCCCACCTCCTTGTCACCCTAGTTGCTTTGAAGACTAGGTTTATTTTTGGCAACTATGTCCCTCTTACCAGCTTCTGAAGTTTAATCAAAGTCAATTTTTACATCTTAGTAACAATCAAACGTAATCTCTGCATAAGTAATACTGCTGAAAGCTTTATTTTATGGAAGTGTCTATGAAAAGTAGATTGCAAATATGCCTTGAAAAGGTGAACTGTACTTTTTGAATCATGGCATAAATTTGCAATTCTCTTGTTGTCAAGTACCTCTCATATGTCAAATTTAGTTTCTGTCAAGAATGTGAAATTTTCTTATATCTCCCAGCATACCAAACTAGCTGTAACTTCACCTGTTGGAGATGTTATAATTGATACAGAGAATAACTGAATAACTTTTTATTTAATTGATAACTATATTAAGCAAAAGATATTTTAGCCATTTGCATAAGCTCAAACTTTCTTCTTGCATGCATGCCTTTTCAGAAGCACATGCAATAACGATAGGTAGAGATTGAGTAGTAGCATCTTTTGCCTAGATTGGAATGGCATCTATTTTTTTGATGATAATTAACTGATTTTCTTTTAGGTATTTGTTAACACTGAGATGTATGCACGTGTTTCTGTTGCTGTGCTGTTTGACAAGCTTGCTGATTTGATTGGTGCTAGTAATGATCAGAAGTATAAAATTGATATCAATTCTGCTTCTTTATCTGGGAAATTATTTCTTCTAGAGCTTCTTGATTCTGCGGTACGTGAAAGCGAGTTACTTGATTGAAATCATTTTATAGTTTACAAGCCTAAATTCTGCATTTCTCTTCACTGTATTTGGTGCATAATTTGAGGAATGTGTCAATAGTTTTTCTGAGGTTGCTTTCCTCCTATCCGTATGTTTCAGGGCTGATAAAATCTTAAGTAGATAAAAGCTTTAATATGGTCTGGAGGTGCACATTTACTTTTGTAAACTTCCACATAGGGCTATATGCCTTTAGTGGATAGTAGGATGTGTGAACCTCTTTTTTTCACGCGTCTGTTCTTTAGAAAGAAAGACATTTGTCACTACCCTAGACCATGGAATGCGATCTCCCGAGAATCTCTTGAGATCTCCCGAGAATCTCTTTTTTTTCACACGTCCGAGAAACGAGATCGCCGAGACGAGAATATCCTTATAATATCTTTGGTACCTTGATCTCCTTTGCCTATTATTATTCCTAACTTGTTAGATAACCTTAAGTTTGATTCATATATTTTCAATTTTATTATGGAATCCATACAAGTATTTATCTAAATATTATTGTTTGATAAAATTTTATAACTTAATATTTTTATGACTAAAGATGTAAAATTGACCCAAGATGTCATCAATCTTCTATGTTCCATCCATATTGTTCAAGATGAAGTTTTAGTCTAACATAAGATCTCTTATATGTCTCATGTTAATAATAGTTCACCATTTTTGTATTACACTTTTAATTCTCTCATATCTTATTTTGATGTTTATTATGAATTCTCTTGTTCTTTTTAAAGAGATTACATAACATTTTACATCTAAACATGTTCATTGATTGTTATTTTCAAGATCCAATCTCTTTAGATTTTTTCGAGATCTCTTCTATTCAGTATCTATGAGATCAATCTAGATGCAAAATGGCAATTCTTGAGTAAGACATACCCTATATAAATGAAATCCGAGAGCTGATCTCCCGAGATTTTTCCGAGAATCTCACGAGATCTCTTCTCTTTCACCCTTCCGAGATGAAGCCGAGATCCGTGACGGCAATCCTTGCCCTGGACCTTTTTAGGAAAATAGGTGATACCTAAAAATATTAGGTAGTCCAGTGATAGTTTAAAAGTAATAGAATCGATGTTCGGGTTCTTTGAAAATTTCATTTTTTGACCTTTCTCCGCCGGATGGTGCGAGTATCTGGCGTTAGCTTACATCGAGCAACGGCTCGAACACTTTTGATTAACCATCGCGACAACCTGTTTTTGGAGATATGCACATCCACAAAAAAGTAAAGAATTCAAAAGGGCAGCGGGCTTTTGGGTCCGATGAGATGCAAACCGATTTGTTCGGGTTTGTTTTATTTGTTTGTTGGTTGATTTTTGGGTCGACTTGAAAGTCGGTTTTGAGTTTTGGGGTTTCAATCAATTTGTTTGATTGATTTGATTTTTTTGTTTGTTTGTTGTTTGGTTTTGATTGTGTTTGACCAGTTTGGGTTGTTTTGAACCTGTTTTAGTTTTGATTTCGATGTGCTTAAAGTGTTTTAAGCAGTTTTGGTATTTGTTGTTTGGTTGGTTTATTAAATTTTCAGATTCTGGTTTTTTTTTTAGGTTGATTTTGATCCATTTTTTTGGGTGTTTAAAAATGGTGCTTATTTGGTTTCTTTGGGGTTAAGCATTTGATTGTTCATTTAAGTGAAGTTCGGTGGATTTTAAGTGAATTTTCAAATTGTTAAAATCGGATTTTGAAGTTGGTCAGAATCTGTTTTGGTAGATTGCTTAAATCTGAATTTTTTTTATGTTGACAGATTTAATTGAAATCTGATTTTTTATTTTGGTAGATTTTGTTTGAAATCTGATTTCGGTTTGATTTGTTCCAAAACCAGTTCAATCTTGTTGAAGATCGGTTGTTTGTTGAACCGGAATAAGTTGAATTTGAATTTCAGATTTCTTTTTAATTCTGATTCTTTTGTTTTGACTTTCAGATTTGATTTTCTGTTTTAGTTTTCTGTTTGAATTCCCAAATTGGGTTTGAAATGATTTTATTTTGGTTGGCGGTTTGCATCGCCTCCGACCCATCGGGCCACTTTGAATGCCCGGTTTCATACATCAATGTAAACATCAAAGTTTCATTTATCGGAAGTTAGAGTACATGGATTACAATGAGTGGTGATCCTTCCCCCAACTTAGGTTCTTCACCGGTTTAGAAAAAGTTTGGCATTACAACAGCATGCCGGCAAGTTTCTAACTTGGCAAAGTTTACCCGTTCAACAAGGCTAGTCGGTGACTTAGCCAAAATTGGGGGAAGGATCGACGGCTACGGGAGCTTGCCCGCGCCCTCGTCCGGATCGACGGCTATGGGAACATGCCCGCGCCCTCGTCCAAGGTGGAGTTCCTTAATTTATGCCCTGTTTGGTAACACTATTTGACACCTCTATCACTATTAATTTTAAAATTGATATTGTTGGTAATCACCTTGAGGTGTTTGGTTAATAATATCAATTTTGAAATTTGTAGTGCAAACAACATTTGTTATGTAATACAAGTTTCGACTTGTATCAATTTTGATATTGATATTTCATCTTCTAGGAATATCAATATCAATACTAATATAGTATTATTTTTGATACTCTAACCAAACAGGCCATTAAGTATTGCTTTCGCGTTCTGATTTTTATTTTTTCTTTTTTTGAAGGCCACTCCGGGCCGGTTTATATTCCATCGGCGTTCAAAGCCGGGCTTCAATTTGTAGGGCTCGGGATGCCCATCTTGGTCTTCTTGGGCCAGATGGGCCTGCTAGGCTTGTGTTTGCGCCTCCAATGTCTTGATGGTAGGGTAGGGGGGCACCCAGACGAACGATCGGCCCCGTCGCACGGGTTCCGAAAGGGTCCGGGACGTCCACCACTACCCACCATTGCTGAAAATTGACAGATTCTGCTCCCTGGTTGAGTGCCGCGGTGCTGCCCACTTATGGAGCTTCTTGAGCCGGATGGGCCTGTTGGACTGGTGCTTGTGCCTCCAATGTCTTGATGGTAGGGTAGGGGGCGCCCGGACGAATGATTGGCCCCGTCGCACGGGTTCCGAAAGGGTCCGGGACGTCCACTACTACCCACCATTGCTGAAAATTGGCAGATTCTGCTCCCTAGTTGAGTGCCACGGTGCTGCCCACTTCTGGAGCTTCTTAGATTGGTCTCTCTTCTTGGGAAAAGCCACAAGGGGGCTGCTGGAAGGGACCTCGAGTTTGCTTCTTTTATTTGATTGAACAGGACCTGTTAGAGGTCTGTCCGGCTATGCCACAAGGGGGCTGTTTGGGACCTGTTTTGAGGTCTGGTTTGGGCTCTGTTATTGGGCCGAACTGGGCTCTATTATTGGGCCGAATAGGGCTCTGGTTGGTGGACCGGGCAAGGGCCAGCAGGTGGGCCGAATAGGGACTGTTCATGGGCCTGTTTAAAGGTAATTCGGTGGGCCAGGCCAGTGCCAAAGATGGAACGTGAATGGCCAGTTTAGGGGAGCTGCGCAAGGGGATGAGCAGGTCCTGTTTGGAGCATTTTTGGGCCGAACATGGGCGGTTTAGATGGTCCGAACAGGGGCTGATGGGGACCATTTTTGGGCCATGGGTTGCCGATGACGATGAAAGCCGGTTTAGGCTATGAGAGGGGTTGAGAAGAGAACTTAGAAGAGGAGGAAGGGGTGCCCTTAAAGGGCTACATAGTTAATATGTGTATGTCCCTACCTTTTCTTCTCCTTCTCTTCTTCTTCTTTCCTTCTTCTTTGGCCGCTGGCAGGTATGCACGTGGGCAGGAGGAGAGCAGCAGCAGCTCTGTTCTTCTTCTCTTCTTCTTCTTTCTTTCTTCTTTGGCCGCTGGCAGGTATGCACGTGGGCAGGAGGAGAGCAGCAGCTCTCTTCTTCTTCTTCTCTTGGCTGCTGGCAGGTGCAGACGTACAGCAGCAGACAGAGGGGCAGCAGCCGGTGCAGCAGCCTGTCGGCGTCCTTCAGCCTCTCTTTTTCTCTTGGGCGCCCTCCTCTTTTTATAGGAGATGGGGGGATTTGAAGAGCCATCTGCTGGTGTACGTAGGATGCTTTCCCCATGCTCCTTTATTGACTAAACTCCTTGGATTCCCACATATTTTAAATGCTTGACCAATTCTTTGATCTTCCCCATGTTGACCTGCCCTTTGGGTTTCCCCATGCCATTTATTGGTCAAAGATGAGGTGGATGCTGATGTGGACAGGGCAGTGGGACCTGCTGAGGTGGCGGCTGAGCTGGACAGGTCAGCTGGGCCTGTTGACTGGGCCAATTGGCCTTGACCACAGCTCACTCTCTCTTCCCATGGGCTGTACCTAAGTGGGTCTCAAGGAGGGCCAGAAAATAATTACTTAAATGAAAACAAAGGCTGGTCAGCTAGAATTTGGGCCGATGGGCCTATGGAGTGCCTGGATTGCCCAATTGAGGGCCAGACCAGCTCATTTTTTATTTGCTGATTTTCTTTTAAGAAAAATTGACGCCAACATAGGATCATCCAATTTGGACAAGAATCATCTGATTCATCTGAATTGGTTGGGCTGTCCCAGACCAATCTGAATGAATATCAGAACTGGCCGATCTAGGGCATGGTTGGATTCTTCATTTCTCTATTCCTTGGTGTCATTTCCTGTTGGGCTCTAGTTGACTTTGTTCATACTCATCTCTTATTCTTTCACTTGCTCTCTAGGTAGTTATCCTGATGCATTAATGTCCTAAGTGATGCACTACAATAATTTTATTGTGTTAATGAAATAGGTTACTGACAAGGATCTAGCGAAGGAGCTCTACAAAAAGTTCAGTGCTGTAAGTGATTTCTTGGACGTGCTGCTTCTTTTTCTTTGGTTGTCATTATAACCTTTTCATTCTTCTGTAGTCAACAAAGATATTGGTTTTCTTGCTCTCTTTTTTGTTCAGGTTCATAGGCGTAAAGTTCGTGCTTGGCAGATGCTATGTGTGCTGTCTCGTTTTGTTGATCAGGATGTTGTTATACATGTTTCATCCATGATGCATGTGTGCCTCTTTGTACGGACTTCTGCTTTAAGTCATTTCCATATTTCTTCCTAATGCTGCATGTTTATGGAATTATGCATTTTTTTTCTGTTACCTCCATCAACGTCTGTTAATTTTCTAGAATGTGATCCATCCCTATGTTGATTTTTTGGTAAATATGGTGCTCAGGTTATAACTTACAAGGTGTATGCACAATATATGATATTTGGCATGCTTTAGGATGGGCTGGTCTAAAAGTGGCCTGTGGTTAACTTCAGTCAACTTTATGCTGGATTCAGTTTCAAGGTAGATGGAATGTAACTGATGCTTGGATTGTCTTGTGAAAACTTTTCCTGATTTGGACCATTTGATGTCCGTAGCTCAGTGGGCACGAATAAGACTGACTTACTCTACCTGTAAAATTCAAGATAGAGAAAAGGAAAGAAAAATTGAACAATCTCCAGTGGTAGAAAATGTAGAAATGGTATTGTTAGTGTTTACATCATTCCAATGTACAGAAATAAGATGACTTTTAGGAGTCATTCTTCTTACATAAGCAAGGAATGCCTTGTCACCTCTTGACCTTGCCTCGGGGGTCAGATTGGTCGGGGAGATGAGATCTTGCTGAGATCTTGTGAGATCAGGCAAGATGGGGAGCATAGGGGCAGCCGTAGGTGCCTCTGTGGAGTCTTCCCTTCCCTATCAGGCGGGGAAGATGGGCCATGCTGGTTCGGATTCTAGGAATGGCATGACCCATTAGGTAGGGATCTGGAACTTAAAGTTGTGGATCCTGCAATCATTAACAAGATCCGCAACTTCAGTTACAGGTCCCAACTTAATGGGCTGCATAGGTCCGATAATAGGACCAATGCTCCTTGTTTTTTCTGCTTGATAGGGCTGGGTTGGGAAGATGGCACCCTACGATGCCGCCACCTGCTCTGGCACTGTCCGCTGACTGTCGCCCTTTCTGGCTGTGGCATCACATCTCCCTTGGATCTCGGCAACCCATTGAGACCAAAAATCTTGTGAGATCTAGCCACGATGGAAAACCCTGATCACAAGGTTCACATACTGCTGAGACACTGTTTCTGGTCTTCTTGATGCTGCTCCTAGTGTTGGTTATTAGTTTTGGTGCTTGCATAATCATGGCGATGGATACATAATTAGAGTATGAGCCCACAGGTGATTGCTATGTGTAATGTAAATACCTTCGAACTGGATAGCTGTCGGCCTCACTTGAACCATATTATTTGCATTGCCTTTCCCTCAATCGTTCTCTCTCTCTCTCTCTCTCTCTCTCTCTCTCTCTCACCTTATCAATCTCTCCTCTTGCATCATCTTCTTTTTCCTCATCTAGTTATACCCATAAGCTATTAAGGGCTTCTTGTTTTACGCATCCAGTGCAGCTTCTTTTAAGGAGCTTTTACTTCAACTTCTCAGTTTCTACCTCATTGTTGACAACTTAAAATGAACACTCATGTTGACAAAGCAAGGTGTTCTGAGAAGATAAAATAAGGAAATTGCAGGAGGGGGCGTGGAAGCATGTGGTGTTGATAGTGTTAGAGGAGGTAATGACACAAAGTGGACATAGAAAGTGCATGGTCAAGACTCAGAGGGGTTTGAGAGAATTAGGAAGAGGATTGAGAGTCAGGGAAAGAGGTTGAGGGGGGAAACATTAGGGACTGTTGGGGTGAGGGGCTCTGAAGCCATGAGATAAGAGGTATCAGTGTTATTTCAGTGAGAAAGTGACTAGAAGAAAAACTGGGGGGGGGGTGTGAGGGGGCGAGAGAGATAGAGAGCTACCTTCTCTTCATGGTTGATCTATGTTGAACTCGGTAAAGGTGAACGAATCTTTGTAGTAGTTGTCATTATATGTTGCTCTAGGTTTTCATTTGTGTACTTCAATTGTTTGAGAAGTGTTTTGATGGGTTTTTTTTTAAATTATGTTTGCAGAGAAACAATTTGCCTGCAGTCCGCCAATATCTGGAGATATTTGCAATTCAGATCTACTTGAAATTTCCCTATTTGGTAGGAACATTTTGTTTTTCATTGCTATACTTTGAAGTTTTCATTCTCTCTTTTCTTTGACAAAGTCTTAAAATAAAGAAATTGGAAGTGGTTCTTGAGCTGAGGTGGATAACTACATCTGCTTTTCATGTCACTAAATAGATGTTTTTTTTTTAAATTTTACATTCATTTACATGATATTGCAGAATTTTAGCTGCCTATGCATCAATAGGATGCCATGCCATCAACTGTATGGGCATTACCTGCAATGCTATACGTTTGCATGAGATCATGCTACTTCAAGAATGAGATTATCCCACCTCATGAAGGACACCACTATAGGAACTACTGATAAAAAAATATGTTAAAACTAAAATTAAGTGCTTATAAGACCAATCAGTTATTAACACCATCCACATGAATATGGTGGTATCTCATGCATAACTCATTGATAATGCTTTACTAATTGATGAATAATCAACTTTAGTTTGGATGCCAATTGACAAAGGCAGTTATGCTGATCATTAGCTTAGTTTACTAGGTATCACATAATATTAGATATGGTTGATGATGAGTGTATTAAAGATAGTAGTAGTGTAGTGTGGAAATTAGACTGAGTGGTATTCTGGCACTGTTCAAAAATTGGAATGTTAAGGTAGTGGGAGAAGAAAGGAAAAACAGGGTAAACCTAGTTGAACTTGGAGAAGTTAATTGTTGTGTCAATATTCGCTTAAACACCCAAAAACAGTATGTTTTGGGCAACAACACGAGTAAGAAAATCGAACAAATGGGTGGGGCCTATTTGGGATTACATTTGGGACCAATGGGCCAAATGGGCTTGATAAGCTTTATTGGACTTGACCGACCAGGAGTTAGCCCAATAATGAATTTGCACCAATATCAGGTCCGCCCAACTCAAATTTGGCCAACGTCAGAGTCGGATCAGAAATCTAACTATGGTAGGTTATAGTCATAGTCAAAATAACCGGAGTGGACTTCTGAATCGCCTTTGCAAGTGTTATTGGACTTAGAAAATAAAATGAATGGGCCCACGGTGAAACATTGGTCGAGGCCTCTGTAATGGCACCCTAAATGTCAAAATCCGACTCCGGACAATGAAATGATCATTTTGCTCTTGTTGGATCTGGACAATTTGAGGAAGATCTAAAAGAAAAGTGACATCACCAAAATATCCACTCGAACTCTAGATGAACAATGTTGGAGTTAGAATTGCAATCCGACCTATATTCGGAAAGTTATGGGGAAAATATTGAAAGAAGTCGATTTTCAAATGACTTTATCGAGGGCATCAGGCTTGAAAGACAAAACAAATGGGTCCACGAGACTGTACCAGTCGAGGCCTTTGCAACAATGCCACGAATGTCAGAGTCCGGCTTTGAATGGACCTTGGATGGTAAAATGATCTCTTTTGCCCTTGCTGAGTTCGAACAATTCGGTACAGGATTGATAACATGTTGACGCATCATTGCGTCCGCTCAAACCCAACTTGAGCAACATTAAAATCAGATCTGAAATCCGACTCATATCCGGCAAGTTATGACGAAAACAATCAAGATAGACTTCTGGTCTTGCAAGCCTTAATGGGCCCACATGACCATCAAGTAGGCACATAGTATTTTCCCGGTCGAGAGCTCCACAACAATGTTCAGAACCTCAAAATCCATTTCCAAGGGTCGAAATGACTATTTTGTCCCTATTGGGTCCGACCGACCGGGGGCCGGCCCAATAATGGATTGACATTCCCACCTGGTCTGCACAATTCATACTTGAACAATACTAAAGTCAAATCAGAAATCCGACTCATGTTCGGCAAATTATGGATAAGACAAAGTGGTTGGGCTTTCAAACGGCTTTTGGTAAGGTAAATGAGCAAATTACCGAACAAGTGGGCCCTCGAAATTATACTAGTCGAGATCTTTGCAATTGTACTTTCAATGACAAAATTCAGTTTTAAAGGTCAAAATAACTGTTTTGCCCCTATTGGGTCTGAACAAATCGGAACAGGCCCACTAACATTTGGCACCATTAGAATGTTTGCCCGGCTTCCAAATGAATGATGTCAAAGTCGGATTGTCAATCTGACTCGTATTCAGGGATGTAAAGGTTGACTTGGTCAACTCAAGGATTATTCCGGACTCTTCTAGGCACATCCAATGTGCTCAAGTATCTTCTAGGCACATCTAGAGAGTGCTTAGATATTTTCTAGAGATATCCCAAAAAGGTATCTTCTAGCCAAATCTAGAGAGTTCTTACCACCTCTATATAAAGGCATGAGGAGGGGGAGAAACATAACACACATAAGCAAGACAAGACCAAGCTAGCAAGAGAGAGCCACCACCACCCTATTCTCTTCTTCTCTCTATTTCTTGTATTCTCTTAGGAGATATCATAGAGAGAGTTTGAGGGTGTAAAGGGCTTCGGGTCTTGAGAGATTCTCCATCCTTTGTACTTGTTTCTCATATAGTGGAAGTCGTTTGTCTTCGCCTGTGGACGTAGGAAGGCATATCGCCTCTGAACCACGTAAATCCCGGTGTGCTCCTCTCTATCTCTACTTCTCGTATATATTTTGTTTATTTATTCTTTGCAGAGTCGGTATATTAGTTCCGCACTATATCAGTGATATTTGCCGCGTTCCTCAACAAACTGGTATCAGAGCTGTGTTAAGATTCACTGATATTTTTTGGAAGAGCACGATGTCTGCAAAGTTTGATATCGAGAAGTTCGACCGGAGCATCAACTTCAATTTATGGCGGATCGAAGATGAAAGCATTTCTAACCCATCGAGGTTACGAAGGCTCGCTTGGGAAGGAGAAGATGCCGGCCACTATGTACGATGATGAGAAACAAGAGCTTGATGAGAAGGCACCGGCTTCAATTCGGTTAAGCTTGTCTAATGAAGTCCTACGAGAAGTCATTCACGAGAAAACAACGGCCGCATTATGGTTGAAATTGGAGTCGTTGTATATGACGAAGTCTCGACTAGCAGCTATATTTGAAGCGGCGTCTCTTCGTACTCGAGATGGCAGAAGGTACGTCTATAAAATCACATCTTGATGAATTCAATTCTATCCTGATAGATTTAGAAAGTAGTGATGTGAAGATAGACGAAGAAGATAAAGTCTTGCTCTTGCTTTGTTCTCTACCGCCGTCATATAAGACTTTTCGAGAATCTATGCTATATAGTAGAGATTCTATCTCTGTTGAAGATGTAAAATCTTCTTTATTCTCGAAAGAATTAATGGATAAAGATATGACTAGTGGTAGTTCAGAAGAACATCAATCTGAGGGTCTTCTTGCCAGAGGAAGACCAAAAGAAAGAAATCAGTTTGGTAAAAACCATGGTGAATCCAGATCTAAGTCAAGAAAAAAAAGCAAGATTTGCAACTACTGTCACAAGAAGGGTCACATTAAAGCTGATTGTTGGAAACTCCAGAGAAAGAATAAAAAAGAAGACAAAAAAGAGTCTTCTAAAGGTGAAACTTCAGCAGAGGCTAGTGTCGCCAAAGAAGAGTCTGAAGAGTATGTTCTATCTGTACGAAGCCATACGATCCAAAGATGATTGGATCTTAGATTCCGGATGCTCGTACCATATGACCCCTAATCGGGATTTTTTCTCCACATACGAGTCGATTAATGGTGGAGTTGTCTTGATGGGAAATGATGCTACATGCAAGACGGTTGGGATTGGCACAACCGGATCAAAATGTATGATGGCATTATTAGAACATTGACAAATGTCAGGTACATTCCCGACTTGAAGAAAAATCTTATTTCTTTGGGTACACTAGATGAAAATGGATGCAGGTACTCAGCTGAAGGTGGAGTTATAAAAGTCAGCAAAGGATCCCTTGTTCTGATGAAAGGAAAAAGATCTAGAGGTTTATACACCCTTATGGGCACTACTGTTACTGGTGCTACAGCTGCAGCATCCACCTCTATGTCAGAAGATGATCTGACCAAATTATGACATATGAGGTTGGGACATATGAGTGAGAAGGGAATGACCCTATTAAGTCAAAGAGGTTTGCTTTGTGGCCAGCATACTGGTAAGGTAGAATTCTGTGAACATTGCATTTTCGGGAAGCATAAAAGGGTGAGCTTCAAAACAACAATTCACAGAACCAAAAGCACTCTTGATTATATTCATTCTGATCTTTGGGGTCCCTCTCAAGTCCCGTCAAAAGGTGGTGCTCGTTATTTTCTAACTTTCATTGATGATTATTCAAGGAAAGTTTGGGTGTTTATGCTTAAGCAAAAGAGTGATGTGTTTAAGCATTTTAAGCAATGGAAGCTTTTAGTTGAAAATTAAACTGGGAAGAAAATGAAAAGGCTGAGGACAGATAACGGGCTTGAATTCTGTTCCACAGAGTTTGATGAATTCTGCAAAGATGAAGGTATTGTCAGGCACCGTACAGTTAGATATACACCTCGACGTAATGGTGTTGCAGAAAGAATGAACAGAACACTTCTTGAGAGAGCTCGTTGTATGCTATCAAATGCAGGTCTTAACAAAGACTTTTGGGCAGAAGCAGTGTCCACAGCTTGTTATTTGGTGAACTTATCTCCAGTCTCCGCTATTGATTTTAAAACTCCAGAAGAAGTATGGTCAGGTAATCCTCCAGACTATTCTGACTTAAGAGTTTTTGGTTGCCCTGCTTATGTTCATGTTGATAATGGTAAATTAGAACCGAGGGCAAAGAAGTGCATATTCCTTGGTTATGCTTCAGGAGTTAAAGGATATAGATTATGGTGTTCGATCCAAGATCTCCTAAATTTATGATTGAAAGGAATGTCACTTTTGATGAATCTACATTACTTTATCCAAAGAAGGATTTTGTTCCACAGAATGTAGATTCTACAGGGAGTACTACGAAGAAGGTGGAGTTAGAAACTACAAGTTCACCTCAGAAATCTTCCCAAACTCAGGTGCCTGATGAACAACATGTAGAGGAAGCTTCACAACTACAACAATATTCTCTTGCCCGAGATAGGCAACGAAGAGATATTAGGCCGCCATTGAGATATAGCTATGCAGATATGGTAGCTTATGCTTTATCTGCTGCAGAAGAAACACTTGATGATAATGAGCCTTCCACATTTTCGGATGCTATATCTCGTAAGGATGCAGATAAGTGGCTATTTGCTATGAAGGAAGAGATTGAGTCTCTTCACAAGAATCATACTTGGGAGTTAGTGGAGGCTCCTAAAGGCAAGAAAAGTGTTGGCTGCAATTGGGTCTTCAAGGAAAAAGAAGACAAATCTGCAGATATGTTAAAACCACTTCCGGTTGCTAAGTTCAAGCATCGCTTGAACTTAATTGGCATTCACAACACTTGAAGGTACCCTCAGGGGTTGGAGAAGATGAACACAATTCTAGTTGACCAAGCCAAAGGTGGAGATTTGTAAAGGTTGACTTGGTCAACTCAAGGATTATTCCGGACTCTTCTAGGCACATCCAATGTGCTCAAGTATCTTCTAGGCACATCTAGAGAGTGCTTAGATATTTTCTAGAGATATCCCAAAAAGGTATCTTCTTGCCAAATCTAGAGAGTTCTTACCACCTCTATATAAAGGCATGAGGAGGGGGAGAAACATAACACACATAAGCAAGACAAGACCAAGCTAGCAAGAGAGAGCCACCACCACCCTATTCTCTTCTTCTCTCAATTTCTTGTATTCTCTTAGGAGATATCATAGAGAGAGTTTGAGGGTGTAAAGAGCTTCGGGTCTTGAGAGATTCTCCATCATTTGTACTTGTTTCTCATATAGTGGAAGTCGTTTGTCTTCGCATGTGGACGTAGGAAGGCATATCGCCTCCGAACCACGTAAATCCCGGTGTGCTCCTCTCTATCTCTACTTCTCGTATATATTTTGTTTATTTATTCTTTGCAGAGTCGGTATATTAGTTCCGCACTATATCAGTGATATTTGCCGCATTCCTCAACAAGGGAGTTATTGACAAAATTTAGAAATTTGCGGGACTTGCATGCACTTTGAGGCAGGGGTAAATCTGTCCAAACAGCATGTGGACATAATTATTTAGATGCAATTTTTAAAATTTTCAAAGGTCGAGATTGCACCGATTGAAAAGTTTGTCAAATTGGTACTCTCAAAGTAAATTGAAAACCCTATCTATGGTGATCAAAGTATCTTCCGGATAGTTTGGGTAATTTTCAAAGCTAATTTAAATAATTCCGACTCAAAATTAATATTGGCCATCGGATGTCAAGGCGACAAGATACCCAAAACATTAAAGGTTGTCAAATCTACTTAGGTGATAAGACATACTCTTTGGCACTACCTAAGCAGTCAAGGCAGTGGCATTAGATATTTATATATATGTATGTGTGTATTAATATATACAAATATATATAATTAGATGTTAATACTATATATATTGATGTATATATATAAACAAATATACATGTATATGTAAATATGATTTTATTTTTTGTAATTATGAAATATATATTTTTTTGGACACGGATGGCCCAGCGGCCAGAGGCCCGCCGCGTACGCGGGCGGCGAGGGATCGAGCCCCCTCTTGATCCCCACAAGTTGCCCCTCCCCCCCCCCCCCCCCCCCCCGGGCGCCTGGCTTGCAGCCGCCGGGAGGCGAACCCAGCCTGCTCCCCCTTGGAGCAGCGTGTTGCCAACCGAACCATGCTCGGCCGGCTAATTATGAAATATATTGATATATATTTTATGAGAAATAACTAATGTCAAAGTGTGAGAGAAAAGATGATTAAGAGATAACTTAAGTTTTAAGTATACAGCATATGTTTATAATCACAAATCTATACTCTATATAATAGTATAAGTGAAATAAAATATGATTACAATATTATTAAATGGGTGTCCATGAATCGTGGATTGACTTGAGCTGTTGAACCATGGATGAAGCTTGCTCCTGATAATCACCTACAAATAAGGAAGGGAATTGTCTCTCCCATGGATGGACATTAAAAGAAAAGAAGCAAAAATGGGGAGGCAGCTGCGGCAGAACCAGCTGCCATCCTCTCTCTTTCTCTCGCCACATCTCCCGCATACGCTGCAAGGAAGTGGGATATTAAAAAAAAATCAAAATGATAAAGCAGGGCGGCCGACTTGGCAACAGAGGATATAAAGAAAAAAAATTAATGGCAAGAGGGATTCGACATTCTGTCTCACGGCATCCACCAGCCGAAGGGAAGGAGAGAGAGAGAGAGAGAGAGAGAGAGAGAGAGAGAGAACAGCTGAAGCCCTTCGCTTCCAGCAGCCAGCGTCAACAGAAAGGAGAAAGGGGGAGCAGCCGCCAACCTCTCCACCTGCAGCATAAGAAGAAGAGAAATGAAGGAGAAGAAAAAGGTGGAGGAAGGAGAAGGAAAAAGGTAAAGCCCACTCCCTATCCATGTAGCCCTCCATCTCCTCCCCTTTTTTCTCTCTTTATCCTTTCCTCTGGGCCGAATCTGTCTTCTTCTTTTCCAACTGGCTTGTGCACAGCCCCTTAAAGAGCCTTGTTCAGATCCCTTTCTATGGCCCACCTGCAACTCCTCTCACGTCAGCCTCTGCAGACCCATCGACAGCCACCCAAAGAACACCTGGTAGCCCTTGTTTGGGCCCCCTGTTGGCACCCTGCAGAACCCCTCTATTGCGGCTCCCTGTTTGGTCCTCTAGATCCCTCATTAGATCTCTCTATCAGCCTGCACAAAATACCCCTCATGAGCAGGTCCGGTTGACAACCCCCTTTGTGGCCCACACTCCAAGGTCAACCTGTCCTCTTATGGGCTTGAGATAAAGGTTGACACCCGAGTCTCTTGGAATCCATCCGACGGGTTAAGAGACTACTTAGGTGGGACCTTCATTCTCTGTCCAATCAGTCCCTTAAAAATACCCTATCGCCTATCCATGCTTCCACCCTTGCATGCCACTCAAAAATAAAAAATAAAAAATCCCATGGCTGAACGGCCCCTAGCAGTCCATTGACAGGTCACCTGCAACCCTTACACAGTCCCCTTTGCAGTCCCTTTTCCAAGCCTAACCTGTCCCCATACGGGCTTGAGATAAAGGTCAATATCTGGGCCTCTTGGAATTCGTCCAACGAGCTAAGAGACTACTCGGGTGGGGCCTTTATTCTCGGCCCAATCAGTCCTCTACACAGCTCCTTTTGGCTGCCCCTTTAAGCAGGCCCAGTCTGGTCCTATTTTGCCTCTTGTGCAGCACCCTCAAACAGCCCCTTTGCGGCTCATAAATCTGTTCCTATCAGATTCCTAGACCAGACCCCATGCTGTCCCGGCTTCCAGCCCATATTAGGATCCCACATCGTCCCGGTTCTAAACCAAAATCAGACCCTAAAACAGTCACTTAACCGGTCCATTTTTCCAGTCATCAACCGACCTGCATACCACTGTTCACAGTTCCTAATCAGCCCCTAAACAGTGCCTAATTCCGTCTCAAAACAGTCATGTTAAGGGCTTGAGATGAGGGTCGACATCTGGGCCTCTTGAAATCTGTCCGAGGGGTTACGAGACTACTTGGGTGGGGCTCTTACTCTCAGCCCAAAATAGGAACATGGAGAAAGGGTTGAGACATCGCAGCAGGCCACTCGGGCCAACAAAGTGAAAGCCGGGCCAGCAGGGCCCAAGAGGACTTGAAGGCTGGCCAACTGAGCCGATGAGACTCGAATTGGTCCAATGGGCCATGGTCATAAAATCAACCAAATAAAAATTCAGAATCCGAAAAGGATAACTAAATAAGGAGTCAGCCCATTGCTTGGGCGCTCCATCATTGGATGGCTACTTTAGATATGCCCTAGGTTGTCAATCTAGGCATAGGCATGGGACAAGCTCGTACTGCAGACAGACTCTTCCTTGATATCGCGAATCTAAAGACCTAGCCTTGTTGAAGGTAAATTTTCATTCAATCAAGGATGAATTGCCATGTCGTTGTAATGCTGAATTTTTCTTTCAATCCTATGAAAAATCTACCACAGGGAAAAAAAAGACTGGCATATTCATATTTCATTTCATGAAGCCAAGTTGATGTATTTTGTGCCGACATATTATTTAATGGAGAATTTTTAAGTACCGATGTGAATATTTGAGTTCGGGCAATCAATGCTAGCCCTACAAACTGGATGGGATGTGAACCGAACCGAGATAAGCAAAATAAAACAAACATAAAAGACATTTCATTAAATCTAGAAAATGCCGAATATAAATCATTCAGCAATTTGAAAAACACATAAAAATCAGTTTTCTTAATAATCCAAAAATTCACTTAAATCCACTTGATTCAATGAAATTAAATCAGTTAATCAAATGACAATTAATTAACCTTCAGAAAAATCAAATAAATAACACCCAAGAAACTTAAAAATCATCAAAAAAGGTCCCTTAAAACATAAAAATCAGATCATTAAACTCATTAAACCGAACTTCCAAAACTGTTTTAAAACATACTCAATACATTCAAAATTCATCCAACTCGTTTAAATCAAATCAAAACACATCTCACACATCTCATATCAACATAAGAAAGAGATAATTAAAATATCTCAATCAACGTGTCAATCAAGACAAATTAAATCATAAAACATTCAATCCACTCATTTAAAATTCAAAAACATAATTAAAACAATCAACTCAAATCAAATAAAAAATTCAACAACATTAAAACTCAGTTTAAATCAAATCACAATCAAACATAAATAATCAAAGTTGAACATAAAATTCAAGTCACATTCTAATCAAATAAAGCTTAATTCAAACAAATTTAAAATTAACTTGTTTGCATCTCATCGGGCCCGCAAGACTACGACTCTCAAGTATGTTATTTTGTGTGGATGTGCACACTCTGCCAAATAAAATGTTATGATAGTTGATAAAGCGTATTCAAATAGTTGCTCGATGTAAATAAATGTTAGATATTCACGCCATCTGGCCGAGAGGGTCAAAATAAATTTTTTCACAGAATCAGAACTTGAGTTGTATATTGTTATGCATATTGTTGGACTATTTGATATATTTATAAGTTATCACCTATTTTTCGAAGTAGTCCAATGAAGAGAAACTTTTTAGAAGAAAAAAGAGGTTCTCACTATAATTGATGTGATTTGGGTAATCTAAATCTGTTTGATGTGGTAACCAAGATCACCACACGTGAAGATGGAGAGTCTATATAACCTTTCTAAATAATTTGAGATTGAAGCTTCATTGTGTTGATTTGAATAGTGTTTTTTGTTGATTTCTGAAATTATATTAGTAATTTATTTTTATTTTTACTTATTCGATTATTATTTGAAATGCAACATCTAGATTAATGCCTTATAGTAGTCCATTGATTTCTTAAATTTAAACTGTTTAGATTAATAACTGACTATTGTACATTGGATCTATGTTTCTTTCTCATTGACTGTTAGCATTTTCAACCAGGCTGTATATATTTTGATTATGGCCTTAGCAATTACGCCTGATTGCATCAGTTGCGTTTATCTATGTTAGTCCCACAGGATACCTTTTTATCCTTTTTTATTGTCATGTTTTCAGGTTGAGGAGCAGCTTTTGCCTATCTTTCATGACTCTAATGTTAGACCTCAGGTAGAAATGCTCTAATTTTAAGTTGTGTTGCTTTTCCTTGTGAAATAATCTGATGACATGCCCGCAGGCTCTTTCTTCGTATGTGTTCATTGCTGCTAACATAATCTTGCATGCCAATGAAGTGGCTCTTCAATTCAAGCATTTGAATGTTCTCCTTCCTCCCATAATGCCATTGTTGACATCACATCACCACAGTTTACGTGGATTTACTCAAGTAATGCATATCATTTTCATGTGTATTTTCTGTACTTTACATGAAATTGTGGATCGTGTTTTACATTTTAAATTTTTCTGCAGCTATTAGTTTATCATGTACTATGCAAATTGGTCCCCACGTTGGAGTCAAACAGCATCGATTTTGTGCCACTTGAGAAAAAATGCTTCCAAGAGCTGAAATCATATTTGGCGGGAAATCCTGATTGTTTAAGGTATGTTAAGTTATTTATCTATTTATAAATAAAATATGATGCAATAAAACCATTTTTGTGTGGATACATGATCCACATACCTGACACCAAATAACTTGGGGTTAAGGCTTCGTTGGTTTGATTAACTCACTTTTCATTGCACAAGAGCACCTGTAGAAAATAACTTGTATAATGAAAGAAACGGAACCACTCTTGCATTTTCTTAGTACTTAAAGGATTTGAGGAAAGTAATACATGTAGCAATATTTAAGTTAAAAATCTAACAATCAATATTTCAATGATAATGTATGTGTAATATACTATTTACCAATATTTAAACTTATTTTAAAGCTATTTTTTTTTTCAATTCTAGTTGGTGGCTTGGTTTGATTTAACCAATTTATGAAATTGAATGAACCGCCAATGCCATGTGGTTCAACCTTAATTGAACTAAACAATGAACGATCCTATTAGTATGCAATGGAGAAACAAAAGAGTAGTACTACTAACATTCAAGAAATCAAATATCTAGTAGAAAAATATACAGAGTACAGGCTGAAGTTTGGTATACAAGAAAATAAAAGAAATAAGAATATGGTAAGTATTATTGTTGATAACATTACAAGGTGTTGGTGAAAAGGGTAGAAGATATGATCATATTTCTAAATATTGTGTTGTCAGCGAAAAGAGTAGGATATAAATCTCTGTTTGTAAAAATGATTATACAAGTAGAGTTAATTTTTGTAGTTAGTGTTTATGCCTATAAATTGCTTAGGAAGTAAGATTAAAAAAAATGAGAAGGTATCGATATGCCCAATATAATATCTAATTAGGAGAACATATTCATTGCTCAAGATCTCAATAGGCATGTTTGAACATAGTTGTTGGCGTCTGGTTTTTTTCAAGAAAAAGGAGAAGAAAATTGGGCCAAAGAAAAATGGGTTTAAATGTAAGGTGCACAGCCCACAATTCAGCCAATATATGGGCCCAATTGGCAGCCCATCTCCCCCTGGTCGGCCAGCCCATAACCAGACAAATACAGCCCATGAAAAGGCCTTTTTGCGCAGCCCACAACAGTGGGAAGGGGACTGGGCCGCGGCCCACTTGCAGGCCCACAACCTGTCCTGCTGCCACATGCGGCCAGGTGTGAACAGCACCTAAAAAGCCCCCTGCCATTCACCTGCCCACCTGCACACCCAACCTGCCACTTGTCACCCCAGCTGCCAGCCCCCCATGCAGCCAATCCAGCCCTTCATGGGGGGGAGAAAAAGCTGGGCCCCACCTGCCCACCTGCACACCCAACCTGCCACTTGTCACCCCAGCTGCCAGCCCCCCATGCAGCCAATCCAGCCCTTCATGGGGGGGAGAAAAAGCTGGGCACCACCTGCCCACCTGCACACCCAACCTGCCACTTGTCACCCCAGCCCCCTAAACACCATGCAGCCGCCCCTGCAGCCAATCCAGACCCTTGTTCAGCCCAAGAAAGGGGGAGAAAGAGGGGGCAGCCAATTAAAATATACTGGCTGCATGGGGGAGGCCAAAGCACCTGCACCCTGCTGCCACTTGTCACCCCAGCCCCCTGCGCACCATGCAGCCGCCCCAGGCCCATGTGCAGACCCCTGGCTGACCCCTCACCCCATCTCCAGCTCCTATAAAGAGAGGGGTGCGCACCAAGAAGGGAGGGAGGTCTTTGGAGGCCGACAGGCTGCTGGTCTCCTGCTGCCACCTGCTGCCACCTGCTGCCTGCGACCAGGAAAGGGAAGAAGAGAAGAAGAAGAAGAGAGGAGGAGGGAGCTTGGCGCACCAACAGGCTACCACCCTTCTGTACCTGCCCCCCCCCCCTCCTACTGCTGCTGCTGCTCTCCTCCTGCCCACCTGCAACCTGCTGCCGCCAGGAGAAGGAAGGAGAAGAAGAAAAGAAAAAAAAAAAAACAAGGCTGCTTGGTGCGCCCATGTAGCCCCCTCAAGGGGCTTCTTTTCTGCCCATTCCAGGCCCGTTTCCAGGCCCCCAAACAGCCCGAACAGCCCCTGCTGCAGGTCTCCAAACCAGACCCCCCTCCGGCCCAAACTAGGACCCCAAAACCAGCTCCAAACCAGGCCCTCGCCAGGCCCATTCCGGCCCAACCAAAGCCCATATCAGGCGCCCAGCCGGTCACCAAACCAGACCCCAAAACCGGTCCCAAGTCTGATCTCCAAAATAGCCCATATGTCAGGCCCAAGATCTGGCTCAAATCCAGTTCAATTTAACCTCCATACCCAGCCCCATGCTGGCCCATCTTCGGTCACCTGCCATACATCCAGCAGACCTCCAAACAGGCCCATATTCCGGCCCACTTGCAGGCCTATGTCTAGGGCCTAAAACCAGTCCCCTTGTGACCCGGTTTCAGTCCATCAAGGACATCCCAGATAGGCCCATAATCAGCCCATCTTCTGGCTTACATCCAGATCCCAAACCTGGTCTCCAAACCAGACCATCAAACAGGCCCATTCCGGCCCACCTAAACCCAAATCAAAACATCCCCATTGTGGCCTACTGAGAGGACAGCAGTCCAGGGAGCTCCAAACAGGAGGACAGCAGCCAGAAAGTGGGCCGACTTGAAGGTGACAGCCCGGCCCCCCTTGGAAACCGTACGACGGGCCATGGGCTTAGCCGGGTGGCCTTCCGAGTCGGTCCGGCCCAGTAGCTCCAGCAGTGCAGCAGCTTCTCAACAGGCCCATCAGGCCCAAAGACAGTCCAAGATAGGCCCGGCGGGCCTATGAAGATTGAAGGCCGGCTCGGAACGCCGATGAAATTGAACCGGCCTCCATGGCCTTTGTTCCAAAAATGAACAAATAAAAAAAATCAGAAATGCGAAAGCTACATTAAATTAAGGACTTCACCCCTAGTGGGGGAACTCCACCTTGGGCGGAAGCGCGGGTGCATCCCGTAGCCGACGACCCGGACGAGGGCGCGGGCATAAGTCCCGTAGCCGTCGATCCTTCCCCCAATATGGCTAAGCTAAGGCTGGCCATTTTGGATGGGTAAATTTTCACTAAGTTGAAAAATAGCCGGCATGCTGTCGTAATGCCAAAATTTTTCCAAAATAGTGGAGATAAACCTAAGTTGGGGGAAGGATCAATCATATCATACATCGATGTACTTCCCTCCATCTTTCAATAAAATGAAGTTCAACGTCGACTTGAGATGTTTGAAACCGGGTACCCAATGGCAGCCCGATGGGTCGGAGGCGATGCAAACCGCCAAATAAAAATTAAAACATTAAATTAAATCTGAAAATCAAAACAATAAAAAATCAGAACTAAACCAAATCTGAAGTTCAACTCATTCCGGTTCAATAAACAATCGATCTTCAACAAGATTGAACCGGTTTTAAAACAAACCAAACCGAAATCAGATTTCAAACAAAAATCTGCTGAAACAAAATCAGATTTCAACTAAATCTGTCAACATAAAAAAGAAATCAGATAACCTGTCAAAATCAGATTTTGGACCGCACTGAACATCAAAAATCAGGTTTTCAATAAAATCTGTCAATAAAAAAAAACCAGGTTCCAATTAAATCTGCAACCAAAAAATCCAGATTTGAACAATCAACCAAAACAGATTCTAGCCAGCTTCAAAAATCTAATTTTTGGTAATCTGAAAAATCCACTTAAAATTCACTAACTTCTTCCCAAAAGGAATCAAATAAACAACATTCCAAACACTCAAACGTGGATCAAAATCAACTCAAAAACCAAGAAATTCAGAAATCAGTAAAATCAAAATCAACCAAATAAAAAATCCAAACATGCTTAAAACTTTAAGCAAATCAAAACTAAACCAAAACAACAAAACCAAATCAATCAAACAAATTGATTTAACTCAAACCTTCCAGCCGACTTTCAAGTCGATCCAAAAAAAAATCAACCAACAAACAAATAAAATCAACCCGAACAAATCGGTTTGCATCTCATCGGACCCATAAGGCCGCTGCCCTTTGAGTTTCTTTACTTTTTGTGGATGCGTGCCTTCTACTTCAATGGATTGCTAAGACGATAATCAAGGGTATTCGAGTTATCTCGATGTAATTAACGTCGGATCTTCGCACCATCCGACGGGGAGAGGTCAAAACAAATTTTCAAAGAACCTAACAACCTCAACATATAATTTTGACCATAGTTAGTACTTTTTTGGAATACCATCTATTTTCCTAAGAAGTCAATGCTAAGGTCTAATCAAATCAAAAGAAAAAAAAATGAATTTCCAAAAACAAAAGAGAAATAAATTCTTTTGGAGATTTTGAGGTTACATCAATAGTCTATTGGATTAATTTATCCTAGATTGAGATCAGCACCTGTCTACCTAATTCATGGTGGGTTTTACCTAGAAATCATCTCAGGATGGCCATCATAGCAAGATCCTGCCAAGATCTCTCAGACATTTTTGTGGGTTAGGGCTGGATATGACACACCAGAGGAGCAAAGATGGTGGCGTGGGTGGAGTGTGGTGCTGTGGGGCAAGCACTCTGTTTTCCCTGCTCAATATGAAGGTTCTCACTGATCTAGACTATTGGATCAGGTGGTGGCTTGCATAACAAGGATCTACAACTTAGGTTCTAGATCCAATTCTTTGAAGTCTCATCTTGGGTTTCAGCCAGGTCCATAAAACTGGACAAGTGAGACTCTTAGGGCGGGGAAGTGACATGGAGCCATCTCACTCTGCGTCAGCACACTAGCCTGCTGCCTGTCATCTATGCCTCTCTATGGCATTTTCTCCAGCCTTATCTTACAAGAATATTGCAAGATCTTTCATGGATGAGCATTCAATGTAGTTGCATTCTGTAGCAGCTCTGGTGTCATGTAGACAGTTTCTTCAACAACCTGCCACAATTGAGAATCTCACATGGTTCAACAAAATTGGCCAATCTGGAATGGAATCAGCCAATTCCGAATTAGGATCAACATAGGCCGCCCTGAGTTGGGGTCCATCTCCCTGGATTTCTTCCCAAATTGGTCGAAATTGACTGAATTGGCCATGGACCGGATCAAGGATTGCCATCTCAGATCTCGGCTTCGTCTCGGGGGGCTGAAAGAGAAGATATCTCGAAAAAAATCTTGGGAGATCGGATCTCGGATTCTCAGATCAAAATTTATATATTTATGAAACATGACATAATATCTTAGAAAAATAGGAGTACATCAATGAATTTACATGAAAATATATAACACATTTTATACATCAACTGTGTGAATGAATAATTATAAAACACTTTCAATACAAAAAAGATGATCTTTGTGCTTCTAAAAGACTTAAACTTGTATGTAATATTATTTAAATACCAATATGGTATTAAACTTGTAACACATTTTTATGTGATACTATAAGTGATAGTGAAATATATTAAATATGTTTACACTATCATAAACGGAGTGCAGAGTAGTCGTAGATCAACCTGCGCGGTCAGGTCGCAGGGGTCAAGGGGGCAGCGCTCCTTGTGGGGGATATTAGGGGGACAAACCCCCTGTAGAAATTTTTTTATGGAACAGTCTATATGGGGCAAGATCTCGGGTATCTCATATCTTGGCCCCTTGGTGAGACCGAGATTCTCGCAAGATCTCGCAAGATCTCGACGAGATGGCATTCCATGGACCGGATTCAGCCGGTCACCAAGTCTTGGGAATTGAGCAATATCGAGGGTTGAGGAGCATTGAAGCTTGTCCTCGAGTCTTGGGAATTGAACTATAGGGAGGATTGAGACTTACTGCTAGGCCCACAAGATTTTGGTATGGTTATGGACATGATCTTTGGTTGGCATGAGAAAGACATGGTAGAGCATAGGGAAGTCATGTAGGTGTGAATCTTGAAACTATGTAGGCATAAGTTTTGAAGCCATGTGAGTATGAATTTTGAAGCGCATGATTTTTGAAGCCGTGGAAGAATAAGTTTTGGTGAGTCAAGGCAAGCCATAATGGACAGAAAAGCTGATAACTTTTAAAGATGAATGCCTCCTTTGTCTTCATTTTTTTTTCTTGTTTGTTATTATCATTTTTTTCTATCCTTTTTTTTCTAGCCTAATCTCACATTTTGAATTTTGCCTAGGCTAGTCCCCTTTGCACATTTATTTGCATGCCCATCTATGATTTTCATGCAACGAGGTTATGTAATTTTTCTTAAGATGTCTTTTCAAAATTTAAACTTAGATAAATTTCGTTTTGACGTTTTTATTGCTAATCAGTGAAAATAGCTGGCCAAGTTTGTCAAGGCACCTTCTTTTTTGTGCTTCTCTTTTTCCCTTTTTTATTTTTTTAAATATTAGGAAATTTAGGATTTTCTCAAGTCATAAAGTATTTGTACCTCAAAAAATTGAGACTTCTCTTAAACCATATGATTTTTAGGCATGAAAGTCTTTGGGCATATGGAGGTTAAGGCTCACTTCTAGTTTACAGAATTTTTTGTCTGAGAATTAAGGCTTGCCTTTGGGCCAAGTGATGTAGGTTACATGTCTTTGGCTGGAGCCATGTGATCTTAGATATGTGGAGGATTAAGGTTTACCCTTGGGTAATGGCATTTGGATTATGTGGTGGGTTACAGCTTACCCTCAGGCCATAAGATATAGGTCACACGGAAGAATAAGGTTTGCCTCTAGGCTATGAGCTCTATTATATGTGGAGGATTAATGTTTGTTCATGCATTATGGTATTTAGGTTATATAGAGGGTGACGAAACCTTGATTTTCAAAATTCATGTTTTTCTTTTTGGAAAAGAATTTGATTGCATTTGGCTTTGACAACTATGAAAACATGTGACATTCCATTGGTGTATTAGCTAATCCATGTTCTACAAAAACAAAAACAAAAACAAAAACAAAAACATAATATGTATGTGTTGTTGGATTCCTTGAAATTTTCATTTTGACTTCTTCCCATTGGAATTGTGAAGTTCCGATGTTAATTATATCGAATATGCATTCAAATACCCTTCCTTAACCATCACAACAAATCATTAGTTGGAATCATACATCCACAAAATAAACACTTGGGAGAAATAACCCCATAAACTCAATGGAATGCAAACTTAGTATTTTTAGTTTAATTTGAGTTTGATTTATGAGATTCATTTGATTTGGTTTTGACTTGATGTCTTTTTATCTTTGGGATTTTGTTTGATTTGATTTGGCATTTTTGTTTTGTCTTTTCTAACCCTTTGCCATTTGGATTTGACATGTTTTAAGGGATTTCATTTAAGTTTGAGATATGATAAATTGTCTGATTTAAGCTTTGAAATTTCATAATCTTAGGATTCCAATTTGAGGATTTGTTCCTTCATGGAGTTTATGATCTTTAACATCGTAAGTTAGTCATTTGGTTCCTTTTAAAGCTATAGGTTAAGATCTGAGAATGTTTGATCTACATAATTGCATTCTTTTACTCAAGGTTTGAACCTTAGACATCTTTGAGTTTGGAGCTCATTAGATCTTATGTTTGATATTGATGTTTTGGGATTTGATCTTGGGGTTTGTTCAGCTTTGATCAGCCCTGGTTTATTACATCCCTGTTGTATTATTGATCCTAGATGTTAGCTCGTGAATTGAGCTTTAAAAACTTTTGAATGCAGATTCTGGAATCTTGAGTTCAAACATTCTGATTTGGCACATTTCTTTTGATTTTATGTATAAAATTTTTTTCATCTTGATCCGGACTGTCAGATTTGCAAATTTTTATAAGGTTGCTGATGTTGAGTTTTTTTTATTCTCAGATCTGCCGATTTCCCTCCGATCCCTATATTCTCATGGTTTAAGATCTTCCTGGGACCTGGAGTAGCTAAGAATCATCAGCATCCCTTTTGATTTGGTCTTTACAGAATTTACTGAAGCCTTATATAGCATCATCATTTTTATTAGATTGACAGGCCTCTGTTTTCACATTCTAAGAGTTTTGGAATTGGATGTTCAGATTTAAGATCAGCAGTTTGAGTTTCAAAGATTTAGATTATGATTGCAGATTTTTTTTATTTGAAGAATCTTAAGCCCGAGATTAAATGTTGAGACATTTGAAAGCTCTTCATATTTGGAAAATGGTATTCCGACTTTGGATTCCATCATTCCATAGCTTTAAGTCCTCTGACAGATTTAATATTATAAGCTTACTTACTTCTCCAATCTGCTGATCTTGACCTTAATTAAGGAGTTTCTCAGATTTAAATCTATTGGTTTGATCATTTGCTGTTCACAGATTTGATCATTTTCTGTTTGTCTTGGTTCCCAAGATTTGAGATCTAGGGGATGTTTGAATTGTCAGATTTATATTCAAGGTCTCAACTTTAGGGATTTCAAATTTTTATTATCTTAAGCATTGAGGTTCGTTTCTCTCACGTTTAACTTTGAGCTTAAAATGTATTGCATTTTAATCTTTGGATTAACTGAGACTTATTTATTTATTTTATTTTTTTTTGCTTGGGCTGTCTCCTGTTTCAATTTTCTTTTTTTACAGATTCCATAATATCTAAGTTTCTTTATTTCTTGTTGCATTCCATTGAACTTATAAGGGTTATCGATAGACCATAGTTGTCAAGGTGTAAAGGCATTGCAGTGAGGTTGCCTGGACTGCCTGCATTACCAAGAGCAGAAAAGGCATTCGCCTGGCCAGCAAACCGGTGCCATCTGGTTTACACCGGTTCACCAACACCAACTTGTACACCATCCCACCTAGGTCTGCCCCTTTCCCACCCCATGTGCTCACGACTGCCCAAATGAACAGACTCCCCCCCCCATGGAGCTCCCGTGGAAGCGACCCTGCCGCCCTCCTCCGCTACTCACCATTGTTCTTTCGCCATCCTACGCCACTCAAAGGAGGCTTCTTCTATCATCATCGTTGTCCTTCACCTCCGTTTGATGTCTTGTTTAAATATTTCTCCACTTGTAGACGATTTTATGTTTTGTTTCTTCTTTCGATTTTTTCTTTTTTCTTCCTACAAGTTTCTCCTCCTAACATCTAATAGAGATGTTTTTTATCTTCTTGCATACTTTTAGCACCTCAATGTTACAAGTTTTTGCATGTCACATGCATCGATGGTTTTTGACTGGTGCGTTTTGTATGTTAACAGTAATTTTTTTATCTTCTACATATTATAGAGAGTCAAATGAAAGGTTTCATATTTGGATATTACTTGTACTAGGTTTGAAATCTTCTCGACCTCTATGAACTCATTTGTGCTAAGGTTGAATTTTTGAGAAATTTCGGTATCACTTCTTATCTGATTTACCCTTAATTTTTATTCATTTGTCAAAGATATCTATTTATTGTTGTATATATTACAAATTTACATTGCAATATGCTTTGTATTCAGTACATGTTTTATTGATGGAGGGGGCCTCTACTTCTGATAGTTATAATAGAATGGAGTGGTCAGAGAGACAAAAGAAAAAAAGAAGAGCGAAGTCTAATTATCCTAGATAGAAATGTGTATATTGGCCATTGAAAAATAATAAAAATAAGGTCTGAGTGTGAGCTTTGTGGTTTGGTGACAAATGGTGGGATAAAATAGACAAAATGAATGCTTAATAGGAGGTTATAATGATGTTAATAAATGTCCAAAAATCACAAATAAAATTTTTGAGGAAATGTTAACGTGGATGAATAATCATGAGAAGAGAAAGATCTCAATTTCTAGAATTGATGTCGATGAGGATGATGAAGGTGAAGGTGAAGATGTAGAGGAGGAGGAGACAGACAATTTACAAAGTAAAAAACAACTCTATATGTAACAAAAAAAGTGTCAGAGCCCTTCAAAATATGTTAAAGTCAAAGGTCTAATGGATGTGTTTGCAAGGATGTCTACGGAATAATGTGTTGATGTAAGACAAAGTGGTCAAAGTAGCAAAAATACTTTGAGGAATAAATTCAAGAAAGGAAGAAAAGGAACAATTTGAGGAATCCATAGCATCATAGTTCTATGATGTCGGAATTCCTTTTAATGTTGCTAAGTTAAGAACTTTTGAAATCATGTTCAAAAATATAGGGTGTCCAGGACTTGGTTGCAAGCCTCTTAGCTAACATATGTTGCGAGACCCCCTCCTTAAAAGAATGATGGAAAACATATGCTTGCACTATTATACGTGTTGGGTGGACCGATACAAGACAAAGAATGTTGATCAATTTTTTAATTAATTGTCCAAAAGGGTCTTATTTTATGAAGTCAGTGGCTATCCTCTTATTTAAGCTTTTAGATCACATTATTGAGAAAGTTGTGAGGCAATGTTATTCAAATAATCACAAATAATGTTTCATATAACATTACTACTAGGAAATTGTTGATGGAGAAAATAAAATTATTATTTTGAACACCATGTGCCTCTCATTCTGTTGATCTTATGTTATTGGACATTGACAAGTTGAAAGCTTATGAACTAAGAATTTCAAAGGCTAAGAAGTTGACCACTTATATCTACAATCATACCCTATTACATGACTTCATGAGTAAAGAGAAAAAGGGGAAAGACCTTATTAGAAGTGGAGATTTGTCACTACTTTTCTTACTTCAGAGAGGTTGTTTAATAATGTTGTTAAAAGAAGGTTTTAAAAGTTATTCTCATCAGATGCTTGGCATAAAAACATTTAGGGATAGACAAATGCAAAGAAGAAATATTAAGAGGTTGTCAACCATTGTTGCAGGTCTTGGGGCTAGTTGATGGAGATGAAAATCATTTATGGGATATGCATATGTTGCTATGGAGTGTGCGAGGCAAGTGTTACCGTGGATGTATGGCCATGTACTGATGGACAAAATTCGTAACGAGGGCATTAAGGATAAAGTGAGAGTTGCAAGAATCAAGGATGCAGTAAAGGAGAGAAGACTTCGTTGGTTTGGACGTCCTCTTGAGGCACTTGTCAAATAAGTTGAGCCCGTGGTGTTGTCAGTGCGGAAGAGACGAAGAAGTAGACCAAAATTAACTTGACGTAGACGTATCCAATATGACTTGGATGATTTAGGTATAAGAGAGGAATTAACAAATGACCATGTAGAATGGAAAAGACGAATCCATGTAATTGATCCCAATTATTTGGGATTAAGACTTTGAGTTTGAGTTTGAGTTTGGAGTGTGCAAGATAAATGATCATTGATAATTTTGCTTTAAAAGCAATTAAGTGTGGTCCTACCTTGAAAAGTGTAAATCGTAGATGGGAAGTTCAAATGCAACGATCTCTATATGTAGTTGGGTTTTTATTGAATCCAACATTTTATTTCTGAGGCAAGATAAAAAATATGGCAAGATAAAAAATATGAGTGGTGTTGCAAAATTTGAAATGACTTTTTATACATATATTGAGAAAATGACATCAAAGGCAGAAATACAAGATAAGATAGAGAAGTAAGTTTCAATATACATGAATAAAAAGGAATATTTGGCATTCCTTTTGCTATATGTTAATTTTCATGTAACTACATTTTCATGTTAATTTTTATTTTATTTTACTAATGAAATTTTCTTTGGTGGTACAATAGATTGGTGGATGAAATACAGTGGAGACACCAAAATTGAAAAATCTTGTCTTGAAAATTTTAGGATTATGTTGTAATTCATCTGCTTATGAATGCAATTGTAGTATATTCAAGCATGTAAGTATTTTTATTTTTTACAAATTTTATGGATTATGGATAAATGTCATCTCAACCTAACTTATATTTATCTTCTCGATAAATATTCATTCAAAGAAGAGGAATCGATTAGAGCACAAGTGTTTGGATGATTTGTTCCATGTCTAATACAATAAATGTCTATATAAAAGGTTTAGAGTTGTGAATAATCATCATGAGAAGTGTAATCCTATATATTTGCAAGATTTAGATTAGGGATGCGAGTGGATGATTAAAAATACCTTAGATGTTGTTTACGAAGGTGATGAAATTTTACTTTATATGTTATTCTCTTCTTTGTTTAATTACTTAGTTTAATCGGATGTGCTTCAGGTTGGCTTCATTCTCACAAGAAAGTCTAATCAGGTTATTTGGAAGGATTGTAAGGTTCTTTGTTGTGAAACTTTAACAAGTCAACGTAGGTTTCTGGTTGTAGATGTTAAGATTAAAACATAAACCAACACTTTTAAAAGAAATGTATCTTTTAGAATAAAATGGTGGGAGTTAGAAAGAATAAGACATCATACATTAAAGAATGAACTTTTAAAGATAAATAATTGGAAGCTAGACGTAGACGCTAATGCTATGTAGATAAACATGGCTATAAATATTAAAGAGATTGCTAAAAAACTGTTTGTAGAGTTTAAAGGACATAGTACATGTAAAAAAGAGAGTTGGTGGTGGAACGAAGAAGTGCAAAAAACGATTAAGAATATGAGATCTTAGTATAAAAATTTGCCAAGAAAGTTTATGAACAGTACAGGATAATGAAAAAGGAAACAAAAAAGACTATTAGACGAGCAAGAGATGATACTTTTAAACATTTGTATGAGAAACTTAAAACTAAGAAATTGTGAAAAGATATTTATAGATTGGCAAGGATGAGAGAGAGAAGGTCTCCATATGTTAACCAAGTCAGATGCGTGGAGGATAAAGAAGGAAAAGTTTTGATAAAAGACGATGAAATCAAAGAAAGATGGAAATTTTATTTTGATATTCTTTTTAATGACAATTGTACTTAAAACATAGACAACATTGAGAATGTGATAACATTTACTTTGAATTATATTAGGAGAAATTAATTTTCAAAAGTTAAAGAAGCATTGAAGATGATAAAAAAAAGTAAGGCATGTAGTCCTAATAGTATTTCTATTGAAGTGTGGAAATGTTTGGAAGAATTTAGGGGTGGAGTGGTTAATTTGATTTTTTAACAAAATTCCAATATTTAATAGAATGCCGAATGAATGGAGAAAAAGTATCATTACATTTATTTTTAAGAAAAAATAAGATATACAAGATTGTGCAAATTATAAAGAGATCAAACTAATGAGTCATAGTTTAAAATTATATGAAAGAGTTATTAAGCGGTGATTACTGAATTGTACAAATATTTCAGTTAACTAATTTGAATTTTGAAGTTGTTTTTCTTATTGGAAGTTTGATAAAGAAATATCAAGATATGAAGAAAGATTTACGTATAGTTTTTATTGATTTTGAAAATGCCTATGATAGAATCTCAATTGAGGTTTTGTGATGAATATTAGAACGAAAGATGGTGTTTGTTAGGTATATACAAAGGATAAAAGATATGTATGATGAAACGACTAATAGCGTATGCACAATTGGAAGAGAAACAAAAGATTTTTTTCATTTCAATTAGCTTACATCAAGGGTTTGCAATAAGCCCTTATCATTTTGCATTAGGTATGTATGAATTAATGAAGATTATACAATATGGTATACCTTGGTGTATGATATTTGCATACAATATCGTATATTTAAAACTGTGAAAAAATATTTTAGAGATTAAGGGTTTCAAGATATTTAAAAGAACCTATTTCAAGTATCTTAGATTAATTATTTAAAATGAAGGATAATGTGATGAAAATATTAATCATCGAATTAAAGTAGATTGGATGAAGTGAGCATCTACAAGGGCTCTATGTGATCTTTAGATTCCACTAAAGTTAAAAAGAAAATTTTATCATACAAATATATGACCTACAATTTTGTATCGTAGTGAATGTTGGACAATAAAAGGAAAATATACGTTTAAAAGAAGTGTTGTTGAAACAAAAATGTTAAAATGGATGAGCAATCATATTAGATTTGATAAAATTAGAAATAAATATATTAAAGATCATGTAAGAGTAGCGACAATTGTTAATAAATTGAAAGCAGAGAGATTGAGATGGTTTAGACATATTAAACGTAGACTTAAGTATGTTTTAGTAAGAAAAATAGAAAATATTAAAATTAATTAAATAGAAAAAGATGTGGTAGACATAGGTTAACTTCGAGGAGGGTAATTTAATATGATTTAGATAATTTAAATATCTTTGAAGAGGTAACTCAAAATCGACATGAGTGGAGAAAGAGAATCTATATGGCCGATGTCAAGTAACTTGCTTAATTGCTTAGTCTCTTCCATATTAATTTAATTTTGATCTTCCATAAAAATGAAGGTGTTGACTTGATATGAAAGAACATAGATATTGCAATGGGAGTTTTAGAGCAAGGAGCTAAAAGAGCATGATAATGATGATGATGCAGTATGGGTAACTGATGGAGAAAATGATGATGGTAACAATGAGGACAACAATGAAGTGGATACCACTCGAGTATTCTAAGTTTGGGTTCAAAATTTAAGATTTTTATGTTGCATTGTGTTGTGTAATTTAAATGTTTGACATGATATTTATCATTTTCATCTGATCTATTTTCTTATTCTATTTGCTGTACTTTGTTTAATTGTGATCTTACTTGATGTTTGTTGATTGTTTGTGGCAATTGAATTGGTATTTGGTATTGTATTTTGCATGTATTGTGAAAATTGTTTTACATATTTTTAGAGAATGAAAGAAGTTAATTATGGTTCAAAAAGTATATATCATTTGATACATTTCATATGGTAAGTCAATTTACTTTATGTTGTTTTAACTTATTTATTTATTTTTTTACTTGTTATGTTCTTGTTCTTCATATTAATTTTCTTCTAAGATGTTAATGTATGTCAAATTTATTATATTTTGTAGCATTCTTTTAAATTTCTATGTATTTTTTATGAGATGTAAGGCTCGTCATTTCATACCTCACTTCGTATCTCACCTTACCACCTAGGCGATGTCTAGGCTGAATGCCTTGTCACCAAAGCTATAGAAAGCCCTTTGGACACCTTGAGCACGTTGTCACCTTGTCAACTTTGGGATAGATCCTCATTCATAAACATATACATTTGACAACAAAATGTCATTAATATGATGCTTAGTACTTCAGAGTACATAAACATTGGGATAGGCATAAAAAGCCAATTTTTCCCTATATCAAAGTGTGGGGTACATTTATGTGTGGGAAACGCATAAAAGCCATAGTTTTCCTTAAATTAAAATGCGAGGTATTTTCCTTAGCCATATATAGGTTTGGGATATTTCTTTATATCCTCACTCAGTCCTAAGGTCAATTGACTCAAGTTAACATGATGACATACATATATAACCTCTCTTAGGTTAGTGGAAATTTCCCCCCTTAATAGATGGAGTATTGTACTCCCTACCAAGGAAGCCAGGGTCCAAAGTCAGGACCGGGTCGGCCCGACCCAGACCCGACCTGAACAGACCCCATTTTTTAATATAAAAATTTTTAAAAATTACAAAAAATGCAAAAAGTTTTATAAAAATCTAAAAAAACTGAAAAAAAACAGGTAATATGACTAGAAAATTTTTTTATTGATTTTATTTAAATCTTATATTTTTTACCTGTTTTGTATAATTTATCTACTTCTCATGTTATTTGAGTTGAGTACATACCATTATACAAGTATATATGATGATTATATTTGTCACTCACTCATAAAATAACTCTAGAAGAAGGTCCCTGGACTCCCCCCTTTGACTCCTAATCATATCCAAACCCTTCTTTGGCTTAAATAAATGTTCTTTACCAAATCTGGCTCAAGAACAGGCCTGCAACCGGTGTTTTCTCTTCTCTTTCTCTCTTTCTGCCAGGTGCTCTCTTCCTGCTAGAACATCCATTGGGTTCTGCATCTGCTGGTCTGGGTGCCCAATTGAGCATCTACCAAGATTGAATTGCAGAAAAAACATTCTTTTGTTGGTCTGGGTCCCCTTTAGACTGATCAGACTTCGGTATTCCCTCTTTCTTTCTTTCTTTTTTTCCGGCTGCACTAGTTCCTATCTGCCAACAGGTTGATCGGGCTTCAATTCTGTTGCCCCTGTGCTTGCAATTGAGCATCCAACGAAGTTGAATTGGAGAGGGGGCATCTCTTTGCTGTTCTGACCATCCTTTGGGCCCATCAGATTCGGCAATCTTTCTTGGCATTCAATTGTTCATTGGTTTAACAGGTTTTTATGGAGGTGCTCTCTCTCTCTCTCTCCTTGACACCAGGACTAGCAGGTATGTTCTCTTTTCTCTTTGTTTTGTTGCCACAGCATTTGTGGATATCTCAAGCTTCTGAATTGTCTAACTTTCAGACCATAGAGATCAAGTAAGATTTGGTGAGGGAGCTTTTTATCCGTTCTCTTTGACATGGGCAGTAGCAACTATCAAGTATACTTTCTATCCTTTCTCTTGTTTCCATGGTATCTTAGGTGCATAATTGAGCATCCAACATGGTTAAAACTGAAGAGGATGCATCTTACTTCGGTTTTGAACATCTGCCAGGCCTATCAGGTCCTTATTTTGTTTTATATTTCTTCAGTTGTGTCTAGATTACACATATACACATCCCTTGTGAGGATAGTCAACTTTGATGACTGTTTGGTAATTTATGTATCATATTTTTCCTGCCTATGTGCATATGTGCCAACCAGCTGTGCACAGACTTGCTTGCATTTATTGGGGTTGTGAGGGGATCAATCCCCTTGCTGTTTCAACAATTTCCTTGCCTTCCAAGGCCCAGATTCTTCTTGCTTGCCATCTAGTTGCTTATTTTCTGCACCAGCATTTGAGGAAGGTATATCTTTTTTTATCTATTGGATATTACTGTATTTTCTTTTTTTGGCTCCATGGTTTTAACTTTTAACGTCTTAAGATGTAAGAGGCCTTAGATTATCCTTATTTGAGACTTCTGGGACCTTTGGTTTGGTAGAATTTGCAAGGGATATTCTTTTTCTATCTTCTACCATCCTTGGCTGCAAGAAGGTTGTCTTACATCTTTCATTGTTCATATTTGATTTCCTGATCATCCGGTAGCTGGTTAAATCATTCTTTGGCTTAATGCTTGAGGTTCTAGAACCTGTCTTCTTCGCACAATGTCTCTATATGATGATATTCATTCTGACAATCTGAGCATCTAAGCCATTGTCTGATGCTTTTTTCCTCTTGTTTGCTTAATAACTTCTGCGATTTTTTTTGACCTGATAGACCCCAAATCATCCTTCCTTTGGTTTCCGGGGCTAATTGTCTGAGTGGACATTGCCTAGGATATTCTATATTTTTATAGCGACATAATTGAGGGAATGTATCCCCATCTATCTTCATTTGCTTTTGACAGATCCCTCTTGATTTATGTTTTGGTGCTAAATGTTTTGAAATCTAAACACCTGCATTGCTGATAGTTCAGCCATCCATTTAGGCATACAGACCGTCTCCTCAGCTAAGTATGTGTCAATTCTTCTGCTGGTCTAACGCTTCAGATCCTAATTTGTTTAGGATCTGAATTCTATATTGAATAAGATTTGAGTGGAAGTAGTTTTTTTTTGTTACTTTCTCCAAAATTTTGTGCAAATTTTAGGTGCCAACAGAGGGTTAATTCTTACCCCTTGGCCATGAGATATAAGTCGTGGAGGATTAATGTTGTTCCCTTGACTATGGAAGTATGAGCACATGGAAGGCTTTGAACATGCTCCTGGGCCATGCAACCTGTATATATGTGGAGGATTGAGGCTCATCTCTAGGTTCTAGGGTATTTGGATTCTATGGAAGGTTTTAAATATATGGGGGTTGAGGCTATCCACGAGGCTTGTCCTATGTGTGCATCATGTGAGGAGCCGAGGAGGAGAAGCTTTTGTCATCAGTGCGTGTCATGCAAGGAGATGAGGAGGAGAAGCCCCATGCGTCTGGATGCATAGATGTGAGGCAAGGAGAAGCCTCTGGCATTTGGGCATGCCGGTTCGGTTCTGTGCTACTCCAGTTCGACACCGGATCAGATTCTGCCAAGGCCGCCTGATCAGAGGAATGTGGCTGTTGAAGAGTCGTCGTTCGCCGAAGAGAGGAGGGGTTGAATTGATCCGGAAGCCGCCATTCTCGAAGTCGACAAGGAGAACCTGTGAAGGGGAAAAGGGAAGAATGGCTTGGAGGCCGGAGGATGAGGAGGGAGGGGAGGAATGGTAACCTCGCCGGAGAAAAGGGAAGCAACAGAGAAGGCCTGCAGCTGATTGGGGAGGATGGGGAAGAAGAGACGGGCTGCAGCCCCAATGTATGGGAGAACACTCGGGAAAGCTCAAAAAATTCCAATTAATTGTCTATTGTAGATTACATGGGTAGCCCCTTTATAGAGGCAACTAGACATTTAATTAAAAGATATCATTAAAAGGAATATTTACAGACCTTTGAACTCAATGTAAAAACAATCTTAAAATTGTTTCAAACCTCTAAAAATTGTCCCCATCATCTTTGGGCTACATATGGTAATTTCATCAAAGTACTTCTAACTAATTTGTTGTGTGAATTACTTCCTCAAATGCAGGATGCTCATGTGCACATTTTTATTTCAACTTCTTCAAGTTATTCAAAATGATCTACTTTGACTGTTTTGATTTAAGTTTTCTCTTCATTTGCTACTTATCATGAGTGGAGAAATGGGGAAGCTGCAAATGAATTTATTTCTTGTTACATTGAAGAAATCAAGAAATTCCCACACTATGTTTAATCTTTATAGTAATTCGTTGCATTTGTGTACATGGGATACTTTTACCAAAATTTTTAAGAGGTTTTTTGTTTTAATTATGCTTGAAACTTGCCTTGCTTTTTGATAATACGTAGGACAGTTTTCTGGAAGTTATTCTCATCCTAAGGTACTTTTCCCTGGAGTATTCTCTAGTCCCTAATAGAGCCTGGGTGAAATGAAATTGAAAATTAGATGAGCCTCTATTCTAGATATTCCTCATTTTAAATTTATGTAATTTATTTATAATTCTTGCAGATTACGAGCATCCATGGAATGGTTCCTCACTTCTTTTGATCCAAGGACTGCATGTAGGCCAACTGGAATTTTCAATCTAAAAAATGAGGTTTGTATTCAATTCGAGTATGTCCTACAACTGGTTGCCATTCTGTATAACTTTTCTTTAAATGTCTTTATATTTGTGTATTAGATTCATATTTACATACATGTGTTATTCAGTATGTGTGCATCATGTTTGCGTTCACACTTCCTTTTGTGAAAGCTTCCCCTATCTAGATCAATGTTATATTTCTTATTCTTGTCATAGGGATCCAACTTTGAATGTGTTCCAGTTACACTCATGGAGCAAGTGATTACCTTCTTAAACGTAAGCAGACTTGACCCTCAATTTCTTCCTGTTATGTGGTCAATATCTGTGCATTTTTTCTTGTAGGATGTTAGAGAAGACCTTAGACACTCAATGGCGAAGGATGTGATAACCATAAAGAATGAAAGCCTGACATTGGAAAATGAATATAAGCATGTGGAAAATTCATTACAATGTGAAGAAGACAGTCTGCAGATGCTTGGAGATGCTGTGCTGGATTTCCAAAAGAAGATAGCACTTAAGGAACTTGACAGTGACACTTCTCATTCAGTTTTTGCTGGTTCTTCGTTTGAAGAAGCTACTCCAAGAATTTTATCAGGTGTGTAAGGACTCAGTTCCATTATGTCATGTTTTGGAAAAGGCTCTCGTCAAAATGAGCATTCTACATTGTGATCTTGATTGGCTAAAATCTTCATTAATCCTTTACAAGAAAATTTAGATTATTGTCAACACTGCCAATATTTGTGACCAGGGTTCAACCTGAGAGAAACGGAGTGTTCTTTTCCAAGATCAGACCCTCATTATGGTATTGTAAGTGCAATGTATATAGCCAATATAGGCACTTTATATTCCTTTGAAATTAGATTGACCCCCAAATGATGAGTTTGTACTGCAAACTTCTTTGAAGTTGATGTTTGCAAAAGAATTCTGAAAAATGCAATGCTGATAATGATGTATTCAATTTCAATGTGCTTCATTCAGTTGAAAGAAAATTTTGTTGCTCATGGTGTATAAGTACAACTCAATTTAACTCAACTTTGGACTATTTCACCATATGGATCCGTCGTCGATTTTTTGTTATTTCTTTAGAGATATTTAAATCAACCAATTCATATTGAATGACCCTTCCCTAGGTTTATTTAGGCCTACCACATCCATTTTGTGTTTATTATTTTGCTATTTTCTAGTTTTCTAACTGGAATTTGCTTAGGTCTACATTTAATGTCTAAAGCATCTTAATCTCTCTTGTTTCTTTTTGTCTACTGTTGTCAATCTGCCTAATCTATTATGATTAGATATCTATTTTAACAACACTTAATTTGGAAGCACAATTTTTTATTATTCAACTTTTATTACTATACAACATTGTATGTCTTATCAATACGATAAAAAATATTTGTAGTAATCTTCACTTCATTCATCATAGTTTAATCTTATGATTAACATTTTTATTGCATTCTATAGTTTTTTAGATACTTGAACAAGGATACTCAAAAGTATTTTGAGTTAATATGACTTCATCCAAACTAACTCACATCTTATTTTTTTTATTTTTATTAGTCATAATATATGTAGTCTATCTTAGTTTTACTTATCTTAAAAATCTATCATTTATCAATGCATTAAGGTCTACAAATATCATGCGCCATGACATGTTATTTTGTATGTTCTTTGTTAATTCATTCATAGCTAAATTCATAAAGGTAAAGACTTATTGCAAATTGTTGATGTAAGACAATTGAAACAGAAAAATCTCTTGTTTCTCCACCAATCATGCTTACACTAATAGTTCATCATATGTCTTTAATTACCTGTATTATATCTAATGTGAACCATCTTTTGCTCCAACTCTCACCACAAAATAAAATTTGAAACTCTCTATTTTCCATGTCAACAAACACCATATGTAAATATTTCTTCGAATTTAAAATACAAACCAAGTGGATAACATTGTCTAGTAATTGAATGCAAAGATGGTAGTTCATAGCAAAGTGCATTAAAATGTCTGAAGTATTTTGAGCACCTAAATCCCATGTTCCATCTTGCTGCCTGATTTTTCATGGGTGATATGCTAGAGTGTATTGAATGTTCATAATTTTTAGAAGCATATTTCGCTATTTGGTTTCATCTCTTTAAATCCCCATGATATTGGTTATAAGTTTAGTTTTTTCTTATATTTGTCATGGTAATAAAAGGCCAAGATGGAATCTGTCTTCTCGTATTTCAAGTGTGCATAGTGGTAGGCACTAAGCCATGCCAAAAATCTGAGATCTCATTATTTTGCGTAAAGATTGCAGCTGTCAATGACTCAATATGGTTGCCTAGCCATTACCTATAAAACACGGTGATGCAGGACAAAGTGCTCAAAACGGCGCTAATTGCCGCTAAACGACTTAAATGAACCCAAAATGAAGCGGACCGACCTCATACCGGTCGAAACGAGCCTGAACCAGCCCCGAAGGGACCTGAACGGTCTCAAAACGTCCTGAACCAGTCGGAACCCAGCCAAACTGGTCAGGCCGGCCGGTCTGGTCTGCGGACCAGGCCAGTGCGAACCAGCGGCTGCTCGCACTCGTGCGTGCGAGTGACAGGGGGTGTCGTGGTGCCGCCTTGTTTGTCGCCGGAATGGTCGCATGGCCACGATCGTGCCATTGCCCACCCGTTGACATGGCAGCATCGTTGACAGGTAGCTCCGTCGTCTTTCATAGGTGTCACGCACCACTCCGCCGTCCGGACGGCAGGGGGTGCTAGAGCTGGGGTGTCAGTGCAGGCGAGGGCAGGGGGAAGAAGCCCTGGCAGTCTCACGCGGCCTCACAACGGCCGTCCAGTGTCGTCTTCTTCCTCGTCCAAGCGTGGGGGCAGTGGTGGGAGGAAGGGGGTCCGGCGGATTCATGGATGTCGCCATCGCCATCTTCGATCTCCTCTTCCCCTCGTCATCTTCTCGCGGCCTGGTTGGGGTGCAGCAGATTTGTGGTCGCTTGGACGAAGGGCACTGGACGACGGGGAAATGTGGCTTTGTTTTGTCGTCTTCGAGGGCAACCGGCTGAGCCTGTCTCCGGGGATCGCCAGAACAGGTGCCAATGTTAACGAATGTTGATTAAGGTGCTTCTGCCAGACAAGGAAGGGAAGGGATGACAGGGCACCAGTCTTGCGATACCGGAGGTGGAGAAGGGTAGCCAACTCGACGCCGGAGGTGGGAGAAGATAAACCGGGCTCTTCCCAAAGGTGAAGAGGGATGACCGGTCTCACTACTTGATATGGGAGAAGAACGGCCGGGTTATTCCTAGAGGTGACGGAGACAGCACTCACGGTTGGGTGGGGAAGAGGCAGAGGGCCGAAGCCCTTGCCACGAGAGGGACCAGGGGCCATAGGCCTCTTTTTCCAAAAATTTCTTCTAATGCCACTGCCCGTCGATTACAGTGTCCCTTTATATAGGAGGGAGGTGGCTGACATTTTAGCCAAAAGAGCTGAGTAACAAAACATTTCTAGTCATGGACTCATACATAAAACGATCCTAAATTCTTAAAATTTGTCCCCATCACATGGCCCTGTCCATCTTCAAGTACCAAGATTCCTTTCTTTTTGTAGGTAAGGAGAGTATATAAGGCCTTCCCTTGGTGTGCAAGGAATGACTTCTATTTTCTCGGATTATTTTTTTATTTGCACTTTACATTTACTCAAATTTTGGTTTAATTTACCTAGAATTAATATTACTTAGTTTCTTATTGTTGGCATCAAATTTTTCCGCTTAGCTTTCTTGATACAAGTTTCAGCAATGCCGAAGCCGGTGCAGAAAATCTAACCCAGATTCGGAAAATTCGTGAATAGATGATGTAAACAGGCTTTGGAAATGCCTTGGCATGGCCTTACATGCTACAAATGGCCAAGATAATGTGTTCATTACATAGCCCCGGTCAAGAGCTTCGCAACGGTGCCCAAAACATGAAAAACGGACACCGGAAGGCCGAAATGACCATTTTGCCCCTGACACTTTGGGACAAATTGGGACTCTAACATGGAATTCCAACTTTACCACATTGTCAAGGTTAGATAGAGCTAGACAACGCTCGAAATGGATCGAAAATTCGACCCCCGGATGAAAAGATATGTAAGAAAGAGCAAATCCGGACGGAAAGCTGTATGTTATCGCACCAGGGGTATAATGGTCCGATTAGCTCTGGATCGACCCATGGGCTGAAAATTTCAATTTTCATGACCCAAAATTTTGATCTCATGAATATTGATGCATGAAAAATAAATTTGGCCAGTGGGAGAAGGTAATTGCACTCATATACAGTTTTCGGCATTATCGACGGCCGAGATCGCACCGATTAGAGAAACTAGCTAAATTAAGAGATCCGTTGCAATTCAAGTGATCTCAACCACACATCAGGATAGAGCATAAGATCAATGTCCATCAGGGCATGATCTGGAATTTTTTGAAGTCAATTTGAGATTTATTTAATTGGTTTTGGTCGGAATTAATGCTAGCCGTTGGATCGGGAGCATTCTGATTAAACCAGGGTTAAACCTAACCCAAGATGGGCTAACCTAACCTATCATGGCTGAACCCCATCCTCCCTCATCTGATGTGTGCGCAAGAAGCCCTAGAAAATAGGGGCGGAAGGCGCACCCACCTCCTCCTTCCTTGGCTGGTGGGTCTCACTCAATCACTTCCCTCAACCACCTCCCATGGCTTATCCCTATCTCTCCCTTGGTTTATCTTCATCCTAACTAATCCTACAACTAACCAAGCCTATCCTCATCTAAGCCTTAGTCGAACTAGCCTTCTTGCCACATGTCATGTGCGCACACCTCCTTGAAAGGAGGAGATGGTGCGCACCCTTCTCTCCCTCTCTTTCTAGTTGGCGCATAATCATCCTCAACAACCAACTATGGGTTATCCTTATCATCCCCAAGCTCCCTTGAGTTATCCTTATCATTCCCAAGCTCCCTTGAGTTATCCTTATCTCCTCTCAACAACCTCCAACCTTATCTTCTCCCGGAGATGGCGCCCCTCAGCCCCTATAAAAGCCCCCTCAGCTGGCAATGTGCAGGACAAGCTGATCACCCTGCGGAAGCCCTGCCTCTCCTCCCTCTACCTTGCTCCAAGACATCTTATCCTTGCTTGGACGTCTTCATCAGCAAGTCAGCAACCTCTCCAGCCCCTTTGTGGTGTGCCAAGTGAAGAATAAGAAGGAGAAAAGACCTCCCTCCAGCAGGTGCGCCAGCAGCAAGTGCAACCAGCCCACCTGATTGGTGTGCCAACTTCAGCAAGTGCAGCAAGCTCTCTTCATTCCTATGCTCCATCCATCAACATCAACAAGGAGAAGACCCCCTTTTCTCATCCAACAGCAAGAGAATAAGGGTTTGGTGGCACCTTCAGCCCATCATCTTCAACACCACCCACAGTGCAAGAGAGAAGGAAAAAACCGGTGAGTTGAAAAAGTGTGTTCCGATGTAGCCTTTTAATTCAACTCTTCCCATTCTCTTCTCTACCCCTCTCCATGGTGGCATACCCTCTGAGTAATACCCATTCAGCCCCTTTGAGTGCCCTTCACATTTGTCTACAAAAAGCCCCAAGTGTACCCTCTATTTGGTCATCACAAAAACAGCCCCTTGCTGCCCCTTGAAACAGGCCTCTGAACCAGCCCCTTTGTGCACCCTTTTGGCCCTCCATGTTGTCCTCTAAACCTTCTACTATCATGCTTGGTTTGACCCCATTGATGGTCACTTGGACATGCACCTCCTGCCTCCCCCAATCAGGCCCCGAATGGCATGCAAAACAGGCCCCCTTGCTGGCCCAAGTTCTGCCCCCATTGTGAGCACCCATGTCAGGCCCCTTTGATGGTCACCTAGTTTGCCCTATGTGCAACACACCCAATACAGCTCCTACAGCACCCCCCAAACAAAGCAAACATCCTCTTTGATGTGTGGAAGGAGGGGTGACAGCCCGGGCCTCTTGGAATCCGCCGGACGGGCCAAGAGTTAAGCCGGGTGGCCCTGATTTCTACATGTCAAAATGCCCTTTGTGCATTCCTAAACCAGTCCTAGTTCACACCTAAACTTGCCTCTTGTGCAGTCCTACCAAAAGCCCACCTAAACACCCCCTTAGCCATCCCATTCCAGCCCATTTGAGGCTCTCCTACTCCGCTGCTACAGCAAGATGTCAAGGTGCAAAAATGGTGTGCAAATCAGGTCAATCAGGCCATGGAGGTGAAAATCAGGCACATTGGGTCATGAAGCTCAAAGTAGGCCGCCAGGGCCCATGAAGCTCAAGATTGGGCCAACCGGGCCGACATGGTATGAAGCCGGCCTTCTCATGCCATGCGACAAGAAGACCAGCCCATTGTGCTGATGAAGCTGGCCCATTGGGCCTTGGACATTTAAAAAGGACACTTAACTAAAGCTGAAGGCGAAATGCCAAAATTAAATAAAGAGTTAGTCCACAACTGGACACTTCATTGGGTGGCTCATCCGGCATGCACCGGAACGCTGACCCGGGCGTAGGCATGTGACACGCTTCCCACTGCAGACGGACCCTTCCCACTACTTGGAAAGTCAAATGACTATGCCTTGTAGGATGGGTAAAATTTCACACCGATCGGAAAATAAGGCGGCATGCTGCCAAAATTCTCCTAGTCAAGTGGGATTTTACAACAAGGGAAGGACATTCACACATTTGCACTTCGACAAGCATTATTCTTGGCATATGAACTGCCACATCTGATGTACACCAGCATGAACATGAATATTCAATGAACATTTTGATGGGAATCGAATCGGGACAAAAGAACCGATTCATGTTATTAATTGAATTGGGATGCCTGAAACGATTATTGATTTTCAAATATTATGTAATTTTGATTTTTAGGTCAATAATGGGTCCATTTAGGTATTTTTCCTAATTTTTAGGATTTTTAGTTGATTTGTTTGAGCATTTTTCAATTTTCTTAACATTTTCAGACTTTTTCTGATTTGTTGTCCTATAAATAGGACCCGCACCCTTTGTAAAGAGGAGATGGATGATGCAATGATACATTTGAATGAAATGAAATAGCGTGGTTTTTTTTTCCCGTTTTGCCCTTGTGTGTGCGTCTGACTTAACCCGCGGCGGGTCTTCTCTCTCCCCGACGCATCTTCATTTCGCGAGCGGCTGGCCCGCGACATCTCTTCCGGCGGCTGGCTGGCAACTCTCTCCCGGTGGCGGACGGCTGGTCACGCGCTGGAGCTTCTTCCTTCATCGACGCTATCGTGTTGATCTTCTTCCGGATCTCCTGCTCTCCATTCGGCAGCGGCTGGCTGTCTTCTTCATTCACCTCCGACGGCGAAACCCTAGCTCCTCTTTCCCTAGCTTCGATCTCTCTCTCCGGTGCTCGAATCCGTTAGCTCCTTTGGAGAAATATGTTCCCCTCCTCCCGATCTACATTTCCCCTCTCTCAAACATTCGGTTCGAGCAAGATTGAAGGGGTTCCGAGTATCCGTAGCTGCTGTTCTTCCGTCCTCCAAGCTGGATCTTCTTCCTCTTCAGCTCGTCTCTATCAGAGGCTGGATTTGGTAGCGGAAATCCCTACTTGCGGAAGGTGTTGATCGGATTACGTCCTCCCGACAGCTGATCCAAGGCGGATCTTCTTCCAAGCTGTCTCCGATGCTGCTTCTGTCTATTGGAAGTCCCGATCTGCTCGTATGAGGTGTTATTCAACTGACCTTACTTGAAGAGAAAGGGAAAAAGGTCTGATTCCAGGCCTATTGGGCCTAATCGGTTTCCACTGTCGATCTGGTTCTTGTGCTGGATTTTCTGGAATTGTGGTATCTTCTCTTCAATTTTGACAGGTGGTAAAATCTGTATATCTCGGACATTTTAAAGAGAAGAAAATTACTATTCCTAAAGTGACAAGGTATTTCTTGAATCTGTCTTTTCTCTTGCATAATTGATTTTGTTTGTCTATTATGCCATATCAAATTTTGCCATGCTCTTGAGTGGTAGGAATCTCTAGCCACTTTGCATATGTTGTTGGCATACATTGTTGGAATAGAGTAGCCACCCTGTTTGTTACCTGGTCTGGATATTATTTGTTTGGAATCATCTCTGATTAGTGTGGATTATTTTTTTTGATTACATATGCTTACTGCCAAATTCCTGAATTACTTTAATTAGTGACTGTTTGCTGGTCCAATTTCTAGTTATAACTGATTAGAATTTTCCTGTTTGCTAATTCTGATTTTTCTGAAGTGAAACTGATATAATTCTCTAATTGTGCATTGATTCCTTAAGTAAAACCCTAGGTCTAGATCCTTGTCCCGCATCACATTTCAAGTGCCGAGTTGATTGCATGTGACTGGGCATCGACACTAGCCTGACAAACCGGATGTAATGCAAACCGAACAAGAGTTAACCAAATCTGAAGTTAATTCAATTAAATCTAAAAAATACATTCAAATCAACCTTAAAACATGCTTAAAACATATCATTAAAGCTTTAACATTCAACAAAAATCAGATTTAATACAATCTGGAAAAATTGATTCAATACACTTAATCCATTGGAATTCAAATGCTTAAACAAGTGCAAATCAAATAATCAAACCAATTGAAAAGAACACATGAAGAAAACATTAATGCATATGAAATTCATCTTAAAACATGCCAAATTCATATCATTAACAATTTGAAGTTCAAGTTTAATCAATTTGAACCAAACTTCAAAACATCTAAAACATACTGAACACACCCGAATCGATATTAAAACACCAACCGATATGAGAAAATCACATGAAAATGACTCAACACATGTCAATTAAACTTAAACAAGTCAAATTGATCAACACATCTAAAATATCAAGTTCAAACAAAAAATAAAATAAACTTCAACCAATTGAAGTAAAACAAACCAAACAATTAAAACAAACCGAAACAATTAACATTCAAATCCAAGTCAAATCAAAATATGAAATCAACATTTCAAACCACATCAAAATCCATTTTTAAATCAAACATAAATCAACTTCAAACAAAATCTATTCAAACTTTTTTGCATCTCATCGGGCCTAAAAGGCCAGGGCCCTTTGTGTTCTTTATATGTTGTGGATGTGCACACTCTCGTCAAACAAGATCGCTATGGCAGTTAATCAAGGGTGTTCGAGTGTTTGTTCGATGTAAATGAACATCGGATATTCGCACCATCCGATGGAGAGAGGTCAAAAAAAATTTTCACAGAACCCGAACCTCGGTTCTATACTCTTTTAATATCACCTAGACTATCTAGTATTTTTATGGTCTATCACCTACTTTACTAGAAAATTCGGATGTCGATATTTCAAAATATACAAAAACAAAAAATCTTTTCCAAGAAACAAAAAGATTCCCTAGGTTCCCACACTTATGCTATTTACATTTTATGGATTTATTTTGTTGTATATGCGTTTGTATCATTTACTATAATAGTACAGTGCTATCTGTTCATTTGTATGATACCCTTCTTTTCTTCTAGCTTTTGTGGATAATCCTGTAATGATTAGTTTTAGTATTCATTCAATTTGCACTCATACATCCAGTTGTGTGATGTTAATGACACTGCTTCTTTTCAAGTATATTCATACATCTAATGGAGTGATTTAAGCATGCTACATTAGTTAAGTTGCACATAGTTTAGTAGATTATTTCTTAGGCTCTGATTTAGTTCTGATTTTTTTGCCTGAACCAGAAATGGAGAATGAAGACCTGCTTTATAGTGCAGCTCTATTGTCTAGAAGCACTTCTGGAGAAATATTACGAGGAAATCGGCAACCATTCTTCTTTGTGGCATCATTGCTTGATCGAATACCCAATCTTGCTGGATTAGCAAGGACATGCGAGGTATGCCTTCAACAAGAAGCAATGTCATTGAATTCTTTTAGATTGTATCTGTCTATTATTTTACATTTTTCTATGCTTATTCAGGTTTTCAGGGCAGCTGGCTTGGCCATTTCTGATACAAATATTTTATTTGATAAGCAGTTTCAACTTATAAGGTAATATAGATAAGCTTTAGATTTATACTAGGGAAAAAATAACATTTATTGGAAGTTGTATGAGTTGTTTTTTTAATCAAGAAAGGCTGAAATTCTCATTTTCATTCTTGTATTTAATGTTGAGTGACGCAGGACAAATGGGTTTGCTTTCTAACAATGGTTGGAACTCGAGTTATAATCAATGATTGCCATATCGGATCTTGACTTTGCCTTGGGGTGCAAGAGAAGAGATCTCGGGTAAATCTTGGAAGATCGGATTTTGGAATATCAATCAAAATTTATATATGAATGAAATGGAATGTAGTACTTTATAAAGATGGAGTACATTAATGAATACATCAACACATTAATCTTGTGAATGAGAAATTACAAAACACCCTCAATATTGAAAAGATGATCCATGTGCTTCTAATTGACTCTGTTATTTCCACTTTATTGTTGTTGTGACCTAAAATCACCAACAGAATCACAATATTGAGCTTACGACAAATGAGATTGATACTCTCTCTTGTGGTAAACTAAATGTGTTCAGAAGTATCAAAGATGTTTAAAGAGTCACCTTGTGTTGTATACTCATGATCATGACCAATGAAGGTTGGGTCGGGGTTTGGGTCAAGGTCGGTCGGCCCCAAAATAAGTCTAGTCAGATCAGCTGGGTCAGAAATTTCAAACTTTTTAAAATAAAAATAAATAAAATGTGAAAAAATACAAAAAATATGAAAAATATGGGATATTACTAGATGTCTTCATTTGGTATGCTGATACATGTCTTCATTTGTAAATGAGTTGTGACTTGTCTCTATCATCCATATTAAGTCATGTTTATAACAATAATAATTAAATATTAAAGATTGCATAGATACATTAATATGATCTATTAACCTTTAATGGCAATGTACAAAGCTTTTGTCCCGAAGAATTTTCAAGTGTTGTTGTCCCGTCCCATAGATGTGGACCGAACACCTTACGGGTTCGAAAATTTCTTTTTAGATGGTGTCTTTATGCCACTTTGACACTTTCTTTGTTTGTTCCAACACTTGAGCTATTATCTCAGGTGAAGTCTATATGCACAGTGCAACATTGCTCTTCATCTCGGTGAGATAATACTTCAACCGATAAGTCTCCCTGTAGATAGTTTGTTCTTAATATTTACTTTGCACTTCTCTCCATCTTGGAGATCAAATTATAATGAAACCAAGTTGGATTGCTCTGGGTTGAACCAGTTGTTTGAATGTCACGGCGTAGAGAAAACATACTGAAGGAAAAAGCTTAAAGAATAAAGACAACACTAAAAAAAAGAGATTAGTAACACAATTAGACAAAAAGGGAATTAACAACATACGTAACACAACTAAACAAAAAAAGAGTTAGCAACACAACTAAACAAATGACTTGGTTCATCACTAATTAAATATTTTGAAAGAAACAATTAACATTAATTAAGCATTAATTAAATGCTTAAAAGATAGAGAGAGCTTGAGTGAGAGAGAGCTTAAGAGAGTGAGGAAAAGAAAGTTAGGGGAATGGGTGGCTTAAACCCCCCTTCAAACAATCATAGGACCATTGCGACCTTTGTTGGGTCATGCGACCCCAACGGGCTACGGGTGTCGGGTTGTCACTCAACTTGGTCGGGATCGGGCCGGTAGGTTGGGTGACCCAGCACAACGTAGGTGCGACCCTGCAAACTATGAACATGACCATAGCCATAATCATAACTATAACTCCATAACCATAACCATAACCATAAGAATTAAAATCATAAGACATGTTTAAAAAAGTATGTTCTATTGCACTGTCCATATGAAGGAAGGTAGGGTCATAGGTCACGACCAAGTCATAAGACCCCCAGGCCGACCCGGTCTAACCGGGTCGCGACCTCATTATTTTAATATATTTTTTTGAAAATTTAAAAAAATACGAAAAAAATCTAAAAAATACAGAAAAACAAGAGAAAATAAATAACATGATTTAAACAAATAATCTATCAATTTTATTTTAATGTGACATGCTCTACATTTTGTAGGTAGTTTATGTAATCTCCCCATGTCATTTGGATTGAGTACAAAGCTTGATACATGTATACATGACGATTATATTCGTCAATCCCTCGATAAACTATCCTAAGACTTGATCCAAAGGAGTCATCATAGCTATAAGTCGATTGGATCGAAGTATCTGATGACTCCACATAATTCATTCCATAATACTCTTGGTCATATGTAGAGAACCAAGAGTCTTAGGATGAATCATTTGTATAGTTGGAGGCATCGTGGTATTCTTCTCCAGCTCCATGCGTACAGTAACCTCCTCCACGTTGCGGCCTTGTACTATGATCGGCGTCTTTGGTCGTATGTGTGTAGTGCTCCTCGCCGGTAAAGCATGGAGACGTTGTAGGAGATATAGGAGGATCTGGGATCCCTTGTATTTGTGAAGAGATGGCGCCCTCATATCCAGCTCCACTGTCGCTGCTACTCTTTGACGAAGAATTCTAAGAAGTTTGGTACTGCACTCCAATGTTTGGCTCCGGCGTGTCTTCTCGATCATCTTCGACTGTATCAGCATCTATGAAATTAAGCTATTACCTCCGACGGAGTCCGTGTGCAAGGAAGAACGTTTCCCTTCATGCCTACAAGATGAAATTTCAAACGGTAAATACCATCGAATATAACTGTCACAATATTTACATTGCACTTTTCTCTCCGACATGGAGATCAAGTTGCAATGTAACCAAGCTGGATCACTCCGGGATGCGTCGATAGTTTGGATTGTTTAGCTTGGAGAAGATATTTTTTTTACTAAATAATTACTTAAGTAAGTAATTAACTATTTAAAAAGTTAATGACGTTAGTAAGTGACTACTTGTCTAAGTAAAATTTTAATTAGGTAAAATAAATGACTAATTAATTATTTAACTAAATAAGTAATTAATTAAACCTTTTAACTAATTATCTAATTAAGTAACTACTAAACTAAATATCTAACTAAATATCTAGCTAACTAGCTATTTAAGTAAGGAAGTAAGCATTAAAAAGAATGAACTAATTAAGTAACTAATGAATAAAAAAAGTATTAAATAAATATACTAAATGAATTAATGAAGTACTTAATGAAAAAATAATGAAGATGAAAAGAGCACAATGTTGAGCAAAATTTGAAAGCAATGAGAGCAATGAAAGTGAGAGCATTGAGTGAGGGTAAGGAGAGTCCCTTGGTGACTTTAAATATTCCCCAAGGGGTTGAAAGGGTGGGCTGGAGACCCCCCTACCGTTGGCAACGGTCTGATGACCGTTGCCAATGGTCATCTGGCCGGGTCGCACGACCCGGCCAGAGTCGCACGACCCGGTCACCGGGTCGCACAACTCCGCAACCCGCCATGACCCAACCGGCCGGGTCGGCCTGACCGGGTCGCAATCGGGCCAGTCGGTGGCAAAACCAACCGAGTCGGGCCCAAGTCGCGACCCGGGTCCCGACCCAACGAACCATAGTCCATATCCATATTCAAAGTCCTAAGTGTAATCATAAGAACTATAATCATATTCATATCCATATTCATATACATGTCCCACGTTCAACATGAACCTTGAGAACACCTATATCCACAATATTTTATTTCACAGAAATTATCTATGGAACTAAAAATGTGGGAAAGAACATATTCTTCAATTTGTGGAAATCAAATCATATTCTTTAAAGTGTGGCAATCTTTGTTTATATAATGAACCAACACTCTTCTTCTTATATATGCGTGTTTTCTGGGTTTTTGACATTGATGATGAACTTGCTCACTAACATTAGTTGGAATTGATTAACTTTCTCTAGCACCGTTATCACCACCACCATAATCATTTTCATCATTACATCTATTATCATTATCACTTGTCTGAATCATCTATATCAGAGGTTAGATCATCCTTATGAAGATGAGTAGACTCAAGATGATTGGACAATTTGTTATACAACTATATCTATATCCATTTGAGCTTCACGTGCTGCACTAACAATTTGTTCAAATAGATAACCTTCACATTCATTCGTATCATTGTTTGTAACCCACTCAACACAAATATCTTCTCGAACATGCATATTATTATTTTATAGCAGTACAAATTAATCGAGTAGATTCTCTTCTAAATCACCTCATTGCTCATATTTAGCCTCTATTTTTTCTTACCTTTAACATCATACTACAATGTAAACAGGTTTTTTTTTCACTTTGGTGATAATATGTTTTTTGGGTTTAAATGTATCAAAGAAGAAGTGCTCTAATTTCTCTTACATGGAGAAGTTGTTGTTCACGATAAAAACTTGTTGATAAGTTTTCTTAAAATTAGTGAATCAATTCAATACATTTTCTACGATTCACTTGAAAGTGGAAAATAAATAATTATGTAATTGTAATTTGAGCCACCATTATGTATTTTTAACAAGACAATTACTAACAAAGTAACATAGTTTCTCTACTTGCAATAGTAGTTTTTCCCCAAAAGAAGTCAATGCATCTCTAAAATTTATATTCTATTACATAGAAATATTTAGTATTAATTAACATAAAAGATGATGAAATATACAAAGAACATAGTTCAAATATTATTTATCTCCTCGTTTCCAAATTGACCTCTTCATTTAGATTTTGAGCACAATTTCTCGTAAACTTTATAAACTATTTTATTAAGTATTGTTACTTTGGGTTAAGGAAATATATTGACCAAGTAAATGTCATTATTCAAATGATTAGTTTGGCAATTTAATTTATAATAAAAATGATATTATTTTGGATAGTATGTAAAACATACCGAACTTATAAATAGGTGTATTCATTGATTTTGTTCATCTATCATTAATGATTTTATAAACTCATTTAATTTTTAGTGAAATTGTCTATCACGTCCTTCGTAACAATGATATTGAGATATATATATATATACATTACTCATGGTTGGATAATTTTGTGTCTATTACTCTCAAAACTTCATACATGGGTTCTATAAATTTTATTGAATATATTGCATAATCCTAGAACTTAGGATTGTATATAAATTATTCTACATTCTTTTTAATAGGTGTGTGATGTAACCTCAAAAATCTATCTTTCCTTGAAGATTTTGGTTTTGGAAATTCATTTTCCATTTGGATTTGAATTAGATTTGACCTTAGTATCGACTTTTTAGAAAAATAGGTGGTATTTTATAAAGGTACTAACTAAGGCCAATAAATTTATAATTTGAGATTGTTAGGTTCTTTGAAAATTGATTTTGACCTCTCCCCGTTGGATGGTGCGAAGATCCGATGTTAATTACATCGAGATTACTCGAATACCCTTGATTAATCGTCATATCAATCCATGGAAGTAGAAGACAATACATCCACAAAAATAAACATTCATACAAACACAGGAGAAAATAACCCCATGAACTTGACGAAATGCAAGCACTTAATTTGTTTTGAATTTAATTTGAATTTAAGTTGAATTGGTTTGAATTTAGTTTGAGTTGAATTCAATTTTTTAATTGCTTTTAGTTTGGGTTGAAGTTAGATCTGTTCATTGTAATTGCATCAATTTGTTTTGAGTTGCTTATTGATTTAAGTTTGATTCAATTTGAATTTGTTTGTTGATTTAAACTTGGTTTGAGTTTGGGACAGTCTGTTTATTGGCTTAAGCTTATTAGTGTTAATGGGATTTGGGGTTTACTTAGAGAATTTGATTTGTCTTGATAAATTGTGCTTGAATTTGGTTTGTTTTAAATCAAATTTGTTTACTGGAGTGGATTTAACTTGAGAAATTTGGGTTTGATTTGAATTATAGATTTTTTAAGCTTCTGCCTAGATTTCCGTTAATTTTCTTTGGTTTCATGTAATTTGGGTTATATTGGATTTGGTTAGAATTTGATTTGAGTTTGTTTTGACAAAAATTCTTAATCCCACAACTTTCAATTTACATATTTGTGCAGGTTCTGATTTGATGTTTGAGGGATTTAAGGAAAATTTGATTTGTTATTAAACTTGATTGGAATTAATTCTGGTCCAGCTTGAGAGATTTGATTTGAATTTGACTTGGCTTATAATTCTGATTATTTTAAGGTTCTGTTCGGATTTGGATTAAAATTCCTGATTGAGATTTTGATTAGTGGATGGTTCTTGTGAATTGATTTTTAACTGGCTCGAATTTGTTTAAGTTAACAATGATTTGAATTTGAGTTTAATTTGGATTGATTGATTTGAGTTTGATGAATTTGCTCAGAATTTGATTTGTTTTAAATTTATTGGAATCTATTTGATTTCTTTTAGCTAGATTCAAGGATTGTTGTCTCGGATCTCGGCTTCGTCTCAGAAGCGTGAAAGAGAAGAGATCTCGTGTGATTCTCCGAAAAATCTCGGGAGATCGAATCTCGGATTTCATTTATGCAGGATATACTTTATCCAATGATTGCTATCTCACATTTATATTTTATGTCATGGAGATTGAAGATAAAAGATTTCGAAAAAATCTCAAGGGATTAGATCTTGGAAATACTAATCAATGTGCATGTTTAAATGTAGAATGTCATATAATCTTATTAAAAAGGACAAGATAACTCATATTAAATATTAAAATTAGCTGTGAGAGAATTAAAAACGTAATACATAGATGTTGAACTATTGTTAGCATGAGACATACAAAGGATCTTATGTCAGACCAAAGTTTCATCTTGAACAATATGGATAGGAGATTGATAACATTTTGGGTCAATTGTACATATATAGTCATTAAAATATTAAGCTATGAAAATTTATCAAGCAATAATGTTTAGATGAATATTTGGATAGATTTCATAATAAAATTGGCAATATAAGAAAAAAACTTAACAAGATCATCTAACAAGTTGGGGATAATAATAGGCGGAGAAGATCAAGGTATCACATGTACTACATAGATATTCTCGTTTCGGCAATCTCGTTTCTCGGACGCACGGAAGAAAAGAGATTCTCGGGAGATCTCGAGAGATTCTCGGGAGATCGCATTCCATGGCTAGATTTAGTGGTTGGAATTTGGGTTTGATGTGGGCTTTGATTTGGTTTGAGTTGAATGAACTGGTTTATGAATTGTTTTGTTGATTTGAATTCATTGAGCTTACTTTGTTTTAAGATTGGATCTGACAAGGTTGGTTTTGACTTGGATTTAGTTTGCAGTGGATTTTACTTATTAATTTGCATTTTAATTTAATTGGAGTTGAGTTTGGCCAAAACTGGTTTAATTTTGATTTAATCTGAGTTGGTACGTTCAGATTTCTTGAAGCTTGCAGATTTCGGACCTGTTTAAATTGTGTGGATTTGGGATTTGACTTATTCAATTATTTGATTTGAGTTCATTTTTGAATTTGGCTTGAGGGTTTAGTGAATTTTCAAGCCTTTATTTCCGGATTTGGATCTCGGGGTTCAGATTTCAAACCTCCAGGTTTCGATTCCAAACTTATATTTCAGATTGGTGATTCATTTGATTTCTTTAAGTTTAGATTTTCTTTCTTTCCAGATTTGGGCCCCTTGCAGATTTTTTACAGTTTTCGGATCTTACAAGTTCAGAATTACAAATTTCTGTATTTTTTTATTTCAGACTTTGATTGCAGTTTTGAGCCTCAGATTATGTTTTGAATTCCAGACTTTTAAATGACAGTTCTGCATATTATAGATTCAGATTTTTTTGTTCAGCTCTCCTGCAAATTCTGTACGTTCCAAAATTTTCAGATTTGGAGTTTCCAGAATCGGCCCTCTTGCAGAACTTTTACAACTTCGGATCTTCTGATTTACACATTTTCGGTCTCTGACCTCTGATTTCCAGATTTTTGCTTCAGACTTCAGATTTTCAGATTTTCAGTTTTCTGGATTTTGTGCACATTTGCAGATTCAAATTTAAGATTTTTACATTGCAGACTTTGTGTTTTTTTAAGTTCAGAGGTTTTTTATTTCAATTTCACAGGTTCAGATTTTTTTACAGTTTTTCAGATTTCAGACTTTGTAGATGTTAATCCTGTACAGATTTCACCCATGACTGGCTCAAGGTTCGATTGGCATTTGATTTGTTTAGTCAAACCGTAGGCCTCCCCTCCTCTGATTTGAAAGTTCAATTAATATTTCTGGATCCCCACCGGATGATCAAGCTTCTGCTTAAGAACCCAGAAGTACAGATTTTATGTTTGTTATTATTTGCATTCCGGTTATTTCATGAAGTCGTTGAGCTCCCTTTCCCATTGAATTTGCACCGAACACAATCTCCCACATTGTTTGAAATACAACATCATGACATTCATTCTATCAACTTGGAATCAAGCATTTGTCGGTCTTCTGATCAACTTGAGTTTTGTTGTCTTGAACATATTCCAGCCTTAGATGGGCATCCTGAAATCTGTCCTGTCAATTTGAGCATGATTCAGCCTTTGATAGGCATATGAAATCTTCTCCCAACCGGTCCAAGGTTGAGCATACCAGGCCTTTGATAAGTTGTGGGTGCTCATCCCATGATTGATTTTTCTCATTAGCTCATAGTTTGGCAGATTGGCATGTTGATCATGCACAGTCTCTCCATAGCATAATGGGCAAAACAACTCCTTCTTGGGACATGGTAAGATATTGGGGTCTTTTAACTAGACCTTTGTATGCCTACCTTAAAAGGTCAAGGGGCATGCTTAAAGCCGGCCCATTGCTTTCCCTATTTGCTTCGAATTCTTTTAGATTAAGCCAAGACCATGAAACAGATTTTTAGCCGGCCAGATGCTCGTCTCGGTTTGTTGATTAATTAAGTAAATTGTTATTTAATTTTTGTTTATTGTTTATTTTATTTTATTTTTGAATTATAGGTCAAGAGACGTGTTTAAACCCGGCCTATTGCTTTCCCATTTGTTTTGATTCTTTTAAGTTATGCCGAGACCATGAGGCGGGTTTTTAGCCAGCTAGGTGCTCACCTTAGTTTGTTTACTTAATTAACAATTTTTTATTTAAATTTCCTGTTGATTGTGTGTTTTAAAATTTTCTTTTTTTTAGCTCATGCATGTCTGGACGTAAACTGTCCCCTGTAAGGTGCGGTTTCTGCTTAATGGGCCTAGGCCCATCTTTCTCCCCTTTCGCCCGCTGGCCTGTCCGGCAGGCCTTCCTCTTTTTTTAAAAAAAACTTTTCCTTCTAGTGGGCCCCACATTTGACCGGCAGGTCAAAGCTCCTCCCGCGGCTCCTCACGCGCGTGCGGCCTCTGGCCGCGACCGCTCGCGACGGCTTGTTTTCTCTTTTTTTGTTTTAAATCTCCTTCCAACAGGCCCTACGGCATAGCCAACGTGGACCAAAGTTGGGCAAAAATCCCCCCCCTGCCCGCGGCTTCTCTGCGTTTGGGCGACCTCGGCGGAACCTGCAGCTCCCGATGGTGACTTTCGCACTCACAGCTGCGGCTCTCGACCTCCGGAGGACCCAACGCTGTGGCAAGGCTGCCGGACCTCTGGCGGCGACGCTGGAGGAGAAACGGACTCCCGACGGCGACGTCCGAAGGAGAAAGGGAACTCGATGGACTTTGCTTACCGCGATTCGACGGCGGAAGTTCTCCCGACTAGGTCTCCTTCCGACGGTGCCCTTTGAAGACGAAAGGTGAAGCGCCGGTGCTGCCAAGGGAGGAAGAAGATTCCGGTGATGGCAAAGAGAGGTCACGGCAGCATGTAACTCCGCGAAGATCCTCTCTCTCTCTATCAGGCTGGCTACTCTCTCCGTCTCCACTTGCTTTTCTTTTTTTTTTCTTAGCCTCTTGGTTGCTCTCTCGGGGATCCGTCCTCAATGATAAACATTGGTCGACTTTTATAAGCCTCCGCTGTCTCCTTTCCCCACTGAGAGACCTTCCGAAATAGGGGTTGCTGCTCCGAGAAGGACTCGGAGCAATCCCGAAGCATGCGGGATCGACCCGCCTCCCTTCTTATCCTCTATCACCTTCTTACGGCAACTACTACCGCCGTTTAGAGTTGGTTCTGGAGTAGAGTTCGACATAGAGTCGGCTCTTTCCCTACTCTGACAGTTCCTCTACATTCATTTTTTCTTTTTTTCGTCGACTCTTGAATGGGCTTGTCGTAGAGGGAGTGGTCTTCATGGGCTGCTAATCGCTGGCTTCATGAACTGTTAGCCTGATTGGGCTATTCTAGGCTTTGATTACTTAGCTTGTTCCCCAACCGACCCTCTTTTAGCTGCTGGCCTGCTTTCTTTTTTTTTTAACATGTACGTGGCATGTCCCTCATCATATATAACTATTTTTGAGTGCCAACAGTATGTTTCTAAACGCAAAATTAAAGTATTCTAAATGAAGAAAGAAATCTTTTAAACAATATGGTTTATATAACAAATTTTGTGGTGTAAGATAATAAGTTGCAAAACGAGAGTCATCATGTCGAACTAAATCACGTCCACAAGTTTTTCACTTGATCAATGGGCCAATCATGATTATATATAAAACATGTAACAATTCGACCCATAACTATACTTGTTTTACCATGTTATTTATTGCTACATGTTCAAACATCAATTCTATACAGTGACATTATCATTTATAATTTGTATAACTCTAGTTTTTCCAATTTCCTCATCCTTGTGCTACATCGACTGCATAATGATGCTAAAAGGATTATATTTTTGATACTGCAAGTGTTCCAATTTTTTTGTAGCTAGTGGCACTATCACTTATAATTTATATAACTCTACTTTTTCTAGTTTTGTCATCCTTATTCTATGTCAACTGCGTAATGATCTTATAGTTCTTTTTACCTGTGATATCAACTAAAAATAAAAAATGTGATATGCTCTGCATTGTACAATATAAAGATAACGATGAACATTCTACTATATAAATCTCAAGATGTTTCAAATATTTGTATTTCTATTTACATTGTCACAACTAATTCATTCAAATATTTATTTGTCACTACTAATTCATCCAAATATTTTTAATATGTTTTTGGGTGTGGTAAGATGTATCGCATGTCCAAGATTTTGTATTTTAATAATTATATTCTTGAAATGTTGATCTCTTGCAACATAAGTTAGAATATGATTGAATATAAAGAATTTTAAAACTATTTTATTAAGTGACTCTCTTAATGGTCATTTATTTATCATTTTATTTATTTTTTTGTTTCACATTATATGATTTATACAATCCACCTTCTATTGGTGAACTTTTACTAGTATCACAAAATTCACCACGATGCATAAAATCAGTTATGTTTTATTTTACTTTTTTCATTACCCCTACATATACATCATGCACCACTACTTCTAGCTTCAACCATTTGTAATTGTATTCTTTGACATTCTGACTCATCAATTTGTGACTTGGCTTCAACAAATGTTTTTTTGTAAGTTTACATTGTCTTCTTTCTTCGTATCATTCTCCTTGTCCTTCATCTAACAAGAAAACTTCATTATGACCACTCATCTATCAGAGTTTATTGATGATTGTTTCTTCTGCCAACATAGTCTTAATAATCCTTTTTTTGAGATTTCAATTCTTTCGTATGTTTCAGCACTTCAGGCAGAAAACAAAGACATTTGCTTACATCTTGTCATTATTTTTTCCAATCAAGTGATTCTTTCTTTTAATCGGGTAACATCATCAGTTTTCATTATTTTTCCACAAAATTACAATTAGAACCCTTTTGGAGCGTAGTTTCATATTGTTAATCTTTGTCATTGACATTCTCTTCACGCAAATACATAAAAAAGACATCTTCCTTCTTTATTATCTTTTATTGCATTTAAATGCTGTTTTATATATGACCTTTCTATTTGTTTCATTATGACCAAGGATCTGCTATAAAGATTGGTCATGGTTGATCCCATCCAAACCAGCCAATTCTGCCAGCCATGAAATCTCCTACCTTTACACTAGCCCACCCTCAGCCAAGGCCCAATCCTGAATCAACCCACTGGTGTTAGAGAAAATCATGTTCACAGGTTAAGGAGTTGTGGAATATTCTTTTGTTGAGAGCTAGCCACATAGAACAACACAGCCGCTAGACAGGATTCCTTGCAATTTGATGTAAATGAGATTGATCCAACTTTCTTCTAGGCAGCAACGGAAGACAGTGCATGTAGCCAGCTGAAAACTGAAAGAGATGGGTAGCACATGACATACTATTCTGGTGCTTCTACAATATTCGGTTGAGATCCTCTTCACAAACCCAGAGAAAATGCAATATTTCTTTCTCTGATCACTAATCCATCATTGATCCAGGAACTGTTATCAGTAATTTGCAATTGAAGCCAATGTTCTAGTTATTGCCCTTCAATCTGGATTAAATTAAATTGGCTTCGGTCCAACTGATCATGAAATGAAAGATAAGTGTTAATGCAACATGAATAAAGCATTTTATTAGTGTCTATGATTTTCCCTTGTGCTTTTTTTTCCAAGCTTTTAGTGAGCTGTCACTTATAGCTCATTTAAGACCACTTACGGCCATGTGGTTGTGTATCTTTAATTTTCAAAATCTAACACCATATGAAAGCAACCATCACCCACGTTGGTTCCCTTGTCCACTTGTCTTTTGTTTTATGACATCATTGAGGTGTACATTCATTTTGGTATTACTTTTAGGTCCTCAAGGACCTTTTGGTGATTACATAATTTTTGACTCAAAACAAGTATTCTGAACATGAGCCCTTAATGTGCCTCGCATTAGAACAAATGATTTGATTTATATCAATATTGCTCGATGCTATTTTGTGTTCATCTTTAGTTACCATGCATCCATTTTCTTTTTCTCCACTTTATACATTATCAGCTGGTTTAATTCTAACTCATCCTAGGATGTTAGATGTTATGTCAATGCTGGGTGCCCAGTCAGCCCAGCCCAAAGCTGACCCATTTGGATTGGGACTAGGTTGGATCACTATTTTTTTAATATTAAAAATGTAAAAAATTTATAAAAATATGAAAAAGATAGTTAAAATGCAAAAAAATAAAAAATATGACTAGGAAATTACTTCGCCCAAGTCATTTGGGAAGAGTACATTTAGTTGTAAGTGAATAAATGCCAATAACACTCTACACTTCTATTCTCAATCACTCTAAGATAAAATCCACAAGATCCACCATAGTTGTCATAGGTGAAAGGGTACGACGAAGAATAGTTAAGGTTTAGTATCCCATAACCTCCTTGGTGATAACTAAGAAACAAAGAGTCTCGAGATGATTGAGCCTCCCTGTATGACAAATGTATAATGTTAATGTCTGCCTCATTGTGTATATTTTCCTCCTCGTGTCTATGCGTTATGATCTCCATCTTGGGTGGAGTGCGTGTAATGTTTTTTCTTTCGTGAACTACATTAGTTGAGGCTATGATTCTTGTTCTATACATGCTACTCTTTGACATCGAATCTTCCGATGTTTGGTATTAAACTCTGATGTTTTACTTAGGTGTGTCTTATCGTGTCTCATCAACTACTTCATCTACAGAGTCCAAAGGATAAGTTACAACATGTTTATTTTTACCAAATGATTTCTTACCTTGACAAGAAAATTGTTGGGTCTTTTATCTCTTTGCTACTAAAGAAGATATCTGTAATTCCTTAACTAGTGGTACATTGTTGAGTTCTGCTTAATCTCAGTCTCAATCTTATGAGTTAAACTCCTGTTCACCTAATGCTTGTTGATCGTTCATCCAATCTAGCATCGGATTTTGTGTGATCTTATCCAAATTGATGTCGTTATCTTGTATAGTCACTATCTCACTTCGCTGTTCCATCACTTTCTCTCTCCACCTTTGTTTCTCTTTCTAGTTCTCGCTTTTCCTCTCCAAATTCTTCAACTCAATTTTATGTTGTAATGATAGTATACCAACTATTGTAATCTTTTTGGTGTCATCCTATTCCTCTGGTTTATATGGTTGAATCTTTTCACATATTGAAGCGATATGATTTGACTCAGAACTCTTATTACGATGTCTACTAAGTTGATCCTCTTCTTTTATTACTTGGACAACTTGTTCATCTCCTCTTTGACTGTTTAGTCGATTAATTGAAATAATTAGTTAGCATTCTTTACCATTTCAGATACATTCATGGACTCACAAAAGATGGTCTCGACTTGATAATATACTAGAAGTTAATTATTATTCTCCTAGTTATACTTATTAAGAAGAATGTCTTGCATTAGTTTTAAAATTTGAAGTTTAAAAGGATATGTAAAAAGTTTGAAAGATGAAAGTTACTAATTTTTTCAACTTTCTATCATCAAAATGTATCATCTTTCTTGGAAAATACATTCAAACAAATTGACGTATTTTTTAATATTTTTCACTTCTATTAGAAGATAAATACTATATATTTTCTACAAAGTCAGACTAGGTACTCCTCTACTGACATTGACTATGGTGTCAATCGTGGACTCATAATTCGGTCTCTTTGTAGCATTCGCCAGTATACTACTATGGAAATACCATATTGATATTATCAACCCGATCTTCTCATTACATATTCGCAATTCTTCACTATTGTCGTGATGATAGTTTGTTTTTGCTATGGACGTGTGACTGGATCTATGGAACTTACTGTTGGGTCATCATCTCCTATGAAATTGTGGAACTCTTCCTAGTTTATAAATCCTCTTCTACTTTCACGCTCACTCTCAATTCTCGAACATTGGCCCATGAATCAACTAGTACACTAATATATGTCTTCGTGTGCAAATGATTTGCTACTTGCCTCTATCCTTTGTATCAAGTCATCTATTTTTAATAATAACGGTTAAATAATGTTGTTATAAAAAGATCGGTATGATTTAACTATTAATGGCAATGTACTATCATCAAAATTATTATTCCAAGGAGCCGTCGAACTCGTGTGATCCTAAGTATGTCAATTTAATGCCTTCTCGTTCATCTTGGACGATCTCCTTATGCTGCCTTGAAGTTCTCTTTGTTTGTTCCAATGTTTGTAAATATCTACACAATTTAGCTCTTATCTTGGGTGGAATTTGTATGCACGAAATAATATTTCTCTTCATCATAGCGAGATGATGTTTTAATCATAGTTGTCAAGGCGACAAATTATCCAAGGCGTTGAAGGGTACCGATTCCGCTTAGGCGACAAGGCGGCCGCTTAGGCGTCGCCTAGGCGGTCAAGGCGGTAATCAAGGAAGGCTGAGTTGGGAGGTTGTTATATATAAAAATAAGCATAAATATAATTATATTTTTTATGTTATAATTGAATATGAGTGTTTTATCAATGCACATAAGTAAATATGTTGTGTGTGAAAGAGAAGAAAGTTAAATAAATTTTTATAAAATTTAAGTATATAACTCATTTATGATCATAAAATTTATATATGTGCAATAGTATAAGTGATGGTAAAATATTATTATAATATTATTAAATGGGGGGGAGCGCAGAGTAGTCGCGGATCAACCTGCACGGTCAGGTCGCGGGGGTCAAGGGGGCAGTGCTCCTTGTGGGGGGTTGTCACGGGGCCGAAGCCCCCGAACTCAAAAAAGTATGTAATAGTATAAGTAAGACAGAGAGAGAGAGAGAGAGTGAAGAAAGAGTTGAAAAGAAACTTAATTAAATATATAATATATGTTTATAATCATAAATCTTAAATATGTATGATAGTATAAGTGATAGTGCAATATATTAATATATTCAAACTATCATTAAATAAGTGTCTCTTGTGATGGGGTATCAAGGGGGAAAAACCCCTCAAAATTATTTTTTTAATGATGTAAACATACCCAAGGCGCCTTGTCTGGGCGCCTTGGGCACCTAGGTTAGCGCCTTGGACGTCTTAGGCGCCTAGGCGGGCGCCTTGGGTGCCGTTTTGGCCCCATACAAGGCGCCCTGACAAGGCGCCCTTGGATAAGCGCCTTGCCACCTAGGCGGGCGCCTTGACAACTATGGTTTTAATCGAAAATCACCCTCCATGCATTATTTTTTATAATACTTATATTGAACTTGTCTCTACCGTGGATATCAAATTGTAACATAGCCAAACTTAATGGGGTGTTTGGTTGCATTTTATTTTTTTATATGGTTTCATGATAAAAAATGATATCACACATTGAAACTTGACATATTTTAAAATCAAAAACTATAAAAATATAATGTTTGGTAAAAACATTATCATTTTTAGAAATGATAGTAAGGTGTTTGGTGCATAAATGAAAAGTCACTTATGTAGCACATGGGTTAGGCTTGTGGACCATGTGCATTGATTGTGCCTTTTTGAAAAAAAAAGTGCTCACTGTCTCTTTTTTTCTCCATCACGTGGAGGAGGGTGAAACAATTTTTAAGATAAAAAATTGTAACACATGCCAAACACTTTTAAAATAAACTTTTACTACAATTTTTAAAAATTAAAATAAAAATGCTCATTATCATGCAACCAAACACCCCATAATCGTTCTGGGTTGTGTTAGAAATTTGAGTCTCATGGCTTGGTGAAGATATCTTGTAGAAATTAGAAAGTTTAAAAAAGTAACATAGTTAAACAAAAAATTGATCTCTAAGAAGTCTCAAAACAAATCGAGAAATGAGCTATCTTGAAATATTTTAGAGAGAGAAAAAACATTATTGTAACACTTGAGAGAGAGTTTTAGAATGAGAATAAAGTAAGGAGGGAGTGGGGGTGCAAGGAGAAGGGGAAGGGGCCTTATATAAGCCACCAAGGGGTCTTGGGGCCATTTAAAATGGCCCTAAATGGATAGTCGTTGGCGACCTGATTGGGTAGGTTCCCAATGGATCGCTGGATAGTGCAACCTGCCCCAGGTCCAATGCCGGGTCAAGGGCCCAAGGTCAGGACTGGACTGATCGCCCTGATTTCGATTAGGCGACCCAGCCTGACCCAGATCTGATCTGGCAAATCATGTTATGGTTTCTTTCTGGTATACTTGGAGCTCTTTCTACATGAGGTCTAGTCCATGTCCAGCAGCTACCGCCTCATCATTTAAACTACAGCTGCGCCTTGGGTTATTTGACTTTGGCCCTGCATTACATTTTAACCGGGTACCTCAATCATTGGTTTAACATAGTCCTCTCATTCTGGTTTTCTGCAGTGTGACAGCCGACAAATGGGTTCCCATCATGGAGGTGCCGGTGTGCAGCATGAAAGCATTTTTGGAGAAGAAAAAGTTTGAGGGCTTCTCTATATTGGGCTTGGAACAAACTGCAAATAGCATCCCTCTTGATCGTTATTCCTTTCCAAAGAAGACGGTATGAGCTGAACCACGCATAATAGTCACTTAAAAGTTGAACGTTACTGATGATATGCTTTTCCAGGTCATGGTTCTTGGCCGTGAAAAGGAGGGCATTCCGGTCGATATAATCCACTGTTTGGATGCCTGTGTTGAAATTCCCCAGCTAGGTGTTATTAGATCCCTAAACGTTCACGTTAGTGGTGCCATCGCACTTTGGGAGTACACAAGGCAGCAAAGATTAAAAGACATGTAAAATTCACTTGTTTCATAGTTTGCTTCTGGCAAAAGTTTGCCTAGGTTGTGTAAGATTCTTAAGTTATCGCCTGAGTAATGACATGCTTGTAGTATACAGATAAAAAGCTCATATAGTGACTATGCTATCTTATTTTTGGCAAGTTACCATGTTATCTTCTTATCATAGAAACTAAGCAACACAACGTATGTCATGTTAAGAGTGAATAATGTCCGGCGAAAACTACATTGTAGATTGAGATATATATGATTATCTATTTAAATAATATTTTATCATGGGTTTCGTACTTGCGTAATGTTGTTGATTGATGATGAATGAATCACTGTTTGCTTGAACATGTCAACGGTGGAGCTCTGACTCATTTTTTACTGCTGACCTTTATTTATTCTCACCTTGAGAACTAATCGTAAATTTGTAGCATTTTATTGTTATAGTAAACGTAATCTGATTGTATGAATGGATTTCCTTTCGTCTTATTTACATAAATTTTAAATCCTTATTAGAATTTATCTGATCAGTTTACTGATTGTCATAAATTTATAAAGTGCATTAGACATAATGATTAACATAAATTTAAGTTCACATGTTCTGTATGAGGTATTTTACAGTTGATATGTTGTGGTATTTTACAGTTGATATGTTGTGTAGTGGACGAGTTACATTCATGACGGAAAATAATTAATAACAATTAATTAAGTTAACTTAGTTTCAAAGGTTTGTATCCGAGGAAGGATCCGGGTCGGGCATCATCGGATGGTCGGCCTCAAAAACCAGCACGGTTGGACAAAGTTGACCAAGTTGAAAAATTATTCTTTTCAAAGATAAAAGTATAAAAAATTTAAAATATATAAAATATAAAAATATAAAAATTATAATTATAAATTTTTATTTCTTATTTAAATCTTTGTTATTTTTATATAATTTGTATATTTTTAAAGAGATAACATATTTATAGAGAGAGACAGAGAGAGATAGAGAAGAGAGAGAATTTTAATAAAAACAAAATATGTGGAAAGAGAAAGAGATCGTAATTAGATTAAGATAACATTTGATTTGACTTAATAAAATGTCTAAAGTATTAATTTCATCTTTAATTTTACCTATGCAAAACAAATCCTAGTTCACCAACTATGAAAATAGAAAACTAGAGTGGTTCACTTAAAATAAGTGATTAAGTTACTATTGATTTTCTGATAAATACCTCAATGTTTACTATTTTCACCCATTCATTGATTAGATATCAATTAAGTCAAAGTGAGTAGGATCTAAGTCAACTCAAGTTGAATTAAGTTCACCATTAAAAAATTTTTGAATAATTTATTTTGAATATTTTTTAAATTTAAAAAACTAATATTTTACTGAATAGCCACATCACAACTGGTGTTGGGTTGTGCGACCTGACTAACTCAACCAAAGTTGTGACTAAGTTGACCCGATTGTGCAACCTAGATTGACCAGGTCGCCACCTGGCTTACCATGATTTGTATAGCATCTGATTTATAATTCATAATATGTACACTTTTCTTGGTAAACATAATATGTACACAATTTGAAAGTTTGTACATAGTTAATGTACTATTTCATTTATCAAGCCCATTTTAGAAACCATTTGATTTCAAGTATGAATCAAAGAAGATTTATTTCTTTGTTTATTTTTCTTACTTTTTGTGGTGACACACAAGTGACGGTGCCAAACATTGGGTAGCCCATTATAGGCTTTGTATTATATTTAGGGTGAAAGTCAATCTACTTTTTTTGAAAGGACAAGCGCGGGCTTCAATTGAGTTGGCCCATAGGTTCCTACCTCAGGTTTGAGCAATTGTCTTGCATCCCCAAAGATGCAACAGGTAGTTATTCCCCATCACCATCACTCATCGCATATGCACCTCCATATGCACCGCCGACAGCAACCAAATAGCAGAAGATCTTAGCCCTCATAATGATGCCTTTATTGGGGTGAAATTGGGGATCCCAGGATAACTAGGCCAAATGCATCTTAAGACAATAAGGTAAGGGGGAAATGCAAGTAATCCTCTTAGATAGTATCTGGTTATTTAGACGCTTGTTGAGCTTTGGCATTTTGTTCTGGATCAACATACATCGTTGGTATAATTGGTGGGTAATGGGATATTTATCGAACCACTTCTTGTTACCAAATAATGGACCCAAAAAGCTTAAAGGCATGCATTCAGTAAACAAAAGTGATAGAAAAAGTTTGTTTCTACATATAGTTATTGTTGTAACAACAAGAAGTGGATATCATGTATGGATTTCTTCAATCACACAAATATGTAAGTTACACATAAGAAGTGTATGCTAGTATATCGGATCTTAGTTAAATGTGTAATCAAATCAAAGACAGACTGCATATTATCGAGTCAAATATGTAAGTCCAGCTAAGATAAAACTGACACACCTCATTTGATCGTAAAGCATACTCTCGTCGAGTGCATAAGAGCTGGGTGAAATTACATGTCACCAGAATAGATCAAGAAGCCAACTCCCATGATTTCCTCTCATTTCATATCTTGTTAAATTTACTTACTTGCTATGCATCTTATCTTGTTGATCGTTGCACTTATATTGTATGTTTTATTTCATTGCTTGCTTCTCCTTGTCATATTTCTGTTGCATTAGTTTGCATTAGGTTATCAGGTTCACCCTGCTCCATAGATCATCCGAGAAGGGGGATCACTCTCCTCCCGAAGTCACTCATATCTAAACATTATTTTTAGTCGTTACCAACTCCACCTTTGGGAATTCCCCTTCAGAACGACTAAGTAGTTTCTACCAAGACCTCCATATGTCCCCAAACATGAAGGATTCCCTCTTCACTGATTGGGCAAGTTATACCATTTTACCCTAAAATCTGAAGTATCCCATTACCTATCATTCTGAAAAGTGTCAACCTTAAATTGCTCGGCATTGTGAGAGAATAAGGTCCTACCCATTTGTTGAGTGGACAATATTTTCTTAAAAAGCCCCTAATTTAAGGTTGAAATTTGAGCCATCACTTCACCCCCAATGTTGTATATGATAGAAATGTATGTTCTGCAAGCCAACCATATATGATATGATTTGACATTTCTAAAAATATGTCATTCAAATAATTAGATAAATCTTCATTACAAGCTCTTATTAGATGTGAATATCATAATAAAGTTCTTGATCAAATATAATGATGATTAAATCATGATAATGAGATTGATCATCTAGAGGTGTTTGATCTAAATATTTCTAGTCATAGGATAATCAAGATGGGACATCAAGGATCCAGATAGACTAGTGTATGTGATATCTTCTTATATGATGAGGATGAATGATGTCATTGGTCATTAGTGTGGAGACAATGAGATACACATACGGTGATCATTAGTCGAATGAGTTCACTGAACTGACTGAATTAGAAATCTTGAATAGTGTCTTACCAAACTATCCATTAGGGTTTTCTATCATCATGCTTGCATGATTGGACCTTTGACTGAGTCGCTAAAGATGCTTTTTAGGTGGAACTTGTGCTTTGACCATTATCTTATGGATTACCGTATAGATGGTCTAGTAGAGCGATGGATCGGGTACAAGAAAAATTAGATGGAGGCATTTGAGCAGACAACAAGGGATCGTACACTCTCGGTAAGTGAGAGTGAATGTCCAATAGGATAGTACTCTAAATCCCTGACCAGGGTAGATAGGATGATTGGAAAAGGAGGTTTTCAATTGATTCAATTCCGAGTACAGGATCCAATAGAGTCGGTACATTAAGGAGTTGACAGTTGATGCCGTACTCTTTTCTGAATGGGACATTGGATGGATAAGTGTTTATATCAATGCAATAATTGATGATAGAAAGGCTCAATGGAGATAAGATTATCTTCAATGTCATTTGGGATCATGAGATGTGGCTTGTACCCTTCATGATCGATAGGCCGATTAATCTATTATCAGATAATAGATTTAATTAAATTAAATAGAATTATTCTATTTTAATTAGGTCTCAACCAAATAGGCTATTAGACCTAGTGGGTCACACACATTAGGACTTATCCATAAGTACAGGGACAAGGGCATAATTTATGAAAATTTTGAGATTTTATGAAAAATTCTAAAATTTTCTATAAATACTAATGGTTTCAGTCAAACTCTATCAAGCCAAGGGTATAAACCACGTCCTCAGCCTCCTCCCTACCTCCTCCTCTCTATAGAAGGCGTCCATAGGAGATGGAGCTTCTTTCTGGAATAGTTCTAGAGGCTGACGAGAAGGGAGAACTTGTTGTGGGTGAAGTTCATGTGGATACGCCGGAGATCGGACATTTGAATGGTTTGAAGAGCTTTAAAAGCTCATCTCACTCCTTTCAATGGGATTGTATGAATCCTTACCAGGTGATAGAAATGTATGCCCTACAAGCCAATCATATGATATGATTCGACATTTCTAGAAATATCTCATTCAATTAATCAGGCAAATCTTCATTATAAGCTCTTATTAGATGCGAATATCATGATGAAGTCCTTGATCAAATACAATGATGATTAAATCATGATGAGTTCATGATAATGAGATTGATCATCTAGAGGTATTTGATCCAAATGTTCCTAGTCATAGGATACTTAAGACGGGACATCAAGGATCCAGATAAACTAGTGTATGTGATGTCTTCTCATGTGATGAGGACGATCGATCTCATTGGTCATTAGTGTGGAGACACTGAGATACACATACTGGTGCTCATTAGTTGAATAAGTTCACTGAACTGACCGAATTAGAAACCCTGAATGGTATCTTACCGAACTGTCTATCAGGGTTTTCTATCATCACGGTTGCATGGTTGGGCCTTTGACCTGAGTCGCCAAAGATGCCTTGTTGGGTGGAACTTGTGCTTTGACCATTGACTTATGGATCACTATTTAGATGATCCAGTATAGCATTGGATCGGGTACAAGGAAAATTTGATGTAGGCAATTGAGCGTACAACAAGGGATCGTCCACTCTCGGTAAGTGAGAGTGAATGTCCTATGGGATAGTACTCTAAATCCCTGGCCAGGGTAGATAGGATAATTGGAAAAGGAGTTTTCCAATTGATCCAATTCCAAGTACATGATCCTATAGAGTCGGTACACTAAGGAGTTGACAGTTGATGCCGTACTCCTTTCCGACCGGGACATTGGATGGATGAGGGTTTATATCCATGTGGTAACTGATGATGGAAAGGCTCAATGGAGATGAGATTATCCCCATAGCCATTTGAGATCATGGGATGAGGCTTGTACCCTTCATGATCGGTAGGCCGATTAATCTGTTATCGGACAATGGATTTAATTAAATTAAATAGAATTGTTCTATTTTATTTAAGCCTCAACCAAAATAGAATTGTTCTATTTTATTTAGGCCTAAACCAAATAGGTTATTGGGCCTAGTGGGTCACACACAAAAGGACTTATCCACAAGTACAGGGGCAAGGGCGTAATTTATAGAGATTTTGGGTTTTTATGAAAAAATCCATAATTCTCTATAAATACTAATGGTTTCAGCCAAACCCCATCAAGCCAAGGGTGAAAACCACGTCCTTAGCCTCCTCCATACCTCCTCATCTCTCTAGAAGGTGTCCATGGTTGATGGAGCTCCGTTCGAGAAGAGTTCTCGAGGCCGGCGCGAAGGGAGAACCTGACCGGACACTTGAACGGTGTGAAGAGCTTAAGAAGCTCATCTCCTTCCTCTCCATGGGATTATATAAATCCCTATCAGGTATATTCGAACCCGATTTGATCGGTTTTCGGTTTTCGGTTTTCGTCGTTTGGTTCCGATTGAGACAGATTCTAAAGGAACACATAGGAATCGTCACTTCAGCTGCACCATATTTTAATGGACGATTCCTTACAGTGGTATCAGAGCCAGGTTCATGTCTCAGTCAAAACCAACGTCAAATCGATATTATTTCATGTTATTTATGTGTTCCTGAATTTGTGCAAATGTCTGTTTTGTTGAGGCCACCATAATTTTTATGTGACTCAGATAAAAGATTGGTTGGCTCCAGTAGAATCTCGTGATATAGGGCTTTCCAAAGCCACAAACCGTTTGAAGTTTGGATCTCTGTAATGTTCGGGAGAAGCCTCAAAAGTTGGTGTTTCTGTCATGCCCGAACCAACACCCGGATTTGGGGATTTTGTGAAATCTCCATCCACAGAATAAATTGAAACTTGTAAAAGGTTTAGGAGATGGGTAATATAATTACCTAACCTTTTCCTTTGATATCCAGCTTTGAACGACGGCGGAGGGAGAGAATTTTTGAGTTTTCCAACGAACTAGGGTTCTGCGGAGTCTGGCGGCACCGACCTGTTTCTTCCTGATTTCCCATTGATAGAGAATTTTTTTATGAAGGGATATATACATATTTAGAAACATCATTTGATGAGGATTCCAAATTGTATTTTTTAAGAATATTTGTCTTCCGGGATAAGGAGTTATCCTCGTTTCAAAATAGAGATTTCTGCTACGGAATCTCGGTGACCGCCGCCTCTTCTTCCTCATTTTACGGTCGATTGGGATTTTTCCTGGATATGAGGCTGAATTTTTTGGATTCCTTATTAGATAAGTATTCCAACGCTTATTTTTTGGGATTTTTCGAAGTCCGGAATAGGGATATAGAGACCTGATTTATGGAAACTCTCCTCCCGGATGAACAGTGCACCGGCCGCGGCCTTATCGGGCGGAGATGAAAGGATCCGATGCGGACCCGGATCCAAATCTGGGTCAAACTCCAGTTTGACCGGGACCTCGCGCGGGCGACCACGCGTGCACGCCGGGTGGGCGCATAGGCAGCGCAGATGCCGCTGCCGCGGCGGCGGCGCAATGGTGGCGCACGCTGGACAGGCGCAGTGCGCCACCATACGCGGCGCAATGCGCCAGATCCTTTATTTATTGATTTTAAAGTGTTTAAAATCATGGAAAAATCTGAAAAATTTCTAGAAAAATTACATAAAATTCTGAAAAATTTTATAATATTATTTAACATGTTTAAAGTGTTTAATGGCATGTTAGATAATTTTAAGCCCTATTTACATAGATTCACTCAATGGTTAAACTTTAAAATTGTTTTAAAGGTTTAACTTAAATTTTTTAATATCTTAATTAATTCTGTAAAATGAGATTTCACAGAATATAAATTGAGACATTATTTTATGACTTTGCACTACAATGGGAATGCATGAATGATCTAAATAGTTTAGATGTGTATGTTTATTTCATATAAATTGTTTGTATGTTGTTGTCATGTTATTTTCATGCTATTTATTTCATGAAAATTCGACATGCATGAAATTGAGAATTTAAAAAATAAATTATCTAATTTTATGCTGATATATATGATATATCTCATATAATTATCACGTATGCGCTCTATGTTCATGTGATGAATGTTAGTGTGTATGGAGGAGATCATGAACTTAATTATACTTGGCTTGTGATTTCTTTTAATTATGTTAGTTATGTTATTAAATGGGGCCTGCGTGTGTCTCCTCTCTCTCTATACAATCTGATTGTACATTCTACCTTCCTCCATTAATGTACTCCCCTTGGTTAAAACCAAGGTTTCTTATAAAGTTTTGTACATTTGTGGGTCTGCGTACCCTTAAGCCGCTTGTAAGAATTAAAAGCCGATTCGTGGAAGGTTGGAGAGCGAGATCACTTGGGGAAGCACCCTTATAAAGTGGTAGCATGCCAACTGAAGCATTTGAAGCAAGGATTTGCACCTATAGGGGTGCCTTAGGTGCATGCTTAGGGTTAAGTCCATGATCACCTATTTTTATGCATATTTGATATGTGGTTGTGTGCTATCTTTTATACCTTAGATATATGATAATCCAAAGGTATTATATATACTTAGCACATATTCTTGATGAGACTTAAATAAAATCCCTCCTTGTTTTAATTAGGTTGATAAACATGTGACATTAAGAATGACTCACGTAGCCTTCCGTTGTTATGGTCTTGATGAGCCAATCTTAGATTGGATGGGTTTGTTATGTTTCCCACAAGACTCATTCAGCAAGAGATTGGTGATCATGGCCAAGGCATTTTCTGAACTTTGGGGTGGACCATTGCATGGCCTTGTTGTGTTTCCCACAAGGGCTATGTTAAGAATTCATCATCATAACGTAACAAGCAGATTTGACCTAACTAGAGTATATAGCTTGTTGTGTTTCCCACAAAGTTATAACTCTAGAGGCTAAATGACTAAGAATTGCAAGGGTTGCAATTGGTAAAAGTTACCAACCTATTAAGTATGAGATGACTTGTTGTGTTTCCCACAAGGTTGTCACCATAAAGTTAATAAGGTCTTAGTCCCCACCAGGATTTCATCGTGATATTCCATCTTTGCATAATGAGGGTTATGTAAATTCGTCGAAAATTAGTGAGAGCATAAATTAGTATCAAAGACCATATCTTAATTTTAATGAATGTCTGCAATGTTATATTGATAAAATTATATCTCTGTTGTAGAATATGATAATAAACCACCATTAGTATGGCATATTAGATGCCAAATTGCTTAATGGCTCACACTTCTTAGACTGGTTTAAAACTAAGAGAATTGTTCTCATAGTTGACCAATTAACTATTTTCTACTTGAGAAGTAGGTGTCTCCTAAAATTATCTAATGATATGAAAGAAAGATAAGATCTTATCTCATAGACAAGATGCATTGTTTGCCTTAAACTAGATGTTAGTCTCTATGAGACATAAATTATAGAGACAACATGGATAGATGGATATGAGATCCATCATGGCTCATAGTGATGAGCTAACTAAAGGGCAACTTAGAACAACAATACATCTTAATTACTTCTTGTTGGTGAAACCAATAGTAAGAAGTAAAATCATTAGATAGAAATAGGAGAGAGTTAATAGTAAAAGAAGGTGGTCAAGATAATAAAGCCATAATAAGAGAAAATTATTCCACTATCATGATGATGGTAAGTGGAAAAGGAAGTACAAAGTGTATTGTACACAATGCAAAGGTGGAACTTGAGAAGCTTCATGTATCCAATTCATTGACACTTACTTGTTTTAAATACACACTTAATAGTATTAGATACTATATGTGTATAACATAATATTAGATACTATGGATGCATCTAATGGTATGAGATACCAGATATGCATCTTATATATACAAGGAGTTGTATATGATGACAAGTAAATGAAGGCCTAATAAAGAAGATGTTGACCTACATATAAAATGGTGCAAAAGTTGTATCATTATTAGTGGGAGGTGCAATTCTTTGATAGCCTTATGGAGATGTCTTAATAATTAATATTGCTATTATATCCTTCTACAAGAACATTATATGATTTCCTACTTGAATAAATGTTGATTTATTCTAAGCTATGGAATTGATAGATGTTCTAATAGATTGAATGGCAAAGTGTTTGCCAGTGGGAGCTTAATGAATTGTTTAATCATATTTTATATGTTAGCTCTCATGTTATGTGTGAATATTCCTTTTAAGAGGAAATGGGTTGATTTAGATCAATCTACACTTTAGCTTTATATAGACATGGAGAATGGGTTAATGAGTTATTAGAACTCGTACATCTATATGTATGTTTGCCCATATCTAGTAAGGCTAAAGAAAAATATTTCTACTTCATTATTTCAAAGACGATGTCTCTAGGTATGGATACATGTACTTTATGAAGTACAAATCTAAGACCTTTGAGAAATTATCTAAGATTAAGAATGAAGTAGAGATACTAATGGAACAAGTATTAGAACTCTTTGATGAGATCGAGGGGAATACTTAAGTACGTAATTCACATATATTTGAAGAATAATAGAATCTAATTTTAAAGGACACCTCTTTACATATTTTAGCTTAATTGAGTAGCTAAAATGAAAAGCCATATTATGTAGGACATAATATGAACAATGACAAGCTTTGCAAATTTCCTCTTTGTCTAATTTTGGTTAAGTACTTGTTATAACCACTTGATCTTAATAGGTACCTTCTAAGTCTATTCTGATTATTCCATATAGGATATGGAAAAAGGGATTAAAACTTGACCTTAAGCAAGTTAAGGTTTCGGAATGTCCGACCTGGTGAAGAAGTATAACTCTAACAAGTTGGAATACAAGACTATGAAGTGTTGCTTGTGGGATATCTAAAGGAAACTTTTGGATATTAAATATACGACCCTTATGTATAAGGGTATGTGTTGCTCAGCACACTATGTTTCTAAAGGAAAAGTTCCTTCTTAAGAAAGATAGTGGGAGAAAGATATATATGAAAGATGTTCCAGTCCCACAACCCAATAACACTTCTATTAAGGTACTAATTAATAATTACACATTGGCAACTTATAGATTTATTCTTGTGTCCATTCAACCTAAGAGATATGTGAGACATATCTCTGATAGATGAAATGAGGCATAAGATAATAAGGATATTGATCGTAAGATCTATATAAAACCAATATGAGATATTGATTCATTAATGGGAAGAGACAATAAAATCCGATATAAACTTTATCTATTTTAATCAAGTTTAGAACTTGATAGATCCACCTAAGGATATAGTATCCATAAGGAATAAATGGATCACTAAAGAATAGATTGCAGTGGATTAGAAGGTAGAGACCTTCAAAGGTGAGAATAGATGAAAAGGATATCATCTAAGTCAAATGGTTGACTATGATGAGATCTTTTACTAATTCCACAGATTAATCCATTTGGATTTTAATTGTTACACTATGATTATGAGATAAGCTAATTGGATGTTAAGATAGTGTTCCTCTAAGGTATTTTGAGGAATAGGTGTATATGATACAACTATAGGGAATCAAGTCTCAATAACATCCAAGAAGAGTGTGTTTTAAGTTCACTTATGGACTGAAGTAAAACTTCTCATAAATCATATATAAGGTTTAATGAGATTAAATCTTATGACTTCATTAAGAACGATGAGGAGCCTTGTGTATTCAACAAGATAAGTGGGAGTGCTGTTACTTTCTTGACATCTTATGTTGTTGACATACTACTCATTGAGAATGAAGTAGGTGTGTTATCATAAGTGAACCTAGCTATCAAATTGATTCTCCAAACACAATTTGGGTTTTGAGATCTATGGAGATAGTTTTAAAATCAATGTCCAGTTAATGTACGTAGTCACCATAGTCAAAGGGTTTGACATAATAAATTCCAAGATAGGTTTCTTACCTATGAGGTGTGGAGTTGATCTTTCTAAAGTGCTCTTTGTAGACTTCTTGAGATATAAAGGGATCGCATGAGTAGAGCCCTTATGCTTTTGTCATAGGGTCTATCACATTTATGATACTACGTACATGAAATGATTAATGCTCTAAGTGTTATGAGCATTCATCAGAAAGATCCAAGTGAGAGTCACTGGATAGTTTAGAGATATATCATTTGGTACTTGAGAAGCACTGAGAATGTATCTCTATACACTGGAAGATAAGACTTGAAGTCTTGTAGTTTTACAAATACAAGCTTCTAATCAAATAAGTTTGATATTAAGTCAGAATAATGGTGGTGCAGTGAGCTAAAAGAGTTCTATGTGATAGAACACTGTAAATTCTACAACATATGTAAACAAGTTTACATAGTGGTTGCACACTACTTGAGAAGTAGTGTAGATGAAGATTCTCATCTAAGGTATGGGATTGTCCCAATTTTCTTTGAAAGTGTACCATTGTTTTGAGAAAACAATAGGGTAGAGCCAATGTCTCATCAGAAGTTTAGAACTTCTGTGGCGATACCATACAATCAGAGATATTGCAGCTTATAGAGATATAATTATAGATAGAGTATCTACAACTAATAACATTGCAGATCCACTAACTGAAGCTGTTACTCAAAGAGTGTTTGAGCTTCACCTTGAGCTGATACAGATCAGTCAGATGGGTGATTGGCTTTAGTGCAAGTGAGAGATTGATAGAAATGTATGCCCTACAAGCCAATCATATATGATATGATTCGATATTTCTAGAAATATCTCTTTCAATTAATTAGGCAAATCTTCATTATAAGCTCTTATTAGATGTGAATATCATAATAAAGTCCTTGATCAAATACAATGATGATTAAATCATGATGAGTTCATGATAATGAGATTGATCATCTAGAGGTATTTGATCCAAATGTTCCTAGTCATAGGATACTTGTGACGGGACATCAAGGATCCGGATAGACTAGTGTACCCGGTCCTTCCGAGAGGGAATCCCCGGAGGAGGAGTTGGCAACCACCAAGAGGGGTGTTTGGGTGTATAGGGCTTTGGGAGGAGAGAGTATCCTTTCTCGGATGACCTAAAGGAGTCAAAAGAACCCCAATGCAAACTAAATGCAAGTGAGATATCAAGGAGTGCGAAGCAAACAAGAAGAAAGTAAAAGCATGCAACGATAAATAGAGTATTGGAAAACAAGTAAACAAGACAATGATGTAAAGTTAAACAAGGATGAAAGCAAGTACTAATTCAACTAAGGATGCTTTAGAGGAGAAATAAGACCTTTTTAAAGAAAATAAGCAAAGATGCTTAGCAAGATAATCTTTAAGATGCAAAGTCGAAGTAAGTCGATAAAGCAAGCCTAAAAATTAGATTGTGCTTTTCTATTTAAAAGAGGACCCACAGAAAGCAAGTAAACCGGAAGAAACTAAATGATTCTCATGGGAAGCAAGTAAACAAGCAAGCAAGTAAATAGGAATGCTAAGAAGATGTAATAACTCAAGCAAGAGCCAAAGTAAGAATGAGCATGTTGGACATTCTTTTAAAGAGATGAGAAGAACTCACTAAAGAAAAAGTAGTCCCACCATGGTCACCAAAAGGTGTAGGCACCCGGATGAGCCAGTGGTTCGGGTAGAGAGTGTCGGTTTGGATTGGAAGGTGTGATGATGAGTGTGTGGTTGTGAGTGGTGTGTGTGGTCGACAGGAGCTGAAGACTCCAAAGTGTGATTAGATATGAAGCAAATGAACTAAAAAAACAAGTTTGACCATCGTACCTTTGGGGATGGGAAAGGGGGGAGATTGTTAGGTTCTAACTTCTCCTCTCTCGGCCGGCCGAAAGGGGAGAGCTTTAGTGAGTTCTTTCACCTACGATCGGATTGAAGCTTCACCCCAATCAGTTCACCTAAGAATGTCCTGCATAAAAACATAAGAAAACAAATGAAGATCATTAGCTCTGGCGTGAGTATAGTATCATGCATGGTATGGACTCTGAATCATGCAAAAGGGAATGAACTAACCGGATCGGGTCAGAATCCCAACCCCTATTTTTGGTAGGTTTTTAAATATATATGAGGTGCAAAATTGATCTAATGCATGCCAAATAACATGATGAGAAGTTCTAAGATGAAAATGGAAGACAAAAACTCGATTAAATGGGCAATCGGACTCCGAAAATTGCAAAACATGCTTCTGCCCCTGCTGGTGCATAGGGCGCTAGCTGCAGGTGCCTCCCTTATAGGGCGCATTGACCAAGGTCAAAGCGCCCTGTATATGGGGCACTAAGTCTGGCTCGAGCATATTTTCTTTCCCTCTTCGCGATGCTACTCCGGAGTGCTGGGCGGCTTCCGGGATGAAGTAGGGGCTCCTCCTTGTAGATAATATGCAAATGAAGCTAAAAGAGGGTGGTTTGGATGCTGGATGCAAGAGGAGAGACGGATAGAAGCTCCCAAAGTGGAGGAAAAATTCTGTTTCTGGATGGCAGAAACAACAAATTTTTGGGACATTTGGTGGATGATCTTGGATCAGTTTGAGGGGTTGTGGGAGGTGTAAGTGGCTTAGAAATGTAGTCTTGGATGGGCTCTAAGGTGGTACGGACTTGGAACCTCCTTTCAGTTTCAAATAGGGGTCTATTTATAGCTCAAAAGAGGGCACTTTGGCCATTTTCGAAAAGCAGTGCCACGCGGCATAGCACCCTATATATAGGGCGCTAGCATCATGAGGTCCGTCAGATCGACAAGATGAGTCACTGCGAGGGGTCAAATCAGCCGGTCAAGTTGATTTGATTTGGTGCCAGGTGCGGTGCCAGGTGTAGACACGCAATTTTGGCCCAGTTGGAGAGTTCAAATTCTTGTTTTCATAAAGAATATTTAAAGCACATCGTGTTTTCCGGACAGATCAAGTTTTGGCACATTCCGAAAGTGGGTCCATCAAGCAACCAGACCAGCCGAGTGCCCCAAAAATAGGGCACCTGGCGCCCTGTTTATAGGGCACCAGGCGCCCTATATATAGGGCACACAGCGCTGTTTATAGGGCACCAGGCGCCCTATAAACGGGGCACTGGCGCCTGTATACGGGGGCACACAGGCGCCACGTATATAGGGCACCGGGCGCCTATAAACGGGCGCACGGATCCCAAATCTAATCGATGTGACGAGGTTGATTTGACCCCCGCGGTGACTTGTCTTGTCGACTCGACATATCTCATGATGCTAGCGCCCCATATATAGGGCGCTATGCCACATGGCACCACTTTTCGAAAATGGCCAAAGTGCCCTCTTTTGAGCTATAAATAGACCCCCATTTGATTCCAAAAGGAGGTTCCAACTCCGTGCCACCCTAGAGATCATCCAACACTACGATTCCAAGCCACATTCACCCTCCAAAAGCCTCCAAACCGATCCAAAATCTTCCACCAAAAACCCCAAAACCCTCTGCTTCTGTCACCCCGAAATAAGATTTTTCTCCAACTTTGAGAGCTTCTACCCGTCTCTCCTCTCATATCCAGCACTCAAACCCTCTTCCATGGGCTTCATTTGAGTGTGTCTACAAGGAGGAGCCCCTACTTCGTCTGGAAGCCTCCCGGCCTCCCGGAGCACGCCGCGAAGAGGAGAAGAAAATCTGTTCGGGCCAGCTTAGTGCCCCGTATACGGGGCGCTTTGACTTGGTCAACGCGCCCTATAAAGGAGCACCTTCTCCCTGGCGCCCTATATACGGGGCACCGGGAAGAGACAGCTTGTTTTCGTTATTTTTAGATTCCGATCGTCCGTTTAATCGAGTTTCGTCTCCCTTTTCGCTTTTGCATCGATCATCAAGTTATTTAGCACGTCTTAGAGCATCTTTGCATTTCATATACGTTTAAAACCTACCAAAAATAGGGGTTGGGATTTCGTCCCAATCCGGTTAGTCTTTTCCCATTTGCATGTTTGAATCTAAATTCGAGCTCGATGCTATGCTTTCGTTAGAACTAATGAAACCTTCACTTGTCTACATGTTTTCTTATGGACATTCATAGGTAGATCCGATCGGCGGAGCTTCAACCGGATTGAAGGCAAGGGATTCACTAAGCTCTCTTCTTTCGGCCGGCCGGCGAGAGGAGAAGTCGGAACTCAACAATCTCCCCGCTTCGGAGGTACGACGGTCATCTTTCTATTTCATTTTTTTTTATCCCATCATACTTTGGAGCCTTTGGTTCTCGGCGACCACACACAAAACACACCACCCACCCACCGACGAACACCGAGGCCGGGCGTAAGGGGTTCCGGGGGGGGATCCGCGGATGTCCCGTTCGGTGCTTACACCTTTTGGCGACCACGGTGGGACCGACTTTGCTTTAGTGAGTCCTTCTTTTCTTTCCTAAGAATGTCCGCTTGAAAACATGCTTATTTTCACTTTAGTTCTCATTTAAGCCATTTCTATTTCTTTGCATTTCTATTTGCTTGCTTACATACTTGTTTATTTCCTTGAAGCATTATCTTGTTCCTTCCGATTTACTTGCCTTCCGTTGGTCCTTTTAAAAAAAAAAAAAAAAAAAAACATACAATCTGATTTCTAGCTTGGTTTATCAACTTATTTCACCTTAGCATTTTAGATATCATCTTGTTTCATCTCTTGTTAAGTATACTTGTCTATTTCCTTCTTGGCCTAGTTTTCCTTTAGCAAATCTTTCAAAGCATGCTTAGTTAAATTAATGCTTTCTTCCATCTTAGTTTAATTTCATATCATTGTCTTGTTTACTTGCTTCCTACAACATTTCATTAATCATTGTATGCTTTTATTTTCTTCTTGGTTGCTTCTTATTCCTTGAAATTTCACTTGCATTTAGTTTGCATCGGAGCTTCGGGTCCGCCGGGTCTCCTTAGGACATCCGAGAAGGGAGGCTCTCTCCTCCCAAAGCCCCATACATCCAAACACCCCTCTTGGTGGTTGCCAACTCCTCCTCCGGGATTCCCTCTCGGAAGGACCGGGTAGCTTCCATCAAGACCTCCATAAGTCCCCAGGACGTGAAGGATTCCCTCTTCAACGATCGGCTGGTTGTACCACTTTATCCCAAAACCCGGAATACCTATTACCCATCGTTGTGAAAAGAGTGACAACCTTAGATTGCTCGGTGTTGTGAGAGCATAGGGTCCTACCCATTTATTTGAGTGGACGTATTTCTCTTAACAAGCCATTAATTTGAAGGTTGAAACAAAAAAATTTTTGCGTTAATCATTCCAAGTCTTTGCTATTACTTGTTTGCAAACAAAAAGCGAAAATTAAACAAAAATCCAAAATCACCTAAAAAGAACCAAAAAATTTTTGCTTGAGGTTAATTTGCTTGACAACTTGCTTGTCAGACAAAAGAAAATCAAAACAAAAAGGGGTAAAAAAATCAAAACTAAAAAAATCCATAAGCTTTTATTTGTCAACCTTCTTTTTCTATCGTGTTTATGAATTTAAGGTCGGGTCAAGTTATCGGAATGGCGGATCAAGGATACGAGCAACTACGATTGGAGTATGACCAATCTTATTTCTACCACGATGCCGTATGTGCCGTCAATGAACACGAAGTTCTCCCCGAACCTAGTCAAACTCCTCGACCCAATCCAAATTCACTTTGGGAGGCATTCTCTCATGCCGACCCCTACCCAACTCCGGGCTATCAAAGCCATCCTCAAGGGCAAGTCCCCCCACCGACCACATTCCTACCGAAGGTGGCCTTCATATCTCTACCCCTCGGTCAGTGGCACACCAACCCAATGTGCCCACTCATGACCATTCCCATACCGGGCTCATAGCCCCAATTTCTCCTCATCCGGTGGCTAATCTAGATCACCCCCATACGAATGTGGTCGTTCCTTCTAGGCCACTAGTTCATTCCTCTAATCGTCTCAACCCTACTCACCCTTTGGTGCATCCCCCAATGTACCATTCTTATCCGGCCACTTCGGCCCATCAAATCTCAATTCCGGTCCGCCAAGCACCCACTTCTCCTCCTCCTCTTAGGGAACCTTCTGTCGATCAGGCCATGATTAACAAGATCAATCGCATGGATGAGCAGTATAGAGAGCTTAGACATTTGATCGACACAAAGGCAGCCCCTGAAATTTCTCTTCCTTCCCTCCCTACTTTTCATCTACCTCCCTACGAGATGCCGGTATACCATCGCTACAATGGAACCGGTAATCCATTCATTCACATCAAGGACTTTCTTTATGAGTCGGTAATGTGGCAAAATGATCAAGGGCCACGGCTTTTTCTTTTCGAGAAGATCATTGGAGGGCTCGGCTTTAGAGTGGTTTTACTCGCTTGACCCTTCGAGGCGAGTAACTTTGAAATTGTCAAAGCTAAATTTTGCGAGAGATATCAAGATAGGGTCGGACCAACATATTCCATCACGACCTCATGGCTGAAAGAATGAAAAATGATGAAGACTTTACCGGATATCTTGATAGGTGGAGAGCAATGGCGGAAAGATTGACAAATGCCTTGTCCGAAGTGGAACAAGTTAAGATGATCATCATCAACGCCACTCCGGCCTTAAAAAATATCTTGGCTTTGCATCACCCCACCTCCATGAGTGAACTTTATGAGGAGGGCATGGTATATTCGGTTTCTGACTTAGGGACTCACCTATCATGAACTTGTTTGATCCTAGACCCCGAGCTGTTAAGAAATCCACTTTTACCACAACCGGCCCAGTGACTGAGGCCGTGGTGACAAACGAAGACCTTAACGGTGTGGGGAACCTCCCTATAAATTATCAACACCAGTTCAGGAACCCTCAACAAAATCAACCATTTAGAAACCCTCATCAACCTCAACCTCAGTTCCAGCCCCGTCAGCAACAAGCCCCGATCCCTCAACGACCGCAAGCCCTAGTTCCCCAACCAGTGCGGCAACAACTGGCCAACTACAACCAAGCACCCCCTCCCATGGCCTATGAACCCCGAAAGGTTGGACCCAAGAGGAATGATTACCCGCCTTTGCCGTACTCTCTCGTGGACATCTTTAATGCACTCATGGCGGCGAGGGGCAAGTGCATTGCCAAGGGAGAAATTGGAGTGGCCTCCAGAATGCCAACACGAGAGAGATCTTGTTTGTTCCATAGATATCCTGGGCACACCGTGGAAAATTGTTTTCGGTTCAAGACTATATCCACGATCTTAATGAGCAAGGCGTGTATTGGCGGGACCGGATGGGGGAATACATCGAACGATTGAAAAATCAACCTCAACGGCGGCATGCACCGGCTCGGCGGCAACAACAACGAACCCCGGCTCGGGGATTATCCAAAACCCTTTACCTCTACATGTACCCGCTCTCAGGAATCAACACGTTAATCCCATCTTGGTCTCTTCAGGAGTATCATGATCGGGGCCGAGAATTGGCAAGTCGAGGGAGCCCCCTCCGCCATGCATGTCAACCGAACCGTCCATTCTATACCCCAAGCTACATCAGCCAACCCCATTACTCCCAACCGGCCCCCCATCATCCGCGCACCATCACGCCCCATCATAACACCACCAACCACACAACTCCAATCGGGACGGACCCTCATCCGCCCGATTAATCCCACCACAAATATCACCACCACTAGGACCTATCATCATCCCGCCCCGAGCAAGCTGTACCTTCACAACCTACCTACCCTACTATGCCTCAAACCACCATCATTACGCCCATCCCAAGAGCTCCCATCATTCGACCTAACCCGCCACCCACCCACCAACCCGGCCATAGCTCCTCAACTTGCCACGGTACTCGGGAGTGGGCGCATGTTCCCAAAGGGTATTTCCCCAGGGCCGGTCAATCGGGGTTGGCACCGGAAGATGAAGAAGAACACATTGAAGAGCCGTTGCAGGACATCATATGACTTGTTGAAACATCTTGATAAAACCCCGGCACGGATCTCTATCTTAGAGTTGATCAAAAGATCCAAAGTCCATCAAGAGGTTCTCCAACAGTACTTGCATCGAGTAATGGTAAATGAGAGCCTCCCCCCGGAAAAGATCTCATCGGTTTTAGTCCCGAGAAGTGAGTACCCGGCCCTTGCATTTCACAAAGGGAAGAGTTGGCCGACCTAGAAATAAGGAAATGTGCCTTGTGCATCACGGTCCACATCAATGGCGTAGGCATCAAGTCATGTTTAATCGATCTTGGAGCATCCATCAATGTTACGCACCGAAACATTACATCTTTGTGGATTCTCCGAGGAAGACATCCGGCCATCTCAAATAACGGTATTTGCATATGACAATTCAAAAAAAGCCCGATGGCATGATTACATTAAATGTAAAGCTTGGACCTCGAACGATCCTTGTTAACTTTCACATACTTAAGATGGATCCGACATACAAAGCTATTTTGGGACGACCCTACTTGGAAGCACTAGAGGGCAGTCGCCTCCACCAATCACCAATGTCTTAAATTCCCTTACAAGGGACGGGTGATTAAGGTGACTAGCATGCCTAGATCATCCATCTTCTCCACCACCACCCCTTGGGTTGCCAAACGAGCCAATTTTTACAATCTTGGATCTTCCCGAAATGAGTAGGCAACCCGGGCAAGTGTGGAGAAGGAAAAGAGAAGAAAATGAAACTATAGGGTGGCATATAATGAAAAGTTTGGGATACCGGAAAGGGCCGAGGACTAGGCAAAGAAGCGCAAGGCATAGGCGAGCCAATCAATCAGTGAGGTACAACCAAAGAGCGGGGTTGGATATGATGGAACGATAGCGAATGGTCAGAATCTCAGAAGCAGATACTTTTCTGGATGTTTACAAAAGTTTTTCATGAAGAAAGAAACCATTCAACTGGCTGAGAACAAAGAACAACAAGAGCTGGGGCAAGACAAAGAAGAAGGGTGACGACCACGAAGATGACTGTATTCGAAATATCTCTTTTGTTTTCAACGATGAAGAAGGGTCAAGCAATGAACCACTCAGTGAACCACACTGTTGACCCACACGAGGGTCATATTGCCAAACCAACTCGAGAAAAAATCCAACCAACTCCACGAGGTCTGTCCCTCATTACGTCATCTTTTGGGGCCGATGCCCCAACTCACTGTGATGCTCTCCCCGGGCTTCTTGGCCCAATCCCTATTTCTAGGCCCTCGAGACCCAACTTATGGGTCCATGAACCCACTTGTTGCTTTCGGGCCATCGAGCCCCTCTACTAAATCTCTGGGCCTTTGTGCCCATTTCCTCCAACTCTTGGGCCATCGAGCCCCTCTACTAAATACGGGCCTTTGTGCCCATTTCCTCCAACTCTTGGGCCATCGAGCCCCTCTACTAAATCTGGGCCTTTGTGCCCATTTCCTCCAACTTTTGGGCCAGTCGAGCCCCTCTACTAAATACGGGCCTTTGTGCCCATTTTCTCAAACTCTTGGGCCATCGAGCCCCTCTACTAAATCTGGGCCTTTGTGCCCATTTCCTCCAACTTTTGGAGCCATCGAGCCCCTCTACTAAATACGGCCCTTTGTGCCCATTTTCTCCAACTCTTGGGCCATCGAGCCCCTCTATTGAATCTGGGCCTTTGTGCCCATTTTCTCCAACTCCTGGGCCGTCGAGCCCCTCTACTAAATCCGGGCCTTTGTGCCCATTTTCTCCAATTCTCGGGCCCTCGAGCCCATCTCCCTAAAGCCGGGCCCTTGAGCCCGCATCCTCTTCTTATTGGGTCCATGAACCCATCTTCCTCTATGATCATCCGGCCTACAGGCCCATCTCCTCTTTCTGTCAACACTGGGCCCGAAAGCCCCCTCTTTCAAACATTGCTCGAAGGCTTTCCCTCTTTATCAATATCTTCGCCTACTATGGCTCCCGTGGTTGATCTCAGCCCAAATCGGGCACGAAGCCCATTACGTCTTTATGTTTAGCACTCCTCAAAAAACAACGTCCCCCTCGAAACTCAAATTTCGATCGAGGAAACATCTCGACTTTCCTCGGAAGGGCATTCGACCCAAGGAGCCACGGATCCTTAATTGACCTCCTTTGCCCTCCATCCTCTCCAATAAATTCCACTCCATCCACCCCCCTCTTCCTCTTCTTATTTACTTCCTTCTTCTTTAGGTTTAGTTTCCAATAAAAATAGGACACAAAAATCGAGAGGTAGGAGAGTTCCGAAGATACTGCATCGGTTAGCTCAAAAAAGCTTAGAACACCATCTTAAGTGGAGTACTTTGCAAAAGGAGCTTGGCCGGTGTTCTATTAAGATGCGTAGATGAAGGAGAGGCTGAATTGGTGCTCAAAGAAGCACACTCCGGAGTATGTGGAGGCCATGTAAATGCTCAAGCCCTCACCAAGAAGATCATCAGACAAGGGTACTATTGGCCTACTCTAGAAGAAGATTGCTCGATCTTTGTCTGGCACTACCATCAATGTCAACTTCACGCCGACAAGATTCATTCTCCCGCATCTTCCCTTCACCCGATTCACGCCCCATGGCCCTTCGCTATGTGGGCTTTTGATGTTATCGGACCCCTCGGTGACCCAAACTCCACAAACAAAACCAAATCCTTCATCCTAACTACAACGGAGTACTTCACCAAATGGGCAGAAGCGGAAGCATATGCGGAGATCAAGGCATCAACGATGCACGCACCTTCATCAAGCGCAACATCATTGCCGGAGTTCGGGATCCCGGCGACATCATCACCCAGACAATGGACCGCAATTCATCTCTCGGGAGCTACGCGACCTTTACCAAGTATTGCATCAAAGCGCATCATTCATCTCCATATTATCCTCAAGGCAACGGTCGAGCTGAAGCCACCAATAAAACCCGATAAAAATCATTAAGAAGACTTGTAAGTCTAGCAAATTCACGGACGGCCGGATAAGTTAGTTGATGCTCTATGGGCCTACCGCACTTCTATTCGAACCCCAACGGGTCGGACCCCTATGCTTTGGCATTTGGGATGGAGGCGGTAGTTCCATACGAAGTGATCATTCCATCCCTCCGAGTCCGGATCGATCGAGATATCCCGATGGATGAACGCGGACATTCTCTTCTGGCGCAATTCGAACTTTTGGATGAAAGGAGTCTGGACACTGCCGAACATGCTAGAGCTGACCAAAATAGACTTAAAAGATTTTATCAGAAGAGGGTGGTGGAGAGAAAATTTGAAGTCGGTGAGGTTGTGCTTAAAAGAATATTTGTTAAGCCGGGCGATCCCCGCTCCAAACTTCAACCTAATTGGGAGGGTCCATATGTGATCTCGGCTGTTTATCCCGGTAATTCGTATAAACTGACTAATGCAGAAGGAGAAGAACTAGCTCATCCCTGGAATGGTGTATACCTCAAAAAATATTTCCCTTAAAACAAAAATCACAAAAAATCTATAAAGTCAAAGGTGTGAAGTATAATGATAACATCCAACGCTTACTTGCCGGAGCATCAACTTGTCGCTTAGGAAATAAGGATAGGCATCATACTTGCACACACTACACACCTAACTTTGAGATCCGATGATCGCAAGTCGGAGAAAGCTAGGCAACGCTTGGCAAAGGAAGGTCAACCTAATCCCATTCTCTTCTTGTTTCGGTCCGAATAGATAAAAGGGGTTAGAATGAGGAGTATCGAAAATGCCCATTGCCTTAGTTGGAAAATGCCTGCGAAGGTCTGACCTTCTTATTAAAAGAAAAAGGTGCCAAAAGATGGGCAATGACCCCTCGGAGTCGGTAAAAGAATAGACACTGTCGAATGTGTACCAACAAAAGTCGAAAGAAAAGGCTCGAAAGATGGGCAATGACCCCTCGAGGTCAAAATCAAGCGAAAAAGAAGAAAAGACTGTTTGAATGTGGGCCATCAAAGAAAAGGGCTAGAAGGAAGGACCCGAAGAGGTCAAAACCCGAACGGAGCAATGTGGGTATTAGTAGAGAAACAAGTTCGACATCAAATTCTACTAAGGACTTACCACCAATCATCTTCCTTCTTTAACCTCGCGGGTAAAGTTGACCGACTAGACCCAAGAAGAACCATAGCCTATCAAGGGCAAAAAGGTCGGGGACATCTCAGGCTAGGCACTTCCTTACACGTGATGCCTACTCTTAACCCTTAGGTAACAATGAGAAGCACCTACGGCAAGCAGGGCAGAGGATGAAATGATCGTGTCCCTCACACCAACACAAAAAAAATCAAATACTTTGGAAAATACCAAACGAATCTTAAAATCAAAATTCTAAAAAAGAGAGAATATTCAAAACCTAAACAAATCAAAAATCCCAAAACACAAAAAAATTATAAAACCATCAACACTCAAACAAATCGAAAATCCCAAAACACCTAAAAATTTGCTTTGCTAGTTGCCTTTGCATTCATGTTTAATTTCGGTCTTGCATGTTTCCTTTCTATGCACACTTATGTTTTTCGTTATTTTACCTTGATAAGGCCTATGTCCCTTGACAAAAGATCAAGGCAACTTTGCCCTCTCCTTGCAACGGACTAAGCCAAAATAAAGTTCTAATATCTTCTCTCAAGTGGATGCAGGAATAGGAGAAGGCATGCCAACTTCATATCCCCAGAAACTTAGAGGAAGCAAAAACAACAAATCAAAAATTGAAAAACAAAAGTGGACTACTCCGACCCCTATTAGGACTTGCATTTAGTATTGCATCTATCAAAATAAATAATATTTGAGATGTTGAAGACCTCAAGTCTAGAGAGGGCGAGCACGAGAACCCCTTCAACAAAATCGGTGAGGGCTCGGTCATTCCCTAAGCTTGCGGATAGGCCAAAGTTGAATATGCGGGGACGGCGGTTTCTTCATAGATGTCACGACCCGTTATGTTCAACCTATATCTTCAACTATTTTCTTATACTTATTTGTATTTCTTTAAACCCGACATGCATCATTTCATACATGCATCATCCCACCACAACCATTTCTGCTTCCTTCCGGTCCCATCATGAACCTTTTTAAAAATGGTCTTTTTATAGCCCCTAGAGGAGGTCTTGTTTTCCGAAAAATCGGCTTTCAATGTGTTTCAACGATGTTTTCATCAAAACAAGAAGTTTTTCCACGTCGAGCTAAACCGGTATTGTTGAGTAAAACCTTATGAATTTGAAGAACCCAACCTTGGTTGATTGTCGTCTCCTCCTTACTTTTCGCAATTTACGTTTCAATGCTTTCCTCCCGAGTCCAGCACACCATGCAGTTCGGGTCCTGGCCGGTAACAATTCTCCCCCACGTGGGATTTTAGTTATTTACTTTCGGATCTTGTTTTCTCTTTAACCAATCAACCGCAGAGGAAGGTTTCGATAAGACGAAGGGTAATCTCGGAGTCCGGTAAAGTTTTATTCCACTCAACTAGGCCAATGAGGGCGTGTCTAAATCTACACCTTGCCGTCACCTTTTCAGGTCCATTACCACTTCACTCCTTTACCCCTCATTACGCTTCGCTACATTCGCCGACGCTTCATTCGTGTCACTCCCCTACAAAGCCGACGCCAAGGCGAGGCAAGCTGTAGACACGCAATTTTGGCCTAGTTGGAGAGTTCAAATTCTTGTTTTCATGAAGAATATTTGAGTAACCTTTCAAGGGAACCGAGTTTTCCGGAAAAATTAAGGTCTTTGGCGCATTTCGAGGAGGGCAAAACCCTGTGTATAAGGGCTCCTGGCGCCCTGTTTATAGGGCACCGGGCGCCCTATAAATAGGGCACCGTGGCGCCCTGTTTATAGGGCACCGGGCGCCCTATAAACGGGCACAGCGCCACAGTATACGGGGCACACAGCGCCACAGCATACGAGGGCTGGCGCCTGTATACGAGCACCGGGCGCCACTGTATACGGGGCACCGGGCGCCACTATAAATGGCGCTGGATCAAAATTAAATTGATTTGACGAGGTTGATTTGACCCCCGTGCGGTGACTTGTCTTGTCGATTTGACATATCTCATGATGCTAGCGCCCCATATACGGGGCGCTATGCCACATGGCACTTTTCGGAAATGACCAAAGTGCCATCTTTTGAGCTATAAATAGACCCCCATTTGGAGCTTGGAGGAGGTTCCAACCTCGTGCCACCTATAGCTCATCCAACACCACGTTTCTAAGCCATTCTCATCCCCACAAACCTTAAATCGATCCAAAATCGTCCACCAAAAACCCTAAAAACCTTCTGTTTTTGTCACCCAGAAACATGATTTTTCTCCAACTTTGAGAGCCTCTATCCGTCTCTCCCCTTACATCCAGCATCCAAACCACCTTTCATTAGCTTCATTTGCATATTGTCTACAAGGAGAAGCCCTACTTCATCCCGGAAGCCTACCGGCACTGCGGAACGGCGCCACGAAGAGGAAGAAAATCTGTTCGGGCCGGACTTGGTGCCCGTATACGGGCGCTTTGACTTGGTCAACGCGCCCCATAAAGAGGGCACCTTCTCCGCGCCCTATATACGGGGCACCGAATGAAACTTGTTTTGTTATTTTCGAAGTCCGATCGCTCGTTTAATCGAGTTTTTATCTCTCTCTTTCATCTTAGCACTATTCGTCATGTTATTTAGCATGCATTAAGCCACTCATTTGCATTTTCATGCATATCTAAACCTTCTAAATAGGGGTTGGGATTTAGTCCCAATCCGGTTAGTCTCTTTCCTTTTGCATGTTTAAATTCAAATTTGAGCACAATACTATGCCTTCATTAGAACTAATGAACCTTTCACTTGTTTCTATGTTTTCTTATGGACATTCTTAGGTAAATGCGATTGAGGCGGAGCTTCAACCGGATCGAAGACGAAGGACTCACTAAGCTCTCTTCTTTCGGCCGGCCGAGAGAGGAGAAGTCGGAACCCAACAATCTCCCCGCTTCCAAAGGTACGACGGTCACTTTCATCTCTCTATTTCATTTCCTTTCATTCTACTATATTTTGGAGCCTTTGGCTCCTGGCGACCACAACCACTAACATCCCATCCACCAAGTCACCAAAGCAAGCGTAAGGGGTTCCGGGAGGGGGAGATCCGCGGATGTCCCGTTCCGGGTGCTTACACCTTTTGGCGACCACGGTATAGAAGCACTGAGGCAAGGCAAGCGGCGACGCCTTTGGCACCAGGCAACAAAAGGTCCTCATTATCACCGGCGCCTTGGATCACGCCAATGGACCAATCCGCCAGTGCTTCGGTGTAAATACGGCCGCCTACCATAATGGATCGGGCCTCTCCGGTGGTCATAAAGCCGCGGAGGAAATCTAAACCAGTGACCGGTCCGACAGGGATAAACATGGCCTGACCGTACCCAGGCATGGCACGAAGCCCCAGGAACAGCTCCACCTCCTCCAAAAGAACGGTACATTCGAAAGAGTCAAAAACAAAAGTGTGTGTATCGGGATGCCACATCTCGAGAAGCGCACCCGCCAAGGAAAAATCCCAGAAATATTTAAGGAGGTGGTTGGCGTGAACGAGGATGCCATTGAAGCCCCACCCGGCGAGGATGGTCCGCACATGAATATTGATAGCGACCATCAAGCGGGCTATCCATAGCACTTGACCATATCGGCGAGCCGGGAAAATTCGGAAGATCTGCAAAATAACCGCGCAATCAAAGGGGTTTTGAAACGAGGAAAAGAGAGGTATGCAGTAAAAACACTACCACTCCCATGGACACCCGGTTCGAATGTGGCATGGTACTTCGGAAAAAACTCTTCATCTCACTCGAACCGGTCGGACGGGAGGAAGAAGAAGCCATCGAGCAAAGGGGAAGCAAAGGCATGAGCGAAGTGGGGAGAAGAAGGGGAAGTCCCCCCTTCTTATAGAAGCCAAGGGCTCACCTAGGGAAGGAGCGACATTGAAGACCGCGCGGGTGCCCCACTTATAGGGCGCACAGCGCCCTATAAGGAGGGACGCCGGCGCCCCTATGAGGAGGGCGCACGGCGCTATAAGGGCGCACAGCCCCCATAAACAGGGCGCCAGGCGCCCTATAAATGGGGCGCCTGGAGCCCCCTAAACAGGGCACCTGGAGCCCGTTATTATCATATATCTCGCATGTATATCGTTGAAGACCTCGAGTCTAAAAGGGCTGAGTCAGAGAACCCCTTCAACAAAATCGATGAAGGATTCAGTCGCCTTTTAGACCCGCGGATAAGCCAAAATCAAATGAACGGGGACGACGGTATCTTCACGGATGTCACGACCCGTTATGTTTGACCTATATCTTCAACTATTTTCTTATGTTTATTTCTATTTCTTTAAACTCAGCATACATCATGCATTATCATGCGGCATACATCATGCATTATCATACGGCATACATCATGCATTATCTTTTCCATCACCATCTTTCTATGGCTCCTCGAGAAGGTTTTTGATCTATCCGGAAGATCCAATTTTAATGGTTTCATTAAAACAAGAAGTTTTTCCATGTCAAGAGCGGAACCGGTATTCTTGAGTAAAACCCGATGAATTTGAAGAACCCAACCTCGGATGATTGACCGTTTTCGCAATTTTCTTGCATTTCCGCCGAGTCAGCACACCATGCGGTTCGGGTCTGGCCGGTTACAGTTCTCCCCCACGCGGGATTTTAGTTATTTACTTCTGTTCTTCTTAACCAATCAACAAGAGGAAGGGTTTCGATAAGACAAAGGGTAATCTCGGAATGCGGTAAAGTTTTGTTTTACCCAACCGGGCCAATGAAGGCGTGTCTAAATCTACACCTTGGCGTCACCTTTTCAGTCCATTACCAATTCATTTCGTTACGCCTCATTACACTTCGCTACATTCCCCTACACTTCATTCATGTCACTCCCCTACAAAGCCAACGCCAAGGCGAGGCAAGCTGTAGACACGCAATTTTGGCCGATTGGAGAGTTCAAATTCTTGTTTTCATAAAGAATATTTAAAGCACATCGTGTTTTCCGGACAGATCAAGTTTTGGCACATTCCGAAAGTGGGTCCATCAAGCAACCAGACCAGCCGAGTGCCCCAAAAATAGGGCACCTGGCGCCCTGTTTATAGGGCACCAGGCGCCCTATAAACAGGGCACCTGGCGCCCTGTATACAGGGCACCTGGCGCCCTGTATATAGGGCACAAGCCGCCCTATAAACGAGGCGCACGGATCCAAATCTAATCGATGTGACGAGGTTGATTTGACCCCCCGCGGTGACTTGTCTTGTCGACACGACATATCTCATGATGCTAGCGCCCCCATATGTAGGGCGCTATGCCACATGGCACCACTTTTCGAAAATGGCCAAAGTGCCCTCTTTTGAGCTATAAATAGACCCCCATTTGATTCCAAAAGGAGGTTCCAACTCCGTGCCACCCTAGAGATCATCCAACACTACGATTCCAAGCCACATTCACCCTCCAAAAGCCTCCAAACCGATCCAAAATCTTCCACCAAAACCCACAAAACGCTCTGTTTCTGTCACCCCGAAATATGATTTTTCTCCAACTTTGAGAGCTTCTACCCGTCTCTCCTCTCATATCCAGCACTCAAACCCTCTTCCATGGGCTTCATTTGAGTATTGTCTACAAGGAGGAGCCCCTACTTCGTCACGGAAGCCTCCCGGCCTCCGGAGCGGCGCCGCGAAGAGGAGAAGAAAATCGGGCCGGACTTAGTGCCCCGTATACGGGCGCTTTGACTTGGTCAACGCGCCCTATAAAGGGGGCACCTTCTCTGACGCCCTATATACGGGGCACCGGAAGGGAAACTTGTTTTCGTTATTTTTAGATTCCGATCGTCCGTTTAATCGAGTTTCGTCTCCCTTTTCGCTTTTGCATCGATCATCAAGTTATTTAGCACGTCTTAGAGCATCTTTGCATTTCATATACGTTTAAAACCTACCAAAAATAGGGGTTGGGATTTCGTCCCAATCCGGTTAGTCTTTTCCCATTTGCATGTTTGAATCTAAATTCGAGCTCGATGCTATGCTTTCGTTAGAACTAATGAAACCTTCACTTGTCTACATGTTTTCTTATGGACATTCTTAGGTAGATACGATCGAGGCGGAGCTTCAACCGGATTGAAGGCAAGGGATTCACTAAGCTCTCTTCTTTCGGCCGGCCGAGAGAGGAGAAGTCGGAACTCAACAATCTCCCCGCTTCCGGAGGTACGACGGTCATCTTTCTATTTCATTTTTTTTTATCCCATCATACTTTGGAGCCTTTGGTTCCTGGCGACCACACACAAAACACACCACCCACCCACCGGCGTAAGGGGGTTCCGGGGGGGGGATCCGCGGATGTCCCGTTCCGGGTGCTTACACCAGGTGCCCTGTTTATAGGGTGCCAGGTGCCCTGTTTATAGGGCGCCAGGTGCCCTATATACAGGGCGCCAGGTGCCCCATATACAGGTGTTTGGCCCGGTCAATCATTCTATCGATCCCCTTTGGAATGTGCCGAAAACCTGATCCGTCCGGAAAACATGGTTTGCTTTAAATATTCTTCATGAAAACAAGAATTTTAGGCTCTCTAACCAGGCCAAAATTGCGTGTCTACAAGCAAGAAGAAAGGTAAGAAAAGGAAGAGAAGTAAAAAAGATGATAGAAAGTACCTTAGGTGGAGAAAAATGAATATTTTCTTCTTTCTGCCTTATTGGAAATCTTTGTTGCTTCGTCACAATTTAGATGTTATGCGCATTGAGAGGTATCTGTGCGAGAGTATCTTCTATCCATTGAGGGAAAGAACAAAGATGGCTTGAAGGCTCGTCAAGACTTATAAAAGTTGGGTATAAGAGAATGTCTTCACCTACAAGACTTGGATCAAGCAAAATAATGTTATTACCATCTCATTTCACTTGCAGCATAAAAAAGAAAGAAACCATCTTCAAGCTATTTCAATCTATTAGGGTTCCTGATGGATACTCTTCAAACATTGCAAAGCGATTTCTCAACAAAAATAAGAAGTTGTGGGGGTTGAAGAGTCATGATTACCATGTGATTATGTAACAATTACTTACAATTACCATTAGGGCACTCCCAAATATTAATCTATCTTCGTCACTAAGTGACATTTCTCACTTCTTCCTCAATATTTTTTCTAAAGTTACTTATGCTGAAGACTTTTACCAACAAGGCCTACATATTGCAAAGGTATTATGTGAACTAGAGATGATATTTCCGCCCAGTTTCTTTGATATCATGGTACACTTGATCATTCATTTAATAGAGGAGGTGAGGATTTCTCGGCTGGTCCAATATAGATGGATGTACCCATTTGAGAGGTATTATCAATAGTTAAAGGTTTTTAATTGCCATTTAAAATGAAAGTAGTATTCATTGTTTCATATCTTTTCAGATATTTGGCTAAACTAAAGTCTTATGCAACAAACAAGACTTATCCTGAAGGTTTAATTGTAGAAGGTTATATTGTTGCAGAGATAATCACTTTTGCCTCTCGATATCTAAATGATGATGTAAAGACATGGTTCAATAAGTCACGTCGACAAGCAGGATATAGTCTAAAAGATGTAGAGGAAGGATGAGAAATTTTCATGGAGACATGTCACCCACTTGAAGTAGCTACAACATATCGACTACAAACTACTGAGTTGGAAGAGATTCATAAATATGTCATATTCAACTAGCTATGAAGAATTTATTTCAGTCAGTGTACTTTTACAAAGAAAGCTATTCTATTTGTACATCTCCATCAAGCATCCAAAGTAATATTGTTTGTTCGTTGATTTCAATGCAGAGTCCACATTGATCAGGTTAGAGAAACATGTCCTGAGCTGCCTAAGAGTGATGTGGAATAGATTCATACACGTACATTTGGAGAATGGCTTAAATTTAAGGTAACTAGCATTAGCTCCTATCATAGATATTATGACTGTATATGTGAATTAAGGTTAAATGATAATTTTAATTTGCTTAGATGCACAAGGAACAAGAGATGACCAAAGGAGACATGTCATATTATCTTTGTTAGATTAAAGATTTGCCAATTGACGTGGTTAAGAAATATGAATCACGTATAGTCAACAGTTTTAGGTTTCACGCTAAAAGTCTTGAAGAACATCGAGTGACCTAAAACTTGGGTGTTGTGCTAAGTGCCGAAGATAATATTATTTACTATGGTGTTCTTCATGAAATTCTTAAAGTTGATTACTATGGACACATGAGGGTAATATTGTTTAAGTGTGATTGGGTAGATGTGCATAGTGTCGACTCCAGAAATGGGTTCCGGATCGGCACCTCAAGAGAAGGTGAAAGATAGAATAGGAGAAAAAGGGGAGTGAATTGGAAAGCACTCGGAAAGCGGTAAATAGTCCTCACCTCGGTCCCACACTCACATTGATCCCCAAACTTTTATCTCACGGTGTCGCTCGAGCACCGGAGATGGTTCGGGTCATATGGGAGGAGAGTGAGGAAGAGATGAACTTAGAACATGAATAAAAAGGTGGTCACTAGGAGCCGCGGGCTCCACTTTATGGAATAAAAGACAAGATTAAGTTGAATTGACCATGTGTACCTTAGCGCAGGAGATGATATGTGGGTTAAACCTTCTTCTTCTTCGGTCGACCGATGAAGAAGAGTCCAACCGGTGCTAGCTTGATGTACCTGTGCAACTAGTAAACAAAGAAGACAAGAAAACAAGTGAAGGGAGGATTAGAACTGAGTGAAGTGTAGTAACTGTAAAAACAATAACACAAAAGGGAAATTGGAAACAAACTCACCGGATTCGGGGTTAGCCCTAACCCCTTTTTTTTGGTTTTTTTATGATGTATGAAATGATGCAAAACTGAATAAAAATGATGCTTAAATATGAACTAAATGATTTGAATGAAGAGTTAGCAAAGTGAATATGAATGGTTAAAGACAACACAACCCAGGCAAAGTGGCAACCGGGTTGGACTATTCAATGTAAACTATGCGTCTCTGATGCAGAGACCGTAAAGAACAGCACCAATGTCAGAATAAAGTTTCGTTTACTTAAAAACCAAGAGGACTCATCAAGGGTGGTTTTATAATAAGACAAGTTTTCTTGAATCCTTTTAGAAGTGGTAGGAATTTACCTGAAAGTTCTATTGTTAGAAGTGAAGATCTGGGAACCACCAGTGCGATGTTGATACAAGATGTACCATGAGCAGCACAGATATTGAAATTGAATGATTCTTATTTTAAATGAAATAAAACTCACCGGGGAACAATTTCTATGAAGGATGTATAGGCTTAATCTACAAGTAAGTTTAGTGAAACTGATTGAGAAGACGATGGCCAAAAAGAGGAGACTTCGGATCTGTCTGCGCAGCACCGGTGTAGAAGCCTCCACAAACCAGGGTGATTTCATAATTGATCTTCATTTGTTAGAGATGAAATGTATCTTGATTAAGCACACTTTTTCTGAAGGAAGTCAAGTTAGAAAATGACCAGAAAGATCTGTAGAAGCTGATGATCAGCAGTGCAACACGTAGGAGCATAGACCAGCTTCTTTCTCACTTTGGGATGATCTCCGGGCACCGGGATGAAGCAAGGACGATTTGGAGAGGTTGGAACGAGCCTAGAGTGACTAGAGGATGAGGAGAGGAGAGCTGGAGGATGGGGATGCCTTCCTTAGGTTGTTCATATGAGTCTCCCTTTATAGTGGATAAAAAATAGGTCAAAAAATAGCAAGTTTTGATACATCCCACCATAGGTTGGATTTCCTCCATTTAATGTTGCTAATTTTAATCCTGAGGCATCTAAAAACTTACCCAAATTATTGAGAGGGATTGAAAACTGTGGATCACCTTCCCCTTGTTCAAAATATGTTTTCACTTGAAGAGGAAACAAATCTGGTCTAAAAATAGCAAGTTTTGATGTATAAGACAACAAGTTGGATTGCCATCATTTGATGATGCTAATTTTGACCATGAAGCTTAAAGATACTATACCAAGTAATATGGAGAAGGAAAAAGGAAGGTAAGTTTGTGAATTGTTCAGATAATGTGCCCAATGGGCTGGGCTTGCATGCAATTAGGCTTGATCGGTGCTGCGTGCGGACAGAACTGCACGTCTGACTTCTAAAAGGCGCTGCAGACAAATGGTAGATCAGAATTGAATGCCGTTTGTTGCATTGAAAAGAGGACTCATAAAGGAATATTATTTATGTTGAATACTTCTTCATTGGACATTCACAGAATCTTTTGAAAAATTTTCAAGTAGAGGATATGCTGGAAAAAAAATAATTTGGCACACAACCAAGCAGCATGACTTTGGTGCAAAGACCACCAAGAGCCACATGGAAGTTAGAATGGGCTTTCATTTAAGAAAAATTAATTTTATTAGAGATCAAAAACTCTTTCTCAAATTTCTAGTGAACTCTTTGGCTTATCCAAAAGGATCATTCAACTTGATTTTGATGGTGTAAAAGAGATGTTGCCAATTGAATAAGAGTTTAAGCCCAAAATAAGGCCAAATTGACGTGTCTACACATAGAGGTGTCAAACAGGATGGACCTCTTAGCCTTGTAAATCTTTCATGTAAGTTAAGAATAAGTGAATGTTATATCTAAGCATCACAGACAGAGCAAGTTTGGTTTGTGGAGGATCCTAAGAACCTTGGTTGGTGTGTTATTCGCAAGACAACTCCCCAAGATTTTTACAACTTATCAAGACATAGTTCTGAAGACGAGGTCAATTTTTTGGACATACAACCCACACAAATAGAGCAAAGACAAAGTTACCAAGATAATAATGATATTTAAGACATAACTAGTCATAGATCCGATATAGATGGGATTGAAGTTTAATGTAACTCATTCTGCCTGAATTTTGATATTATACTTCATGTTACCTCGCTTTATCTTCACTAAATCAAGTATGTATTCATGTTTATGTAAGAATCTTATGTATGCATGCTTATGCTACATATTATTGATGAAGTCAGTGTTGTTCGATTTCAGGACAGCTGATGGTGACATGTACAACTCTGTGTGGATAAGAACATACTTCACTACCAGTGGTGCAATTGACAAACATGAAGAATTCACATCACTATAGAAAAGAACATATTTTACTTATGACATCTGGAATAGACTTTACTTTCTTATTCAAAGCTTTTGTTTACGTTAGGCCTTCATGTTTTATTATCGGCCTTTATTCATGAAGGAAGAGATTACCTTTGATTAAGTTACTTATGATAAATGAAATTTGAAGTATTAGTTGAATATTCCTAACATGTATCACCCTCTCAAGCCCTTAGATTATCCCAAAATCCTTCTCCAAAAACCCAAAAACCTGCAGTTTCCTTCTTTAGAAATATGATTTTTCTCCGACTTTGAGGGCCTCTACACTCTATTTCCCTTACATCTAGTGCCAAAACACTCTTTCATTAGCTGCACTTGGGTATTGGCTTCTTGAAGTAGTCTTTTTTCTGTCTTGGAGGTCTTCCTACACTCCGGGGCAACACCGCGAAGAAGGGAAGAAAATCTGCTAAAGCCAGTCCCTGGTGCCCCATAAATAGGGCGCTTTGACTTTGGTTAATGCGCCCCATCAAGGGGACACCTGCAGCAGGCGCCCCATATATGGGGCACTAGCAGGGGCAGCCCACATTTTGCATTTTTTTGAGTTTATTTACCTTTCTGGTCGATCCTTTACAACCCCCTTTCATTTTAACTCTCATTAACATGTCATTTAGCATATATTGAGCCACTCATTTGCATTTTCATGCATATCTAAACCTTCTAAATAGGGGTTGGGATTTAGTCCCAATCCGGTTAGTCTCTTTCCTTTTGCATGTTTGAATTCAAATTTGAGCACGATACTATGCTTTCATTTGAACTAATGAACCTTTCACTTGTTTCTATGTTTTCTTATGGACATTTTTAGGTAAATCCGATTGAGGCGGAGCTTCAACCGGATCGAAGACGAAGGGCTCACTAAGCTCTCTTCTTTCGGCCGGCCGTGAGAGGAGAAGTCGGAACTCAACAATCTCCCATTCCCAAAGGTACGACGGTCAGTTCTCCATTTCATTTCTTTTCATTCTACTATATTTTGGAGCCATTGGCTCCTGGCGACCACACCCACTAACATCCCATCCACCAAGTCCCCAAAGCAAGCGTAGGGGCCGGAAATGGGGAGATCTACGGATATCCCGTTTCGGGTGCTTACACTACAGTACTCCTCTACCCTGATCGGGTGGAGGAGATGAGTATAGATTGGATCCGGACTCGGCCGTGGGCGGGGGTACGCGGCAGGTGCGCAGCGCGCCCGGGCCGATTAGATCCGGGGGCGCGTGGCGGCGCACGCGGGCACGCGGTGGCCGGCGGCTTGGCGCAACCGTGGGGGTACACTGCTTTGCCGCGCCGAGCCTGCCGGTGCCGTGGCCGGTGTCGATTGGTCGGCGCTATGTGCCACCAGTTAATTTGTTTCAAAATGTTTTTTAAACTGTTTAAAATTCATTCTTGATCCGAAATATTGCTAGAAAAATCCTGAAAAATTGTAGAATTTATTTAATGAGTTATTAAAGTGTTTAATGACTTATTAAATAGAGTTTTACTATTTTGTCATTAAATTCTACTACTTTGATTTTTAAATTATTTTAAGATCAAAATTAATTTAATTAATGATTATATAAGTTGTGGTAAATTATTTAATAGGTTTATAAAATGTTTATGAACCTGTTAAATAGTTTTGGACTTTGGTTGCCATAGAATCATTTTATAAATAATTTTAAAATTATTTTAAAATTTTTATTGATTAAATTAGTGTTCAAATAAATTCTAAAAAATGTGATTTTGAAGAATTATGATTTGGACATTAATTTAATGCTTTTAGAAATTTTGGAAAAGCATGAATCATCTAAATATTTTATATTGCTTGTCTTATGCTTGTAAATTATTTATATGTGCATTTCAAGTTATTTATTTTATGAAAATTCGACGAGCATGAAATTTAGAATTTCAAAACTACAGTATATAATTTTATGATGGTATATATGATATATCTGATATAATTATCACGTATGCACTCTATGATCATGTAATGAATGATGGTGTGTGTATGGAGGTGATCATGGACTTAAATATGCTTTGCTTATGATTACTTGGTTAATTAAGTTGGTTATGTTATTAAATGGGGCCTGCGTGTGCCTCCTCTCTCTCTCAATACAATCTGATTGTACATTCTACCTTCCCCCCATTTGTGTACTCCCCTTGGTTAAAACCAAGGTTTCTTATTATGATTTGTACATTTGTGGGTCTGTATACCCTTTAGCTGCTTGAAATGGTTAAAAGCCAGCTTGTGGAAGAATGGAGAGCGGGACCACTTGAAGAAGCACCCTTCTGATGTGGAAGCATACCAACTCAAGCTTCTAAAGCAAAGAATTGCACCTATAGGGGTGCCTTAGGTGTATGCTTAGGGTTAAGTCCATGATCACCTATGTTTTAATGCATATTTGATATGTGGTGTGTGCAACAGTTTATACCTTAAATATATGATATTTCAAAGGTATATTAATATTTATATGTAGCACCTATGTTGATGAGACTAAAATAAAATCCCTCCTCATTTTAATTAGGTCGATAAACGTGAGACATTAAGAATGACTCATGTAGCCTTCTTTTGTTATGGTCTTGATGAGCCAATCTTAGATTGGATGGGTTTGTTGTGTTTCCCACAAGACTCATTCAGTAAGGGATCGGTGATCATGGCTAAGGCATTTGCCAAACTTTGGGGAGGACCATTGCATGGCCATGTTGTGTTTCCCACAAGGGCTATGTTAAGAATCCATTCTCATAACGTAACAAGCAGATTTGACATAACTAGAGTATGTAGCTTGTTATGTTTCCCACAAGGTTATAACTCTAGAGGCTGAATGACTAAGAATTGTATGGGTTGCAATTGGTAAAAGTAACCTACCTATTAAGTATGAGATGACTTGTTGTGTTTCCCACAAGGTCATCACCCTAAAGTTAGTAGGGTCTTGGTCCCCACTAGGATGTTATCGTGATATCTCGTCTTTGCATAATAAGGGTTATGCAAATTCGTCGAAAATTAGTGGGAGTATAAATTAGGATGAAAGACCATATCTTAATTTTAATGAATGTCTGTAATGTTGATGTAATTATATCTCTGTTATAGAATAGTATAAACCACAATTAGTCCAGCATAGTAGATGCTAGGTATTTTAATGGCTCACACTTCTTATATTGGTTTAGAACTAAGAGAATAGTTCGCATAGTTGACCTATTGACTATCCTACTTGAGAAGTAGGTATCTCCTACACTATCTAATGATATGAGAAAAGATAAGATCTTATCTCATTGAAAAGATGTATTAATTGTCTTATATTAGATATTAGCCTTTATTAGACAAAAATAGTTGTGACAACATAGATAGATGGATATGATATCCATCATGGCTCATGGTGATGAGCTAATTAAAGGTAAATAAGAATAATACATTTTGAATACTTCTTATTGGTGAGACTAATAGAAAGAAGTAAGATCATTAGATAGAGATAGATGGTGATAGTTAAAAGTCAAAGAAGTAAGTCAAGATATTATAACCCAAATTAGACATAGCATTCTTCTACTATCATGATGATGGTAAGTAGAAGAAGCACAAAGTGTATTGCACATAATGCAAAGGTGGAGCTTGAAAAGCTCCATGTATCTATGTCATTAATATTTATTTGTCTTAAATACACATTCTGTAGTATAAGATACTATATATGTGTATTCTAATATAAGATACTAGAGATGCATATAATAGTATGAGATACCAGATATGCATCATATATATTTGATTGATATATAAATAATAAAATAAGTATTAAATTTTATTTAAAAATAAATTAATAACAAATAATTAATTTAATCTATTTTTGCATCAATATTTTGTTATAAATAAATATTTTAATTATATAAAAATTTCTAAAATTATATCTTACTATTTTGAAGCATTTGATGAAACTTCATGAAAATCAACTCCATGCAACCAAACGACTAACGTTGTTTTGAGTTTTCTTGAAAATAATATCCAATGAAAAAGTTTTTCTTTGATTTTACTTTTACATGAAACCAAATGGACCCTTAGTCGGAAACAAGTTACAGGTTAGCTCAATGGTCGCCCCTGAAAAAAAAAAGACAATGTGGTTGGGATTGAACTCTGAATGAGCCAAGGGTGATCACGATGCGGCTTGGATTAGATCAGTAGATATGGTGGAAGCCAAGAAACAGGCTGACTCAGTTCAACTCAGGCCCCGATTAGGATAGGCTACGCAACCTAAATCAGGCTGGAATTGGACAATTCCTGACAAGTCCAGGCCAGTATTAGTAGGTCCAGGCTCAAGATCGGCTGATCCTAACTGATCTCAGCCTAGCAGAGCCAATTGATCATATCAGTTGATTCCACGGATTGCTGAATCCGCTGGTCCGGATCGGGATCGGCCGATTCTTGGATCAAATCAGACCCCAACAATATGTGTTGCATGAAGAAAAATAAAATACTTTACGTATGCTGTCAAATATGGTTGTGCATGCTCCAAATGAAAAATAAAAAGTAAAACAAAAACATATACTGAATCTTTCAACTTTGGCGCCGAGAAGATGATGCGCCAGCATCCCCTCTTGAAGTCCCAACCTACAAAAGAATACATACCACATAGAATATAAAGTTATTAATTGTATTAATTAAAATTAAATAATAAAACTTACCGAGGGATGTGATACTTGAGAAAACATTAATCTCTTTAATATTTCTATCTCAGCTTGCTGCTCTTGTAATTGTTTATCACGTTCATTCTCTCGAGTACGCATTGCTTCTAGCTCTGTCTTTGTATTGTGTAGCTCTGTTTTTGTATGTTCTAATTCAGTTGAAAGTTCTTTCACATTGTTATTAGCTAAATTATCTTGAATTCCTTTCCAAGTAGATTGCTTACTCCATCCTATTCCATATCCTCTTACGTAACCTCCATGATGTCCATCATATACTTCATCTAAAATAGGACACAGAATTGATGGATCTGAGCTTCCTGTGACATCCTTTTCTGCACATCTTTCTGTTATTTTTTCCTAAGATACATTTGAAATCACATAATAAGATAAGAATATATACTATCATGTAAGAAAAAATAACATACAATTCTATGTATAAATGAACTTACACATATATCACGAGTAAATTCATTTGGATACTCTGTTGTTTTTGTCTGATGAGCCTTCAAGTATGCTCCTAGAGTTGTGTAGTCAGCTCCCAAACTCTCACGCTGCATGCACCCGAGAACAAATAGAATAAAATCATGATTAGAAGGTGTAGTGAAATGTAAAAGATAAACAAATTTTTGTTGTTAAACTTACTTCAGAATGATTATGATGAGCAATAGACTTTCCTCCAAGTGTATGCGTTGCACGATTCTCTCCCCTGTTACCTTTATTTTTTCGAGCTTCATTTATTTTTCCTTCCTTTCTCCAATACTCTAAAAGAGAATCCCACTCAGCCTGAGTTATTCTCTCATCAAGGGCTATTGAATGTGTTGCTTCTTGATCACCATCCACATAATATTTCCTTTTTAGTCTACTCCTCCAATCTCTTACTTTTGCTTGTAAGGATTGTCTACAATAGTCTAAAATTTTTGACATATTTGTATAATTGCCTTGTTCATCAACAAACTCGAAGTTTGCCTGAAAATATTAAAATATTACAATGATTTTATTAAATAAGATGCATATTAAATGAGACAAATGATTACTTACATGTATTTCTTGTAAAAATTCGTAGCCCACATCTAGAAAAAACACAAAAGTTGACCAAGTTAAAAAGTTAACCGCAGCTCAAAATATACAATTGCAAGTTATTTTCAATTTCCCTCCGCTATAAAGTATGTATGTATTTATATATATGTATATATATACATTCAAACCAACAATCTAAGCAACTCGTGCAACTTGTGTATAGTCTACACAAAATTCATAGTTTGAATTGTTACTTCTTCTCAAGCCCTGTATAAATGTTATTAGATAGGTGCCAATGTTTTAGTGTTACGTAATTTATATTTATTCATCCTAAGTTGGGAGAACTGTCCTAAAACAGAATTATTAAAAACCAATATCATAGACGTCATGCATAGATGCTAACGCATTATAGAATTTATATTTGTTCATCCTAAGATAGGAGCATGTCCTAAAACAATGTTCTTAAAAATCAACACTATTGACAGCATGCATAGTTGCTAAAGCATGATAGAATCTATATTTGTTCATCATAAGTTAGAAAAATTGTCCTAAAACAGAGTTCTAGAAATTCAATCCATACTATTGACAGTAAATAGTTGCTAATGCGTGATAAATATAAATAAGAAGATATGTGAATTTAAAATGAGAATAAGGGTCTATATCAGCCGATGATGCTTACTTGAACGAGCGCAGAGCAATGAGCAGATTAAGGGGGGACCAGGTGTGTTTGGCGCCTCAACCTGCTCTCGTGCGGAATCAGCCGATCGGTGAGGACGCGCGCATGTTATTCCGATTCGCGGCGGCGCAGCAGCAAATGGCCGATGGCGAGATGAGCCCTACCGCAGTTCGGCCGGCGTCGGTGTCCTGTATAGCAGCTGCGCCCGGGGGAGAAGCGCGCGTTGCAATGCCGACGGACACCAGTGGCTACCGGGGTTTGAAGTGCCCGGGGGAGAAGCGCAAACGCAGCCGGGGTTTGGAGCGCCCAGGGGAGAAGCGCAACGCCGATGGACACCAGCGGCTGGCGGGGTCATTTTGAGCGCCCGGGGGGGGGAGCGCGCGTTGCGATCGATGCCGACGGACACCAGTGGCTGGCGGGGTTTGGAGCGCCCGGTGCAGACGCGTTGCGACCGCCTCGGTGCCTACTGCCGATGGACACCAACGGCTCAAGGGACATTGGCTCTGTACGAGACAGAGCCATGGATGATGCGGGAAGCTTTGCCGTCGAAGCGTACTGGATGGGGGACAGTTGGGGGCGCTGCGCGACTTCACCGCGTCGGGGGAGACCTTGCGAGACGGAGCCCTGGACGACAGCGGAGACCTTGCGATCGAGACGAGCACGGATGATTTGGAGGAGGAGAGCGGATCCCGATTCGGATGGGGGACGTAGTTGGGGGCGCTGCGCGACTTCACCGTGTTAGGGGAGACCTTGCGAGACGGAGCCCTGGACGACAGCGGAGACCTTGCGATCGAGACGAGCACGGACGATTTGGAGGAGGAGAGCGGATCCCGATTCGGATGGGAGAGTTGCGCGCGGTTACGCCCGTCGCCTATTTGATTGGGAACGTGATAAGTTGCCCGACAGTATATACCGTCGTTTACGCTCCAGCATGCCCGACGGTTAATCCGGTTCTATGGTGTATTCTGCACTTTGCGGCAGTGGGAAGCTACGAAGACCTCAGAATCGTTGAGAGACCTCCGCCAAGGCACTGCCAGCCGTGGCCACCATCTCCGGCGAAGCTGAAAGAAGCCCCCAACTCTGACACCTCTACCATATCGTCTCTAAAGGCTCCTCGATTGCCCTCCTCTAGCCTCCCGAGAATGAGAGCGGATCACCTCAGTTTTCGGGTGAAGAGAGTACCCTCAGTCCTCAATGAAAATTGGCCACGGCCCCAAACCACTTAAGTGGTAAATCGCTACCGAAGAGGGTTGAATTGCTATCGATGCCTTACTAACTCACCACCCATCGGTAGCAAGTTGTATTAACTCAGTAACGAGTTTGTAAGGAGTTGGTAGCGGTTCATTAACGGTTCACAGACTTGTTAACCCACTACCGATGGAGATTGAACAGCTACCGACGTCTTACAACTCACTACGCATCACTTAAGTGGTTGGTATCGTGACCTTTTTTCATTGAGGACTTAGGGTACTCCCTCCACCCAAGAATTGAGGTGATCTGCTCTCCTCGAGCATGGTCGCGGAGGAGGGATCCTCCCAAGGTCGGTCGCGACGGCATCGGCAATAGTGTATGGAGCCCCTAGAGGACCCACGCGATGACGGCCACGACCAGGCGGTCCTTCGCATGTGCAACTAGCTCACGCGGGTTCAGTGTCGGCAACTGCGAAGAGGTGGTTCCGTGATTGTTGTGCCTACGGTGGGGTCCATCGAAGTTTGTTGCAAAAAAAAAAAAAATGGCGCATGGCCGCGCGTACAATAGCTGATGTTAGGAGGTGGGCCAAGCCTGCTAAAGGCTAGGCCTCCAATCACAGCAGAAGGGGCTCATTGGGCCGTTAGGAAATGTCGGACCGCCGTGGTGGTTTAGACTCGACTAATTCTACTCCAGCAGACCTAAAGGCTTTGACGAACAAAAAAAATTAAATAAAAATTTAAATGTGAAATACCATACTAAATAAAGGGTGAGCTCAAATTTTGAGCGCCTTTGGACACTTATTCTGGCTACGTCTCGGGCAGGCGCTCCTGGACGTGAGCACGTGCATGCTGCCATTCCCCCCTCCCCGATACAACAAGTCAAAAGACTTGGTCGTATTGGAGGCGAGCCCACTCGATCGAGGATCGGTTGACATATTGTCAAAATGCCGATTTTTCCTCCAATCTTATGAGAAGCGCATCGGGGGAGAGAAATTCCAAATTTTGGACTTTGGCACCAACTCGATGTAACCCGGTATGCAATGAAATTCAATGACATTCAAGTGCTGATGTGGACCACTGCAACTAGGCACCGAACGTTAGTCCGATGGATTGGATGGGATGCAAACTTAAATTAAATAATAAAATAAAAATAAATATACATTTATCTAATCTAAAACCATAAAAATAAGACTTTTTAAACAACCCAAAAATCAATCTAAAATATACGTAACGCATGGAACTAAACTTCGTAATCAAACGATAACTAAATAATACAAAAGGAATTAAATAAACAATCTTCAACGCTTTTAAAATTCACCTGAAACAGTACATAAACCCCAAAAATCAGATCTTAAGGTACATTTCAAAGAACATAAAATACTCTCGAATAACTTAGTCAACATCTTAAAATACATTGAACATGTTGAAACCAACATCACAAGTTAAGTAACATGAAACTAAACAATCTTAATCAATGTGTTAATCATTAAATCTCAAATTATAAGATATTTAATTCATTTAATTGAACTTTAAATTCAAAACAAAAATCTTAATCAAATTGAAATTCAAGAAGACAAATAAATTAAACTCAACCCATTAAATCAAAACATTAATGGAAGGATCAAATAAAAAATAAACAACTTGAAAAATCAAATCTAAATCATTGGGTAAAAATCACATCTTAATCAAATAAAATCAACGTCAACCAAACGTAATGCAACGTGTTCGCATCTCATCGGGTCTGCAAGTCTTACGACCCTCTAGTTTATTGTTTTGTATAGATGTGCATTCTCTACCAAATGGGTTGTTATGACGGTCAATCAAATGCGTTCGAGTAATTGCTCGAGCTAAGTTAACAACGGGTATTCGCACTATTCGATGAAGAGGGATCAAAATTAAAATTTTAAAGAATTCGAACCTCGATTCTAATATTTTTAAATATATCGTCAGACTAGTTAGCATTTTTAGTGATTTACCACTTATTTTTCTAAGCAGTCGAAAGGATATACGAAAATCATCATTTTTAAAATTAATTAATTAAAATTTAAAAATGAGGTTCTCACAGTTATTCATGCAAACTTATTATTTTTATGTTATAAACTATATACAAAATTATCCACGATCTCTTTGTGATGGATAAAGGTAACAAATATAGTAAATTAACACCAATTGATTAACATACATGCATCTTAATCAAATTAAGTTTTTTGGGCCAATTGATGGAATGAGAGTCGAGATCCATTTTGATGATGGTCGGTCTCCCTTTTTTTGTCACTTTTTTATTGTCTCCTTTTTCTCACATTTTTAATTTCTTTCTCTTTCTTTTTTGTTATACTTTTTTTTCCTTTTGTTTTCTCTTCTTCACATGGTACTTCTTTCTTCTGCTTTTTTTTCCCAGAAACTTATTTGCTTCGTCTGTTTATTGGTTTTCCATAGAACTTCTTGTTATTTCGACTGACCTAGAGCAATTGATGTTTTTATATTAATTTTTGCTATTTTTTTCATTTTTGACTATTTGTCAACATTTTTTGTTCACTATATTAAGATTTGGTTTACTATATTTTTCGTTGATGCTGTTTAATTATTTCACTCCATTTGCTTTTTAAGAGACTTCGTTTATTCTTGTTTTCCACCATGATTTCATTTTATTTCTTCTCTTCCCTTTAATTTAAAATCATATTCACGGTCTAACAATTTCATAATTTATTCATGAATCTTTGAAATTTTTTAATCATTATTACATTTTTCTTTTTTTTAGAAACTGGTTGCGTTGGTTGAAAGCCTGTCGCATGCGTAGACGGCGAGGGATCGAGCGTACGCTCATCCCCACGTCACCCCACCCCCCGGGGTGTCCGGCTGCAGCTGTCGGGAGGCTTGATAATAGGGGTGTTCATGGTTTGGTTTGGTTTGGCTTTTGAGTATTTTTTCTCAAACCAAACCAAACCAAATTATCTTCCAAACCAAACCAAACCGAACCAAATTAGTTCGGTTCGGTTTGGTTTGGTTCGGTTCAAACCATATTTTACTAAGGTATAGTAGATATATCAATATATACTTTTATTTTGTTTGTTTTAAATCATATTCTATTAAAATCTTGTGTATATGTTTGTACATTACAATAATTTTACCTTAAAAACTCTTGAAACAAATTTAGTTTTATAAGAAAAGATACATAAATACTATCTTACATATAACTTAAACTAAAATATTTAATCCAATTCGGGTTATTCGGTTTACCGGTTTGGTTTGGTTTCTATGTCCCTTCAAACCAAACCAAACCGATCGGTAGTTCAAACCAAACCAAACCGAACCAAAGTACTGGTTTGGTTTGGTTTTTCGGGTTGAACCGAACAGTGAACAGCCCTAGGCTTGAACCCTTGCCCTGCTCCCCCAGGAGCAGGGGCGACGCCACAGCCATGCTCAGTCGACCATTATCACTTTTTTCATCTGTTCATTTTCACTAAATTTGTTATATTCTTTTGTCAGTCCTACATTTGTATTATTTTATTAAATTTAAAATTTAAAATATTTAATTATAATAAAATTAATTAAAAATATTAAATAAATGTAAGTCAAGTCTAATTTGAGCTCAAACATGAGTAAGTTTCATTAATGAGTTGAAATTTGAGTTCCATAACGTAGTGCAGATCGGGTTTGTGTTCAAGTTTTTATTAACAAGTTCATATTATACTTTGAACTCGGAACGTGAATTGAGCACGTATTCGGGTTTGAGCTGGGTCTGTTTGTCCGTAAAACGAGTTGCCTGACCATCTTTTTGGGGAAAACCCAATCATGTCGTCCATTTGGAAGTCAAGAAATCGGTGAGTGAATGAAATGTTCATTTGTTGACTTAAAAAATCAAGGATTCCGGCATTCCCATTCTCAATGCAGACGACATTTTATGAATCAGGGGTGCAAACGAGCCAAGTCGAGCTGAGAAAGATGGTGTTCAAGTTTGGCTCATTTATCTTATACGAGTTTGAGTTTGAGCTTGAGTTTTAGCGAGTATATGGAACGCTTGTTCAAGTGTGATTTGTTTATTAATCGAGCCGAGTCGAGCTCGAACTCGAGTAATGTTTAGACTAAAATTCAATTTACATTCAAACTTAAGTTATATTCAAACTTGTTTATAAACTCAAAATCAATCAAAAGTTATTTTTGAAACCCTAAATATAACTCATTTATAAAATTTAAATTTAAACTTAAATTTTGAATTATTTAATATATTTAAGCGATAATATATAATTATTAATACTTAAAATTTAATTTTTAAAAATAAATATATAATATAATATTTAATCGAGTTGTTCACGAGTTTATCGAGACGAACAGGAGTCTACTCAAGCATGGATCATTTAATAACTTGAGTTTTATTTTTTGTTTAAGTTTGTTCATTTAACATAATAAACGAGTTGAGTCGAGTTTTTATCGAGCCGAGATTCGAACTACTTGTGGAGTGTATTTGTTCGTTTGCACCCTTATTCGGAACGATATAGTAGTAGACTACTTTTTAACACTCAAAAAATTGTTAATAAATATATTTTGAAGTTTTAAATATTTTTAATTTAAAATAAAAGTTAGTTTTTACGTTATATGCAGTCTTATCGTTAAAAAAATAATTGTATAAATTGGTATTCATAATAGTAAAAATAGTTATTTTATTAAATAAATTCATTTTATTTAAAATAACTTATCCAACTTAACACTAATGAATAATTTTTAAAAAAAAATTAATATCTTAAAAAAATTATTTTTTATTATATTTACTTGTAGATGATATAGTAACCAATGGTCATAAAAAAATAATTTACGGATAATCAAATGACAAGTTGACATTTTCAATTTTCTTGAAAAGTGGATTCAATGAAAAATGTTTTCTTTGATTTATGTTTTACGTGAAACCAAATCAACCCTAAATCATGTAAACCATCTCGAATTCGGTTAGCGATCAGCTAATTTTATTTCAATTGATATATTTATAGGTTCGCTTTTAATTATGCCTCACAAATCTTAATAAATCTCTTAGAATTAAGTTATGCGATTTAGCTTTTTAATTATAGGACATAATATATAATGAATAAAAGTGACAAATATAAACATTTTAATCAAATTAAATTTCTTTTTGGTCCAATCATTACAAAATTGATGGTATTCGGGACAGATTAATGGTGACAACTTCTAAAAGTCATCTCCAATATTAGTATCAACTATGACTTTCGCCATTACATAGTTATATGTGACGACTACTAGAAGTCGTCGTTATTAAATTTAGTGGCGACAACTTAAGCCATCGTCGAACCAGAAATATTTTTCCGATCCCCTTCTGTAGCGCTAATTAGCGACGGTCTCACTTGTCGTTGTGTTTCCACGATACGATGTCGATTAGTGACATCATATGTGCAAAATATGGTCAAGGGACGATAATAAGGTAAAGAATTGATTTAATTTAAAAGTTATTCACATTTGACAACTTATTTTTTTTCTAAAAAAATTAACATGTTAAGTACTTATTTGCAGTCATTTTAGTCTAAGAAATAAAACAAAGAGGACTCATCTGAACATGTCTTATAGGCGAGGAAGAACTAACATTCATCAGTTTGAGATAGATTTCGTAAGTTTTTAAAATCTTTCTTATTTACTATTGAGTATCTCGTATTGCATACATATATTAAAATAATTTTTTCTTTGAACATGCATGAAAAGAAGGGCACTGTCATACCCATCTAGAGATTTTTGAGATGACCCAGAAGCATGAGACGGAGGAGGGATCTCTCGTACGAAGCAACGAGGAAAATCATCAAATGATGGTAAATATTTAATTTATTTGTATCATTAAAACAATTTTGATTCTATATATCAACTGACTTTATATTTATATTATGTAGGACGATATACGTCAGTTGATGAATACCCCCTAGTCAGAGGAATCAGATGCTAGAAAATTCGAGCATCCATTCTCTCCTGAGGATGCATTCATCATCGTGTTCGGCAAAGGACAGGCTGGGATGGATCCGATATGGGGGAAAGGATAGATCCGTAACACCAGGTATGATGTAAATGGTGGAGGTGTGAGTATCTCCATGACTCCGGGCTATCAATGTCACGCCCTAGATTTTAACTTGCATAATTCGATAATTTGACGACGCGACCGGGAAAAATTAACAGTGTAAAAACATCAGTTTGGAAAAAAATGAAGACAACTAGGTCTCAGTTCATAAATTCACAAATTCTAATTAAATACATTGCTAAAGCTACAATATAAACAAAGCTAAATATCATCTAGACATAAATATCATTCCAAGTGCCTTCTCGAGAAATCGATCCACCACGTTTCTGTTGCGTTAAACCTGATTACCTGAAAATTGATAAGAGGATTGGAATGAGTACGACGACTCAATAGACATCTCATCATTCGTCAAATCGGATAGTCAAAAGGCTCTAGATGTTAATTAAATAGGTACTAAGACGGACACCCATTATATGCAAATATAGACTAGCCAATACATTAAATATTTGCCTTAATCCATGCGTTTTAAACTGTCAAACAACACTTATAGACACACCAACCAGCACCTATAAACACCTTAAAACGACCTAAAATGATGAGGTAAACACATGCATAATCACCTATTATATGCTTCATATGATGATACCATTACAAATAAGACAAACTATGCATACACCATGCAACATAACCTGATAATTGACAAAATAAAATACATCACTAGACCACCTCTACAATACCATGCAATAAGTGTACCTATCTTCTAATAAAGAACCACATTCATATGCTCCTATTCTCTAATAGATGCACATATCTTTTATAAATATTTTCATTAGCAAGGAACGTGTCATCTTGTCAACTCAACCAGCTACCACTAGATCTATCATATATAAAAGTACTATATACTAATCAAAATCTCATAATGCACCTAGGCAGTGGTGATTGAATGATGCACCAGACGGTTCTAACCTCCCGCTGCCCTCGAGTCACGACTAACTAGTCTGATGTAGCTCAGTCTTCCATTGACAATTTCAATGCATCATACATCCATATCAATCATGACATACCATGACCACAAATGTGCAAGATGTAAGGAATCGTCCATATAGTTTGGTGCAGCGGAAGCGACGATTCCTATGGGTTCCTTTAGAATCTATCTCAATCAGAACCGAACGACGAAAATAAAAAATCGATCAAATCGGGTTCGAATATACCTGATAGGGATTCATATAATCCCATGGAGAAAAATAAGATGAGCTTATCAAGCTCTTTAAACTGTTCAAATGTCTGGTCTCCAGCAGTATCCACACGAACATCATCCACAACACGTTCTCCCTTCACGCCGGCCTCGAGAACTGTTCCCGAAGGAAGCTCCAATGCCCATGGACACCTTCTAGAGAAATGAGGAGGTAGGGAGGAGGCTAGGGACGTGGTTTTCACCCTAGGATTGATTGGGTTTGGCTGAAACCATTAGTATTTATAGAGAATTATGTAATTTTTCATAAAAACCCAAAATCTATATAAATTATGCCCTTGCCCCTGTACTTGTGGATAAGTCCTTTTGTGTGTGACCCACTAGGCCAAATAACCTATTTGGTTGAGACCTAAATAAAATAGAACAATTCTATTTAATTTAATTAAATCCGTTATCCGATAACAGATTAATCGGCCTACCGATCATGAAGGGTACAAGCCACATCTCATGATCCCAAATGGCTATGGGGATAATCTCATCGCCATTGAGCATTTCCATCATCAGTTACCACATGGATATAAACCCTCATCTATCCAATGTCTCGGTTGGAAAGGAGTACGGCATCGACTGTCAACTCCTTAATGTACCGACTCTATAGGATCATGTACTCGGAATTGGATCAATTGGAAAACTCCTTTTCCAATTATCCAATCTACTCTGGCCAGGGATTTAGAGTACTATCCCATATGACATTCACTCTCACTTACCGAGAGTGGACGATCCCTTGTTGTCCGCTCAATTGCCTCCATCGGATTTTCCTTGTACCCGATCCATTGCTATACTGGATCATCTAAATAGTGATCCCTAAGTCAATGGTCAAAGCACAAGTTCCACCCAACAAGGCATCTTTGGCGACTCAGGTCAAAGGTCCAATCATGCAACCGTGATGATAGAAAACCCTGATAGACAGTTCGGTAAGATACCATTCAAGGTTTCTAATTTGATTAGTTCAGTGAACTCATTCAACTAATGAGCACCTGTATGTGTATCTCAGTGTCTCCGCACTAATGACCAATGAGATTGGTCATCCTCATCACATGAGAAAACATCACATACACTAGTCTATCCGGATCCTTGATGTCTCGTCTCTAGTATCCTATGACTATGAATATTTGGATCAAATACCTCTAGATGATCAATCTCATTATCATGATCTCATCATGATTTAATCATCATTGTATTTGATCAAGGACTTCATTATGATATTCGCATCTAATAAGAGCTTATAATGAATATTTGCCTAATTAATTGAATGAGATATTTCTAGAAATATCGAATCATATCATATATGATTGGCTCGTAGGGCATACATTTCTATCAATCTCCCACTTGCACTAAAGCCAATCACCCATCTGACTGATCTGTATCAGCTCAAGGTAAAGCTCAAACACTCTTTGAGTAACTGCTTCAGTTAGTGGATCTGCAATGCTATTAATGGTGGATACTCTATCTATAATTATATCTCTATAAGCTGCAATATCTCTGATTGTATGGTATCGCCACAGAAGTTCTAAACTTCTGATGAGACATCGGCTCTACCCCATTGTTTTTTCAAAAACAATGGTACACTTTCAAAGAAAATTGGGACAATCCCATACCTTAGATCAGAAACTTCATCTAGACTACTTCTCAAGTAGTGTGCAACCACTATGTAAACTTGTTTACATATGTTGTAGAATTTACAGTGTTCTATCACATAGAACTCTTTTAGCTCACTGCACCACCATTATTCTGACTTAATATCAAATTTATTTGATTAGAAGCTTGTGTTTGTAAAACTACAAGACTTTAAGTCTTATCCTCCAGTGTATAGAGATACATTCTCAGTGCTTCTCAAGTACCAAATGATATATCTCTAAACTATCCAGTGATTCTCACCTGGATCTTCTTAATGAATGCTCATAACACTTTGAGCATTAATCACATCATGTACGTAGCATCATATAAATGATAGACCCTATGACAAAGGCATAAGGGCTCTATTTATGTGATCTCTTTATCTTTCAAGAAGTCTACAAAGACAACACTTTACAGAGATCAACTCGATACCACATAGGTAAGAAACATATCTTGGAGTTTATCATGTCAAACCCTTTGACTATGGTGACTACGTACATTAACTGGGCATTGATTTTAGATCTATCTCCATAGATCTCAAAACCCAAATTGTGTTTGGAGGATCAATTTGATAGCTAGGTTCACTTATGATAACACACCTACTTCATTCTCAATGAGTAGTATGTCATCAACATAAAATGTCAAGAAAGCAACAGCACTCTCACTTATCTTGTTGAATACACAAGGCTCCTCTTCGTTCTTAACGAAGTCATAAGATTTAATCTCATTAAACCTTATATATGATCTATGGGAAGTTTTACTTCAGTCCATAAATGAACTTAATACACACTCTTCTTGGATGTTATTGGGACTTGATTCCCTATAGTTGTATCATATACACCTGTTTCTCAAAACACCTTAGAGGAACACTATCTTAACATCCAATTAGCTTATCTCATAATCATAGAGTGTAACAATTAAAATCAAAATGGATTAATCCGTGGAATAGGTAAAAGATCTCATCATAGTCAACCATTTGACTTCGATGATATCCTTTTCAACTATTCTCACCTTTGAAGGTATATACCTTCTAATCCACTCCAATCTATTCTTTAATGATCCATTTATTCCTTATGGATACTATATCCTTAGGTGGATCTATCAAGTTCTAAACTTGATTAGAATAGATAAAGTTTATATCAGATTTTATTGTCTCTTCCTATTTTAGAATCAATATCTCATATTGGTTCTATATAGATCCTAGGATCAATATCCTTATTATCTTATGCCTCATTTCATCTATCAAAGATATGTCTCACATATCTCTTACGTAGAATGGACACAAGTAAAGACCTATGATTTGTCCTTGTGTAATTATTAACTAGCACCTTAATAGAAGTGTTATTGGGTTGTGGAGACTGGAACATCTTCCATATATACCTTGCTCCCACTATCTTTCTTAAGAAGGAACTTTTCCTTTAGAAATATAGTGAGCTGAGCAACACATACCCTTATACATAAGGGTCGTATATTTAATATCCAAAAGTTTCCTTTGGATATCTCACAAGCAACACTTCATAGTCTTATATTCCAACTTGTTAGACTTATACTTCTTCACCAGGTCGGTCATTCCGAAACCTTAACTTGCTTAAGGTCAAGTTTTAACCCCTTTTCCATATCCTATATGGAATAATCAGAACAGACTTAGAAGGTACCTATTAAGATCAAGTGGTTATAATGAGTACTTAACCAAAAATAGACAAATAGAAAATTTGCCAAACTTGTCATTGTTCATATTATGTCTTACATAATATGACTTCTCATTTTAGCTACTCAATTAAGCTAAAATGTGTAAAGAGGTGTCCATTAGATTCTATTATCCTTCAATTATATGTAAATTATGTACTTAAGTATTCCCCTCCTTGATCTCATCAAAGAGTTCTAATACTCTTTCCATTAGTATCTCTACTTCATTCTTAATCTCAAATAATTTCTCAAAGGTCTTAGTTTTGTACTTCATAAAGTTTTTGTTTCCAAACCCAGAGACATCATCTTTGAAATAATGAAGTAGAAATATTCTTCTTTAGCCTTACTAGATATGGGTTAACATACATCTAGATGTATGAGTTTTAATAACTCATTAACCCATTATCCATGTCTATGTAAAGCTAAAGTGTAGATTGATCTAAGTCAACCCATTTCCTCTTAAAAGGAATATTCACACATAACATGAGAGCTAACATATCAAATATGATTAAACAATTCATTAAGCTCCCAACTGGCAAACACTTTGCCATTCAATCTATTAGAACATCTATCAATTCCATAGCTTAGAATAAATCAACATTTATTCAAGTAGGAAATCATATAATGTTCTTGTAGAAGGATATAATAGCAATATTAATGATTAAGACATCTCCATAAGGCTATTAAAGATTTGCACCTCTCACTAATAGTGATGCAACTTTTGCACCATTTCATATGTAGGTCAACATCTTCTTTATTAAGCCTTCATTTACTTGTCATCATCTACAACTTCTTGTAGATCTAAGATGCATATCTGGTATCTCATACCATTAGATGCATCTATAGTATCTAATATTATGATATACACATATAGTATCTAATACTATTAAGTGTATATTTAAAACAAGTAAATGTCAATGACTTGGATACATGAAGCTTCTCAAGCTCCACCTTTGCATTATATACAAAAACTTTGTACTTCCTCTTCCACTTATCATCATCATGATTGTGTAAGAATCTTGTCTTATTCTAGCTTTATTATCTTGACCACATTCTTTTACTATTAACTCTCTCCTATTTCTATCTAATGATTTTACTTCTTACTATTGGTCTCACCAACAAGAAGTAATTAAGATGTATTGTTGTTCTAACTTGCCCTTTTGTTAACTCATCAATATGAGCCATTATGGATCTCATATCCATCTATCCATGTTGTCTCTACATTTTATATCTCATAGAGACTAACATATAATTTAAGGCAAACAATGCATCTTGTCTATAAGATAAGATCTTATCTTTCTTTCACATCATTAGATAATTTAGGAGACACCTACTTCTCAAGTAGAATAGTTAATTGGTCAACTATGAGAACAATTCTCTTAGTTCTAAACCAGTCTAAGAAGTGTGAGCAATTAAGCTATTTGGCATCTAATATGCTATACTAATGGTGGTTTATTATCATTTTCTACAACTGAGATATAATTTTATCAAAATAACATTGCTGACATTCATTAAAATTAAGATATGGTCTTTCATCCTAATTTATGCTCCCACTAATTTTCGACGAATTTGCATAACCCTCATTATGCAAAGACGGGATATCACGATGAAATCCTAGTGGGGACTAAGACCCTATTAACCTTATGTTGATGACCTTGTGGTAGCACAACAAATCACCTCATACTTAATAGGTAGGCAACTATTGCCAATTGAAACTCTTGCAACTCTTAGTCATTTAGCCTCTAGAGTTATGACCTTGTGGTAGCACAACAAGCCATATACTCTAGTTAGGTCAAATCTGCTTGTTACGTTATGAGAATGGATTCTTCACACAGCCCTTGTGGTAGCACAACAAAGCTATGCAAATGGTCCACCCCAAGCTTCGGCAAATGCCTTAGCCATGATCACCAAATACTTGCTGAATGAGTCTTGTGGTAGCACAACAAACCCATCCAATCTAATATTGGCTTATCAAGACCATAACAACGGAAGGCTACATGAGTCATTGTTAATGTCACACGTTTATCAACCTAATTATGACAAGGAGGGATTTTATTTTAGTCTCATAAATAATATGTGCTAAGTATATATAATACCTTTGGAATATCATATATCTAAGGTATAACCTGTAGCACACATCCACATATCAAATATGCACAAAATCAGGTGATCATGGACTTAACCCTAAGCATGCACCTAAGGCACCCCTATATGTGCAAATCCTTGCTTCAGATGCTTGAGTTGGCATGCTCCCACTTCAAAAGGGTGCTTCTCTAAGTGGTCCCACTCTCCATCCTTCCACGAACCGGCTTCTAACTTTTACAAGCGGCTTAAGGGTATGCAGACCCACAAATGTACATAACTTAATAAGAAACCTTAGTTTTAACCAAGGGGAGTACATTAATGGAGAGAGGTATATTGTACAATCAGATTGTATAGAGAGAGGAGGCACACACAGGCCTTATTTAATAACATAACCAACATAATTAAAAGCAATCACAAGCCAAGCACAATTAAGTCCATGATCACCTTCATACACACACTAACATTCATCACATGAACATAGAGTGCATACGTGATAATTATATGAGATATATCATATATATTAGCATAAAATTATATAATTTATTTTTAAATTCTCAATTTCATGCATGTCGAATTTTCATGAAATAAATAACATGAAAATAACATGACAACAACATATAAACAATTTATATGAAATGAACATACAAAAATAAACTATTTAGAACATTTATGCATTCCAAATACTGTGCAAGGTCATAAATTAATGTCCCAATTTATATTCTGTAAAATCTCATTTTACAGAATTAATTAAGACACTAATAATTTAAGTTAAACCTTTAAAACAATTTTAAAGTTTAACCATGAGTGAATCTATGTAAATCAAACTCAAAATTATCTAACATGCCACTAAACACTTTAAAATATGTTAAATAATATTATACAATTTTTAAAAAAATTTTTAGAATTTTCTGGAAATTTTTAGGATTTTTCTATGATTTTAAACACTTTAAAATCATAAAATATAGTGTCTGGCCGCTGGCGGGCTCCGGTGCACTGCGCCATGCTGGCGAGCGCCTGTGTGCGCCGCGGTGTGCGCCAGTCTTCATGCGCGTCTGCGCCGACCATCGGTGCGCTGCTCGTGCGCCAGACTTCTATCACGATCGAACTGTTCATCGGGAGGATATGTCCTCCCTAAAATCGGACATATCTCTTTATTCAGGAGTTCGAAAAATCTGAAAAAATATGCGTTGAAATCCTTATCGAATAGGGAATCCAAAAAAATTAGCCTTATATCCAGGAAAAATCCCAATAGACCGCAAAATGAGGAAGAAGAGGCGGAAGTCACCGAGATTCTGTAGCAGAAATCTCTATTTTGCAATGAGGATAACTCCTTATCCCGGAAGCAAAATATTATAAAAAAATACAATTTAGAATCCTCATCAAATTAAGTTTCTAAATATGTATATATCAATTAGATAAAAATTCTCTATCAACGGGAAATCAGGAAGAAACAAGTCGGCGCCGCCAGACTCCGCAGAACCCTAGTTCGTCGGAAAACTCAAAATTTCTCTCCCTCCGCCGTCGTTCAAAGATGGATATCAAAGGTAAAGGCTAGGTAATCATATTATTACCAATCTTATAAACCTTGTTCAAGTCTCAATTTCTTCTGTGGATGGAGATTTCACAAAATCCCCAAATCCGGGTGTCGGTTCGGGCATGCGACAAACACCAACTTTTGGAGGCTTCTCCCAAACACTATAGAGATCCAAAATTCAAACGGTTTGTGGCGTTGGAAATCCCTATATCACAAGATTCTACTGAAGACAACCAATCTTTTATCCGAGTCATACGCAGAGTTATGGTGGCCTCATCCAAACGGACATTTGCACAGATTCGGGAACACTTAAATAACATAAAATAATGTCAATTCGACGTCGGTTTCGACTGAGACTTGAACCAGGCTCTGATACCACTGTAAGGAATCGTCCATATAGTTTGGTGCAGCGGAAGCGACGATTCCTATGGGTTCCTTTAGAATCCGTCTCAATCAGAACCGAACGACGAAAATCGAAAACCGATAAAATCGGGTTCGAATATACCTGGTAGAGATTCATATGATCCCATGGATAGGAAGGATATGAGCTTCTTAAGCACTTCAAACCATTCAAGTGTCCGGTCTCCAGCAGTATCCAAACGAACTTCATCCATAGCAAGGTTCTCCCTTCGCGCCGGTCCTCGAGAACTCTTCCCGAACGGAGCTCCATCGACCATGGACACCTTCTAGAGAGAGGAGGTAGGGAGGAGGCTAGGGACGTGATTTTCACCCTTGGCTTGATTGGGTTTGGCTGAAACCATTACTATTTATAGAGAATTGCCAGAATTTTTCATAAAAACCCAAAATCTCTATAAATTACTCCCTTGCCCCTGTACTTGTGGATAAGTCCTTTTGTGTGTGACCCACTAGGACCAATAACCTATTTGGTTGAGGCCTAAATAAAATAGAATAATTCTATTTAATTTAATTAAATCCGTTATCCGATATCAGATTAATCGGCCTACCGATCATGAAGGGTACAAGCCACATCCCATGATCCCAAATGGCTATGGGGATAATCTCATCTCCATTGAGCCTTTCCATCATCAGTTACCACATGGATATAAACCCTCTCATTCAAGGTTTCTAATTCGGTTAGTTCAGTGAACTCATTCAACTAATGAGCACCTGTATATGTATCTCAGTGTCTCCACACTAATGACCAATGAGATCGGTCATCCTCATCACATAAGAAAACATCACACACACTAGTCTATCCAGATCCTTGATGTCCTGTATCAAGTATCCTATGACTAGGAACATTTGGATCAAATACCTCTAGATGATCAATCTCATTATCATGATCTCATCATGATTTAATCAACATTGTATTTGATCAAGGACTTCATTATGATATTCGCATCTAATAAGAGCTTATAATGAAGATTTGCTTGATTAATTGAATGAGATATTTCTAGAAATGTTGAATCATATCATATATGATTGGCTTGTAGGAGCATACATTTCTATCACAAGATTTATGAACATAAAATGGACATATACATAAGTATTGCCATGCTAGACAACTATGTTAGAAATGAACCAAAATGAGATAACATCCACATATAAACAACTATACATGATTGAACAACAATATAACTAAGTGCGGAAAAATTAATCACCACATCCAACTAATCTTGTTCTATCACAATTACTTAACAAGATTACCATAATCTAAATATGTTAAAAAGTAACGAGGATGACAAGTTAAAAGGAAGTATACTACACTATTAACTAAGTATGATCTCATAAACACATAATAGAGACATAAACCTATATCATCACATGATACTACGCACATCTATCTAACTAACCCATGTCAACTCATAATTTAATCCACAAAACGTAACTACACACACCCTTTAATTAAAAGGTCAACTCTAATGGATCATGTAACATTAAATAGAAATTTTAATGATAATAGACACGTCAAGGATGTCTGCGAAATGGCACGGGAAACGTCAAGGATCAGCGATGCACAAATCAAACAAACCAAATGGGCTATCTCCCTCCATCAATGTTCTTGAAAAAAGAAATATAGAATAAGAGAGGTATGCCATCAGATCATGAAAGGGAGAGAGAATAAAGGGGGATCTATACCAAGGATAAAAGAGAGAGAATGAGAGGATAGGAGATAGAGAGGGGCTCATGCGGATGGGGCGGGGTGCATCGGCAACCCCGAGTGGAGGCGGGGCACGGTGGAGTGGGAGACGGTGCACGGCGGTGTTGGGCGAAGGTGGCCGGCGCATGGCGCTGGTGGGACGGCGTTGGCTACGGGCCGTAGGCGCAACGCAGCGGCAATGAAGGGCACGGCGGAGTAGGTTGACGAGATGGCGATGGCGCGGATGAGGCGTCGGACGCGTGATCGACCACGTCGCCACAGCGACTGGCCAGGACCGGCAACGTGCGAGGAGGCACGCAATGTGAAGAGAGAGAAAGGGCGGTGATGGAGAGGAGAGAGAAAGGGCGGTTGAAGGTGGTCTCGACGGATGATGCTCACGCACCCGCATGAGTCGCAGCCTACGTCCATGCGTGCCCCGAGCTTCAACGACGGGTCTGCGGCGGCGGTCGGCCACGCGAGAAGGCGGTGGGGACGCCGTGGGTGATGTCGTTGAGAGGGCATGGTGGGGGCCGCGGGCTCGTGTTGACGCGCCGGGTCAACCTCGGCGGGGAGAGGCGGTGGCGCAAGATGGAGGGCCGCGGGCTTGGCGCTGTTTCCGCGGCGGCGGGTGGTGGTGACCGAGGGGCCAAGACGACGGTTCAACGGGGCGATGAGGGTGGCCGAAGGGGCGGCGGACGGCAGGTGGTGGCCGAGAGAACGCGTGGGCATCCGGGAGAGGCATGGCACGTGGGTGAGGGTCGATACACGATGACGACCAAACGGGAGGTGGCGGCGGTGGCATGGTGACGGAGAGGGCCACACGCGGGTCACGGCAACGCTCAACGGGGAAAGAACAAGAGAGAATGAGATAAACGCTCAAGGGGAAAGAACAAAGGGAGAAAGAGATAAATAGAAGGATGCGTGTTTCGGCGAGGAGAAAATGGCAACACATACATCAAGGAAGGTAACGTGCCAATAAATTCAACGGAGAAATATTTAATAGGATACGAGATTTAAAGGACTATTTATCTAGCGTAAGAAAGAGATAAGTATGAGGAGGGGAGGATAGGAGACCGATAGGGATCTACAAAATAAATAAATAAATATTATTAATAAGATTACAACATAATTAGGAAAGAGAGCATAAATAAACTTGATTTTATGGAGAGAGAGATAAAAAAATTAAGGAGATATAAAATAAATAAGTAACACGTATTATAATTAACATATAACTATTAACTAAATTAATAAGACACAGTATAAATAAATAAAAACATTTATTTATCTACATAAATATCTTAAAAAAAATTTAAGAAACGTACAGCAACGTAAATAATTAAAACACGCCATCATAACTTAAATAATGCTACAAAATTACGGAATATTACAACAAGGAGTTGGCGGATAAGAGTGAATAAGCAAAAATGAGTTACTTAACATTCAAGCTAGTCGGAAATAGAGAAGTAAAACTATCTTATTGACTCGTTCTAGCAACAACTAAACGTCCAATAACAACAATTCCAGAAGTTGATGGCACTACTAACACAAGGAAATGTTAGCTCGATTATATAGTAGTCCCCCACACCTGCGGGTCCGTCGAGTTTAAGGCCATCTCCACCATAGAGAGCCGCATAGAGAGACGAGGAGGAGTATGACGACGAGGGGGAGGTTTCATTTGCGGAGGATGAGTGAGAGAGTTCTCCCTCCACTATGTCGTTTGTATACATTTCATGCTATTGTTGTGGATTGAACAAATTTTAGTTTTTATAAATGAATGTTGATATTTATAAATGAATGTTAACCTATGTTGTTTACGAATGAATGAATGATTTATGATTGAATGAATGCAGCTATTTATGAATGAATGAATGGTTTATGATTGAATGAAGGGAAAATTACCACTATGTTCATTTAAGAAAATCAGTTTACTAAAAACTCCATTGACCACATTTTCGTCCCCTTCAATTCGTTGACATTGAAAACTCTTACCAGCTAGTCCGATTTCCTAATATTCGGTCCCCAAATTCCAAATGTACCCTTTGCCCTTCCTTCCCCACCTGTTCGCTCGGTGCATCCCCCAGTCGTTCTTGTTCGTTGATTAGCCGGAGAGGAGGGCCTTGAAGATCTCGGCGGTCAGAAGAGGCTCCACTGACCCGGACAAGAACTCCATGGGCTCCCTCGGCATCCGTAGAGCGCGGGATGGTTGGGAAGGCCAAGGTGGCTCTTTCGCCGCACAACGCCTCCTCCCCCTCCCTACTCTCCACCCCCGCCGACGAGGCCCCCTCTTCCTTTCAACAGCAGCTGGCGGGTGCCTACGGGCGTTGGCTCTCCATCGTTGCTCCTTCCTTTCACTCGGTGCGCTGAAGACAAGGCAAGCGGATGGGGAGAGGACAAAGGGGAGCACAGAGTATAAATAAGAGCAACGATGGGAGGGGGACAAGTTTGCCGGTCTCGTGCTTCCTTCCCGGGGATGAACTCGCGGTGCGCTTCCCCAGCACCTTCATGTCGTCTCACAGTAGGACATCTCTTGATGAAGGTAACCATAGCCCGGGGCCTTGTTGGTGATCAAATGACGCATATAAACGTGGCCGTGAATGGCAGACAGGCGGCTGGAGCCCCCGTTCCTCGCGGAGTTCTTCGAAGAACCCCAAGGTCTTCGACATGCGGCCATGGGCCGAGCAATGAGGGGGGAGGGGCGCTGAGGCGTATTAGCGATGTCATCGGCCGGATGGGGGATGGGCGGTGCTTCCGGATTTATTTTATTTTTTTCATTTTTAATATCAAGAGAAAGTGAACAGTGAAGGCTTCTTCTTTAATGGCATGGAAGGGTAAAAAAGATATTTTTAACTTAAAATGGAGTGAGTGTGATGATATAGAAAAAATGGACCTAATGGTAAAAGTGATTTTGAAAATGGACCTATGATGAAACCACATGCTGCTAAAATGGACCTAGTGTGCATTTACACTTGAATGAATATGCCTATTTATGAATGAATGAATGAATAGGAATGTGTTGATGTAGGAGTGTTTTATTTCAATTTGGTGGTGGTGTATGTGTTGTAATTGAATATAGTGATGTAAATCATGTATTATGTATGAATTTGGTAATTGTAAATGTTGTATATTCATGTACGTATGTGTTCGCATGAATTTTTAATTCCTTACGTGCGCTATATATATATTTAAAAACCATACAATTTATTGACAATGGCTGCCCCAAGCCATCGCTCTGATATCCTTATCGGCGACAACTAAATCTCTTTAATGACGATTTTGGAGCCATCACCAAATCGAAATTGCTCCCTGTGGGACCACCTATCCGGATGCAAATATGTACGGTTTGGCGATGTCTCCATAGCCACTCACTAATTTTTGAATTTTTTTGAAACTTCTTAACAATAGCCTGAAAGTTGTTGCCAATAAATGTTTTGCGATTTCGGCCATAAACCGTCGCTATTACGATTATTGGCGACGGTTTATAATCTGTCACTAATAACATTTCTAGCGATGGTTTGTTCGGCGAAGGGGAAATCGTCATTAATATTGGTGATAGGCTTATATGTGATAGTTGATTTTGCTAATATCAAATGGGCGATGTAGCTTTATGATTATTTACTTAACATGGCTTTATGATTATTTACGATGGCTTTTAGCCATCGTTAGTAACCCAATTTTTTGTAGTGAGTTAATGGGATTTGAGAGTTTTCGACGGTATGATGATTTATTTTTTTTAAAGGCCAACACAATTTTCTTTATTTTTATTTCTTTTTTCCTTTTTCATTCTTTCTTCTTTTTTCTCACATTTTTTATTTTCCACCCTATCCTCCTTTTCTATTATATTTTTTTTTTTTTGGTTTCCACCGTATTTGTTATTATTTTGTATGCATTTTTGTTCTTGCCTCGTTCTGTTTCTTTGCTTACTTGCTATTGTTTCTCTAATAATATTTTGTTATTTCAGCTACATGCCCTAGACCGATTGATGTGTTTTTTACTATTTTTAAAAAAATGTTCATTTTGCTATGTTTTAGTTTGTTGTCGTTATTTTTGCATTATTTATTATTTTTTGTTAATTTTTATTTTATGACTATCATCAATAAGTTTTTTTTCACTTTTGTATTCAGATTTTATTCACTATATATTTTTCTTGATGTTTTTTAATTTCATTTCAGTTTCCTTTAAAAAACTTGGTTTAATGTGCTTTTTTATTTTTAACTTTCTTTTGTTTTTCTTTCTACTCTCCTTTATTCTGCTTACCGGCCATATTCAATATCATGTTTATAGACATCAATACTAATTATTCATCTGGCTTGTTTTTGTTGCTTAACATTTTTTAAGTTATTTGTAAATCATTGTTTTTTATTTCAATCATTTATTGTCTTCTCATTTATTTATTTTTGTTTTTATTTTATTACTTACCTTTCTATTTTTTTTACGCATTTTTTATTCGGTGTTAATCAAATGTAGGCGGTATATTTGTTTGTTTCTCCTCATAAATTTATTTGCTTCGTCCGGATTTAGTTGTTTCCTGTATTTGTCCTACTATTGATTGATGTTTTTTTGCGATTAACTTTTTGTTAATTTTTAATTTTATGACTATTTGACAATATTTTTTATTCAATATATTAAGATTTGGTTAACTATGTGTTTCACTCCACTTACTTTTTTAAAAACATCGTTTACCACTTATTTTCCTCTATGAATTCATTTTATTCCTTCTTTCTTTATTTATAAGTTATTGATGAATCTAGGAATCTTCTTAATCATTTATAACCTCTTCCTTTTGTTCATTTTCGGTAGGTTTTTTATTTATCATTTTGTTATTTATGTTTTTTGACACTCTGGATCATCTCCTAGGGTTATTTGGCACCAAAATTTTTTTGAGGAATAAACCAGAAGTTTATATCCTAAAATTTGAGAATAAATCTGATTTATCTCAAGTTATCCTTCTACCAAACTTATAACTCATTGCACTACCTTTTTTCCGGATATTTCGTTGAGCTTTGAAGCTGGCTGGGCGTTGGTAACTTGAAGTGCGATCCATCGTTGTTATTATTTAACTTCTCCAAAGTCATTTGGAAATCATAGGATGTGACTTGTAACCCAAGAAATGTGCGTAGGTTACGGCACCCGGGTCGTGACCTAGGCCCAACCTAGTTGATTTTTGGGCCCGGCCCGACCCGATCCCGAAACCTTGAGACCCTAACTTAGTAAATGTTTTAAAATTATTATTTTTTTATTATTTTTGCTTATTGTGACCCCGATTTACCGACCTAACCTTCCGGGTCTTGACCCCAGAGCCAACCCGAGTCGGTTGAAAACCGAGCCGATGACTAGACCCGACTCAGACCCAACCCCACCTACCTTGCTTGTACCATTTATGTTCGAAAATCTATAAAATCTATTATCAGGATAATAGTTTTGAATTAATTTTAAAGAATTGTTCTTTTAAATTGATTAAGATTTCAAACCAATATGAGTGGTACTATTGGACCTAGTGAGGTCACAATACACATTAGATGCCGGTCGATAGCATACTGAGAGCATAGACATAATTTTATAAAAGCTTTATGATTTTGTGAAAATTTTCGATCTTCTATAAATAAACGGCTTATGAAGTCAAATCCTAACAAGTTATAAGGGTTGGAGCCACCGGCCGCAAGCAGCTCCCTCCTTCCTCCTCTCTCTAGCTGAAGGTGATCTCCCTATAGTCAAGGATTTGGACATCTAGAAGGTTTCTAGATGCTTGAAAGAAGGAAGAACTCATTTATTTGAAGTACATATTGTGGATATCACTAGAGACCATTTCACTTATCAATAGGTTTTAGCAAGGAGAAGTATCCTCTCTTCATCTATGGTGAGAAATTTTGCAAATCCCTTGAGGTACTCTCAGTCTACTACATATTCGTTTTCTCAGAGTTTTGCCAATTCTAAGGCATTGACCAAAGGTAAAGATCATGGATTTAAGGAATCAACAAATTTTTTCTTTGCCACTGATTAATTCCTTACAAGTATAACGAGAGTTTGAATTTAGGATATCTTCAATGGAGCACCATAACTCAAGCATGTAAAATGTTAAATCAACAAAATTTGGCCCAATGTCTCAAGGTCTTTAATGAGTCGTGCTGAGCTTGAACACAAATAAGTCGAGTCTTCAATGTCTTAGTGCACTCGGGATAGAAAAAGAAGAAAACTTGTTCGATTGTATCATTAATGTGTATGGGCAATGGAAAGAGTATACATTTTAAAAAAGATTATATATTTATAGCTAGACATAAAAATAATCATGAAATAAGTTAAGCATTAAAAATTTAAGAGAGAGTACGAATAGCATGGTTATTTCCGTGATTAGAATCTAATAAATATCATTTAAAATGTGGTTTATTTTAAGAAAGTGTTAAAATTATGTGAAAAATTGTATTTTTTCAAATGCTAGAAGAATCTAGTGAAAAGAGGCCATGTTAGACCTAGCTAACATGATTAATAATATATTATCATGTATAACTTTCTACTAATTAATCTTCAAATTCCTAGCTTAATACATTTACAAATCATCAACATATACAACCAAAATAATCTTATAGAATAATATGCTTAATTAATCACTAGATAAGATCTACGTATACTACGTTATTACTTTCTAATTATTATCTTTGAGCTTCATTGTATCATATATATACCATTCAAAACAATTAAAAAATATATACATTAATTACTTTCAAAAAATCGAGTAATTCCTAATCACGCGTGTAAAGGAGTGTAGGTTTGTCCACTGCTCGCTCTCCAAAAGAAACTATTTCTTGATGCCCACGATAATGAGCGGATGATGATGCCCAACAACAGGTGCCACGGGCAAGTTGTCACTTCTCTCCTCTCATACTCCCACTACAGCCATAACTTAGATCGCTCTATCCAATAAAGAATTAAGCACACACGCATAGTCACACGGGAACATCATCCCCACTCCCAATCCCATCACATCACCCTTGTCCAAGCTCCTATGTTCCGCGGAGAGAAATAGAGATGAATGCATAAACTTGGATGACGTCTGCTCCGGCTCTTCTCAATCCTCTTACTCGGCATGACCATCACTCCCCTCACCCCCCACTCACTTTCTTTCTCTATCGCATCTACTCAACAATAGAGTGCTTTATTAACATCCACCACTAGCAACTTCTAGAATGCTACATGTCTACTTCCGGACCCTGAGACAAGAACATGTTGAGAAGAAGTTGCTCATACCCTATCGCGAGATCTAGGTAAGTGAGTGAAATGCCACAACCTATGTATATTGTATACATAGTGACATGTAATAATGTGTTATCCATAGTTTCTCTCTCTTACTTACTCTTGTTTTTTACATTCTAGTTATATAATATATGAGTATTGCTTTCATCTGGTATTCTTAGCTTGTGTTACAGTGTGTCTTTATAGGTGGAATGCCCACTTCATGGAGATGACGATTCATTGGCATCCTTCCTTAGATTCAAGGTCCAACACAATAATGCCTAGGGCCCCATGAAAGGTGGCATCATATTTTTACCTCCGGGTTTTTGTTTCTTTTTCCTCCCTCCTTCCCTCCCTCTCCACATTACTACATATTTGTATATTTTATAAAGGCGTGATACATGCACACCACAAGAAATGTGTACATCTTTTTGTTTTCATGCGCTTGCTTGGTGATTTTCTTTTTTCCAACTATTGTTCTGCTCTGATAGAGAGCTAGTAGTATGCATGAACTTCCGGTGATTGTTGTTGTTGTTGTTATTATTGTTGTTGCTATTATTGTTGTTTTTATTGTTGTTATTGTTGATGATGTTGTTGTTGTTATTCTATACGCTGTTCTTGCCATTATTATTGTTGTCCCATTGTTATTGTTGTTGTTTTGTTCTTACTTTATTCTTTATTTATTGCTATTATTGTTATTGTTGTTATTATTGTTGTTGTTACTATTACTACTACTATTGTTGTTGTCGTTGTTGTTGTTATTGTTGTTGATGTTGTTGTTGCTACTACTATTGTTGTTGTTGTTGCAGTACCTTGTTGCTATTGTTGTTGTTGCTCATCATCGTCATCATCATCATCATTACTAATACTACTTAATTATTTGAATCGAAATCCTATTATTATAAGATTTATTCATATTAAGCATCATCATAATTTAACCATGAAAAAACTAAAAAAATATTTAAATAATAGTACAATTTTTTTGTCAAATAAAAATTATAACTTATGTAGGTATTTTATTTTTTCACTTAGTAAATTGATAAATCTTGAATAATTACTAGAGATATTTGATATGTTCTTTAATTAATTTACGTAGCATACTATTATTTATGAATTCCTTTATTTTATTGTGTATTTATGTTTTTAGAGATTACATTAGAATCTTGATGAAACTAAAAATATAATAAAATTAAATATGATATAAAAATCATATAGTTTATTAACTATTCTTTTAATACTATGTAACATATTGATGAGATTTAGAATTCATTAACTTATGTTAAAATGAAATTGGATTTCGGACTTCATTTTCTAATCATACGGTCGTACTCTTATATTACAATTGGATAACATATTGCATTGTTTTAAACAAAGCTGGAATTAGATATAAATTAAAATGATATTTACATTGTAATTGTAAACATATCACTATATTACTAATTAAAATGAGACTTATCTTACTTAATAATCCAACAATATTTATTATAGCTATTTATAACTTTTTAAAACAAACTCACACAAAAGATCATCATTGTGAAAACATAATAAATATTCAACTTAAATTAATATAATTCAACACAAAGTTAACTAATAGTATAATTAATTAAACAACATCATCAAATATTTAATATAATTGTTACATGCAATCAAGTGATTGTGTTACGTGCTTCCAAAGTGGAAAGCGTATGTCTTTTTTTTTTTTTTTACATAAGTAAAAGTGCTGGTTTTCGTTATATGACTAACTTTTTAAAAAGGGTGTGTTATTTAAAAAATGTTGGATTTGTCTTGACCTACTATCATAATTATGTAATTTTTATTGTACCATTTACAAACAAGAAATTTGGTGAATTCTAAATATTTTTAATGCGCACTCATTGTGTATGTGTTCAAGGTCATCCTTGATGAGATGAGGGTTTTGGAACAACTTATGACATGGAAAACAAACAAGATAGACTTACTCCTATAGTGGTGCAAAGAGTGGGATTGTATGTTATCCAAAAGAGTTAATTCGAGAGAGTTCGAATGCTTAACGCTGTGCTTTTACTTGAAAGATTCATAACAACATCGATACATAGATATTACAGCAGTCTCCTAACATGAAAGAACTAATGCATAGGTGTTGTTCATTTTACTTCTCCTAGATGATGTTAGAATAATTGACATAAATCTAAAATGACACTAATTTATCTTTTCTCTCTTAAATTTATTTTCTGCATAATGGCATGGATGCTTGATGAATATTCGTAATTGTATGTCTCTTTACCTACAAGTGGTCACGAGAAAAGCCAATCACAAGTACTAAAAGATTCTCTTGGATCGTTAGTTCTATGTAGAATAATTACTTTCTCAACCTTTTCCACAAGAACTTGGTGGTTCATTGGGCGGTGAAAGCCGCTCACTTGAAGAGGCATAGTATTTGCTATAGAAGCATTGTTAGAAGAATATATAAAAAATTTAAGGCAGACATATGCCATCTAGGTTCATATATCTAGTTAACCCATTTTTCGTTAGGTTTGTCTTGTGACCCAAAATGTCAATTGCTTTAATCACCAAGATTATACAATATAAATATTATCCCACAAAAATTTCACGTCGGGGAAATGTCAAATCATGGGTCACATAAATCTTTTACAGAGCGGTGGGAAGATCACAGAAATGTAGTGATGCATGTGATGCAACTCACAATCATAGTGACTTGGGCGTTCATGCTTTACTCTGGCGATAAGGCTGAAGGAGGTGTTCTCAATGATTTTCATGGGGTGCCTTTCATGGATCCTAAGACCTCTACTTGTTCATGAATGTAATGTCCTCGTTCCTTGTGTGATGGGTGGAGCCATTGACATGCTTCATTTTTAGATCAAAATTAGCATAATTGATGGTATTACTTGACTTGCCCTTTCTAGGGCCATTTGCAATATAAAGACAAACAATATATAACTATTTTAATTAGTTGTAAGTAATTCAATGAGTGATAGCTTCAATATCTATCAACCATGTGCCACTTGGCTCAAAAGACATTAGTTTTGGATATGGATGATTCAACACCTTAACCCTTAATCGAAAACATCATGGATATTCTTCTTTTTCTTCCATTTTGGTTCTTGATATGGATATCGAAGATTCAATAATTTAACTCTAAGAACACTTTCATGCATATTGGCCTTTTAAACTAGTGAAATATTAGTGGTTTATTTTCTCGAAGTTCGTAATTCTCCAAAGATCTAAGTCACTAAAAATCTGATTTCTTGGCAAATCCACTTATATCTACTATTCTCATTATTCCTTCTTGCATTCTTTAGCTACGTCATCTCTCACATCTAACATTTCCGCTCTCATCACAATAATTTTATTTCTATTTACTCATTTATATTTCTTTGGCTATTAATGATATACATATACATATATTTTATTTGGATGAAGGGATAATGCTTCCGGATGTGAAGGCTAACTTCATTATCGAAAGTGCAACTTGCCCCATTGATCTAGAAGCGTATGAGGTGACCCCTAAACTCGGTGCTTCCATAATTAAAAATGTTCATCTTTTTTTTTCTACGAGGTGTTTATTGCATGACAACTTTTAGCACTTCTTGTGTATTTTTTGTGATAAGAAAGTAATTATAGACTAAAATAAGATACTTAGATTACAAGGCCATAATATTATTGTGTTTTGTTAGATATTGAAACAAAAAAAATAAAATAAAATAGAGGACCATAAGTAAAAATCAAGTGTCAACTTTTTCTTGGTTTAGGAAAAAATTCTTTCAACTTTTCTTGGTTTAGGAAAAATTCTCCAGCTATAAAATTTATGTTTTTATATTAATTATCAAACATCTGTATTACCAAAAAATCTATTTACAACAAAATATTAGTTTATCTAGCAACCAAACACCTCATAGGCTATCTGACAGGAATGGTATTGAACCCTAAATCTTGACAAAGAAAGGTGTTGTCATAT